>OY292279.1:45637557-46856929 GCA_958496175.1 Sisyra terminalis | reverse complement strand
GCTCTCAAAAAAAATCCTCACTAAATTCGCCGAGGGCTCTCCTAATTCTATCACAAAATTCGCCGAGGGCTCTCAAAAAAATCCTCACTAAATTCGCCGAGGGCTCTCCTAATTCTATCACAAAATTCGCCGAGGGCTCTCAAAAAAATCCTCACTAAATTCGCCGAGGGCTCTCCTAATTCTATCACAAAATTCGCCGAGGGCTCTCAAAAAAATCCTCACTAAATTCGCCGAGGGCTCTCCTAATTCTATCACAAAATTCGCCGAGGGCTCTCAAAAAAATCCTCACTAAATTCGCCGAGGGCTCTCCTAATTCTATCACAAAATTCGCCGAGGGCTCTCAAAAAAATCCTCACTAAATTCGCCGAGGGCTCTTCCTAATTCTATCACAAAATTCGCCGAGGGCTCTCAAAAAAATCCTCACTAAATTCGCCGAGGGCTCTCCTAATTCTATCACAAAATTCGCCGAGGGCTCTCAAAAAAATCCTCACTAAATTCGCCGAGGGCTCTCCTAATTCTATCACAAAATTCGCCGAGGGCTCTCAAAAAAATCCTCACTAAATTCGCCGAGGGCTCTCCTAATTCTATCACAAAATTCGCCGAGGGCTCTCAAAAAAATCCTCACTAAATTCGCCGAGGGCTCTCCTAATTCTATCACAAAATTCGCCGAGGGCTCTCAAAAAAATCCTCACTAAATTCGCCGAGGGCTCTCCTAATTCTATCACAAAATTCGCCGAGGGCTCTCAAAAAAATCCTCACTAAATTCGCCGAGGGCTCTCCTAATTCTATCACAAAATTCGCCGAGGGCTCTCAAAAAAATCCTCACTAAATTCGCCGAGGGCTCTCCTAATTCTATCACAAAATTCGCCGAGGGCTCTCAAAAAAATCCTCACTAAATTCGCCGAGGGCTCTCCTAATTCTATCACAAAATTCGCCGAGGGCTCTCAAAAAAATCCTCACTAAATTCGCCGAGGGCTCTCCTAATTCTATCACAAAATTCGCCGAGGGCTCTCAAAAAAATCCTCACTAAATTCGCCGAGGGCTCTCCTAATTCTATCACAAAATTCGCCGAGGGCTCTCAAAAAAATCCTCACTAAATTCGCCGAGGGCTCTCCTAATTCTATCACAAAATTCGCCGAGGGCTCTCAAAAAAATCCTCACTAAATTCGCCGAGGGCTCTCCTAATTCTATCACAAAATTCGCCGAGGGCTCTCAAAAAAATCCTCACTAAATTCGCCGAGGGCTCTCCTAATTCTATCACAAAATTCGCCGAGGGCTCTCAAAAAAATCCTCACTAAATTCGCCGAGGGCTCTCCTAATTCTATCACAAAATTCGCCGAGGGCTCTCAAAAAAATCCTCACTAAATTCGCCGAGGGCTCTCCTAATTCTATCACAAAATTCGCCGAGGGCTCTCAAAAAAATCCTCACTAAATTCGCCGAGGGCTCTCCTAATTCTATCACAAAATTCGCCGAGGGCTCTCAAAAAAATCCTCACTAAATTCGCCGAGGGCTCTCCTAATTCTATCACAAAATTCGCCGAGGGCTCTCAAAAAAATCCTCACTAAATTCGCCGAGGGCTCTCCTAATTCTATCACAAAATTCGCCGAGGGCTCTCAAAAAAATCCTCACTAAATTCGCCGAGGGCTCTCCTAATTCTATCACAAAATTCGCCGAGGGCTCTCAAAAAAATCCTCACTAAATTCGCCGAGGGCTCTCCTAATTCTATCACAAAATTCGCCGAGGGCTCTCAAAAAAATCCTCACTAAATTCGCCGAGGGCTCTCCTAATTCTATCACAAAATTCGCCGAGGGCTCTCAAAAAAATCCTCACTAAATTCGCCGAGGGCTCTCCTAATTCTATCACAAAATTCGCCGAGGGCTCTCAAAAAAATCCTCACTAAATTCGCCGAGGGCTCTCCTAATTCTATCACAAAATTCGCCGAGGGCTCTCAAAAAAATCCTCACTAAATTCGCCGAGGGCTCTCCTAATTCTATCACAAAATTCGCCGAGGGCTCTCAAAAAAATCCTCACTAAATTCGCCGAGGGCTCTCCTAATTCTATCACAAAATTCGCCGAGGGCTCTCAAAAAAATCCTCACTAAATTCGCCGAGGGCTCTCCTAATTCTATCACAAAATTCGCCGAGGGCTCTCAAAAAAATCCTCACTAAATTCGCCGAGGGCTCTCCTAATTCTATCACAAAATTCGCCGAGGGCTCTCAAAAAAATCCTCACTAAATTCGCCGAGGGCTCTCCTAATTCTATCACAAAATTCGCCGAGGGCTCTCAAAAAAATCCTCACTAAATTCGCCGAGGGCTCTCCTAATTCTATCACAAAATTCGCCGAGGGCTCTCAAAAAAATCCTCACTAAATTCGCCGAGGGCTCTCCTAATTCTATCACAAAATTCGCCGAGGGCTCTCAAAAAAATCCTCACTAAATTCGCCGAGGGCTCTCCTAATTCTATCACAAAATTCGCCGAGGGCTCTCAAAAAAATCCTCACTAAATTCGCCGAGGGCTCTCCTAATTCTATCACAAAATTCGCCGAGGGCTCTCAAAAAAATCCTCACTAAATTCGCCGAGGGCTCTCCTAATTCTATCACAAAATTCGCCGAGGGCTCTCAAAAAAATCCTCACTAAATTCGCCGAGGGCTCTCCTAATTCTATCACAAAATTCGCCGAGGGCTCTCAAAAAAATCCTCACTAAATTCGCCGAGGGCTCTCCTAATTCTATCACAAAATTCGCCGAGGGCTCTCAAAAAAATCCTCACTAAATTCGCCGAGGGCTCTCCTAATTCTATCACAAAATTCGCCGAGGGCTCTCAAAAAAATCCTCACTAAATTCGCCGAGGGCTCTCCTAATTCTATCACAAAATTCGCCGAGGGCTCTCAAAAAAATCCTCACTAAATTCGCCGAGGGCTCTCCTAATTCTATCACAAAATTCGCCGAGGGCTCTCAAAAAAATCCTCACTAAATTCGCCGAGGGCTCTCCTAATTCTATCACAAAATTCGCCGAGGGCTCTCAAAAAAATCCTCACTAAATTCGCCGAGGGCTCTCCTAATTCTATCACAAAATTCGCCGAGGGCTCTCAAAAAAATCCTCACTAAATTCGCCGAGGGCTCTCCTAATTCTATCACAAAATTCGCCGAGGGCTCTCAAAAAAATCCTCACTAAATTCGCCGAGGGCTCTCCTAATTCTATCACAAAATTCGCCGAGGGCTCTCAAAAAAATCCTCACTAAATTCGCCGAGGGCTCTCCTAATTCTATCACAAAATTCGCCGAGGGCTCTCAAAAAAATCCTCACTAAATTCGCCGAGGGCTCTCCTAATTCTATCACAAAATTCGCCGAGGGCTCTCAAAAAAATCCTCACTAAATTCGCCGAGGGCTCTCCTAATTCTATCACAAAATTCGCCGAGGGCTCTCAAAAAAATCCTCACTAAATTCGCCGAGGGCTCTCCTAATTCTATCACAAAATTCGCCGAGGGCTCTCAAAAAAATCCTCACTAAATTCGCCGAGGGCTCTCCTAATTCTATCACAAAATTCGCCGAGGGCTCTCAAAAAAATCCTCACTAAATTCGCCGAGGGCTCTCCTAATTCTATCACAAAATTCGCCGAGGGCTCTCAAAAAAATCCTCACTAAATTCGCCGAGGGCTCTCCTAATTCTATCACAAAATTCGCCGAGGGCTCTCAAAAAAATCCTCACTAAATTCGCCGAGGGCTCTCCTAATTCTATCACAAAATTCGCCGAGGGCTCTCAAAAAAATCCTCACTAAATTCGCCGAGGGCTCTCCTAATTCTATCACAAAATTCGCCGAGGGCTCTCAAAAAAATCCTCACTAAATTCGCCGAGGGCTCTCCTAATTCTATCACAAAATTCGCCGAGGGCTCTCAAAAAAATCCTCACTAAATTCGCCGAGGGCTCTCCTAATTCTATCACAAAATTCGCCGAGGGCTCTCAAAAAAATCCTCACTAAATTCGCCGAGGGCTCTCCTAATTCTATCACAAAATTCGCCGAGGGCTCTCAAAAAAATCCTCACTAAATTCGCCGAGGGCTCTCCTAATTCTATCACAAAATTCGCCGAGGGCTCTCAAAAAAATCCTCACTAAATTCGCCGAGGGCTCTCCTAATTCTATCACAAAATTCGCCGAGGGCTCTCAAAAAAATCCTCACTAAATTCGCCGAGGGCTCTCCTAATTCTATCACAAAATTCGCCGAGGGCTCTCAAAAAAATCCTCACTAAATTCGCCGAGGGCTCTCCTAATTCTATCACAAAATTCGCCGAGGGCTCTCAAAAAAATCCTCACTAAATTCGCCGAGGGCTCTCCTAATTCTATCACAAAATTCGCCGAGGGCTCTCAAAAAAATCCTCACTAAATTCGCCGAGGGCTCTCCTAATTCTATCACAAAATTCGCCGAGGGCTCTCAAAAAAATCCTCACTAAATTCGCCGAGGGCTCTCCTAATTCTATCACAAAATTCGCCGAGGGCTCTCAAAAAAATCCTCACTAAATTCGCCGAGGGCTCTCCTAATTCTATCACAAAATTCGCCGAGGGCTCTCAAAAAAATCCTCACTAAATTCGCCGAGGGCTCTCCTAATTCTATCACAAAATTCGCCGAGGGCTCTCAAAAAAATCCTCACTAAATTCGCCGAGGGCTCTCCTAATTCTATCACAAAATTCGCCGAGGGCTCTCAAAAAAATCCTCACTAAATTCGCCGAGGGCTCTCCTAATTCTATCACAAAATTCGCCGAGGGCTCTCAAAAAAATCCTCACTAAATTCGCCGAGGGCTCTCCTAATTCTATCACAAAATTCGCCGAGGGCTCTCAAAAAAATCCTCACTAAATTCGCCGAGGGCTCTCCTAATTCTATCACAAAATTCGCCGAGGGCTCTCAAAAAAATCCTCACTAAATTCGCCGAGGGCTCTCCTAATTCTATCACAAAATTCGCCGAGGGCTCTCAAAAAAATCCTCACTAAATTCGCCGAGGGCTCTCCTAATTCTATCACAAAATTCGCCGAGGGCTCTCAAAAAAATCCTCACTAAATTCGCCGAGGGCTCTCCTAATTCTATCACAAAATTCGCCGAGGGCTCTCAAAAAAATCCTCACTAAATTCGCCGAGGGCTCTCCTAATTCTATCACAAAATTCGCCGAGGGCTCTCAAAAAAATCCTCACTAAATTCGCCGAGGGCTCTCCTAATTCTATCACAAAATTCGCCGAGGGCTCTCAAAAAAATCCTCACTAAATTCGCCGAGGGCTCTCCTAATTCTATCACAAAATTCGCCGAGGGCTCTCAAAAAAATCCTCACTAAATTCGCCGAGGGCTCTCCTAATTCTATCACAAAATTCGCCGAGGGCTCTCAAAAAAATCCTCACTAAATTCGCCGAGGGCTCTCCTAATTCTATCACAAAATTCGCCGAGGGCTCTCAAAAAAATCCTCACTAAATTCGCCGAGGGCTCTCCTAATTCTATCACAAAATTCGCCGAGGGCTCTCAAAAAAATCCTCACTAAATTCGCCGAGGGCTCTCCTAATTCTATCACAAAATTCGCCGAGGGCTCTCAAAAAAATCCTCACTAAATTCGCCGAGGGCTCTCCTAATTCTATCACAAAATTCGCCGAGGGCTCTCAAAAAAATCCTCACTAAATTCGCCGAGGGCTCTCCTAATTCTATCACAAAATTCGCCGAGGGCTCTCAAAAAAATCCTCACTAAATTCGCCGAGGGCTCTCCTAATTCTATCACAAAATTCGCCGAGGGCTCTCAAAAAAATCCTCACTAAATTCGCCGAGGGCTCTCCTAATTCTATCACAAAATTCGCCGAGGGCTCTCAAAAAAATCCTCACTAAATTCGCCGAGGGCTCTCCTAATTCTATCACAAAATTCGCCGAGGGCTCTCAAAAAAATCCTCACTAAATTCGCCGAGGGCTCTCCTAATTCTATCACAAAATTCGCCGAGGGCTCTCAAAAAAATCCTCACTAAATTCGCCGAGGGCTCTCCTAATTCTATCACAAAATTCGCCGAGGGCTCTCAAAAAAATCCTCACTAAATTCGCCGAGGGCTCTCCTAATTCTATCACAAAATTCGCCGAGGGCTCTCAAAAAAATCCTCACTAAATTCGCCGAGGGCTCTCCTAATTCTATCACAAAATTCGCCGAGGGCTCTCAAAAAAATCCTCACTAAATTCGCCGAGGGCTCTCCTAATTCTATCACAAAATTCGCCGAGGGCTCTCAAAAAAATCCTCACTAAATTCGCCGAGGGCTCTCCTAATTCTATCACAAAATTCGCCGAGGGCTCTCAAAAAAATCCTCACTAAATTCGCCGAGGGCTCTCCTAATTCTATCACAAAATTCGCCGAGGGCTCTCAAAAAAATCCTCACTAAATTCGCCGAGGGCTCTCCTAATTCTATCACAAAATTCGCCGAGGGCTCTCAAAAAAATCCTCACTAAATTCGCCGAGGGCTCTCCTAATTCTATCACAAAATTCGCCGAGGGCTCTCAAAAAAATCCTCACTAAATTCGCCGAGGGCTCTCCTAATTCTATCACAAAATTCGCCGAGGGCTCTCAAAAAAATCCTCACTAAATTCGCCGAGGGCTCTCCTAATTCTATCACAAAATTCGCCGAGGGCTCTCAAAAAAATCCTCACTAAATTCGCCGAGGGCTCTCCTAATTCTATCACAAAATTCGCCGAGGGCTCTCAAAAAAATCCTCACTAAATTCGCCGAGGGCTCTCCTAATTCTATCACAAAATTCGCCGAGGGCTCTCAAAAAAATCCTCACTAAATTCGCCGAGGGCTCTCCTAATTCTATCACAAAATTCGCCGAGGGCTCTCAAAAAAATCCTCACTAAATTCGCCGAGGGCTCTCCTAATTCTATCACAAAATTCGCCGAGGGCTCTCAAAAAAATCCTCACTAAATTCGCCGAGGGCTCTCCTAATTCTATCACAAAATTCGCCGAGGGCTCTCAAAAATATCCTCACTAAATTCGCCGAGGGCTCTCCTAATTCTATCACAAAATTCGCCGAGGGCTCTCAAAAAAATCCTCACTAAATTCGCCGAGGGCTCTCCTAATTCTATCACAAAATTCGCCGAGGGCTCTCAAAAAAATCCTCACTAAATTCGCCGAGGGCTCTCCTAATTCTATCACAAAATTCGCCGAGGGCTCTCAAAAAAATCCTCACTAAATTCGCCGAGGGCTCTCCTAATTCTATCACAAAATTCGCCGAGGGCTCTCAAAAAAATCCTCACTAAATTCGCCGAGGGCTCTCCTAATTCTATCACAAAATTCGCCGAGGGCTCTCAAAAAAATCCTCACTAAATTCGCCGAGGGCTCTCCTAATTCTATCACAAAATTCGCCGAGGGCTCTCAAAAAAATCCTCACTTAATTCGCCGAGGGCTCTCCTAATTCTATCACAAAATTCGCCGAGGGCTCTCAAAAAAATCCTCACTAAATTCGCCGAGGGCTCTCCTAATTCTATCACAAAATTCGCCGAGGGCTCTCAAAAAAATCCTCACTAAATTCGCCGAGGGCTCTCCTAATTCTATCACAAAATTCGCCGAGGGCTCTCAAAAAAATCCTCACTAAATTCGCCGAGGGCTCTCCTAATTCTATCACAAAATTCGCCGAGGGCTCTCAAAAAAATCCTCACTAAATTCGCCGAGGGCTCTCCTAATTCTATCACAAAATTCGCCGAGGGCTCTCAAAAAAATCCTCACTAAATTCGCCGAGGGCTCTCCTAATTCTATCACAAAATTCGCCGAGGGCTCTCAAAAAAATCCTCACTAAATTCGCCGAGGGCTCTCCTAATTCTATCACAAAATTCGCCGAGGGCTCTCAAAAATTATATATATATATATATATATAACAACATTTTCATTTTACCAATTACAAATATTCTACTTTCAAATCTTACCTTCAATACATTCTTTCATATTTTCATGCATTGTTTTTTTTCTTATTATCAAACGTTAGCGTCACAAAAAAAAACCTTCTTTACTTACTTATTTAACAAACATTTCTATTACATAAGTCTCATTTGCTTGCAACTTTTGTTTCCATATATCACACAATATTTTAAAATATATATACTATATTAGCCCGTATATTACACATACGTTTCCCACATTATACGATTATTTCTATTTCTTTCGTTCAAAAACCGAACGGACTCACGCTAGTTCCCGCTTTAAGCAATGTAATATTTACAAGGACATTCTTATCTTCAATATTGAACCATTCAATTCAAATCATAATAAACTATTTTCGGTTCCAAGTCTTACCTTCTATGCTTTAATTTTTATTCAACTTATATATTTTCCCGAATATTTAACCAGAACATTTCATTTTTCTTCAAATTATCCTACTTATTTATTTTTACATTCGCCTAAATATCGTCATTTTTACCTTTCTTTATGCTTTCACTTTTACTGTCTATTAACTACACATGTGTTTTTTTCAAATATCTTTATTAAAATTTCCGAACCGCGTTACATTTGGGCTAATACAATATTTATATCAACTTTAAATTATTGCATATAATTTCTAAAATAATATTTTTATAACAAATGCCATGTTTCTTACTGAAATATATGGGATTAACTTACCAAACTCGACTATTATCTTTGTACAAAATTTTTCACCGTTAAACAAATTATATTTATAAATTTACTCCTGTATTTTTCCAATTCCACAAAGATTTCATTCTTTTATATT
This sequence comes from Sisyra terminalis, assembly GCA_958496175.1. Taxonomy (NCBI): domain Eukaryota; kingdom Metazoa; phylum Arthropoda; class Insecta; order Neuroptera; family Sisyridae; genus Sisyra; species Sisyra terminalis. Next base: position 46,848,205 of record OY292279.1, on the reverse strand, counting down.
GATTCTCTTTTATTTCTTTAAGTATTATTATTTTACCGTAATAAACAATAATTTGCTTCACAAAACCAAGCATTTCTTCTAAATTATTACTTTATACGTTATAGATTTTTTTTCAAAATACAAAATTTTGTTTTTTCTCCTTCACTATTCTAAAATCCACACGAACTATTTTTTTTATTACTTTGTCAAAATCTTAAGTTAGGCGTCCCTTACGATTACAATTTTCAGAGATGTTTAGCGGTAACAAAACTTTAACTAAACAAATTACACACTTGTATTTTTCCACTTTTTTTTACGGGTATTTTGTTAGTTCGCAAAAAAAAATACGAAAATAGAAAATTTCCTTTTTTTCCCATGAAATCCATTTCAGCATTATTATACTGTTTGTATTTACAAATTTCCTACTTTCCACTTCTTATCGATGCAAAGGACCAATCTTTCCAATAAATTTATATGAACGTAGGTATGAACCATAAAAATTACCTATTTTACCAATTTTAGAAAAGGGTGCCTCAGTAATATCGATGCTTTATTTGTAACTTAAGATCATTATTTTTTACTATACTAAAAACAAGAAAGGGCTCGTTGAAAACACGGAAAAGTACACACAAGTTATTTTTTAATGTTATTTTTTTTCAAATTTTAATCATCAGGTGTTGTGTAAATTCAAATTTTAACAACAAATGAATAACAACAAAATTTAAACAAAGTTTGTCTAGATTTGAAAATTGAAAGAAGAAAGTATTTTTTATCTTTATACAAAATAGGTACCTGTAACCTATTAATTTTTTGATCTTCCTAAAATAATAATGGTTGCGGAAATGAAAAAATATACAAAAGTTATTTTTTTTAATTCCAAAAAGAAAATTCTTATGTTGAAGACCGTTTAAAATCTTAATAGTCGAGTCTGCTAACTTCAGGCTCATACAAAATGGGCTTTATTCTTGAATTTATGATCAATTTTCCACCGCGCTTAATCTCACACATCGTTTTTCGTTGACGAATTGAAAGGAATATTTTCTACGATTTCGGCAATGTTAGTTAGAATATACTTCATTAAAACTGCAGTCATTGTTATTCTCAAAAAATTTCATCACTTTAAAAAATTTATAATATTCGGCAATCGAAATTATCATGGGTTAAAAACTCTTATAAATATACAAACAATAAAGTTTATCACTAAGCCTAAAATGTATAAAAGTAATATCCTAAAATCCTACTAAACAATTGTATAATCTTCAATTTGTTATATTTCCTTATTTTAAAAAAATATTACTTTAATTAACAATTTCAATAATTTTCTATGTATCTTACGCATTCCTCTATTTTTCTATTTACTTTTGTATTTCTTTATTTCATAAAGTAATGTTTGATTTCTACCTTCAATTAAAACTAATTATTAATATTCATCACTTCCTTCTAGTATACAATTTGAACATGACGAATGGTAATACAATTCGACAAGAACAAGCCCTCAATCACCAAATGAGAGAATTCATTTGTGGTCATGGTTTCAGGAAAACAACATTTTGGAAAACGCATGCGGTTTTGCTCAAAACCATGTGCGACATAAGTTCAAAAATAAATCCCAGTTATCTTATGAAGTTGTCGTATGACGCTAACAACACTGTTATTTTACCAAAACCAAAGAAGTATAAATGACAGAAGAACGAACGCTGTATTGCAAAGTCGTCTCAAAATAAGGGCACAGTGCAAAGGACTCCAGTGTCAATAGTATACAAGTATGAATACAAGGGCAATAAACATTTCCATATAATTCACAAGAGATTAATAGATTCATAGAAATATTGTTTTACATATATACATAAGTAGAATTTTATATAATGAATATTAAAGTTAATGAATATTATGTTAATATTAGAGGAATTAAAGTATATGAAGAACATGAAAATAACATTTTCACATCTTTAGCTTCAGTTTAAATTACAATCACAAAAAAGGAAACAACCAATAAAATTTCAGTACATTAAGTTCGTCATGCTTCTTAGCGATAATCCCCTCATAATGGCCGAAAAAATAACGTATCCATATCTGGATTTTTGAGGACACAAGAACTAAAAAATTGCCTATCTCGTTCGTTCTCCTGTTAATTATTCTTCGTTCCCAAACCGCTCAAATTGGAGACATGATAATGTATTGAACGCTTAGTGTTATTTTTCAAAGTTCCAAGCACTTACCTTTAAAAGGTCTTTTTCAGAAAATAATTAATAGTCCAATTTTTACGCTGACACCAATATTAATGCGAAATTACGATCTAAAGGCTTTCTTCAAAAAGGATTTTTTATTTAGGGAAAAATTTAAACATTTCATTTTTGAAATCAGTTAACAAATTCAAATAATGAAGGTATGAACATTTTTTTACAGTATGTTGTCTTGGTCTTAATTAATTGTTGTTTTCACAGTTCATTATTTACGTTACAATTTGTTACAATTATCAACTTATGAATAAATTCACATAATAATGTATATGCAGGAAGGTTTAAGTTAAATAACAGTAAGTAATTTGAAATTTTTCTTTATTTAAGCTATAAAAGTTTACAACAATAAATTTTCTCTTTACAATTTACTCTTTAGTCAACGCAACTTGTTTCTCGGTTGAATCGATTATGCAATGATGTCGATGCAGTACAATGGCCAGGACTGGAACTTTAGTGGGTGGTCAGGATTATGATTGCTGTCAATGCAGTTCGTTGTTTAGAGTTGCTGGTTTCGATTTAGCTTCTGCTGGTTGATGTTCATTAACGTAGGCTTGTTGTGCTGCTCGATGACGACGCATACTGAAGATGGGTTTGATTCGGAACTAATCCTGGTTTAACTTTTGGGCCGTATGTATGCTGGAAATTCCCAGCCGCGTTCTGGGTTTCTCTTGCAAACTTTATTGTGATTTAATCTGCTGATGATATGTGAATATATCCTCAGTTGTCACATGTTATTTCATAATCCTTCAAAAGTTTCAGTGAGATCAATCACCGTACGGATTTCTCAATGCTTTCGATGTTTTCAAACTCTTCTTGGTACTTTTGATATTCTTCTTTTAATATAACTCTTCGTTAAGTTACATGTAATATGCTCATCATTTCAATCTATTCCTCATCCTTCAGGCAATTAATATTGGCTGAAGATCCATATTTAGCATCTTGCCCGATTTCAAAACATTATTTTTCATAAACTATGTATTCTGTTTTTTCCGCTTTTACGCACGCTGTTGTCCACACACAGAATCCACTAAATGTTTATGAGCATCAACAAAGGTTCATTTTCTTAATTTTCTTGATCCTTTGTTTATATAAGTGTATAGTAATTGCATTACACAATTTTCGGAAGAGGACACTTTTAGAAACGTTAAAGTTAGGCATAGTTCCATTTTCTATTTCATTTTTCACAATTTTTTTGTTAATTCAATGCTTGCATTGCATAGTTTTCTCTTTTACTGTTAATTTTTCATAATGATACGATTTGTTACCAAACAAATTAAATAAAATGCAAAATAGAAAATGAAACGTTCCTAAATTTTTATATTTCTAAAAGGCACCAACCTGTACCCTATTTTCACTATATTATGTTCACTTTTATTGTTCTTTGCATTACATGGTCATTTCAACTCAATAGCGACCTACCGGATCTATTTTTTTTTTACTTATTTTTCTAAATCTGTAATGATACAATTTTTCGCTAAATTGTTCATAAAAGTTTTTCAACATAAATCAAACTTCATTTCAGCCACTATCGAGCCGAAGTTTTGGGCATGGGCAGTAATATAAATAACCATTCAATACATTATCATTGAGTAAAGAGCAGAAGCAGTTAAAATTATGTAGGTACAATGAAAATAGAATTAAAAATATTGAATACATGAGCGGTATTGGACTAATATAATTGTAAAAAATCAATGCACTGACCTTAGCTATGAATATGAAAAGAAATCCTCTTCTGCCACAATTCTGTAATAATCTCAACGCCACTGCATTGGTTGTTCGATGAATCCAAATCCCTGATTGTTTTCGCAGCTGGATTCGCCAAAAGCAATTGAACTTGATCTTTGATTATAAACACTGAAATAAAGTACGAAAGTTAAAAATAAAACATTAATATAAGAACATTTAAAAAAATCTTTCGTTGCAAGCATGTTGTTTTTGTATTGTAAGGGTTTTTGACTAAACTTATTAGTATGTTGTTTGAAATGTTTTTTAAAAAAAACCGTGATTTACTTATGTTAATTAAATTTGCACTGTTGTTTTCTATATAATGTACTATTTGGAAAAATAAATCAATAAATTTTGTAATATTATTGACTTTTAAATTACATCGATCTGTCAAAATTCGCCCTTTATATTAGATTTTAACTAGATAACCTCCAAATAAACAAGCTATTGTTATTGTCACTCATCAATGGAATTCAAGACAATTTTATCTCACCTTCACAATTCGCATATTGAGAATCGATTGAAGAAATTTATTTTTAACAATTCACGATAATTTCCTCGAAAGATCTGGATTTTTTTTAACTTTATAAACACAAACAAATCAGTAACCGTTCACTCTAAACTGTAATATATGATTGTATCCATTGATTCTAGTATAGTTCTAGTAACTTTTTTATCAATCCGTACTAGCATAGAACGGAAAGTTTATGGTTATGTTTCTGATCTTAAATAATTCAAAATTTAAAATATTTGTAATAAAGTGAAACATACTGATGCAAATTAACACAATATATTCATGTTTCGATCGTTTTTCATTGGTATTTACTTTAAATTAATGTGCACTAATTAGCTGTCAAACGACGACGCTGTCTGACATGAAAACGCTGAACTATTGCCGATGACACGCCCACCTATCATTACGTCACAATGGGAACGTGTCTAGGATAAGTTTTATCCAAGATAAAAACATAACAAAATAGTTCAGCGTTTTGCTGTCAGGTAGCTGTAGTGATTTGACAGCTAATTTCAAATTCAAATTCCATATTAAAGTTTCAAAAAGGACAATTTTCAAAAGGAACAACAGGATATAAGGGATAGTTTCTTTCGCTGCATTTGATTTGAATCATCCTTAACGATGTTAATGAAAAATACTTCATTTTTAAGGAATAGTTTCCCCGGAATTAAAAACGGGAAGTTAAGGAGATGTAAAACAATGCCTTAATTTTCATCCGAAATTAGGCCATTTCAAGGGGTGTTTTTCACTATCAGGCCAAGGTTTCTCAACAAATTTAGATTTGAGGCCTTCTACAGAATTACAATGAGGAGAAATTTTCTTCCTGTGGGTAATAGGACGACCACAATTCCATTTTAAAGTTTTAAAGAGGACAATTTTAAATGGGGAAAAAAAGATATAAGGGATGGTTTCCTTCGCTGAAACTGGGTTGAATATTAATGTTTTAACTATTCTTAACGTTGCTAAAGAAAAAAACTTTAATTTACCGGAAAAGTTTGCCCGGAATTAAAAATGGGAAGTTAAGGAGCTGTAAATTAATGTGAATTTTCCATCCGTAATTAGGCCTGTTAAAAGGGTGACTTTTCAATAAAAGGCCTAGTTTTCTCAAAGGAATTAGATTTAAGGCCTTCAAGTGAATTACAATGTGTAAAAATTTTCTTCCTGTGGATAATAGGACGACCTCAATTTTATTTTAAAGTTAAAACAAGGACGATTTTAAATGGGAAAAAAAGGATATAAGGGACGGTTTCTTTCGCTTGAATTGGGTTGAATATTAATGTTTTATCATTCTTAACGTTTTTAAAGGAAAAACTTTAGTTTAATGGGATAGTTTGTCCGAAATTTAAAACGGGAATTTAAAGAGCTGTAAATTAATTTGAAATTCGTTTTTTTGCGGAGAAATTCGGTTATTTTGCGGTTATTATAAATGTAGCATTGGGTTATTTTTGCGGTTATTTTAAATGTAGCAATTCGGTTATATCTCATAAACACACAGCACGCACATCGAATAGTAACCAAAGGATCCCCAACTACAGCCCGTGCACGAAAGCAGAGTGGTGGCCCAAAAGCAGAGTCAGCAAAAACTCAAATTGCGGACAAAAGGCGTACCTACTTAGGTCGTCAAATAGCCCATACGCAAGCCCAATACATATGGCAAAGAAAAAAAAACGACACATGGAGGCTTTGTGGTGATTGTCGGGGCCTTAACACAAATACTGAGCGGGACATGTATCCATCAGTTCTCATACAAGACCTTTTCCAACGATTAGTCGGCACATGCATCTTCACCAAGCTCGACCTCGAGAGAGCATAGGTACCATCAAATACCGATGCATTCTGATGACATCCAAAAAACAGCAATTATTACCCCATGGGGACTTTTTGAGTATGTCGTCATGCCTTTCAGACTAAGAAATGCCACTCAAACATTCCAAAGATTTATGGACACGATTTTCCGCGACCTCGATTTTGTCTTTTGTCAAAGAGCCAAGAAGAACACATAAAACACCTCGAAATTGTCTTCAAACGATTAGAAGCTCACTCGCTTAGTATCAACAACGATAAAGGTGAATTCGGCCAGCCTGAAGTTAATTTCCTCGGGTACACAATCAACTCACAAGGCTAGGCTCCAATCACTGAACGCGTCTCCGCAATAAGTACTCGACTACAAGAAACCCGAAACAGTCGAAGTACTCTGACGTTTCCTCGGCATGATAAACTATTACAGACGATGCATACCGCGAGCTGCACACGTTCAACTGCCCCTAAACAACTTCCTAAAACGTTCCGTAAAAAGGGACAAGACCAAAATACCATGGACACCTGAAGCTGACAAAGCATTCGAGGACTGCAAGAAAAAACTAGCAGATGCCACCTTACTATCCTTCCCGTCACCGAAATCTCACTTGACTCACTTGATCGGTAAAGACGGACCACAAACCACTCACTCACGCATTGAAACAAAGACATGATTAGGCCTCTGAACGACAGTTAAGACAACTAGACTACATTTCCCAGTACACGACTGACATAGAATACATAAAAGGTGAAGACAATGTAGTCCCTGAGGCACTATCAAGAGTCAACACAATCACAATGCCAACCGCTCTAAGCCCAGAAACCATACAACAAGCGCACAACGCGATGACAAAGAATTGGAGAAAATAATACAAAACACCTCTTCGTTTTCACTGAAGCTACAGGAGCTCGAAGTTGAACCTGGAATAAAGATACCTACACTGCGATATTGCATCTAGCATTATAAAACCTTTCCTTCCAGTCAGTCTTCGCAAAGCAGCATTCAACACAGCACACAACCCAGCACATCCCAGCGGTCGAACCACCTCCACACTCTTGAGAGAAAGGTTTATTTGGCCAGGTATACGCAAATATGCCAAACAATGGTCATGAAAATGCCTGACGTGCCAGCAATCCAAAGTTCAACAACACACGAGATTACAACCAAACCACATCGATGTTCCAAACTCGAGATTCAACCACATTCACCTGGACATCATTTCACTACCAAACGTCCGTGGTCATTCCTATTGTCTCACAATCATCGATCGCTTCTCAAGATGGCCAGTAGCAGTACCAATCCAGAACATGACCGCAGAAACAGTCGCTACAATACTCTTCGATAGTTGGATTTCCAATTATGGCTCGCCGATTACCATCACAACGGACCAGGGCACTCAATTCGAGTCCGCACTGTTTCAAGCCCTTACCAAACTTGTGGGAGCTAAAAGAACGCGAACTACACCATACCATCCACAATCCAACGGTATAGTCGAGCGTCTACACAGAACACTCAAAGCGGCCCTCATGTGTTCACCAAAGCCATGGCCAGACATACTACCAACTGTTCTATTAGGACTCAGGACTTCTTTCAAGGAAGACCTCCAAGCCACTCCAGCCGAAATGCTGTACGGAACACAGCTCCGCATTCCAGGTGAATTTTTTGCCTCCGCTGACTTATCGTCGGACCCGCAGATATTCATAGAAAAACATGACGAATTTATGCGCGGAATTCGTCCTACACCAACAGCTCACCACGCAAAGAACCGAATTTTCATACCAAAAGACCTAAATGTATGTACGCACGTTTGGTTACGCTGTGACCACGTAAAACCACCACTAGAACCACCCTATCAAGGACCATATAAAGTCATCAACAGAATCACTGACCGGCTCTACAAAATTCTCGTTAACGGTGAAGAAAAAAATGTTTCGATCGAGAGACTCAAGCCCTGCTTTATCAATAAGACAGAGATGAACATCATCCAAAAGATCCGATTTTACAACCGATGCAACCACACCACTGGGCATCAACTCTTGACAAACCCATGAGAACATATGCACGTAAAGTTCAATTCAAACTTCCCACGGAAAGTTACTCAGGGGGGAGTGGTTGTGGCGGTTCAGTCGACCCGCCAACTACAAAAAAGCGAGGATCAGAGGACTCGGGGCTGCACTAGGCAACGAGGCGATAAAAAGAAGAATAATATAATAAATAATTAATTGATAACTGTAAAACCAGAGAGAACCACAAATCTCTACACTTGTTATTGTATTGGCTTTATTGGCACGAATTAATAAATATAAAAGTAGAGAGAACACCACGAATCTCTACAAACTAATTTCAAATTCAAATTCCATTTCAAAATTTTAAAAAGGACAATTTTCAATGGGAAAAAAAGGATATAAGGCATGATTTCATTCACTGAAATGGAATTAAATATTAATAATTGAATTATTCTTAACGATGATAACGAAAAATTCTTGGTTTCACGGGTTAGTTTGCCCGGACAAAAAAAAAAGGGATTAAAGAACTGTACATCAATGCGACACTTTTCGTCCGAAATTAGGGCCATTTCAGAGGGTGACTTTTCATTATGCGGCCTAGTTTTCTGAACGTATTTTGATTTAAGGCCTTCAAGTGAATTACAGTGTGAAGAAATTTTCTTCCTGTGGGTAACAGGACGACCACAATTCTATTTTAAAGTTTCAAAGAGGAGAATTTTAAATGGGGGAAAAATGGATATAAGGGATGGTTTCTTTCGCTGAAATTGGATTGAATATTAATGTTTGAATCATTCTTAACGTTGTTAAAGAAAAAAAAAGCTTTAATTTAACGGGATAGTTTGCCCGGAATTGAAACCGGAAAGTTAAGGAGTTGTAAAAGAAAAATACCTTCTAAATTAAAATCTTCTCGGTGTATAGCAATTATTATCGTTGACTATAATTTTCAAATATTTACAGCGAGAACTGATGTAAATCAGAAAATTTTGAGGATGTCAAAGAAAACTCCAAAAACAAATAATTATTTAGATACAATGGATTCTGGCTTATTCAAAATTGTTGATAATTGAAACTATCCAGAATCCACTCTATTTTATTTCAATTTGTGATGACATAATAAATATTTTCATAAATATTATTTCTCGATTTGTCCAACATAAATATTTATCTTTCACAAATTCACATTAGTTATCAACAATAAAAATAACCCAATGATTTATTGATTTGAAATTGAATAGCAATAACAATTATTTTATTCTATGTCCTAGTTTTCTCAACACTTTTTTAATATTCTAGTTTCATTGTTTTTTGTTAATATTATCAAAGACAACAAGCCGGTCCTACATAATATATAGTTTTGCACTTTTTTCTTGAAACATCATTTTTCAAATATAAATTTTATCAGTTTTTAATTAATGCGATCATTATATTATTTACAGTATGTTTTTCTCATGTATACATTTATATTATCTTTGTTTGAAATTAAAATCTCTGAAAATTTTGTAAAAATAAAAATGATTAAAGTCAAAACCGATTGAGCTTAATGATGAAGCTTTCGATACAAACTTTTCAAGTAGTAACATAAGCAATGTTTTTTGTTAATTATTTTTTTTTTACATAAATGTTATTCTCTTAATTATCAGTTTATGACTATTTTATTTTATTTATATATATATTGCTATTTAAAATTGATACCAATAGTAGTTGAGACTACTTATTTAATTCCAATTTAGAATTTCAGCATTTGCTCACCCATCAAGAACATTTTTGGTTATTTTCAGGCTTATTTAAAATTAATTTTACGAATATGACAACAATTGATTCTAAAAGTTTGGCAAAAGCTAAATACTAAGCTTATAAACGTGCAAACGCGTCATATTCGTCAAAAATCAATGTGCATTTTCACAGAAATGTCACCCACATATTATCCGGAAGAAAATTACAAGTTCATTACTCAATTAAAATTTAATTAACGTATTTTTTAACGATTATAACGGGCTAATTTTTAACGATTACGTTTAATATTTCTAATCATAAGATTTGAGATACATATTTCCAACTTGACTAATTGTAAGGTTTGTCTTTCTACTTATTGTTTAATCGACGAAAAAACTATTGGAGATATTGCTAATTTACGGTTGATGTTTGTGTTTTTCGACAACATTTTTTCAAATTTGCATTAACTTCTTGTAAATCTTTGTACCTCAGTTTAGCATCAGAATCTCCTAGAAAAATCAAAGAACAAATATCAGAATTAATAATTCTGTCATTATGTTGAAGAGTCGCTTTTTCTAGTTTAAAATTATATTGGTTAACGATTCAAAGCACTGGTTCTCCGCGAAAGATCACTGACGTTCACTGTTTCAGATATTGACTTTCTAGCAATGTTCACAATTTGAAATAAACTTTTCTTGTTACTGATGGACAAAATTTCAGTATAATTAATACAATTTATTTCCTAAACATCAACCTTTAACTGAGATGTCTTAAAAAATTAACTTTAATTTTAGCATAGCCAAGTATCAAGAATAACTATATTGTTTGTGTTTTCTAAAACTATCACAATCTTTATTTTTAATACGACCAGGCTTTTTCCAATCGACTCATTGCATCTCAAAAAAAATTTCATTGTATTTTCTTCAAATATCACTTGTAACCATTTTAGAATTATTTATTTTACATTTTTCGATCGGTTTCAAAACAAAATTTCCAAAAATAAGGAATCATATACTCAATTTGTGTGTGTGTGTGTGTGTGTGTGTGTGTTTTTACAAAAATTTACATAAAAGTGATAAATGTTCGCCTATTTACATTGACCGATTGTATATATTTGTACTATACGTTCATACAGTACCTGTAAGTTTTAACATCTCTTAATCTTCAAATACCACATGTATTCTTAAGGACCTTAAAAATGTGTATACATTCACATTACTCACAGATACTACAGAGCATTGCGTGCAAATATTCTACGATTCTTGTTGACAATGCACTCGCATTTCTGGAATGCCTTTTTTTAAGTTACACATCACTATATGCAAGTTAATGCTTAATCTATCTTCTTTTATTAAGCTTAAAATAATACTTGAATTATTTATTAAGTACATTTTGTAATGTACAATTAACCTTGTAGCCGATTTAAAGAAAAAGCAAAAGCACGGTTATAAATCTCAAAGATTACGACTAGACAAGAAAAATAACTGTTTTATACATTGATGCAATATATTATGTGTTTTGTCATTAACTTTCAAAGTTTTTACATTTAAACATTTCTTTTTGAATCTATTGATTTCTTTTCTATTAAATTAACATGATCAGTGTAGCAATAATTGTTTAAATTATTAACTTACCTACGAGTAGAGACAATGAATCAAAAAAAAAAAAAAAAAAAAAAACAGTTAGAATATATATGAGAGTTATAAGTAATGATTGGCACAAATTTATTTCAAGTTTCAATTTTAATTTGTGATTATAACTTTTATTTCTTCGGTAATATACGTTAGTAAATACGACTTGTCCCTTTGATTTCAAAGTTAAAAAGGTAGCGACCAAAGTTAATTTTTTTTTCTAAAGCTAAACGTAAAAGATATCATGCAGTACTTGAAAAATTAAAAACAAAATGTTTCTTTTTATCTTTGAAGGAAAGAGTATGAGTACTTGAGTTTAAAATTAATGATTTTCAATAAAAAAATCCTAAAGTGAAAGTTTAAAACATTAATTAAAAAAAAATTAAAACCGAAGTAATAAAAGCTCTTTATTTACAAGTCAGTATGGAAGCACGCATTTATATTGTCAACATATAATTTTAAAATTGAAAATTTTCACCGTTGACAACATATATAACGTTAACAATAACTTTTCAACAATAAAATGTTTAGTCAATAAAATATTTTATCTTAATCTAACAGGTGAGTTTCAAAAAAAAAAAAAAAAAAAAATAATCAAAACTATTCACAATTTTACAATTTTTTCCTGGCAATGGTGAAGCCATTTCTCTAAAAAGTTTTTATTAATATTAATTAATATTATCACGTTTCAATAAAGTTTCCTTTTATCTTAAACTTACTTTACAATTATTTGCGGAAAGTGTCTAGGAAAGAGGGGCTGCATTGCTTTTGCGTTCATTCTAATTGCTATTTTTCTAAATACATATTTATAATTTATATTTATAATTGTATAATTTCTTGATAATATTTTTGTTAAAATTCAAAGTCGGTGATTGCTTTTCACGTAGATATCTATCGCAATTTGTCTAATTCTAAAATATAATTTTTCTTTATCCCTGAATTTCGGGTAATTTTGTTAATAATAATAATTATTATTATAATTATTAATAATTAAAGTTTTGGTGTTTTTACGTTTAAAGATTTAGTCTTTTTGGTTTTACGTAGGTGCGTCAGCTTGGAAGTAGTGTAATCCGTTTATCTAAAAAAAAATAATAATAAATCAGTTTCTTAGAGTAAATCTTTTCTAATGAAAACATCATTAAAAAATAAAAGGCGTAACAATTAAATTATATAAATTTCCACATACCGACATATCATATTCAGTTATATACGCAGGAATTTCAAGTTGATCTGGCGACATTGCTGCATACAAGTATTCTACGCCAGGTAAACTGTGCACTTTCTGTTTAATGGCCGGTGCCATAAATGTGGTAAACCACCAGGTCATCATCTGCAATCACAATAGCAAAAAACCACCAATTATTTATGCCTGAAAATTATAATAACAAACAATTCGATTACCTTTGTCCAAAAAGTAGGATGAACTATGTAGAAGGCTTTTAAATTTTTTTTATATCTGCAATAGAAGAAAACAAAAATAATTAAGGAAGAATTTTCGTGGGGAATTTTCCTTTCGATAATAAAAATATCGTGGCTATTGTTGAAAGAAATATGATATACCGAAACGTGATTGCCTTGGACGAGATAATGTATGGCGAACGCTTGTATGGATAATTATTTTTCTTTCTATTTTATATAAATCTAGGAAACAATTTTTCTTTTCTTGGATGTTTTTGATTTGAACTTGTAATTATTTGTAGCCACTCTTTTATTGCAGTACAAATTAATTTATTTTTTGGAGCTTACTTAAGCTTACCATAATATGTTTAAGTTTACAAATTTGCGTCATTCGTTCTAATATTGTTTGCTTCAAATTTATTGTACTTAAAATCAAGTAAAATATTTACTCAAACACAATTTCGAGATTTTACATACTTTCCTTATTGTGTTTGAAAAACATGTGCAATTAAAGTGTATTAATTTTTTATACTTTTTTTTTTTTTTAAATCAACAACTAAATATTGATATGCGATTTTTGTTCAAACAAATCAAGTTTTATCAAGTTTTTTGGTATTATCTACAGCCTTTGACGCATTGCAGGTATATAAAGTAATGTTGACTGAATAACCAAAAAAAAAAAAAAGTTGTAAAATACTTTTGTACAGAGATTTAAAAATTGAGATAAAAAATAAAAGTTGACTCCATTAGTTGACGCTTTCTATAAGAATGTTTTAAAATGTATAATTATTAAAAAAAAAAAACAAATTGGTGTTAACGTTTAACTTAATTTGTAGAATAAAAAATGTTTCATACTTACTTGTAAGGCAAAACATTGTAGACTTCCCGGAGCCATGAAAATGATGGATAATTTGCATTGGATGTGAGTGTATGGAAGTATGCAATTACATAATCACCTTTTACAATTGGATCTAATAAATATATTAAATACAGCAACGCCTGCAACAGCAAAAAGTGAGATATATTAATCAAGAAATCACCAACCAGTTTTCAATTGGCGTCAGATTCGTGCCCACAAATTAATCACATATACCGAATACAAATCATGAAATCATTGTTGACAGTTACCTAAATATTATTTTAGTTAGATTTTTTTCTTTGTCCAACGACTCTTCTCATAAGTAGTGCATCAAGTAAACTCTTTAGCCGTTCAATCAAACATATCTATTTCTTTTCTTAAGTAGATAAAAACTAGGTCGTTGTTGGTTGTTTCTATTGATTGTTGGAAGTGAAATTACATTAGATATCCGCTTAATGAATTATAAATTTCACTGATATAATCAATCAAATGCAGAATTTATTTTCAAATAAGCATTCAACTTTGTTTCTAACAAATATAAATACTTGTGTGACATTTATGAAATGCATGCTTTGTATAGATAAAGTTGAAGAAAAACAATCATTATTGTTTTTTTCGTTTGGACAACAAATAGTACCATAATTAAATTTCCATTTAACTAAAAATTAGCAGTCAAGCAGTTTTTTCACATTGTTTTCAGCAAAAACAAATCATTTTATAAGGACAGTTGTAATAAATTTATACACCTCAAAATCGGGCTAATCTATGAGATAACTGTATTTTCCCATTCTAGAAATTGTACATACATACATACATACGCAGCTAGTAAATACAATGCATTTTCTGTTTATTTTCCATTGCATATAGAACCAGAAAGAAAATACAACTTATCTCTTGAATCATAAAAATGCAAACACAATTTTAATTTTTCATCGTACATACCTCCATATAAATTCCTCATCATTTTGTTTTTCAAAGGCTCATAAAACGGTTGAAAATATTTCCAATATTAATGGTCAACTTACAGTTGACAAAGAGTTCAAATCAATTTACTATAAATTTAATTTGACCAACTTAAGTGTTCATCTAATAAGCGACGATGTGCTAATTAAAGTTGGATTACTTTTCGTATTTCATTTGCAACAATCAAACCAATTAGAACGAGCATCTAGCCAGTCATAAAAAAGACGAAATATATTTGCATACCTTATCTAAGTTAATATTGTTAAATGGAAACCATTTGCCGATGAAGACAACAACGGGACGTCCCAAACGATCGACTCCACTTTGATAAAGGCAACCAATTCCCGAGACTTCGGTCAAATCCTCGGACTTGGCCCGACGTAACAGTCTTTCATATCTGAAATCAAACATATTTCAATAAGCAAACTTATGTTAAAGAAAAGTTTGCGAAAATATTATTCTTTACATATCAAAAAAAAAAAAAATGTAAACTTTGTTAATTTTAGATTTTTAGTTATAAACGAGTAGAGATAATAAGTCTTCTTGTGTGTTAATAAGATTAGTTTTTGCTTTAATGTACTTTAATGTTCAAAATCAAGTTCCAGAAAAATGAATTGAAATTTGAGTTGTAAAGCAAAATAATTTCCTTCAATAAATTCAAATTATTAAAGGAATACATTTGAAAGTCGTATAAAGCAGTAGAACTTGTTTTTCCAACACAATTAAATTCAGATTGCATCATTTCAGGGTAATTACTATAATTTAATTGAATTTAATTAAAGTTAATCTTTGCAAGAAAGCAACAATAAATTAAACCAAATATTTGGTTGCAAGCGACAAACCCTATCGTACTAAAAAAAATTAAGACTTTATATTATTGGTACACTTATTATGATTTAGGCCCATTAATGCAACAATTTACAACAAGCAGCCTTTTTATGCCAACAATATTATCTTAAAAAATAGAAATAATTAATTTATATGCATAAAGTTGAATGTGTAGGAAAAAAATGGTTTTTCCATGTAAACTTGTTTCTCAAAGTAAAATTGCAGATACTTTTTATAGTTCATTTTGAGAATGAGTTAAATCAGTTTCATTCTTACAAGAACTATGGAATTACATATGGGTTTGAAAAAACTACGTTTTTACGGAGTTACACACCAAATCTTTAGATTTAGTCGTTTGATTAAAACTTAAAACTTAAGTGAGGAGAAAACTATACGCTTAAATATCTGCACAATTAAATTGATTTCAATTGTGATTTATATATAATTATTTTTTTAAATCGAGAAAACGCCAATTTAAAATTCAAGAATCGCGTGTGAAAATACATTTTTACACAAATAAGAAATAGAATGATCCAAATTAGTGAAATAAATAAAAATTGTGGACTTCAAATTATGTATTGTAGTCTTTAAAAAGAAAACAATTCAATGGTCAATTTAATAGAGCAGATAAAATATTCATCCCCTTATTTGCCTTTCAGCCACTATTTGCTTTTTTCATTAACAGTAATTGACATTCGCGCATTACTTAAGACTATGAGTCACGATATATGACTACATACATAAAAAAAAAAAAAAACTAAAACAAAGAACTCATTGGGAATATGTACGTAAATGGCTATCTAATTGAAAAGGATGGAAAAGAAAAAAAACTAAACTAAACTTTGCCGCAAATGAGCTTTCAACGTTATTGGGAAATTTCAGGGGTAGTATTCCCATTTAAATCTCTCATTAATTACCTCACCCACCCCAAACAGATAAGTATTCCGAATCGAATCGAATGAAATTTTTATTTTCATTATATTATCAAAATTAAAATTGATCGGCCTGATATGAAAATTTAATGAGCGGAAAACTTGATGTTTTACCTGTCCTCAGCCATCTCTGGCACTTCGGTGATAACTTCAATACCCATTTTCCAGGAAATTTATGATTTTCTTTTTCTGTGGTCACATTAGGTGTTACAGCGACAAGAACACAAAAATAAAAACACTCCAACGTAAAATGTAGAGTGAACGTCACTTGGTTTTGTGAAGGAAAAGTGAAGTAGTTGAAGCGCGAAAAAGGAAAACACGTTTACGCGGCGGAAAAGATGGAAACACACTGAATTCTCGTCAGTTTCTCATTCGACTAAATCTAATATGAAATTCAGTGAAAGACAATACAAACATAGAGGCTACGTAGCTACGTAGCTCGGCGTCGCCATCTCCCACACCGATTACTCACAATCGTATATACGTAGTTCACATTCATATTAATGAATACGTAAATTATTTTGATGCCATTTTTTGAGACAATTAAATAAAATTAATAATTACAGACGGGGGTTTTTACCACATAATCGATAGCCAATAAACCATACCAACAGTTTCTATCAACACTTTGATGCTTTTGATCAGAAAACTCTAAAATCTTTGCGCCTCAATATCAAATTCCCATTGATTCGTTTTCATTACCATTTCAAATATTCGTTAAAACTTATTTTTGCCTGAGAAATTTTGTCAAAATTGTATGCTACCAAAGTTGTTGCATGGCTTAATGGTTTTTGATGGAAAAATGGAAAAAATAAACTTCATTTAATTGGGTTTCCGTTCAAACAAAATCTAAAAAAATTCTTATTTACCTAAGGTAATTGTTTCATTGACAATTTTGATATGACATTTTAAGACAAAAATATTAAATTTAAAAAAAAAACACTTACAAAAGGAACATGTAATAGACTTCATTTTCCTTTAGCTTTGTTGTAGTAGATGATAAAATTCAGATCTCAGCTTTTATTAAATAAAAAGACAATTCAGGTTGTTTAAGAGATCGGTTTGTTTATTATTTAATATTTTTTAATATTCAAATTAGCTACGTATCATAACTTCATTAGGCTTCTTGAATCCCAAAAAATATAATTGTAACGAAACGTAGCTAATTTGAATATTAAAAAATATTCAATACAAAAACTGATCAAAATAGGATTTTTCCGCTGACTTTTAACAATTATACTGTGTATACAAGATATAGGATATATTGCGGTCCAATTTATGTAGTATAGTTTAATATAAACAGGTAATATATAAAAATCATAGCATAAACATAAATTTGAACACAAGTTCAAACAAAAATATTCGTGATGTATTGCTCAGATACGTATTTCGATTGTCAAGCAATCTTTCAAGACTCATCACAAAGCAGTTACGGAGTGATCCAAACTACTTGATGACCACTGAGGAAGATTGCTTGGCAATCGAAATACGTATCTGGGCAATACGTCACGAATATTTTTGTTTGAACTTCTGTTCAAATTTATGTTTATGCTATGATTTTTATATATTACCTGTTTATATTAAACTATACTACATAAATTGGACCGCAATATATCCTATATATTGTATACACAACAAAAACCGATCTTAAACAACCTGAATTGTCTTCTCTTACTTTGTTGTAGTGTTTGAAAACTATGTCCGAAAAAAAATATTTCAAAAAAAAAAAAAATCTTAAATTGTTCCATAAAGAACAAAACTGCAACAATTTTCCATGAAAATATGTTGTTGATACACATCTCGGTCATTCTTAAGGAATAAATTGATGGAAATGTTTATAATAAAATCGATTCTTGTTTATAGAATAAGTTCGATATGTGTTTGAAATTGAGGCGCAGCTGCATTTCATTATAATTGTCTGATATAATTAGAATGTTCTATATATGCAATTTTGCGATTCTCTTCACAAGTTACTCAAGAACAATTATCAAAACTATATAAAGATGTTAATAATAATAAATCGTGGTTGAATTCATTGCATTTTGTAATAATGATTTCCGGGTGAAGGTTTCACCAACAAATTAAAAAACCTTGATGTCTACGAAATTTTAAAACGATAAAATATTTCAATTGGTTTAAATACACACATGAAACTTTATAAAGGTAATTAACACAAAAAAAAATTATTAAACTATTAAGATTAGTTAAATGAAACAAAAACTATGAAAATGTAAAGCAAATTTAAAAATGTATTACTTCAAACTCCCCGCTTGACTTTAAAGACTCCTAAACAAATAACAATAACTAATAATTGAATGAAATGGAAATGACAGTTGAAACTAATGACATGATAGTTCAAATTTGATACAAAAATTATTACATGGATGTGTTTACAACTATATATTCTTCATCCTTGTCTTTGCCGCAATACATACATTTACTTATTGTTAATATTTTGATATTAAAATCAAATTGTGTTTATAATTGTATCATATTTTATTTATTTTATAACTGGTATGCCAGTTTAGGCACTACCGAAAAAGGCAACGGTAGTGGATTGAAAACATCTTTTTTTATTATATCAAAAATGTATAACTTCTCATGCGCGTACATAAGTGCTTCCACCGTTTTTTATCAATGATTTGCTCTTAATTGTTTTAAAGTGAAACATTCTTTTAAAAAAAAAAATTAACAATTGAAGTGATCTAGTTTAGTGAAATCGAACCTAAAACATCAAAATTATTTTTAGGGTTTTCAATCAATTGCCCATGGAAATTATTTCAGACGCAATTGTAATAATTTTTTTTTCTCAGAAATTCGAATAAAGTAGCAACATTTAGTTGAAAGTTCATTTCAAATTGTCCTTTGTTATAACAGTCCGTTTTTTATTTAGTTTCTAAAAATGTTTTCGGTAGCTTCTTATCAAAATATTGAAGTAGTGATTATTTTTGGTTTAGAAAGATTGGATTCTTAATAAAATAATCTTGACGAGTCCATAAGACAAAGACATTTAGCCAATCAATATTATTTCAGTATCTCTATTTTTCATGGATTACGTAGAATACAAATCCTTCTTACGTAGGTTCTCACATTTAATAAATATTATGATAACATATTTATCTCTTTTAATATTGTAACGTACAACAAAAGAAAAACTGCAACGAAATTGCATTTTATCAACAAATGATTCATTTTTATTTGAACCGTAGATGAGTCATAAAGCTGAGGCTAACAACAAAGCTTTTGTGAAGCTTTTTTCTCTCGTTTACACACTTGTGTTCTCTCGAAACGTTTTCTTTTTTATTCAATCAAACATTTCAGTATTCCAATGTTAAGGAAAATAAATTCATCAATTTCATTATATTTCAAATATTTAATAAACAATTTGCAACAAAAAAAAAAAAAAAAAAAAAATGGGAACGAAGAAAAAAACTGGTAAACTAGTTTCGATTTATAAATAACGTAACAGATGATCAAAATATGCGTCTAGTGTAAAGAAAAAAATTGAACTTTTTTAATATCCGACCAGTAAAATCGATAGATATGTGTATAGACGATGAATGAAAGCTCTATGGGTGTATGTGTGTGTATTGCGTTGTGGGAAATAAAAGTTTGAATGAATTCTGGAATGAGAGATATTCATAAAGTAAAAAAAAAAAAAAAAAACTATTTATAGAACGAACCACGCATTTGAGGAACACGCCGACTTTGTACGTAATTTATTTAAGTATTTTCAGATTTAGATCGTAGATTTTTCTGTCGGGGAAATAAGATAGGAGAAAGAGGTCACAACTTTCAACTAAAAGCTTTGTTTTCCGTAACTATGACTAATTTAGAAAGTTCGTTGGTCAAAGAAGGTCTTAATTGAAATTCCCATAATAGTCAATTGGTTTGATTCTTAATTAAAGTATACTCTTTGTCGTAACGTTGTTTATATTATGAAAATAATTATAAGTCGATATGTACAGCTTTTATTACGCTTAATTTACAGTTTAGATAATTTCGTTGTCATACCACACTCTTATAAGCTTGTAAAACACAAGATATCTTTATTTAAATAACTGCTAAAATTGAATAAAAATATTAATAAATTTGTTGGAATTTAATGCGTTTTTCTCGATTCATTCTGTAGTATACAAGAGCTTGCTAATAAGTTTAGACAAAAACCCCGTAAAAGTACGCAGTTTTCATATTATCGCTAGACTATTAAAAAATTAATCTAAAATTATTTTTGAAACTATAAGACCACAAAGCGTGCTCGTTAATTTTTATTGAAAATATCGTCCTAATTGAAGTATTCCTGGTATATCTTTAGGAAGAACCCTAACGTTGAAATATTGACTGAAGAAAAATTAGCATCTTCACTGTTAATCACTGGTAAAAAATAATCTTTTTTTGTAATGTTCCGACACAAATTTACACATGTTGAATGTGGATTTCTTATATTCCAGCATCTCACATAAATAAATGTAAAAATAGCCAAGCGACAAGTCGCTGATAAATTGCTACTAGGCGTCCTCTTGTATTGATACTACGTGACATTAATCCAAAAAGAAAAATGTGTTTGGTGCACGATATTTATAACATTAATATAAGTTCATAAATAAATCTTTAATCCTTACCAGTACCCTACACCATGTTCAATTAGCTGGGATTGTAAAAATTGTTAAGGTGATGTGATAAAAATAAACATTTTGGACACACGTATACCGAAACTATCTAATTTTTGATTTCTAGCTAATTAAATTTATGAAAATAATAAGCTCATAATTTTCATTTCAATGAACTGATGATAAAATCGGACATTATTTAATGACAAGTCTATTTTTGGATAACTGTTGATGAACAAATTTTTATTCAAATATCGTACGTTTTCTCGAGCTTTTTAAGAAAAACAACAAAGACTTATGATCCACCTTTCTTTCTTTATTTTTTTTTCAATTATTTTTTTGAATCACACGAATAACACCAAATAAATCCAACTTTCTTGCGCATTATATTGAAATCTAGAAATGATCATTTATCTATTCTATTTTAACGTGTAATAACAAATTTGAATTCATTGGAAAATATTTACTTAAATATTTAATGCAACACGAGAATTTGTCAATATTCTTGGCCAATCAACTTATTAAACGACAAATTGAATATTTAACTTTCATTTCTTAAGCCTAGTCTAATAAATGTTCAGTTCAGGGGAAATTCGTCAAAACAAATCGATAATAATCGTATTTTTTTTCGACATTAATAAATGATCACATGTACTAGAATCGAAAACCGTTTCAGAAAAAAAAAAAGTTTCAAACCAAACGAAAACATCAAATTGTTACACTTTTTGAAATTCTGAAACGCATAGTGCTACACAAAATACCTAATTAATAGTTATTGCTTGAAAGTTCAAAGCACAATTTTTGAGAAGATTTCAAAGAAAATTTTTACATTACTTGGAATTACTTCTAATTATTTCAAAGCACTTTAGTGCAAAACACCAACTATTAATAACTACAAACGTATGAATTAAACAAAATCATTTACTTCATATAAACAAATAATCTATCTCATATTTTTAGAAGTACTCTGTTACGACTCTAAAGATTCATATACTTGTGATTAGGAAGCCCTAGTTTAAATCTAAAGATCAATTTGCAACTTCATTGCCCTTTAAGTTGCAAGTTCTGACAGAAATAAATAGTCTGTAAAACTATTTTATATTTAAAATCTAAAAGCCAAAAATGAATGCAACCAATATACAAGTTCACCGAACTGTGCAATATTGTTGAGGTGTTGCTTTACAACTTAAAAAAAAAGTATGAAAAGTTACCGTTCTTGGTGTTGGATTTCTTTGACCAGTATATCACTCAAGGGGTCGGTTAGGGGTCGTTCCCCTAACAAACGTTGCTGATCTAGATCTCCCTGCATTTGACTAAACGCGTGTTCCCCCACGTGGACAGACGACTCCAAGTGTGCCGACAAATCGATCGCCTCGTCCTCAGCTAAAACCAATAAATATAATTAAAATAACTACCTTTACAAAAAAGAAAAAGAAGCTTTTTTTTTATCAACTTGAAGCGTTTGCGCAAACTAAAGCTCTGTACTTATTGCGCAGACTCACAACAAAATAGAGCTTAGTTTATATTAAAAAAAACACAATAAATACGTACACCACTCAAACGATTCATTGATCATTTTGGGTAATTGAAATGAAATAATTTAATTGTGGAAAATCCAAAATATCACTGTGAATATAATTATTATTATGTGAACTGATATGAAACACAGACGAGTTTCACGACGCGCTGGGTAAATATATCAGATATCTCTTTACTCAAATGACGAAAAAAATATTTGTGTAAAATAAGATGATAAAAGCAAACACATCATCGTACACATATACGACGACCATGTCTCACATTATTTTACACTGTGATTTGCCATTGTGAAAAATAATCCAAACTTAAACCACCGTCTCTAGTGTAACAATTACAACTGATTTCATTGTTGGTTCGTTGGTACCAAGATAACTTTCGGTTTAAGACGTGTATGTGTTTCTTTATTTTATCATCTTGAGCAAATAATTTTGAGTGACATATTCATTACGACTTTTATTATTGTTTTAATTCATGAAAAGTATATCACGGCAGAGCAGTTGACTTATAAACATTAAAAAATTAATTACTTTCTCAAATTGATAGAAACATCTAATGACTAAAAACATTAAACAATTTTCTGTGAGTTTATTAATTTATTTCAAAGTTTAAACATCGCAATCTTTAGTTACAAGTTGTCATGGAAAAAACAGATTTGAGAGCAAATGTATCATTTAATAGTAAAAAATATCAGCTTATTTACAGTCTTTGTCTTGCTTGTAAACATTTAATTGTTACGGGGAGAAGGATTTAATTAAAATTTTAATTTTCGATTTATTTTTCAACTTATCATTGAGATCTTTTCAATAATACTGTAAATATAATTAAGTCTCAATAAAATTTTTACTAATTTTCATTGGCTCTTTTTAGATATTGACTTTAGGAAATTGAAGTTTAAAGGTTTTCGACCATTTTTATAAGGCTCCAGAATGAAATGGAGTGTAGTCTCAGGACTAAAACTTACACTACAGTAACTAAAGAATCAGGAAAATAAAAAAAATGTTTAGCAACATTGCCTGGGCGATTTTAAATTCGAAAATGATAAACAGTTCAAGAAACATTTTTTCTTTTGTCAAATAATAAAAACTATAAAACTATCATTAGAATTTCCAAACAATCGGAATTTGAAAACTGCTGCCCTTAAGCATACATTAGCTTGACAACGGTGGCAAAACAACTTTTGGTGCCCTTGGGTATTTTAGGTATAGACATTACACAATTAAAAATCAGTACAAATATTTCATACATTATTTGGGATGATGAAATCAATTTTATGTGCGGAGATTATTTTATTTTTTTCATTAATTACAACAAAGAAAAATCACAAATTTTCTACACAAATTCTTTCTTTCACAAACTGTCTTGCAATATTTTAAATAGTCTTCAGCTAGTTGTTCATTGATTCTTCTGTAATTAAGTCGAAAATCTGGAACTTTTGATCCTCGAGTTTAATCACAGATGACTTACTTAAACCGAGCAAATGTAGACTTAAGCTTTTATAAATTTTAGCTTAATTTTTTTTTCTAAAACTTGTCTAAACTTTTATGGGTTTTAACAATTAAATTTAATAGCTCAATTATATTTATTTTGTCTTAGATTTGGACCATAGAATTACTATTGGAACTATTCATTAATTGAATAAATTGATGGATCAACATACTTTTAACTTGAATTCAGTCGAATCCCAAAGGTTCGGTTAGATGGTTTTGCTCTTTATTCATTATGAATTGGTTCATTTTGTGCACCTATGTAAAAATATAATATACCTTTGTTTTGAATTTCTATAAAACAATATTTTATTTTTCCAATTAAGAAAAGTTTGATGAATGTTGAATAAATGTTTAAAAAACCTATTAGAAACTGTTTTAAAGTCTTTAACATGTAAATGCTAAATAGTAGAAACATTTTGTAACAAAGTATTATTCCAAAGTAATAGTTACTATTTAAACCACTAGACCAACTTATTCACCTAGTGACATCTCTCAACGTGTGTAAAAAGTATACGTTATTTATGTTGTAGAAAAATTCAAATTTCACGAGTATTTAGTAGGATATAAAAGTTTAGATTTAAATAATTCCTAGTTCTTTTTTTTACAATATAAGCAAACAAACTCAAAACTCCAAAATTCTAAGCTTGTACAAGCCCTTCTCTAATTTTTGAGAACAAAATTATCAACATTTTATATTTACTCACAGTGTAATGTATGTTGAGGATTATCAATAATACGAATTTGTCGATCGGGATGCACTAATTCACCGTCGGCGCCACCAACGTAAATTGGAAGTTGCCAACGAGCTACGTTTTCTTCATAAGTTGAACGCGGAAAATATAACGGTAGTAGCACCTGATAGATCCCAAAATCGCATGATTCCAGTGCAAAAATCACACTGTCTAACGATTGACTGTGCTGCTGGAGAAATCTTCGTACAGTTCCTGCAAACAAACACCAAAAACGATTACAATTTAATCACTCGATCAATTAATGAGTCACTGGTATATTTTTCCTTTACAACCACTTGCTGCGCTTATCAGGTGCAGTAAAACTGAACGTATGATAAGTTTAATCGATAATTATAACAAAAAAAAAAAAACAACACACTCACTGCCTATTCGCTTGAAAGTCTTAAAATTTTAACATAAATAAATCTTTTAAAAAAACTGAATAAAGAAAATCATTATAATGCAAAAGAAATGCGTCACTACTTGCGTAAATATCTAAAAATCAACTTTTGAATAATTAGAATGTTTATTTTATTTCATAATCGACTGTACTAGAAGCAAAAGATTTGATCGAATACAAGAAAAAGAGTCAATTTCATATAATATGAATGATGTCATTTTGATATTTTTAAAGTGCCTATTGGAGACTTAAGTATCGATAATGATTGAATGGAATTTCTATTGGTTAAGTTTTAAATTTCAATTGCAGCAATTAAAATTATCTTTCCACTAAATTGTTTACCAATTATCGTTATGAAGAAAAAGAATTCCGTTTTTATTTTTGTTTTTTGGTTCTTGATAAAAAGTACAATTGATAATATATTGAAAATATCAATGAGGTAATTTAATCTTGAAATAATTGTTTGTTTAACCAATTTCCAAAAAAAATTAGAGCCTAACAGATAGATTCATAAAAACTTTTCAATCATTTTTCTGAAACTTCTGATAAATCACTATAGTATGTTACTACTTGTGCCTTCAACTAACTAAATTGCTGGTAGTATAGTTTTTTTTTTGGTCGTTAATCTTTATTTAACTTCCTAAAATCGTTTTTAAATCGTAATTAAATGCAGGTACTACAGCTGTAATAAAATATAATTCTGCCCTTAAAATGAGTATATATATGATTTGATACAACAAACACATTAGAATGTAAAACTTATTAATACAAGAATGGATTTTTTTTTCAACCATTTCGAAAAACTACATAATATTTTTAAGTATTTTTAAAACCGAAAGATGACAGCATCAAAAATAACTAATTAAAATCTTTGAGAAATCACTATTAAAATTTTAGCCAGTTTCATCTAGAAGAACGTATTTTTTTTTTAATAATTAATTACAAATCACAATTATGGTTTAAATCGTACTCGTTAATTGTAATATTTCTTTAAAAGATCATCTATTTTGGTCATTTTGGTATTATCATCTCTCAGTTGTGAAACCTTTTTAAACATAACAATTTGCATTTGAAAAATATTACATTTTTATTGACAAAAATCATACGTTAAGCGACAAAAATTTTAAATCTATTAATGTACCTTTTAAAACCAAAAAATGTTTTTTGGTAAATAAAAACGATTTACTAATTGTTAATTTTCGTATGAAAAATTTTTCGTTGATTCAATCTAAAACTCTTTTCTCAATTCACAAACATAAATATAAATTATCACATTTTGTCATATCAACAGAAAATTTTACAAAAACGAACATTAAGCATTTATTTTTGGTTTTAAACGAATCAACTTCGTTATATGATTACATAAAAAAATGATTTTGAAAAACTTAAAGGCTAAAAGTACCGTAGTTGTTTAAATCTTTTTTTGTACAACTTACGTAGAGCTATATGAGCACCTTCTTCAGGAGGAAAATTTCTTCGAACAGAATTGATAACACACAACGCCACTGAATGTAATTTTAATTCACAGCACTTTTGTAGAACGTTTCTAAAACAAAAAACGAAGAAATATTAGTTGATGTGCGTTTCAATTTAAATGAGAACTGGTTAGGAAATACATCAATACTTGTGTGGTTTTTTTTTCTTTTTTTTTTTTTTAATTAAATCCCTCGACTAGAACTAGTAGGGTTTCACTTAATAAGATAGAAATATGGTAAGGAAATTCTTTGGAGATTTGGGAAAAATTGAATTTTAGTGATAAATAAAACACATACCGGTAACATGTATGGAGCGTATTTTCGGCAGCAGTTTGATATTTGACATTATATTTTGGGCCGACCGTGTGGATAATATAACGGGCAGGAAGTGCATGGCCTTGTGTTACCCGTACTTCACCAGTTCGACATTCTGCAAAGGACATAAAGAGACAAATATTATTTTTTTCCACATTTAATTTGTGTAGAAATTAGTTTCGCTCCACGTTACCTTTAATATCGGAATAAAGTTCCTCCTTCAACTGTGAGCCAGCTCGTGCGAAAATTTTATCACTAACAGGATTACTTTCACTTAACGATTCGTTTGTGGAGTTTGTTATTGCGTCTACTTGTAATGTTGATATGTCTCCAACCCTGCACATAAATTTGTAGACATTAGGTGACTGTTTGTCGCATTTGGTGAACGTTTTTCTTACCATAAAATGATTTTTCTGTTGAGTTCAAGACTGTAGGGAAATGGACTGGTGCTGTGCCTTGGTGGTTCGCCGGTCGCTGTATAATCTATCACGTGCTGGGACGGCGAAGTTTGACTCCATCGTTTCAGTGACGAAATAGGAACTACTCCAGCCGCCACTCCCAAGGGCTCACGCTCCATGTCCAGCCGCATTCAGCTGAAATCAAACGACAATTATTCAAACTAAACTTCTTAATATATGTCAAATAGGAACAGTTTTATCCTCCATTTTGATCAAATCAAAAGCAAACCAATAAAAATTCCCAACACTCAACGGAACACTTTCATTTAAAATGAAAAAGTTAAACGTAAAATTGTTAGGATTAATACCTTTTTCATGTTGCTGGGTAGGCAAATTGAGTTGCATGTATGCCATGCACATTGTATATATACCAAATTAAAACAACATGATCGTTATGTTGTATTTTTATTTTTTGGACGTTATAAAAATGTTACTAATACATTTTTTTTAACTAATATTTCATTTTATATATACTTAATTGATTGATAATTTTGATAGAGAATTTCAATTCAATGAAATATTTTTGGATGATGACCACAACAGAACACAACTTCAACTTTTAAACCATTCTATTATACTAAGTTTACAGAAGGAATGCTTCATTGTTCGATTTTTCTTATTCGAATATTTTATTAACTCGATTTTATTTGTGATTTGTATGATTACATTTGCAAAATTAAAAAAAAAAAAAAACAGAAAGAATTTTCAATAAAAATCTGATCCATACATTTAGTAGTTATTGAAAAATTTGCAAATACGAACAATTAAAACTTGAATTAACTTGTCCGGATCTTTTTTTCGTCGAAATTTATCGATAAAAAGGCCAAGGCCTAAGCTTGATTCAACTTTTAGCATACTTTTCGCTCATTTGAAAACCAAGATTGGTTTTTTTTTTGGGTGTGCAAATTACAATATATTTGCATTTATAAAAGTGCGTGGCACATTTTCATACGGTACTCACTGGTACGAATTATTCGATTTATGTGACCATGTAACCCATACCGAAAATGTCTCATCCCCCAAAAGATTACCGATACCTTAAAGACTTGCTAGTTAACGATTAGATTTCGTCCGTTTTTTTTTTTATTAAATCAGAAAAAAATGGTGCTGTCACATAGTTGTAACCAAACGAAAAATTACATAAATCGCGTGATGCTAACTGATTTCAATGTAAATCAACAATTTTATCAACATGTCTTCTTTACATAGACAACCACATCAGCCTTTCCATTTTCCTCCACTTAATTATATCACTAAATAATTCAGGGGATGTTTTCCAGAGAAAAAAATTCAAAAATAAATCCATTATGAATTATAATCAAATTTAGAGAGTAAAGTACATGAAATATTGATTTCTCAAAGACAAAAACACTTAGATTTTTTCTGATCAATTCGATCAAACCTGTGAAATTTGTTTCAAGTTTATTTAAAAATCTAAAAATAAAACAGTAAAGGGATTTTTCGACAAAAAAATTGGTCAAGGCAACAATCCAAATAAGTGGAATATTGAAATATTAAAACGGGAAAAATTACTGCAATGATTGTTCTGAACTTTTAAATTTCAAATGGCTGAGAAGTTACGGCATGCAAGCAAATCGGCATCTTCATTAATGATACAATGATTGTTGGGATTTTGATTTGTTTGACTCTATGCTTTCATATTTTCCATGAAAACACAAAATGATAAATTGTAATTACTTTTAAAGTTTTGCGACTAAATGTGAAAATGAAAAAGGTGATTTACATATGAAAATATTGTAAATATTTTCGGATGACATCATCATTGTCGCTGACTAGAATGGAAACGAGGCGTTTCGTATTGAAATTAACAATGCTCTGTGATGATTTTTTGATTGCATGGAATTGTATAATTTGTTTAACGCACGCACTTCCGTTCGACTAGAATAAATTGTGAACAATCAATTTGAATGTTGACGATTATATTATTACAGCAAAAAAAAAAATCATTCAAAAATTTCGAATAAAGTATATGAAGAAATCACAGAGGCGTATAAACTAATGGAAAGGCTGTTTTTAAGCATTTCTACTTATAAATATTTTATGAGTCATTAATAAAGAAACTAATCTAAAAATAAAAGTGATATATACAAAACAACCAATCTTGGTTTTAGTAAATTCCAACATATGACATAACCACCATCAACAATTGCTTAGATTTGAGTTAATAGAAAATTATCTGCCGAAAAAAATTAAAACAATATAAAGCTCAAATGTTAAATGATTTGAAGAGTTTAGTAAATATATTCTTTTTGAATCAAAAGTTCGGTAAATTTGAGTATAGATTTAGTTATGTATTCAGTAGTTTTCAAAACCAAAATTTGATCAATTTATAAATCTTTATTTTTGAATTTATTTTAACTTTTCTTACTCATTGTATGATATATAACAGTAGTGAGAAAAAAGGTTTTTTTTTCTCTATCGTTCTTTTCGTACGGAATGACAGACACTAAACAATGCAAAATTAATAACAAATCCACTCCTCGAACTAATGAAAAGTATTGAAAATTTAAAAAAGAACCAACACTTGATGAAACAGGCCTGCAAGCCGTCAAAGAGTATGAGGAAAACTAATAATATTTTTGTGTATATTTATATCTTTTCCATTTACGATTGGTACTGCACGATCGAATTGTAAATTGTCTACGAAAAAACCAAGACAAGCAATCTATAACGAATGTCGTGATGTCCCATCTTTTGTTTCGCTTACCCACGTTTTTCTTTTTCCTTCCATTTATTACATAGCCTCTGCACAATTTATCAACCATTAGCCACAGCTCAATATTTCTATTTGAAATTAAAATAGATTTGAAAATGTTCTCTTAGAAACACTAAAAAATTGAAAAATTTCAATGAATAAATATGATTAAAAAAAAAAAAAAGAATGACTTTTGGATCAATTTTCACATGAACAATTACCAAACCGTACAAAAAACATTATGTTTCAAGGGTTCAAGATTCATTTGAAATTGGTAGGGATAATACAATCAAATAAAGTTTGGACCAAATTAAAAAATTAATAGACTTTCCCAACTGAAACGATTTTACCAAGAACCTTGATGAAAAGTCACAAATACAAGAGCGCGGGGATTGGGAGGAAGAAGATAAAATATCAATATTATTTAATCATTAACTACGTTTAAGATCATTTGAAAATAACTGCAAGTTTTTTTTTTATTAGTTCTTTCATTATACATAAATAATATTCAACAAACATTAAAAGTAATTATAATACAGTTCTACTCTTATTTTCGTAATTGTCTGTAACCATTCAATCTTCGATAAATTTTTGCACCCTGAATCAATATCGAAACTAAATCACTTTATCGTTGTTTCGTCTCTTAATTCCCATATAAAAATCATTCCAACAAAATACATTGAATAAATGTTATTCTTTCCCAGAGGCCCCACAAATCAGACAACAAAGTGGGGAATGGGCCAGAACTGACAGAAAAAGCCGAAACGTTTGCTACTCACTTGGCAACAGTTTTCCAGCCCTTCGATGACCAACATGAGCTCACCGCTGAAGAAACAGCAAATGATCAATCAAGTAATGGACCAGAAACATTTTCTTTCTATATTACACCTGAACAAGTGGCTTCTTGCATACATGAAAAGGTAAACCCAAAAAAGGCTCCGGAATACGAGAGAGTAACTGGTCGAATGTTGATAGAACTCCCTTCCAATGCAACCATGCTGCTTGCCTCCATCTTCAATGCCATCATTGTCAGAGGTTATTTCCCATCATACTGGAAGATTGCAAAGATAATTATGATCCACAAGCCCGGAAAGCCCGAAAACGACGCGAAGGCATATAGACCAATCAGCTTGCTACCCACATTGTCGAAATTATTCGACTGGCTATTTTTAAAAAAAACTGCAACCCTGTATCGATGAACAGAGTCTCATTCCAAACCACCAGTTCGGATTCCGCAAGGAACACTCCACCACCGAACAAGTTCATAGAGTAGCATCTACAATCATGAGGACGCTAAACGATAAGGCTTTTTCTGGACATCACACAGGTCTTCGACAAGGTGTGGCATCTGGGGCTGCTGTATAAGTAAAAAAATGTGGTACCTCACCCGCTCTACCGCGTCCTCCAGTCCTACTTGAAGGATAGAAAATTCAGCTACAACGAAGATCAATCAGGACTCCACCCGGTCGGTGCTGGGGTACCACAATGTAGGATATTGGGACCCATATCGTACTTAATTTATACCGCAGATCTGCCCATCACTGACAATGTGGTACGCGGACGACACTGCGATCATGGCAACAAATCAATGCCCACAGGTTGCGACCGAAAAATTACAAAGGACCCTCAACGATCTGAACTATGGCTTAATAAATGGCAAATAAAAGTCAATAAAGCCAAATCTGTTCATCAACATTCACTACTCGGCGAGATACCTGTCCACCGGTATATCTCAACGACCATCAAGTGCCGCAGGCGACAGAAGTCAAGTATCTCGGAATGCACTTGGACAGAAGACTAACGTGGCGGAGACATATAGCTGCCAAAAGAGACCAGCTTAAAGCCAAATGCAGTGGTCAACTGCAGTGGCTGATTGGTTGGAGGTCGCAATTGTCCCTGGACAATAAACTACTGATATACAAAGTAATTCTGAAGCCAGTCTGGACCTACAGCATCAAGCTGTGGGGAACAACTAGCAACTCCAATGTGGATATCATTCAGCGCTTTCAGTCTAAGACACTCAGGCTCATTACGAACACCCCATGGTATATCACTAACCACGCACGACATACATAAAGACCTGAAGGTGGCCACCGTGAGAGAAGAGATCGCCAGATTCAGCCAAAATATCAAAAAAGACTGGAAGACCATGCCAATCATCTTGACAACAGCGGAGAGAACAATAGACTGAAGCGCTACACGTTTCTGAAATTGCCTCACAGGGAGTAAGTTCAAGGAACCGATTTGACTCAATATAGAGCGCGGACGTAGATCAGATTTGCTCATGGTCCAGAGACAAATTGCAAATACATGAAAACAGGGGAAAAACAAATTATTTTCTTTGAATTTTGAATTTTAATTGTCCTTTTCGGACGATAAAAAAAGTATCGATAACAATCCTACGATTCTAAGAATACAAAAAACAAGAAGGGAAGTTTATAATAATAATTATGCAGATTCTACTTTGAACAATGTTTTATTAGAATTTCTGTAAAAAATTTAAATGCAACAATGTTATTGAAGATTGTCAACAAATTGGTTTTTTTGGAGCAGAAAAATGTAAAACCGGAAAAAATATATTTCTTAGCTCACAAATACACATATAAATAATTCTCGTTGAGAAAGTTAGCAGACGATTGGCTCCAAGATCAAAAATACGTTGGTAGATGCAAATGGTTTTTCGCATATCGATATTACCTATACTCATACAAGAAACATGCACACATTGATAGCAAAAACTATGCGTAAACGTTATCTATAATAAAAAAAAAATTCCCTCTGGCAAAATGACAGTCGAGATAAAAGCATCAGGCCAAAGTATCAACGAGCAGGTAATTGAAAATCAATAAGTTTCTCATTTAATGAATACAAATTCAAAATGCTAGTTACACTATGATTATATCACGCACTTCACACCAGAAGTATAAAAAAAAACAAACATTTTTTCCTCAATTTGAAAGAATGAAAAAAAAAAACACTTGCAACAAAGTTCACACATTTTTAATAATCATTAAATATTTAATTTTCCCATCGCAAGGCCTCTAACGAGAAGAAATCTTAAAAGCAACAAATAAGAGAAACCACCTAATCAAAACGGATTTTCATAAAAACAAATAAGACTACTTTTGACTATTTACCGACTGATCGACCAACGCCAAGAAGCTGAAGTCCTTGGAAACATTTCTGAATAATCTCACATTTGGAAATAAATTAATTTTCATTGGAATTTATAGCTAAGTGTTTTTCTTGTACTACCAAATACAATAGCGATACTGCAACAATGACATTTTAATCGAACTTGGCATTTCTCGCCAACAACACGGTTAGACAGTTCCAAATATAATTATCACAAGAAATTACTATTACCGAAATATTTAAATGTACAAAATTAACATAATTTATTCTTAGTAAAAAGAGCAATGGTACTACGCTTTGTATATCTCTCTTGTACAATGAAAAATGTCCACAAGGTGTCATCAACAATATGGATTATAATTTTAGCAAAAAATTGAAAAATTAAAATTCTTAACACTTTATTCCTTAAGGCTTCCATAATAATAAATTAAATGTTTCCAAGTTTCCAACAACCTTGTCCTAAGAAAGTATATACTCGAAAAATACTTTAATTTCTTCGAAGATAATTATTGTTTTTATTAACTTAAGCCAATTACTCTTTTCTTTCCAATTACTCATGTAAATATTTGCATATAACACATATAAATTAAAGCGATAACTATGGAGCGACAAAAATATCGACTAATGAGCTTTAATTTCAGTATTAATTTTGCTGTTAGCAAATATTTTTGGTCCCAAAATATTTTACTTTACGAACAAAAAAAAATTAAAAACGTATCAACACATGTCATTGTTGAATAACTTCAATTATTGAGAAAAAATTGCTCAAGTTTTTAGCTACCGAGGAAAGGAATTGCTTATCTAACCCACATTTTCAATACCGTTAATAGAACAGCCCAGGTCCCAGGGCAATGGAAGATAGCGTTGATTGTTATGATCCTGAAACCGGGAAAACCTTCCCAAGAGGTTGGTTCATACCGACCAATAAGTCTGATTCCAATCTTAAGCAAAGTATATGAAAAATTATTTCTTTAAAGAATACACCCAATAATACAAGACAAAAAAATCCTGCCAGATCACCAATTTGGCTTTGGAAATAGTCACTCAACACTATAGCAAATTCACAGAATCGTTGAAAATATTCGCTATGCCCAGGAAAGAAAACAATACTGTTCTGCAGATTTTCTGGATGTGGCACAGGCATTTGATAAGGTGTGGCATCCCGGACTGTTGTACAAAATCGAAAAACAACTTCCTGAGTATTTTAACATAATCTCGTCCTACTTGGAAAACCGTATCTTTCAAGTCAAATACAAATCGGAAGTGATGACTCCCAGGAAAATAACATCCGGGGTTCCCCAAGGTAGCGTACTGGGACCTCTGTTGTATTCCCTTTACACAGCCGATATGCCAAATACAACTGATGCATTAGTGGCAACATTTGCTGATGACACAGCCATCGTTACCGCTGCAGTTGAACCCAATGAAGCTACGTCAAAGCTCCAAAATAACCTGAACAAAGTAGAAAAATGGGCAAACAAGTGGAACGTTTACACTGCGCATATGTCCACCCGGTTACAATGGAAGGCACAGAACTACCACAATAGAGCACGGTAAATTATCTCGGAATGCACTTAAATCAAAAATTTACATGGGCTGTGCAAATCAAAAAAACTCGAGAACATTTAAATAAAAAATACAAAAAAATGTACTGGCTAATGGCATCTAATGCACCATTATCAACAGAAAACAAACTTCTTCTGTACAGGGTCATCCTCAAGCCCTTATGGACATATGGGATACAGTTGTGGGGTACTGCATCCAACTCCAACATTGAAATCTTACAAAGATTCCAATCAAGGACCCTACGACAAATAATCGGTGCTCCATGGTATGTAAACAATAAAAAATACATGAAGATACAGAAATGCCATCTGTAAAGGAGGAAATTCAAAGGTTTAGTCAAAAATAGCTGAGAAAACTAGACGATCAATCCAACCATCTTGCAATAAACTTATTAGATAACAATGAGATGATAAGAAAGTTACAACAATGGAATGTATTAGATTTGCCTGATAGATTTTGTAACTAAACAAATATTCCTATTAACTATCTGTTGCCAAATTATTATTTCTTATTATATAGCTTTCTTTATATATATTAATGTTTCACATTATTATCAGCATTGATATTGTTATTATAGACTATTATTATTATTCTTATTGCTACTGTTAATTGTTTTTATGATTGTTGTTATTGCTATAAGAATTACTGTTATTGTTATTGTTGCTACTGGTTGTTAAAAATCTTTGTACTTATACAGCACTAATCTACTGGGACTAGTGCTTACATGTGATTGTCTATGGATTGAATGCACTTATTGCAACCCTATGCAGATTGTGCAGTTTATTTGAAAATTAAAAAAAAAAATTCCTTGATATTGAGAGCTATGTGCTTGAAATACCATCAAATACTTATAGATAAATGAAATTCAAATTGTTTTGAAAAAAATGTAATTCAATTAATGTTATTTATTTATATAAATATATACAAACTTAATTTATTTGCTCCACATTTATATAAATTTGTATGTGATAAGAGTTGTGACTTTTTTAAAAAAATTCCACTGAAGCACAATTGTGCAACAATCACATTTGTATGTGATAAATCTTAATGTTTTTTATTTTTGTTTTGAATAACAATAATTTGCTTAATATTTAATGAGTTAATCAAATATAAACTGGATAAATGCTTCATATTATCGTTGTAAACTTTTCAAAAGTAATACTAAAATATTTTTGCTTCAAAAGTTTCATCATGCTTGTTATGAAATTTTTATATTATAATTTTCTCAAAATCGAAATGAAACGCAGAAAAAAAATGTTAAATTGCAAGTGAATCAATTTATACGTCGATAAGTCATTAAGGTGTTGAAGAAGCAGTCCGTTTCAATTTATATTATGAGGTGTATATACGTTTAAAAAAAATAGATTTCAAGGCTTTATTGTTAACATTATACCCACCCAGTAAATATAAACCTTAGTACTTATCAAAGACCTTTGTGGTTTTTGTGGTTTTTCCATATAATTCCGGCTTTTTTTTCTATTATTCAATCGATAAATGTTGATATTAAAAGAAATTTGCTACAATAAAGAAAACAGATTTTTTTTTAAAATTTTGACCATATTTACATACGTAAATACTAAATTTTTGTGTAAATGATGTTTGGTTTGGGAAACAAGGATTAATAAAGATATTAATAAGATAAAAGATGAATTTGGATAATAAGGAACGTTAGTCTAAAACTTCAAGAACTCCCTCAAAAATCATTGCAAACTTTTGGATTTTTGACCGAAAATTCTTGCATTGACTTAAATGTAAACAATTTAACAACAAACGAGAAACTTTCACGAATATTTGAAACAAAACCGAATAATAAGGATTAAACAAAAAAACTTCTATTTTTAGATGACTCAATCTCCCGGAGTCCTTTCCTTAACATCGCTTTACCTAAATGACGTTTCACCTCAATAACGTTTTGTTATTATTTATGTACCTACTATAATTGTTCGTCATTTTTTTTTTGTTTGTTCGTTCTTACTTATTTTATAAGACACTAAACAAATTTAAAGAAATAGAAACCCAAAGTTAGCCCCTCAGTTTTTAAATACGATTTTTTTCCCCATCCAGTTGATGTATTTCTATAGATTTTCGTTTGTTCGTTTATGAATTGTTGTATTTTTTAAATAAAAGCCAAAAATATACAAAAAAATTGCATGAAAATAAAGACATCATCATGTATGACAGGATTGGAATTCCTTCCTGTCAAAAGAAACACTAAAAATGTACCAAGGGAAGAAAATATTTATGTGGGCCGTTAATCTTTACGTTGCGACCGACGACGTTTTCATTCACAGGAATTTCAGATCAGGCCGACGAGCGTTGTCTGACGATAATAACCCTTTTAATTAACCTCGATCCACCTTCATATTTCACAAGGGGACAGGGAGTAACTTTAATTCAGTGGGGGAGCGCATTATTTTGCGGTGGTGACAAGGGAGCTTAGGCTATATCGAATTCTCTTTCTACTTTCGTACACTTCTTGTTCCACATTATGTATATCAAGGGAGGCAAAAAGACGCCAAAACTAGGGCAAACGACCGACGAGATGCAATGACGTCAGTGTACTCGGTTAATGATGACGTCAGTGTGGAAAATAGAACATTTTTCACACACACACACACACACATACATATAACCCAGTGCATTCATTCCAGCTTCGGTCATTGCACGTGCAAAAATCACCACCCCCAATTTCCCGCTTTAATGGAAAAACTCGACCAACAATTAAATCCT
Source organism: Sisyra terminalis (assembly GCA_958496175.1). Taxonomy (NCBI): domain Eukaryota; kingdom Metazoa; phylum Arthropoda; class Insecta; order Neuroptera; family Sisyridae; genus Sisyra; species Sisyra terminalis. The sequence continues at coordinate 46,810,457 of OY292279.1, read as the reverse complement.
CTTATCGATTAACCTTTTCAATTCTTTGAATCGAAACGAAACAAAATATATAATCTTGACATTTAAATGTCATCTTAAGTGTAACCCCCCCATTGTTCGAAATCTGTTCATTCAACTTTGGGAAAAAATGATCTAATTTTTTATTTTTGTTTATTGGCTCTTGAAGCGCTAATAAATGAGAAATTATGATGAATTGGATGTGGAGATGAACATAATTTTCTCATTATCAAACAAATAATTCACAATAAGGACTCAAATGTCACGGAGATAAAATATCTTGCATGAACGGAGAGGTCATCGAGGTCGAGTCAACAGACACGAAATTAATTACCCCGATCTGATGATAAAATTTGTTCCAATCAATCAAACGTATAGTGAAATTCAAAAGACAAATGTGCACTGAGTTTTGAATCAGACTTTAACATATAGTACGTAGATATACAACGTTCATAATAATTTCAATTTCGAATGCAAATTTTGATTAGGCTTTGTGGAAAGAGAAAACTAATTGAGACCCAACATTACAACATAAATTAAGCTCAAAATATTCATAGAGCTTTTGTGCTTCACATCAAAAGTCAACCAAAACAAAATTCAATTTTGGCAAAACTCAAATTTAAGTAATTTTCTGTTACTTAAGACTTTTCAAAATTAAAAGTTGTCATTTAACTTTATATATAGTTAATAGGGTGTCCCTTATTATCCAAATTGATTTTTTTACAACGATCGCCCCCTGAATTTTTAGTTTAAGATAAAAAAAATTATCCAACACAATTAAGCTCTTAATTTCTTGATTAAACCGTGCCGGAATCATGTTACTTTTACCATTTAAATAACATGGGATTATTGGACTTTTTACTTTTAATGTTTTTTTCCCAGAAACAAATGAATCAAAAGATTTAAGATTAAATTATTCTGACGTAAAATTTAACGCTCTACAAAAAAGGTCACTTATGATTTTTCGATTAAATCACTCCATTAAAAGTTACTCAAAATTACAAAATACAAATTAATTCAAATTAAATGTTGAATAACTTTTAATGGAGTGATTTAATCGAAAATTCATTAGAGACCTTTTTTGTAGAGCGTTAAGTTTTACGTCAAAATAATTTAATCTTAAATTTTTTCATTCATTTGTTTCTGGGAAAAAAAATTAAAAGTAAAAAGTCAAATAATCCCATGTTATTTAAATGGTAAAAGTAACATGATTCCGGCACGGTTTAATCAAGAAATTAAGAGCTTAATTGTATTGGATAATTTTTTTTATATCTTAAACTAAAAATTCAGGAGGCGATTGCTGTAAAAAAATCAATTTGGGAAATAACGGACACCCTAATAGTTAATGACAAGTTTTATTTTAAGTAAATACCTAAAGATTACAAATATTAGTAGTGGCCTCCGTTGGGACGCGAGATTACAATTCAAAAAGAAAAAAAAATCTTTTCCAAGTTTTACATTAACATTAACATTGTTTTCCTCGGATAAACCATATTGTGAACCCTTCTTCCTATTTTGTAAATTAACTGTAAATGGCCATCAACCTCTAACATGCAACGCTAATTTCCGTTCAGTGTTCCTCACATGATATTCTATAATGTACATAAAATAATGTAGAGCTCTCCCATCCTTAACACACTTATGTATGTGCTTGACTGCTTTTCAAAATTTATTACATATCATTTACGCCACTGAATAAATTAAGGGAAAATTATGAACTCTATTAACTTGACAAAGAATATAATAAAACCAAAAAAAAAAAAATATATATATATATATGAAACTTGTTGAACTTCCTGTTTGCACCATCCAAACTTTAGACAAAAAAACTAAACTTCCAAAGTCAATCAGTTGTTCTAAGTGCAAAAAAAAAATTGTCACATGATAATAAGTAAATTAATAGTCGTATCTTCACGAATTAAATTCAATAGATAAAAAAATATACAAAGAAAATATGTACATAAATACTTCCTATTTTTCTAGCACGTTTCGTAACCTGACATTATGTTTTTGAGGAAAAAAAAAATAAATCTCTAATTTTCCAATGTTGCTTAGTGTTTAGAGAAATGGGTTTGGTTTTGTTTTCTTTATTTTTACTTTGAAAATTATTTATCTTAAGCCTCTGTTATCGGAAAAATAATTCTATATTTATAGTAACAAACAGAAACACTAATCTTTTTTTTTTTATTCAAATAACATTTCTAATCAATTTCCTATGGCTTATCATTGACGCAATATTTAAAACAAGATACAAGATATACCATAAGTAAACTCTATCAGTGACATAATTATCGACAAAAAAAAATCAAGTGCTAAAAAAATATCAAAAGACAAGTGCCACGAAAAATGAATTATCTTATCAAAAATCCTCATTTAAATTTTATCCAAATCATCTTTAATGGTTTTATTATTTTTTATACAACGAGGAACAACTACTAACTGTACTACAACATAATGATCCAAGTCTTTTTTGTTCCTTAATCTTAAACGTTTCTTTTTTTTGGAAAAAATTTTTTAAAGAAAAAAGTTCGTTTTTTTTTTCTTTGTCTATATTCAAAACTGATTCGAGAAGAAACGCTTTCCACTAACGCCAGCTTATTGGTTTTATCTTGATAATTATGTCGTTCAAGAACTTTTAACTTCAAGTAGTACTTATCACTGTACCGATGTTAGACAAAATTCTTTTACTAGTTACTGTACCTTGGCGACATTCTCATTTATGATTCATCCTCGACCTATTAAAGATTCAACCCCTATTTCAACCTTCTGACATTCAGCATTTTTATATGTACGCTAGGTAACAATTTTTAAAGAAAATTTTCTTTTGTGCTAAATTTCATTCAAAATAAAAATATTTTTTAAACATCAAGACAAGTTGGCAATAAACGTTGTAACTTGAAGGTTTCTATTAAATCAATTTGTTGATTCTTAAACTTATTTGTGAGGATTCAAATAAATTATATGCTGTTGCACTTTTTGCATTGATTTTTTATAAACAATATTAAAAAATAAATAATACTAAAAACTCCAGTTGATTGGATAAACTGATATGGGTCGAATGGGGCAAAAAAATTATTTTTTCACAGTAAATTTAAATAGAAACATTGTAATGACTACCATTTTGCGACAAGTGGGTTAAAGACCAAAATATCGGTAGCATAATTAATAGGGTGTCCGTTATTTCCCAAATTGATTTTTTTACAGCAATCGCCTCCTGAATTTTTAGTTTAAGATATAAAAAAAATTATCCAATACAATTAAGCTCTTTATTTCTTGATTAAACCGTGCCGGAATCATGTTACATTTACCATTTAAATAACATGGGATTATTTGACTTTTTACTTTTAATTTTTTTTCTCAGAAACAAATGAATGAAAAGATTTATGATTTAATTATTCTGACGTAAAATTTAACGTTCTACAAAAAAGGTCTCTAATGAATTTTCGATTAAATCACTCCATCAAAAGTTGTTCAACATTTAACTTGAATTAATTTGTTTAATTTGTATTTTGTAATTTATTCAACATTTAATATGCTGACTGCAAGTTCTAAGAAATTTCTCATAAATGGCGTCAGATGAAATGGTAAAAATTTTAATTGAACTTTTGTCGATAGTCAGTAGTACGAAATTCACTTCGTAGGTACAAAATATTGATTAAAGTACGAAAATTTATCCTGGATAAATAGAATTTCACGACTATAGCGAATTCGGATCTTATGTTACCTGTTTGAATTGTCAAAAAATGATTTTTTTGTTTAATTTTCAATTCAAGCTAAGCCTTAAAATTAACACAAATAATCACTGGCGCTCTAATGATAATAATTTTTATTTTCTCTTTCAGTGATTTTATAGTTAAAAAAAGTAAAAATGAGCAAAAAGTTGAAAATATTGCAAGATTTATATTAGGCACAAGTTAAATGTTGAATAACTTTTAATGGAGTGATTTAATCGAAAATGCATACGATACCTTTTTTGTAGAGCGTTAAATTTTACGTCAGAACAATTTGGCCTTAAATCTTTTGATTCATTTGTTTCTGAGAAAAAAAATTAAAAGCAAAAAGTCAAATAATCGCATGTTATTTAAATGGTAAATGTAACATGATTCCGGCACGGTTTAATCAAGAAATTAAGAGCTTAATTGTATTGGATAATTTTTTTTATATCTTAAACTAAAAATTCAGGAGGCGATTGCTGTAAAAAAATCAATTTGGGAAATAACGGACACCCTAATAATTAACCACGTAGACAAAGCCGTCAGAATTAGTCAAATGAATTTAAAATGAATGAAAACGTCAATTGATCAAATTTTGATTTAAAATAAACAGACAGATTTAGTATATATATGTATATATATAATTAGCTCAAGTACCTAATTGAAACATGCTTAATTAACGAAGTAATCTCTATTAATATGATTCTTGCATTAAGGATGTTATGGAGGTATGTCAAAATCCTACCAGACAAGTATTAGTAAAAAAAAAATAGTAGAATGTTCCTTATGTAATGTTAAAGCATCTGCGAAAATTTTAAAGCGATTGACTAAGTCGTTAAAAAGTTATTGCATTTTAAAAATACTAAGATTTTACACGTAATTTTATGGAGATTTGGTGATTGAACAAACTAAATTTATTTTTATTAACTAAAAAAATTCTACCAGGCATCCCAAACATTTAAAATAAATTGTTTAAATTTTAGGGTACTAGTTTGGTAGTAGCTTATTAGAATTCCCTGTACGGTTTTTAAGCGAAAAATTAAAAACCGACCGAAAATGTGGTTTTGCTTGATAAATTAATAAGTGCTTAAGAAAGTGCAACAACACTGTTGTCAACTGAGACCTACCATGTTGTTTATGTTTTAGTACATTTGATTAGATAAAAACACAATGTATAATTTATTTTTGTCACACTCATGAGTACACAGTATAAGACGAAAAAGGAAAAAATATATCAAATAATTTATTTTCTATATTATGTTGAGTATCTTATGAGTATCAAATCAATAATATTTTGATCTGTTAAGTTGAAATCAAGAAATATTTAGCTATTTGTTTCTTCTTATTTTGGGTTAAAAAAATTTTGGCGAAATTTTCGATTTTCTCGTAAACTATATACAGTTTCTTAAGTATCGACCTATTTATTCGCCTCTTGATAAGCTATACGATGTAATTATTTACCAATTTATATTTTCATGTACTTTTGTCTCCGATTTTATCTCCATAAGATTTGTAAATTCAATGTCTTAGATTTAAGAGAAAAAATGATATTTTTTTATATGAAAAATTAAACAATTAAAAGGTCTTTAATGAATTGATAAATTGTTTCAATTATATTTTATAATATTAAGCACAAGTACAAGAGTGTCTAGGACTGCTTTTGACTTCAAACCCTGTAATCTCTCCAAGTTATTTTCTCTTTATTTAACAGTGAAAAAATTTGAAAAGACTTAGCTTTCGTTATTTGAATGCAACAGTGATTCTAATAAAATATTTTCTTTACCAAAATGAGCTTTTAATTAAAAACTTTTGAAACATTGTCGTTGTATATGCAACTGGATGAAACACTATGATTATAAGCAAAAGCTGGCCCATGGCCAGCTTTTTCTATATCCGTGGGAAACAAGTGGTGGAAATAAAAAACGTGAATGAATTTCCATTCCCCTCCTCCTCGCACTGACTATAATATAACAATTTGATTTTCAATTTCATTGTTTTTTTTTTCTATTTCGGAATTTCCATTTGGAAAATTGAACAAAGTGATTGAATAAAATTGGCCGTATAGATATGTTAATACCGAAGTTGTGTTTGTTTTTCAGAATTTCAGTGTATTTTTGTGACCTAGAATTTGAATTGAATTTTGTAAATAGGAACCATCAAAACACTGACCTAGTAATCAGTTATTAGAATAGAAAAAGAAGTAAACGGTTTTTGTATAAGTTTTTCTTGGGAAGGTCAATTATTTTTCGTCGATACAATAAGTCCTTTTTCCAAGGCCTCGAGCGTAGGTACAACACACAAGAGCATCTTTAAATATTTAAGATGAACATGGTTTTTGCAATATGTATACACAGTGGAGCATTGATTTTTTTGCGAACAATAAAAAGGGCTCATTACAAGTTCGCCTCCGGGCAAATTATTTCGGACAATTAAACACGAAAATCGAACAACACTTACATACAATTATTTTTTGAGAATTGTTAAGGCAATTGTGTTGAGTGGTGAATTTGTCGGTGGTCGATGGAATTGTCCAAACGGTTTCGAGCACAGACTGCCGAATTTCTCTTCACGTCAAAACCCAACTAAAAATATGTCCCAAACGTGGGAGAAACCGAATTTCTAATTTATTCTCTATACCTATACTTAAAACACAGGCACACACAAAACTAAAAATCGACTAACAAATTAATTAAAAAATATATATTTTCCAGTCTAACAATATAATTAACAGGTAACACCATACAACACACAAAACAACTATGTACTAAATCGTACGACTGTACAACGACAAAGGCGACAAGAACGACTAAAACACAAACACCGCAGCTCTTCTCTCTGTTATTGGACGCAGCAATTCCCAATTTCGCCTACAGAGTCTCTTCAACCTGTCCCTATCAAAGCCTCAATATCACTAGGAAAATGTGGAAGTGGAAATCGAGCGCACGATACATCTACTCCATACCATATTCAAACTCATGCAAAACCAGCTACAAATATCCGTCGTAGAAACTTATTTACGTAAGTTTTTGCTCGATAAAACCGACCGAAGCACGAAATTCCTAATGGGAATTGAGATGAAAGCAAAGGATGCAAAAGCTTCTTCTTCTTCGAAATGGTACACGGATAATTTCCTCTTTATTTGACCTGTGTGTAAATCAAGAGATAGAAAATCGTTCAAAAGAGCATGACTGGTATGATTGAGAGGGCGCTCTTCACGAACATGACACGAAATAAAATGAAATACATTAGCAGCGCCATCTATGAACATGCTTCTTCCTTACTGAAAAATGATAAAAATGGACGGTATAAAACCCAAATAAGTAAACGTATAAATCAACAGATGGCAACATTTACTCTACAAATTAGTTTTCAATGAGTAATTTTAAAAGTTTTCAAATATTCAATCATGCATTAATGATAAATAGGATTATGTCTGTGCGTACCATTTTATTAAAATTGAAACTTTTTCACAAAGATATTTAATTTTAGACATAAAAAGTTTAATTTATTCTTTTTAATAGGTGCAAGTCTTTCAAGAATAGTATCTGCCTGTGTCATTTTAACAATGGGTTGTAACAATTATTAAATGACCAGCTTTATTGTACGTTTTTAAGTAAATCGTTTAGTTTAAAAGTGGTCCAAGTCATAGCTTTTACATTCATTATCTAGCTTGCAACTGAAAACTAAACTTTCCACAAAAGATAAGCTATACATTAACTTTTCAATAAAAAAAAAAATCCCATTCAAATATAAATGTTTTAAAATTTTAATAACTTGCCAGATTTTTCTTTTGAACGATAAATTTACGTTTGAAATAATCAAAAAAAAAATATTCTTACGCCCACTTGAATTCTTTGATGCTTTATACAAAATTGTGCATCATAAAAAATCAAAAAGTGAAAGCAAAATATTTGATTCAGTCAATAATAAATGGCTTCCCATTCATATAAATCACCCAAAAAAAATTGTTAGAAGTATATGCGAGTGGCATAGGCGTGCAACAATGCAAAGTGCAACAATACAAATGAACCTGTTTCAATTTCAATAAGGTTTACTTCAACAAAAAATGTGTAATTTAACGATTATATAAAATTGTCTTTATTGTACACATATAATACATACTCACATTTTAGCATTTAAGTAAGAGTTATAAAACAAGTTTTTTATATCCTGTTCTGCTACATTCAAATATCAAGGTTACCAATGCACGTGTGTATGTGTTGGTGTATTCGAATGTATTTAATTGCATATTATGTGATTATTATAAACAAAACGTTACTCTTTCAACATTTTTTTTTGATCTTTTATTTTTGATTATGAAAAGAAATCAAAAATGTTCATCTTTTCCCCTACATATACCTACGAATCAAACAAAACAAGTTAGTAGCGACAAAACAAATGAACAAACAAAATGGACGTCGAAATACCTATGCATTCTTGATCTTGACTTTGGTTGAGGATTGTATTTTTAGATTTGGAAAACAATGCAAACAAGTCAATAGAGAAATTGGCTGGGAAGTTGTCGTATTTCTACATTACAATTTAGTCAAACTTACTTACTTATGAGCACAGCTTGTTTGATCAGAGTTATTTAATATTTTAATAACCGTGATTTTACTTAAAAGCATAAATGAAGAGACTCCTAGTTCTCGTTCATACATATGCTTACAACTTCTATGATTTTGTAGAGGATTTTTTTTTTTTGAATTTATTTTTTAAATGTCAAGGAAAACGCCAAAGGTCACTCACCATTTCATGTTCAATAACCATTTCGAATTGATTATAAATTTAGTAACTAGTCAATAGCTAAACAAAAAATATATCTAGTTGAAGCACTTTATTATTTATTTTTTTTGCAAAAGTTTTAATTAATTAACGGTTGAAATTGAAAAGGACAATAAGTAGAAATAAAAACACTTGGATTATATCGTTAGAATATTTGGATTAATAGATGTTAACTTTGGAATTTTATATGGCTAAGTTTGCTGTTAGTGCAAAAGTTGTTGGTGTAGGTTGATAGGGTGAATGACTGGCTGTTTCCATTCGGTTCTCTATTATAATAACAACGAAAGCGAAATCATGAAACTCTCAGCAAAAATTTACATAATATTGAAACAGAGCAAAACTTGATTGTTGTTTTTCGAACACTTGGTATCCCCGTTTAATTAGGCGACTGGACGACTGTCTGATTAAAGTGGCTAATTTATTATGTGATTTCAAAGATAATGCTTGATAAATTGAAATAAACGCACAAAACCACTTTTTTGTCTAAATCTTCAAACTATACAACATACGTATAGATAATGTAAAAAAGAAGAAATTAATGCATAAATGTTTATTATACGACCTTTTACCATTTGTACTCAGAGCAGTTTTCTGTTAAAACAAATAAATAACAAGTTAGAGACACCTTGAAAGTGAAAATTGAACTAATGAAAATTTTTTGAGGTGAATAACTAATTTTTAAATGATATAGCTCCAACTAGTAGCTCCGGATCCCGAGTCCTTGCTACAATTACACAATACTTAATATTGTTCCAAAAATTTGGACCAAAAAAAATCGTGTAAAATGCTGCCAACGTAAGTGTTCTAAGTTCTTTTTAAGTGAGAAAGCACTATATATATCGGATGCTTTCTATCGGATTGCTTAGAGCAAAAGTAAATGCTTCATTCCATGATTATTGCCATAACTGCTAATAATAGTCAAGAATCTATCGTATATTCTCCGCAAATGCCATTAAGGGGTTAAATTATATTTTGAATTTTTATGTTATTTGATGTTTAATTTTTTAAAACAAAACCGGTTTCGTTTGATTTACATAATAGAAAAATGTGATTTTTTCTACAATTGTTGTATCCTTGATGAAACATTTAAAAGTTGAAAAAAAAAACGATGTGTGTACTTATGTACGCTCGTTAGAAGTTATACTTCTTTGGTATAGTTTAAAAAGTGTTTTCAATCTACTGCCGAAACCTCTTCCAGTGTTATAAGTGGTTTGTTACAATCAAAATATATTTTAATTATAAATACAATTTGCTTTTAATATCAATATATCAAGCAAACGTATATATGAGCGAAATGTAAATATATTAATTACTGTCTCAAATTTGAACTATCATGTTATTAGTTTCAACTGTCATTTCGATTTCATTCAATTACTAATTTTAGCCATTTGTCAGTTGTATCAGTGGTTGGGCTGTGAATATTTCACAGAAAGTTACTGGTTTTCAAATAAAAGATAAAGTTTTCTTTTTGTACATAGAAATTATATGTATATATAGCCGACTATTTGTAACTTATGTATATACATTTGGCTACTTATACAAAATGTATATAACACATTAAATAAATTAATCGTTTATCAATACAGCATGGTTGCCATAAATTATCATGTTTAGATATGTATATAAGCAATCCTAAATAGCGACGTCCTAAAAATTTTATTAATGCAATAGTAATTATTTATTTTATTAACCCATTTATACCAATTTATTGAAACTGATTTTTATTTCAAATTTAGATTAATATTATGTTATATAATGTATCAATTGACTTTCCATGCACTATTTTAAATATTGCATTGAATAATTCCCAAAAAAATATCTACCTTTTAAGTGCATAATAATAATAGGCAAATGTATGTAAAATTTAGTTCTAACACACTAAATAATTCCTCACACGAAAGTTTCCTACATAAAAATTTACTGACAAAGAAAATTCCTCTTATAAAAATTAACGCACAATGATAGATCCTCAATACCGCAATACCTACCATTAAACTCAATATTAAATTTCTATTAATATATGTTTTGTATTAATGAAAATAATTACATTATATAAAATTTCAAAAATCAAATACGCAGAAGCTTTGTTACGGAATCTTTAATTTTTTATTAGTGTTTTTTTTTTTTTCAATTTATGGTACAAATTTTTGTTACAAATATAAAATTCTATAAAAATGTTTCGTTTGGATTTCATTGCATTTTAATTTGGTGTCACCTGTTGTTGTTGAGAAAATGCCTATAAAAGTTAGTAAAACTTATCCAAACAGAAATGTATAGCAAAAAGGTCACGGCCAAGGAGTGGTATTTCAAACACTTTTACATCGAGCAATTCATACAAACCGAACACATTTCTTTATTATAAATTTAATGCATAAATACTTTGAAATTTATTCCAATTCAAATATTTATTTGTTCATTATTTTTGCAACTATTTTTTCTTGGTATCTCGAGCCATGGCAAGGACTCGTATCATTTTCAAATTTGATGGTTTTATTTTGCATTTATTTTCTTTGCAATTTATCCCACTGAGTTTTTGGTAGAAATTTTCTATTACCTTTGATTTATAAATTTAATGAGTTACACACTACTTTGTCCGAAAGTTAAGGTAAAGAAAAAATTTTTTTCTAGGCTGTAGTAGAGACATTATGTCTCAGTACTTTTTTTCTTCTTTTACTAATCCATATATTTTCAAGGTAAAATACCTTTTGTAAATCGAAAATAATTTCAGAAAATTACAATAATTACATGAAAAAATACAAATTAAAAAAAAAAGAGTTGGTTGTAGTATTGTATGGCGCCGAAAATTAAATAATACATGCGATTTCCTCATTGCGACTTTTCCAATTAAGAGTTGTTTTTTCTTTTCTGAAACATTCTATTTCTAATTGATCAGAAACCAAAAGCACTCTTTTAGTGCCATTTGTGTATTTGTTGCAAATAAGTGTAACTAGTGATTTTCGATTTTGAAACCCCAAATTGAGCCAAATTTTCATAGAAACCAACTAGCACGGTATTCAAGAACCAACAACAAAAATGTTTGTTTTTTTTTTTTGAGTCAAAGAAAGAAATTTTGAAGGTTAAATTCGAATGTAATCGAAGTAACTGGTTTTCTAATAACATTTATTAAGTTTTTTTCATAAAAATATTCTAAATTTAAATCAAGTCGATTTTATCATACCAACCGATCAGCCACATAAAACTTGTTAATCACGTGATTGTGAAACGAAAAGAACCATAGTGGCGTTTTTATTGATATTTTCTTTAAAATATTTAAAGACAATTATAAAATTTTAAATCCGTTATACTTTGATAAAGTTGGATGGAATTGTTCGACCAAGTCCTTGACAAACTTTATGTTACTGTATTTCCATTACAGACCCAAACAATCACCATATCAATTGGGTGGAGTCGAAATCTGTTTCTTTTGCTTTGCCAAGGTTATATGGGTACATACATATATACAAAACCTGAACTGATTAAAAAATTTCCTTTTTTTTTCTTCTTTTTCCCTCACACACTTACACAAATCGCTACCGTAAACAGCAAAGTGCATAAGTGCGAGCAAATGCAGCTCTCGTATAAATTGCACTAATAATCTCATACACTCACAACAAAATTACCGTGCAAATTTAAAGGCTTGCAACTATTTATTAATTATGTAAAATATAATAATTACATAATAACTATTACCATTAATAAAATTAGTTAACATAATTTAGATAATTTTACACATTTAAAACGCAATTTTCATTACAACACTGACCTTTAATAACTTTTTAAAGGCATTTGTTTCTTGAAAGCTTTTTTAACTTCTTGATATTATTTATTTGGATTAAAGTGTATTATTTGACGAGACTTGTGTAAATTTTGGAGTAATAGCTCCAAAAAAATTTTGTAATGAAATTGGTAAATTAATATTGTCACGTATTTGTGTTTGAATAGGGAAAATCTTTATATCCAGAGAATTATATAGTGATTTTTTTATTCAAAAAAGCTTTCGTACACAATAGACGTACTCGTTTAAACACAATTATTTAAGTTTGTTTAAATAATTACTCGTGAGAAACGTAAAAATAATCTAGAAAACTTAAATTAAAGTTATTAGTTTCGTAAAAAAAAAGTTTGGTGAAAATTGCTAATCAGTGTTTTAAATTTCGGCGAAAAATCTTTCTAACAACCATTACTAAATCTAAATAAAAATGAACTTAGATTTTCTATTTAAAGTTATATGAAAAAATATTTCGTTTAGGTTTAATCTTCAAGCCATGAAGTATCATTGAATTTGAAGAACCACATTATCCTGTTTTCTTAAGCACAAAATACCTTAAACTTGAATTTGAATTTTGAAGATTTTTTTTGGAAGTTTATGTCCTTGTTTTGATGATTATCACAACAGTTGTCTATATGTTGTTCAAACAATTACATTGCGGATGTGGGACATTCGTGTAATGCGATAAATATATATAAATATATATATATATATATATATTATATATGTATTGTCGCCAACCACCGAACATTGTGCGATATAATGCTATGTCTGTTTCCGGTCTAATTTTCTAAAATTAATTTTGATTTATACCGCGAAGAGCGCATACCAATTATAACTAATCATATTTCCATCAAATAAAAAACAAACTGATAAAAAAAAAATTGTAAATTCATATTGCAAAATTTATTGCAAATGGAGGAATTTTTTAATACTTAATCAAAACTTAGCTCTTATTCTTTTCGAATCACCTTTTATAGATTACAATTCATTTTTTTACGGAATTTCTCCTAGATCAATTACGGTCCGATGACGTCAATCTAGTGAATGGATGGCGTTTAGACCAATGATAGAGGAAAAGCGAGCTGAAGACGTTCTGGCGGTGGCACAACATGAAAATGGTAAAGACACTTTACATTGGCCACATTTGCTTTGTGTAAATCATTGACCGAGAATGTCTTCCGTGCTCTTTATGAGCAAATATATTAAAAACTTTCTTTCCTCGTTCCAATGACGATTCCATTTTTCCTCATATAACTCGTACACCATCATTCAATTACCAATAAATCACTGATTGCATATTATGGTCTACGTACAATTTCATAAGTCAATATTTTTCTACATCGGAAAAAAATAAAAAACCCATCATCAAATTTTTGTTAACATAATATAATTGATTTTTAATTCATTTTGATTTCCAATAAACATATACAAATATTTTTCTAATTAATTTGAGCATTCTTTCTTAGAATATAACGAAATTAAAAAAAAAATAATGTCGGTCAATACTAATTAATTACTGTTCCCTATGTAATGAAATTATGATTGTAATTATTTTGCAATTAGATTTTTGAACTCATTTATGCAATTGTTTGGTCAGAATATTATTTATTCTAGTTGGTACTATCTATATAAATAATAAACACGCATTATTTTTTTTTTTTTTGAATCAGATTAGAATTGAATGTATTGAAATCATTTGGTATTTTCAGGAAAATTATTATCCATTATTATTTTTTTTCCCAATTTAATTACCATGAAAAAGTTGTGCAAATATTAAATGTTGATCGAGGATTGAGGAAAGAAAAGCGAGTTGGCATTCCATAAGGCAAAAAGTATACGAGCTATTTTTAAAACGACAATATCTCTAATGTCAAGGTTGATATTTCAGAATCTTATTTTTAAAATGGAATGCTCACATTAGTACAAACACAGTTTCACTCTCTGATTATAATTTCAGCATGACTACTGTCCTATGCTAATTTATAACGAATCATTTGAATAAAACGTCTCTTTCAATTTATAGCTACAACTTTGATTTTTACGACGTTTTTTTCTTCCATTTATTTTTAGCAGTTCTATTAACTTTTGTCAATTGATCTGCGAACACATTTGGGTTTAATTAAAGGTAAAGCAATTATAGGTTTAATTGTCTATCAGAAAAATTACAACTTACCCTTATTGATGGCAAAAAATTTCTAAGGGTCAGTATATTCACGTCTATAAGAGAGTGACAAATATTTTCCAAATAAAAACTTATCTGAAGAATTGACAAAACATATTAGTAGGATAAATGGGTAGGATGTATCTACTAGATGCATTTTGGAAGCAGACTTATTGGTCGGTATTAACCAACCTCTTGGGGAAAAATATTTTACCGACAACCCAGATAAACTATTTTGTACCCTTGAAAGCTCACGCCTTTCCACTTTCCGACTTCAGATCGCTTGTAAATAATTTTTCCTTTCGTTTTGTTATATTTTCTTTCTAATCTAATGAATTTCATCCTAGAATATTTTTTTTTTAATTGCAAAAATTATTGACTAATAGGGTGATTTTTTTTACTTTTTTTTTTTTTGGTCCCATCGTGCAATTTTGTTGGAAATACCAAATAAAAAAATTCTCTGAAAGTTTGAGCCCTTAATATTTTCTGACTGCAAAAAAATACAAGTCAATTAAATGAGTTTTCTTGAAGTCTTTGTATAGGATTTGTGAGAGAATTGATGCAACACAACAAAATGCATCACTGACGATTGTTGAATCTTTTCCCATCAATAAAATTTAATTTGTTTTACATTATTTTTAATAACTAATGCAAATAAATAAAACATTATTACCATAATTATAGCTGGCACAGATAATGCATATTTTATTATGGACCAATTACATGTAATAGCTTACTTTTGACAAGTATGTTCATGTTGCCCAAGCCATTCTAATATTTGGAAAAGTTATCGGCATAACTTGAAAAATCAAATTAAAAATCATGTCAAATGCAATTTGATATTGACAATCACGTTGTAACAACTAAATACATTTGCAGTATTACTACCTTATTCAATAACTTATTCAATTGTATCACTGGTCATCTTTTTTCTTTATTTTCTTTAGAAAACAGGATAAATAAAAATATAATAAAAGTTAAAAACAAGTAGCAATTGCCTATTTTTCACTTCTCTTTTTTTTTAAATAATATTGAAATATTTCGGATGCAAAATATTAGCTTTGGGAGACTGAAAAACGGACTGCCTTGATAATTACTTATTTTGAAATTATTTAGTAAGGAGATATAGTTTTGAGTGCTTAAAGTTGTTAACTTCCATTTCGTTTTCCCAAACTTTTTCCTTTTCCTTTTCCTTTTTTTTTTTTGATTCCAAATTTGATTAAATCAATCTGAGCATACGTGATTGAAATAGCAATCATATCCGCAATGGCCATAACGAATTCGCCACACACTTTGGTCACATTAGCGATTGTCAAACGAATACTAATTCGAAATGATGATTCAAGCCGGAGATATTGCTAGACACTGTTTATTTATTTATTTTTTCCTCTCATTTAATATTTTGGTGCAAAAGAAAACTCCGAATCAGCCAGCTCCGTAACATTATCTACCAAATAGGATTTGATTTATTTTCGACGTTGTCGTAAAAGATTTGTCTCGAAAAGTAATTGTATTTGTCGTTGGTTGTTAGTTTTATTGCTTGAACAAAGAACTTTCGATGATTTTGATTTCTTTAGGCTTCACATTTTATGTAATTGTCTCGGTTTGTTTAAGAAATTAAACTGTAAAACTCAATTTGTTTGGATAGTTAAACGTTAAGGTTGTATACTTACTGTTTGGGGTCAAGTCGGATAAAAATTAAGACAATTAACAATTTTTGAGAGCATCGTTCAATTTTAATGCATTTTTGAGCTTAATGTTGAGCAATTCATTTTCAAAAGTCGATATAAAGAAGAGTTTAAAATTTCTTAGAAAATCGGATGCTATACCCTTTATTAAAGTCAAAAAAGGTAAGGATGTTATCCAAACCGGATGAAAATATTTTCGGTAAAGAAAAAAAAAAAAATTAATTCATTCAATCATCGTGTATGATAAATCATTACATTTAATAAACCGATAATTAATTGAGTTTTTTTTTATAAATTTACAGTAACATGAAGTGATTACAAAATCTGGTTCAATGATGCAATCGATTATATTTTATGTTTATTTACATTTCTTCGTAACGATTTCTTTGTTCGTCTTATGGCCGCAGTCGACGTCTTTCTCAGCAAAAGAAATCGCTTTCATAATAATTATGTTAAAGATACATCGAAGATGGTTTTCGAAGAATGTCGACGATTACGATGATGTTGTTATTACTGTCAGCTCAACATTTTATTGCATTGCATTGGTCTTTGTTGGTACCGGTGGTGCTGGCAGGAGATTGTAACATATTTTAACAATCTAATGAGACCGAACCATTTACGGTCGAATGTCTTCCGAAAATTACTTTCACTTTCAAAAATTTTCCTCTTTGAATTTTTTTTTCCACAACAGAAATATTTTATTGAAGTTATATTATAATTTTAACCTAATTAATCTATAAGAATTTTTTTTTCTGCAAATCACTTAATGTAAATAAATCAAACTAATACACCCACGGCCTATGCAAATATTTGCATTTAAGTGTAACTCGATTTTGCTGTTGGCAGAGTTATTGGGGAAGAAAATTGGATATTTTTTTTTATAAATCATAATTGAAAATGGCTAGTCTCTATTCAAAGCCTCCAGGGGAAAGCTGGACAAAGACTTTACACACACTATATGGTTATCTCCGATGCCGTACAATCTGTAATTTTAACGTAGCATCAAAATCTTTGAAACTTTAAAACTTTATTTGAAATCCGAATCCATTAAATCTTTTTCATCTCTCATTACTGACAAATGTGAGAGGATAATGATTCAAGGGATCAGATGAAATCATATAAAATTCCTGTCCGAGTCCAATTGCATCTCTTTGAACGAAAATTCTCTCTGATCTTCTTGAGGATTTAATGGGGAAGAAAAGCCACCTTGCCATTTCAGAACGAATACAGAAAATACAAGGACTAAAATACAAAGTTACGTTAAGGCAAATGAAAAACAATAAGCAATGTGATTAATTTAGAAAAAAGGGCAAAAATTAAATATTTTTTCATCTCAAAAAAAAATTATGAATCAGACTCGAAAACGTACAATTTTTAAATTAAATAGTGATTACATTTGCAATGAAAAATTAGATTAAACATTAGGAAAATAATTTGTGATTGAAGAAAACTTTTTGCATTCGAAAAATTTTGCTGTAATAGTTTTGTTTGAATTCCTTTAAATTAGAGTCCTTTTGGAATGGGTAAATCAAATATTCATCGATTGAACTAATCTACGTCAAACTACCAACCAAAGATAGTTGATTTTCGTTCATCCTAATAATTATTTCTGTGGAACTCGAAAGTTTTCGAAATATCAAAAACCGCAAATCGAGAATTCCACTCAATTTCACTACACCATCGCAATTTGCATATTTAACTACCACCATATATAAAACTTATTTTACATTAAGCTCCCCACCATGTGGACAGTAATTATAAAAGCTCAACGCTTTCTCTCTATCTACTATTTTCCAAATTCATACAAAACTCAACAAACTATTGTATTAATTAAAAGTCCCAATGGAAGTATTATTTGTATAAAAAATAATCATCAAATTTTTTAATTCACATATGGGATACAGTTGTGGGGTACTGCATCCAACTCCAACATTGAAATCCTACAAAGATTTCAATCAAGGACCCTACGACAAATAATCGGTGCTCCATGGTATGTAAACAATTAAAAATACATGAAGATACAGAAATGCCATCTGTAAAGGAGGAAATTCAAAGGTTTAGTAAAAAATACCTGAAAAAACTAGACGATCATTCCAACCATCTTGCAGTAAACTTATTGGACAACAATGAGATGATAAGAAAGTTACAACAATGGAATGCATTAGATTTGCCTGATAGATTTTGTAACTAAACAAATATTCCTATTAACTATCTGTTGCCAAATTATTATTTCTTATTGCAAAGCTTTATTTTTATATATTACTTCTATATTAATGTTTCACATTATTTTTAGCATTGATATTGTTATTATAGACTTATTATTCTTATTGCTACTGTTGATTGTTTTTATGATTGTTGTTATTGCTATAAGAATTACTTTTATTGTTATTGTTGCTATTGATTGTTAAAAATCTTTGTACTTATACAACACTAATCTACTGGGACTAGTGTTTATTACTATTTTAAGGTAACATAACTTTAAGATTTACCATAGTTATGTATATTTTTTCAACGTCATCAGAAAGTAGAGATTTCGACGAACAAAAAACCCATCGATCCTTACTATAAAAGCACATATTTTGACGTGAGAATTTTCGATTGAAAATTAGGGTGCTTTTTCGATATTTACTTACACTAAAGTGAAAAAAAAATATTCGAAACTTATGGTGTTAAATAAAGCTTTGAAGTCCACGTAAAAGTAATGGATTTCTTTTTCTGCCACCAAATATATATATTGAAATATATTTGAACATTTTCTGAACTTATAAATCGATTCAAGTTCATAGATTTTAAAGACAATTTAATTTATATTTGAAAGAAAATGATCATTCACTCTACCTACCATTAAAACATCTGTGATGGTTATGAGATTCTTTTCAAGTACGTTCTTAATTAGAAAGAAAAATAATTGAAATAAAACTTGGTTACTTACCCGAATGTGTTGGCTAACTCTAGCTTATGATATATATATATATATATATATATACAATTGGTTTTTTGCTTTCAACTAGATCAAAGGCTTGGGGTGTAGTGCGGAGATGAAAATTGTAAATGAGATTGATTGTAAAGGAGACAAATCTAGTAGAGATCAGTGCAATTATTTCAATGAGCCAGACAGAGAAAAACTATATACATAATATAAGAATAAAATAAGTTGATATAAGAATTATATATATATAAATAGAAAAACGTTCAAGTAACTGACCAAACGGCCTTTCTAGGCCGTCCATTGTACCTGCACTTATACACCCATAAAATAAGCCAATCTCTAATATTTTACTCACTCATACATACACTGATTATATCATATAGAGGTGGTATAGGTTTTATTAACTGTTGCTAAATATGTAAATTTATATTGCATTCATTATGCGTTTTGAAAATCTTTTTACACTTTCCAAATTATCTTCAAAATCATTGGTTGTTCTGATGAAAAATATTTCACACAAAACGTTAAATAATTTTTTTTTTGCTTGCAATTCCAGATTTAAGATCTAAGATATAAAAATGAAGTTGCAAAACATTGAATTTAATGGAACAATTTGAAGAAAATCAAATTTTGGTCCTTTTTTCTTTACAAAAGCCCACATTCATAAAAAAACTACGTTCAAATACTATGAAAAAAATAATTATTAATAATTTTCTAATGTAAGATAATAATGATTTCGAGGCTATTTAGACGCGTGGGAGCGACAAGAATGTATAAATATCCGCAATGAAAACCAAAAAAAGAAACTCAAAACTCTACAATTGTCGTAGTTAATTCAATTATTATTTTAATGATAATCTAAACGACATATTCAATTAATTGTAATGGAAAAAAAATTATGTGGATCAAAAAAAAAAAAAACAGTGTTTCAGCAAAAGCAGAAACCTTGAAATATCATACTTTGGCTATAACGAGTGCTGTTAATGTAATTTAAAATTAATAATAATGGAAAAATGTGCTCCAACGGATTTTGGTTTTGCAATTTCGACAAATAAATTTATACATCGATATCCACGTTTTTCATTACGCTCAATCGAAACAAAACATAGAGCTTTCGACCATTACCAGTTTGATTGAAAGTTAAAACGTTAATATTTATTTCTTTGAATAAATTGCAATGAATAAATTGAAAATATATATTTCTTTTGAATGCATTTTAGTGGGTTTTGTCGTTTCAATAGCGATCTATTGCTAAAGCAATCTACTACTGTAACAACACCATCACATTTTATCAAAAAATCAATTTTATTATTTTTTCATAACGCCACCAAAGAAGTATAACTTCAAAGAAGAACTTTTGAAAATTTGAAGCTTTTCAAAGAAATAATTTATCCTATTAGCAACGTTTGAATATTGAAAGAAGTCTTCATAATACAAAAAAAAAAGAACTCAATAGTCGTTTGATTTTCTAGCACGAATTTTCGAGATAACAAAAGTATTGAACAATTCAATGTGGAGAAAAACATATTATATTCTTTGAAAAGTATTTTCTATATAAAAACTCTTTTAACCAAATTCAGTAAACATTGATACAATATATTATACGTCACAAAATAAAGCCATAAAAAGCTTTTTGTTATATAAAGCGATACGTTTAAAGCAGTAAATAAAATTAATTTCTTCTGAAGCTACTTCTTTAAAATTGATTACATTTCTCTGACTATAAATTTTTATCAATACATCAAACTTCTTATCAATATCATTTGAAAATTTACTGAGTGTAACTAAAAATTTGTCGATCTAACTCAATCAGAAGAAATTAGCGCAGAAATTTGATAAGCCACAATAAATTTACATACATTTTTTTTCCTTAATTGCGTATTTGTCTTCTCATGTGTCGATTGTACGGTTTTATGAATGAAATCACTGCATCTTTTTCTGTATACAATTTTTTTTTTTTAATTAAAACAGAAGTACAGCTATTAAAATGTAAAATTGAGTTAATCAATTTGATAAGAATTGATTGATTCATTTTGCAAGATTGAAATGCTTTTAGTTTCGAATGAATGGAAAACTTTATTCGTACAGAAAATTGAATCTTAAATTTTATACTTAGACAATGAAAAATGTCTTTCATACTTTTATGACAGTCGGCAATGTGAATTTATGAGCTGTTGGCAGTTAAGGAAATTATAAACTTTACGTTTATTGTGGACGTTATTCTTTGTAGTCCTTAAAATTGGGTAAGGTTGGGAAACATAAACTTATATCTTTGAGGTAGTTCAGAAAATAATATTTAAATTAGAGAAAAAATAACAGTTTCAAAACCAAGGTTCTTAAAGAGAAGAGATACGATAGAACTTTCAATGTGAAATCTGTAGAACATTCTCCAATTCCGAGAAAATGGCATTAAACATTTTCAGCAAAATAAAATGACGGCCACGATTAAAATATTTCAAAAACGTTTAAATTATTAAATAATTTTGGATTGTCATTTAACAAGCAATATAATGGCTAAATTAGGAAATAAAGATAGATTGTTCACCTGAAATATCTTATAATTTACTATTAAAATTGTCGATATGTAATGATTTAATTTGGCCGGTGGGTAACGAAAGAAACAACAATGGTAAAAATGGGGCTGATTAAAAATATGAAGTGACAATTTAG
Organism: Sisyra terminalis; assembly: GCA_958496175.1. Taxonomy (NCBI): domain Eukaryota; kingdom Metazoa; phylum Arthropoda; class Insecta; order Neuroptera; family Sisyridae; genus Sisyra; species Sisyra terminalis. The sequence continues at coordinate 46,788,742 of OY292279.1, read as the reverse complement.
ATAGAAAAATCTTTAAGATTTGAATGAATAAAAGTAATGCTAGTTTTATATTGTCTTGGTTGCGTTCACGTCTTCAAGTCGATTGAATTCGTGGAAAGTGTATGAAAGATTTTAAACTGATAAGTGAACAATAACGTTTCATTCGAAGCATTTGATGGGATTGTGCAATCATTTTCAAGTAAAAATTCAACTCTTGTGGAAGCAAAAAAAAAAAAAAAGTTTACCAGTTGAAAAAGTACTTGAAGAAATGGGTGAGCTTTATTGACATAGAGTGGTTGTCTTAAATGAAAATTGAAACCAATATTTAATAAATTTGATTAAAAGAGAAAATAGTGTTTCTTTGCTGACTACTATAAGTTTTGTATTCCTTCTTACAAATTTGTAACAAGATAATGGTTAATTGACAAAACGATAATGACCAAGATTTTGAATCTTTCTCGAATAAATTTGCTTGTTTTTCAAGTGAGGATAAAAATTTAACTGCAAAAGTTCTAAAACTATGAAACATAAAGTCATATGAACAAAGTTGTACATATCGGTTGACTCAGATTTTTCATCAAAAACTCGGTTTTTTTTTGGATCTAAAAAAATAATCTAATTTCCAAATCTTAAAAAAAACGTTCCTAGTTTCTATAAGGTGTGGCATCCCAGACTGTTGTACAAAATCAAAAAACAACTTCCTGAGTATTTTAACTTATTCTCGTCCTACTTGGAAAATCGTATCTTTCAAGTCAAATACAAATCGGAAGTGACGACTCCCAGGAAAATAACAGCCGGGGTTCCCCAAGGTAGCGTACTGGGACCTCTGTTGTATTCCCTTTACACAGCCGATATGCCAAATACAACAGATGCATTAGTGGCAACATTTGCTGATGACACAGCCATCGTAATCGTAGCACATGAACCCAATGAAGCTTCGTTAAAGCTCCAAAATAGCCTGGACAAAGTAGAAAAATGGGCAAAAAAGTGGAAAATATAAATAAACAACGCAAAATTTACACACATAATGTTTACATTGCGCAGAAATATATGCCCACCCGGTTACAATGGAAGGCACAGAACTACCACAATAGAGCACGGTAAAATATCACGGAATGCACTTAGATCAAAAATTTACATGGGCTGTGCAAATCAAAAAAACTCGAGAACATTTAAATAAAAAATACAAAAAAATGTACTGGCTAATGGCATCTAATGCACCATTATCAGCAGAAAACAAACTTCTTCTGTGCAAGGTCATCCTCAAGTCCATATGGACATATGGGATACAGTTATGGGGCACTATATCCAAAGATCTAAATCTAAATCTAATAACTAATCTAATCTAATCTAAATCTAAGATCTAAATCCTGCAAAGATTTCAATCAAGGACCCTACGACAAACAATCGGTGCTCCATGATATGTAAACAATAAAAAAAATATATGAAGATACAGAAATGCCATCTGTAAAAGAGGAAATTTAAAGATTTAGTAAAAAATACCTGACAAAACTAGACGATTATTCCAACTATCTTGCAATAAACTTATTGGACAACAATGAGATGATAAGAAAGTTACAACAATGGAATGTATTAGATTTGCCTGATAGATTTTGTAACTAAACAAATATTCCTATTAACTATCTGTTGCCAAATTATTATTTCTTATTACATAGCTTTATTTTTATATATTACTTCTATATTAATGTTTCACATTATTTTTAGTATTGATTGTTATTATAGACTATTATTATTATTCTTATTGCTACTGTTAATTGTTGTTATTGCTATAAGAATTACTATTATTGTTATTGTTGCTACTGGTTGTTAAAAATCTTTGTACTTATACAGCACTAATCTACTGGGACTAGTGCTTACATGTGATTGTCTATAGATTCAATGCACTTATTGCAACCCTATGCGGATTGTGCAATTTATTTAAAAATAAAAAAAATATATTTTAAAAGTTTGAATGGCCTGATAGCATTTTTTTACTAATAAAATAAATTTATTTTACTCGATTACCGAATCTCCATAAGATTACGTGTAAAATCATAGTATTTTTAAATTGCGATAACTTTTTAACGACGTAGTGATTTGCTTTATAATTTTCACAGGTACTTTAGCATTAAATCAGAACCATTTTACTAAATTTGCTGTTGTATGGTAGCATTTTAACATATCTGCATAAAAGGTCGAAAGAAATGCTTTGAATTTTTTTATTACTATTTTTAAGACTACATTGAGAAACTTAAAAACTAAAACTACTAAATTTTGTATTTAAAATGAAAATAAAGGTTTGTTAAAGTTGTTAAAGTTTGGGGCGTAATTTGATTTTCTTACGGTTTCACTGTATGTGTACTAAGTTGCAGTTTGCAGAAAATTATATTGGCAATTACTGATAATTGAGTTTTGTTCAAGTTCCTAACGAAATATCCTTCTGAATTTTCATTCACGTTATGATGCAAATCGAATGCAACGGTCTCATCACTTATTGATTTCAAATGTGATTAGGAAAACGTTTACTTTGATACCGGAATTGGTTGCAAGAGAATATTAAATAAGGATATTCACTACAGAACTGGTATATACATTCTATAAAATAAATTTTCAAACTTTTCACTTCATTATATATAGTACTATTTTTCAGTTGTGTTTAAGGTGGGCATTGAAAATCTTTGATTTTTTTTTTTTGGGATAATTTTATGAAAGCTTACAGAAAAGCAGCTTATTTTGGTTCAGATTATGTTTTTTAAACAGAAAGTTTACAGTTGCATTTAAAAAGAACTTGCATAAGAATTGTTCACTTACGATTTTATTTGCCTCATATAAAAGAATTGCAATACTGATAAGTTGATAAGGTTTTTTCCTGATGACAATTTTTTTTTAATTGGTATGTAAAAACTGTTAAATGTAAGTAAGAGGATGATGCTTGTGCACCGTTCCATATAATGGTGACCAGGTCTAGACGTACAGTAAAGTAGTACTCCACGTCTAGACAATGTCTATCAATCTTCGTAAAAGAGATGCAACGATATGATTACCAGTGAAAGGAAGATTCTCAATTGCATCAGTGATGATCGTATCGTATCATATCACAAAATCGCAAATCTTCTATCATTTGAAACGTTGCAAGTGTTGTGACCAAATATTTGGCCCAATTGATAGTTGGAAGCTGTAAAAATTATGAGAGGAAAAAAAAAAGAGTAATTAGCATTTGTGAATGTTTGTTGTAAGAAATGAAGGAAAAACAAGATTTAGTATTGTGTGTATGTATGTGGATATACAATATCGAAACGAAACGGGCCGCAAGCGTTTTAGTAACCCAGATATTATGATAGTAGAGGTAAGTATATAGTGAGTTTCTATATTATAATATGTGTGATACATCGTCATTTATGATTGGCTACACTTTTACTTCTTAAGAGCAACATAACTTTGCCTCCGCTTCACTTAACTTTGCATACTTTACTGACTTCACTTGTCTACTTGGTTGTTGTCGTTGTTGCCATTACTCGGGGGCCGCCATCAACGTCCTTGCTTTGCCCTAAATTCCATCATACACATACATACACTTACCATTCACATCAATAATTACAAATTGGAACTCGAAACGGATTAACTCCTGATCAATATCGTATCAAACTCTCTATCTGTTTCTCTCTTTTCTTCGGCCACAAAACTGCTCGATTTTTTTGCGCAGAGTTAATTATTGAAGTTGAATGTATTTATGGAAGGTAAGTACTGCCATAAGTGATGCATCATGCGCTTACTTCATGATTGCAAAGAGCCACAACCCTTCTGGCCTGGTCGTTAGCGAAATACAAGAATGAAATACGCCAAGAAAAAAAAATCGCTGCAACACATTCACATTAAGATATTTATATATATATATTCGTTTTGGAAGGTCGAATTATTTAATAAGAGACTTTCAATTTTCAAAGATAATATATCTTTTTTCAGTTTTTATCTTATCGTCCGCCTCGACCGACCACGCCACACTAGAAAAATGAAACGGCATTTTATTTAATAATATTTGATTAAGTGATTTTTCTCTCGTACATTGAAAAAAAAAACACATAATTTACGATTGCTTAAAGTTGTATTTTCTTCAATCAATCATCGTAAACAGTGATAGGGCAACAATGATTTGCGACGGTATTAAGTTTTGGCTTTCAAACATAATTAGTTTCAATAAAAGATATATTGAAATAATCAAACTTTGATAACCTTAAATCAGCATTACTTTTAACTACGTATTATGGAATGAAATTTAAAAGACGTAAATTTGAAAATTTAAAAATAAATATGATTACAACTCCGCAAATTACAGAGGCAATCCTCTATTAAATTTGTTTTAACAAATTTGAATTAATTATCTAAAAGAATTCTTTTGACTACAAAAGTTAAAAGTGGCCTTAAAGGCGATACAAGGACGAAAAAAATAGCAATTCAACATATTTTCAAATTATACCAAAAGCTCCTGTATCATTTTCGATAATTTAGTTTTACAATTGGTATCGACAGTAAATGTAAAACGAAAGCAAAAAAAAAGCGAATGCATCAGCGAAATGATAGGATTAATAAATCTACACATTCCAGTTGTTAGAATAATGAAATACTAATCATTTTCTTTGATATCAACAAAATCATCTCTGGCAATTTGAAAATTTGTGATTTTTCTTGTACACGTGTGCACATTATTTAGACAAATGCTGTTTATTTTGCACTTTAGTAATGATTAAAAAAAAGAACGATTATTTGCTAATATATGTATCGTACTTAATTGCACATTTGTGCAAATGATTTCAATAGGATTTTTTTTTTTTTTTTGGAAATATCAAATGTCCATTGAACTTTATAATACAAGCGGTGGGTTAAAGTTGTTCGTCATAGCCATAGATTAGATTTTATGCCCACGTATTCAGGATACGCATTATTTATTGTAAACTTAACATTTCATTAATTGATAACCTTTTTGTAATTTACTGAACTCAGTGCAAGAAATCTAACAATGATTCAATACAAGAGTAATTGATAAATTAAATCAAATGTAACCTTTTTAACTAAAAAAAGAAGATAATTGTCAATTTTCTTCATTTCTTGAAACTTTAATAGCCACTTAAACAGACATTGAACAATCTCTTTCGTGTTTTCTTCATTAATAAAGTGTATTTAAACATTTTCGTAGATATACTTAAATGTTATAAAAGTATTAAATATCAGAAATCAAAATTTCATGGAAATTTGAATCATTAAGTTACTAAAAGTTCAATTGGCAAAACAACTGTGTAAAACGGGAAAGTTAATTTTATCAAAAAAATATTGTAATATTTTCAAAATTTTAACTTTTTAAAACAATAATTTTTTTTGAAGAAGTAGAGATTCACTAATAATATTTAATTTTTGTGTTGAATACTATTATAGCAATCGGTAGTTGAAGTGATAGTCTTGAAAATACACTATTTTTCTTTTTAGAGCTTTTCAACAATCCTTTAAACGTCAATTTTCTCAGGGCAATATCTAGAAAGGGACTAAATGAAAACTAATTAAAATTTCACAGAATGTTCTTTATACAAATAATACTATCTCATATAGAAGACCAAACTATATTTAGAGTAATAGGATAGTGAATTTCTGGAAAAGCTCTATCCTTTGACATCCCATGAATTCCTAATACGCACAACAGTAATGCCAAGTTAGCAAACCAAGGATAAACATTTTTACTATTAACATTTTACTATTATTAACAATGAGGAAAAATAACAATAGGTGAAAATTCTAAGTTTTAACTTATCGATATATTTATGCTACTAGAAATGAGAAGTAACAAAAACTTCCCTCCAATGATTCTACGTAAAACAGATCCTTACACCACACAATATGATCAAATACTGTTGAAAGAGTATAACTGGAATTATTAATTATATATATTTAAATACTTGTTTCTTCAGGGGAAATTCAGTAAATGGTGATTTAACTTAATGAAATATTTGAATATTGTTCACCAGTAAAAGGAATAATATGTCATCAAAAATATGCCTCTATAAGTTAAAATCAAATTAGATGCTTTGCTACTTCCAAAAGTTTAAACTTTGATGATCACCGAACTCTAATCATTTAAAAAAAAACAACTATTATCTGTTGTTATTACTAAACTATGTTATTTTAAAGTACAAATATTTTATTAGTTATTGAATGAAATAATTTAAATATTGTTTTACTAATGTGAACTACAAGAATTTCAAGCTCTCGTTTGCGAACTTTGAACTACAATAGTGTGACGCGGAATAGCATTTTTCTTAAGTTTCTTCTTCATTAAAATGTTAATCATAATTTTTTTGTGAAATGCTTCTATTTGTTTAAAAATTATTCAGTGAAATGTTTATTAATTTTTATACTGCTCCTTTTAAGATATTTACGTTTTTAGGTCTTAAAAACTATTAACAAGAATCGACTTACATGTACAAAAGTTTCCAAATATATTTCAATAGATTACAGAAAAAGAAATACATTACTTTTACGTGAAGTTCAAAGCTTTGTTTTATATGTCTCGAATATTTATTTTTTCAAACTATATATCGAAAAAGCATTCTAATTTTCAATTGAAAATACTCGCGCCAAAATATGTGCTTCTTTATGTCTGGGCGATTTTAAATAGATTGGGACTCTATTCTATAAATTTTTTCATTGATAGTTTTGGTGGCTTTTATTCCAAGTTGCATTACTTTTAGTAATGAAAAATTTAGTTGTTTGCGTTTTGTTGCCTATACCGATCAATCCGTCTAAGTAAGTAAGGTTTCACTATGGTTGTAAAGTCGTTATAATGAGCTTAAAGTTGCGACGACTTTAATTTTTGACAATTTTTTGATTAATTTCAATTGGATTTCATTAGTTTTTTTTTCTCATCTCTTATGAATCTTTGTGCCAGATTAAATAATTTACTTTTAATTGGTTCTACTAATAAATATTTGATATTTTATAAGAAGGGTGTACGATATTTGAGACGATGAAACTTGTTTGTATGGCCTTTTAAGCTTGGGGTGAAAGTATGATCAATCTCGTTAATCATGAATTCGTCCAATTGTTTGAACCTAAAGTATATGGCTATAATTAAAAAGTGGCTGACCGGTGTGTAGTGCGGTGCGGTGTGGTGAGGTATCAGTAAGTAATAAATTTGCATTTATAACAATAATATATTTCGTTGCGCGTAAGTGATTACTTTGTGGCTGCTTAAAGTGAATATTTATGCACATATTTATAGCAATATGTAACACATTATAAGAGCAACTCTCAAACGGTTCATATAACGAGGCCAAGGCCCATAATCTAATGCCCTTTCTGTTCTCCACATCTTTCATACACATGCAAATCTTTTATCTTTGTAACAAAATTTTCACGCCACAAATTCGCTGCTTGTGTCAAGTTTTGTTTGGATATTTGCTAAAACAAAAAAAAAATCAACAAACACTCATTTATTTTTATCAGTGAAGTACCATGGGGCAATTTGAGCATAACGAGTCGCTAATTTTGATCGAATAGAACGTTTAAATGCAAATTATTTACCAGTATTGATTTTGTGAACTTTCACTTTCCGATTTTTCAACCAGAGAAACTATTTTTCTCTTTTCTACATATGTAATAAGCACTATGAAATTATGAGATTTTTCTTTTTCTAGTTTGCAAGAGACTTGCTGATATTTTTCGTGTTTTTTTGTTGGTTTGGTGCACACTGATTTCAATTAATTTATGACATAAACAGCGTTATTTAATATCTATTAACATCAACTTTGAACTTTCCTATTTAATTTTATAGAAAAAGTTTTGAGAAAAATAATTGATTTTTTTTTCTTCCACTTTCTCATAAAGCTGCAGCATGCTGCAATAAAAGTAACAGGTTTTTGAAATTGATTTCAATTGAGAGAATTGAGAGATGATCGAAGATGAATTAGATTCATTTTCAATTGCAAAACGAACCAGGAAGTAACCTATAAAATCAATAATAAATCCTTCATGCCAAAACGATTACAATCAAATTGTTGCATAATAATAAAATGGAAAAAAATTAATAAAATAATTTGAAAAATGATTACTTTTGTGATGGTTGTAATTCGATTGAAATCGTTTGCAAAATTGAAATATTTTACGAATGTAATTTTTTTTTTTTAAAGAAATATACTACAACAATCATTGTTTTTTCCACTTGTTTTTCAGAGAAATGGTAGCTTTTATATGAAAATCTATTGGCATTGAAGCTTTGAAAACATTTTATCGGATCGCATAAATTGGTTTTGCTTACAAGTCATAATAGTATGAGTTTCTTTGTTGCGCGGGCGTTTATTGTGTCGTATTTGACGCAAAATGCAACCAGCCGAGCATAAGTTTCAAAACTTGAAGAAAAATGTCATTTTTCCCTGCGTCACTGCTTCTGATAAATTATATTCGAATGGATGTAAGACGTAGGTACATCGAAGCATATTAATAAAGTTAATACTTGAACGTTCCACGGATATGATAATGTACAGATACGTATTTAGATTTTCTCATTATATTTTGAGTCATTGATTTTTAAAGACGTTGTATAAAAGCCTCCGCTCTTCATTATCTTGAAAATATTTTCAATTTTTCTTCCATCTCTTGTTTGTGGCTAAAAATTATTTTTCTACAAACTTTATATTTCGCAAAACTGTTTCCAAAATTTCTGCATTATTTTTGTCTAAATTTTTCATGAGTGAAACAGGTAGCTGCACTGTTTTGTTTGATATATCTCAATGACAAATACTTTGAAGAATAATAATATTATTGAGAGATTTTATTGAAATTTTGAATCTTTTCTGATCAAAATTTTAGTAGCATTTTCATAATCTCTCTTTGCTTTTCTTGTCTTCTTTGTTTTGCTATTCGCACTCACATTGTCTTAATTTTGCCATTTTCCATTTCACTTGTGCATTAAAGAGCCTGTAAAACTTATCTTCCAAAATTTAAATATATTTTAATGCCTATAAATAATTAAATCCTTGATTTCTATATCATATGTTTCCGTTCAATTTTCCTGTTTTGCAATTAATGCAACTCCTTCTCACAAATTTCTTCATATACTTTTCCTCAAGTCTTTACCAACTATCCTGATTTTAAGGTTTGCAAAACGGAGTTCACTTCTTTAGGTGACGTATATTTGATTTTTCCAACATTACTCCGTGTGTTTGTGATTTCCTCCATGATGGTTCTTGTATGTTCATCGTTGTATGATGGAATGTCATGGAGGGAGAAAGCTTTTTCCAAGTGCATCGCGAAACATTCAGCTTTTTCAGTATCGTTTCTTGCCCAGGTGCTTTTTAAAGTATGAAGTTTAAACTTTAGGAAACTAATTTTTAATTGCTATAAAAACATGCTATTTTAATGTCTTATTTATGATTTAATCATATTAAAATAGTTAAGTTGAATCGAGGCATATTCAGTCCCAAAAGTTAGTTAAAAATTTTCAATTTTTATTGTTTTCTCGTATTTTATTTAAATTTTTTGTTGAAATTTCCGAATTTCTCTTAAACTATGTACAGTTTTTTTAGGTGTCAACAAATTTATTCGTCTCATGGTATGTTATACGACGTAATTTGTGTACTTTTGTCTACGATTGTATCTCCATAACATCCCTCAACCAATTGAAACATTGATTTATTGTTAAAAAATAGCCTGCACAAAAAAAAAACGGTCAATAACAATTTCCAGAACAGCAATTTAGAGAAACCATTTGACATATCCCATCTCATTATTTTTTGTGTATCCTTTATTTCTCTAACAAAAAATTTTGCAGGTAAAATTTTCTTATGATTCAAATATTTTCTACACAAAAAGATTTTATTTCAAAAAAAAAAGATAATCTTAAATCCTTTGCTTTGATTTTCTCTTTGAATATTTTTCAATAAATAATTCACATAATTCACAAAAATTCCAATATAAAAGATTCCATTCTTTACGTTTTTGTATCAAAAATTTTAAACTGATTAATATAAAAATGTAAGTGATTAAAATTAAAACAAAAAAAAGTGATAAAAATTTTATACTGTTCTTACAAAGAAAAACCTGCATATTCATACAATAACAATAAATAAAGACAAATTCTAAAATTCAAAGTCTGAAATTCATTTTGAAATAAGTGCAATCAAAATTTATCGGCAAAGAACTGTACCAACGTTTACGTGCCATTCCACCAAAAAAATTTTAGGTTCGTTACCGTAGAAAATTATATAAGAACTAAGTTATTGAACTTTCTGAGTCATTTTCCTTTTACCAACTTCTAAATGTACAAATTTGGAATCAAACGTTTGCATTCACATGGAAATTGTTTGGCAATAATATTTTATAAGACTGTATGGAAAAAAAATGATATACTTAGACATATTTTCAGTGTATATAGGTTTTATAAACACCAACAATGAATTGAATGAGTTAAAATGAAATCATATTGCTGCAATTATCCGCATTTAGTTTGACTTTTAAATAAGATACTAGAAAATTATGAAAAAGTCTGCCATCAAATTGACATCAATGCCATAACGCATTCAACTCTTTGTTTGGTGAATGAATAAAAGTGAAATGCATCTCTCGAAAATGATTCAACCAGTTTTATCACATCACCGAATAGTTGTATCGGTTTGGATAATTTAGGTGTTAAAGTCTTGTGTAAGATAAATCTTATTATCACTATAAATATTATAAATAGTTGTACGAGTCGATGAAGTCACTGAATGCAACAAGGAACTTACAAATAAGTCACGTGTTGCCGTTCACTTGTGGCCAAACCATTATTACCTACTGAAATTTATTTATGCATTCGAAAGAAACGAAGAAATAAACTTAAACAGATATTTATTGTGGACGTGATTCTCTCTTGTGTTGTGTATGAAGAAGAGATATTTATAATCGTGTTTGGAGAAAGGAAGACTGATTATCATTATGGTGTTGGTTGTCGCAAACTTAGACTTCAACCTTACCTCTTCCCTGCATTTTTTTCCCCATTTGACTTTTTTTTTTCCCAATTTTTTGCTAAAACCAACGCATATTTATCGAATATGCCACATACATATGTACACTTGCCGATTAGAGGGGAATGCACATATGTAAATTGACATCTTATTACGACGAAGCCACCATTGGTGAATTATCGCTGCAATATCTTCAGGCTGAGAAAATAACCTTTAAATAAGTGAATGGAGATGTATTAATTTTTTCCCTCAAAATAAATGGTAACTCTTATCTTTCAATACTTAAGATATGTATGAGGGAAATGATTTATGGTTTTTTTTTTCTTCAACTTTATCAAAAGAATAATTTGGTAAGACTACAAAAAGGATTAACAATTGCCAAATTGTTATAACTCTTTATGCATTAAGGAAACTTTGGAAGAAATTGGAACAAGTTGTACTATTAATTTGCGATGTTTCGTCACCTGATTGTTGATTTTATTAAGCAAATATAAACCCTAATAATATTGCAAATTGAAAGCTTTCCCTTTTTACAATCTAAAATATTTCAACAAAAAAAAAAGAAACAAATATTTGTATGATGCATTTTCACTAAATGATATTAATTTTACTCATCGTAGAGTTTTCAATTAGAATATTGCGACGTCAACGATTTGATGTAAAGTGTATTGTTACCAAAAATTAATTGTTGTACTGCTAGTAAAGTACAAAGTTAATCGGAAAATTGAGGTTGAGACCAATCTTCTTTACAACAATAGACATGTGTTTAACATACAAGTCATTGTAAACTGCATAATTTATGTTTGAGTTTACTTATTCTATTATGCATTCAGTCATTATGAATTCTGGTTCATTCGGGCATAGGTAACCGATTCTACTCACTCGACGACCCTGACCTTTCCCTATCGCCGCCAATAGCCCTTGATCTAATTCGCATCCCCTAAATGGTCGATTCACCGCTTAATATCTAGGATCAACAGGTTCACATTTTCATTGTACTTTCCACTTGGAAAAGTTGATCAATTTATACATTGTTTTTAGTTTCAATTAAAAGTTTAAATCAAAAACAAACAAAAAAAAAACATTCCATCGGCTCAAAGAAAAATGTGTAGCCCGAGGAGTGGATTTTCTTTTTATGTATAAAAGTTATGTTTTGGAGGATTATGAGTTCGAGATTGTTGCACAAAAGTGTGCAGTTTTCTGTTGTCATTTATTGCATATAATTATAATGAAGGGATCGTATGGAATAAGAAGAGAAAAAAAAAGGAGAGCAAACATTTGGTGGATATGTTTATGGAAGAGAAAAAAGAAAAGTGTTGCATGAGGCGCAACAGCCTCAAATGATTAAAACAGAGGCGCGCGTGACTGGCCTTGCGCTCACGCGCATCCTTAACGTGCACGTTTCGTTTTTCATCTCTCGACCGCCACACTTTGGTTTCTTCGTCGCAATATTTTCCACTGGAATTTTCATGCTCTCATTTCGGATGAAATTGGAAATTTTATTTACACTATTTCTACTAAGTGTCAATAACACTTGAACTTTACAATAATTTTAGGCTGACTCATTCGTAATCTGCGTCTTGAAAATATCACTTTATCAAATTCCAAGTTTTCACCATTCTTTTCACTATTGTAGTATTAAGTTATAACTTTTTTGAAAAGTAAGTCAAATCAAGTTAGAAGATTGAAAGAAAACATTGATGTCTTAGTTGCAGTTGAGGGAATGGTATTGTTAAAGGAAATGACTATGATCAAAGCCCAAAACACTAAAGTGATTTCCCGTGTAAAACACCTGTTTGTCGGTAACAATATGCCAATTGAAATTCCTACAGTTGGTTCTTTTCTTAAAGAAAACGGCAACATAATAAAATTATATTGTTCTGCTTTACGATTATGTAAAGTCATTACTTTTATTAACGCGAGAGAAAGTAATTTTATGTGATAAAAATCGATCATTTTTTAAAGACGTTAATCACTCGATTCACCATTTTTCCAGAAATATACCACAAGCCTAATCCGCGTTAATATAGCACTATCAGAGCTAAATTTTTATGGAATAATTTAAAAGTATGTTACTGGAACGTATTTACCAAATTCTACGTACAATCCAACAATGTTCCAATGAACAATTTGATGACCAACAAAAAAAAAAATTTAATCAAACAAATCGGAGAAAGGAAATTATTTTTTATAATCATATTTTTTTACTAATTGGAACATCATACATGAAACATCAAATTCCAATTATTAGACCAAACAATTAGAGAGTTTGCATTAAATTTTGGTCCAACAGAATTTTTATTTGGAAGCAACCCTACTCGATCTTTCAGCGCTAAAATAGCGAGTAGTACTCATGTTTATAACCAGAAAAAAACGATTTTAGAAAAATGTTTAGCAAATATAAAAAGGCAATGAGGAAGGAAAGTTGTCAGATTGTACCATTAAACCATTGCGCGTCTATTAATACATTACTTGTGTTTTTCTTTTGGGAAAATGTTTTCACTAACCTCTTGTACCAAACTAAATACTTTATCGAGAAAATTAATAGATATTTATCAAGTTTTGAAGGAAAATGTTAACTTTAGTTTGTGAACAGCCACTGGTTGTTTTTAATTTCAATAAAGGACAGTACTTTATCGGTAGATTTAACCAATGGTCTTATCAAATCCTTGAGATATTTTTTTAACTAACAGTTGTACCAAAATATTGAGCAAAACCGCATAATCTACTAACCCAGACTAACCTTGATTGATATAGCTGATCAAAGTGACGCCTTGTATAATTGCTCCAGCATCTCCTACATATTTTCAATCATTTCACGTTCACAAAACACAATTGAATCAAGAAAAAGTATCGCTAATTAGTAAAGAAATATTTAATTTACACCGATTTTTATATTTCATCGTTGAATCATTTTTTTTTTTGCAATTAAAGTCACAACAATTTCGGTTGTATTTTGAGGAAAAAAAACATTTAAGCTTTCAAAAAAAAATAATTGAATAATATTATTTTTGTAATACACATTTAAATCAATGCTAAGAGAATCGAGAAGGGTATAGTATGACAAAGAGGATTCTCAAAATGCAACATTGGCTTTGGGATAAAGCTTTGGACTTTGGGATAAATTTTGACGATTATTAGTGAAAAACGAATGTTTTATGAAAAAATGAGATCATTTTTAAATTAATATTGATTTTTTTTATCTTTTCCCACTTACGTTATACTTCAATTCCTCCACCCCATTTCTGATTTACTCTGGTTAGCCAAGTGGCCTATCTTCAGATGGTTAATGAAAATATTTCATATTGTTTTAAAAACGATTGATAACTTTTATAAAACTTATTCGTTTTTCACTAATTATCGTCAAAAAATGTAAATTTTGTACAATTTCACCAACTGTCAATTGACCACATTCACTCAAAAATTGTTCCAGGGGAATTACTATTTTGTGAATTTCCGAGCAAATAAAACATACCGGCACACCTGTAGGCTTTCACATATTGTATACCTTTAAAAAAAATGTTAATATTTACCATTAATAGTACTAGTTTTCATTATTACAATTAAAGCTATTACTTACCGTTAGTTATTCTCAATCCAATCTTGGATACAATTTTTTTTGCTGTAAGAAAATTGGAAAGATTATATGAAGGGCTACATGGAAATGAAACAGAAAATTGTGTAAATACACTATTTTTATTTTTGAAATTTTTGTCACGTGTATCTTATAATCATCATCATTATCAATATTGTAAAGTATTTTTGGATTTTCTTAAATACATTTACATTTCATATATATATTTTTTTTATTTTTGGAATTATTTTATTTATTTTTTTTACAATAATAATATAACTAATGATTTTTTTAAAACTTTTGTTTGGTTTTAAATATTTAAATTTTACATATAATGATATTATTTATATTGTAAATTCATATCTTCGTAAATCTATAGAATATATTTTTTGGGGGGGCTCAAATTTTTTGCTAATCTCCTTACGTTTTGTGTGTGTGTGTGAGTGTGTGTGTATCTGATCTCGTACAATTTGCCTTTTGTATGCAACAGAGAGAGAAAGAGAGACGTACATATATAATATTATGCATTAAAAATATAACTGCATACAGACAAATATCCGTTCGACAAAAAGAAAAACATTAAAATTCCAACAAAAATTTGAGCCCATCACAAATCGTAAATCGGTCTCCTCCATAACACAAAGTTACACATATTTTTTTTTGTAATTAGATTTTAACGGTGTGGCATTGATATGAAAAAAATCAAAGTTATGCCGGAAAGAGAATAAAGTTGCACTGATTTATTTTTATCAACCGGGCAAATGATGTCATCATTTTATTTCGAACAAAAAAATATCGAAAGGATTTAGCAGAAAATCAGAGGCAATCGTTTGTAAATGGTAGCAGAGCGTGGATTGATTCTTCCAGGGATATTAATCGAATAATTGATTTAGTCAAAATGGAGTATTAGACAGATAATGAAGGATTATCGATGATTGACTCCATAAAAAGGGTTTAAATTTTACATCAATTAAAGTTTTGATTTGAAAAATAAAAAAAAAACGTGTTTTCCAACCATTTTACAATTAATTCCCTGTTTGATTCTGTGCTAATTTCTACGATTAATGTTTGAATATCAACGCCACAACATAATAATAAGAATTTTATTACTATTATTATTACTTTAGTAGAATTATTATAATTAGTAATTTATTAATTACTATCAACTATTTTGTTTATATCTTTTAAATAATTTCATCTTTCATTACACGAGTTAATAAGATAAAGACAAAATTACCATAGAACAAGATGTAAAAGAAACAATTTAAAAGTGAGAAAATATAAAACTTTTTTTTTGGACAAAGGGATCATTCATAAGTAACGCAAGACTTTTTTCTTTTTTCTTTTTTGGGCTTAGAAGTGACGAGAGGTCTGAAAATAATCAAATGTACCTCACGTAATTTATATATAGTTAGGCCCTTTGGGACCTTACAAAAAGCCGACAAATTTTGACTACAAATAATTCTTGTCTTCTACAAGAAGATAAATTAGTTTTTTCTAAAAAATGGTTTGTTGATATATCATCATTAAATTTGAAATAAATAATATTTAATTGAAATATCTGTCGAGGAAACAAGGCTTTTTGTAGAGAAATGATAAAAAAATAATTAAGATTTTTTGGACATTTAAGTTGAAAATGTGGTTGAAATGTGGAATTATGTTTTTTTTAAATCTTTATCTTTAAAAGCCAATCGATTAAATACTTTTTCACAAACTATTTTTTTAAAAAAGTTATTTCAAAAAAGTTGAAAATTCTACTTGAGGCTAGATGAGCTTTATGAAGATTACAGACTATAAAATTTACAGATCCAGATAATACATATTTTTGAAAATAATTTCGTGGTCCAAAAAATCACTCGAAAAATACTCTCGATTATCTCTTCTCCCAACATTCGATCGAGCAAATCCATAATTTTGTATTGATCCAAATGAGATCATCATCAATTTGAACGTTTCAAAAACGTTTACTTTCGTGTCCGAATTAATTACGATCTTACATTTTGCAAGATGAGCAGATAAAAGTGTTTGGAGAAGGAGACGTAAAAAAATTAATAATTATTATAATAAAAAAATTATTGGCCCACATTTGAAACCAAACCCCTACGGCCATTACAATGAGAGTGTTAAAACCTTGGACTAGATGAAAAGTAAAAGAAATTGTGCGCTCTTTTTCAAATCTTTATTTTCTTCTTTTTTTTTTATTTTCTCAGACTTTCCATGAAAATATCTCAATTTCTCAAAAGCATGCAAAAAGAAAAACATTTGCAAGATTTAAATTAAGTACCACTTCATCCCTCATCAACTTTGAATAAAGTCTTTAAAACTTGAACATTAAATCGATAAAAGTTCGCAACAATTTTTTTTTTTTTGGTTTCAATATTATTTTAACAATAAACATCCCAACACAAGTTACCCATAAAATGTATCAATTTTTCTTCTGAAAGTTTAAAAAATACTTTTTCTCAAATTTAATTGTATTAATTGTCACAGCCAGAACCGTAAAATTAGTCTTAAAAAACATATAGCTACAAATATGGCAAAGATTAAAACAATTCCAACATGAATAAAGAACTAACTATATAAAATCCATATACATTAATACCTAATACATCAACTTGAAGATTTTTTAAAAACAATAATTGAACTATAATTTTGGATAAGATGATTGTGTTTGTCTTAAAAAGATTGTTGCAAAAATGCAATTAAGTCGGTTTTTATGTCATTTATAGAGAAAAATGGCCAAGGTTCTTTGAGACTTTTGGACTTTTCTGAACTTAAATCCAAAAAAATTTTTTTGAAAAAAAAGACATTAAATTTTTCTTGATTAATACAAACCATTAACAAACTTTAAAATATCAAATAAAAATAATATTTTCAAAGTTTAAGTCGAAAGCTTTTATGCTATTACTATTAAAATTGATAATTTTGGTTTGAAATAAGGTAGACTATGATTTATGAGGACTTAGTTAAGAAGTTGAAAATTTTTATGGTACAACAACCTGTTTAAGACAAATTTAACAATAAAAAGATCGTTTCAACACATTGATCAATAAGTAGTCTTTAAATGACGGCTCTACTTGTTAAAATAAAAACTGTTTTTTTTTTCAGTTTTAAACAAATAAAAAGAAATATTTTCCTCACAATTCAACCGGCAAAAATAAAAATAATTCAATTCCTCGTTTACGTAAATCTTTCAGTTTCCAAGAGGCAAGATATCGTTTTTTCTTCAGTTCTGGCCACTTTTAATCAAATGATTTTTTTTGGATTTTTTTTTTTTTACTAATCTAATGTGGAGGAGACAATTTAATAGGAGCAGTAATACAATCTCAAATTTAACTGCATTAACATTTATTTTATAAAATTTTCAACTTGAAAAATTCGTCATTATAGGTACATTTGATTTGTTTTAGGTAATCTGAGGTGTTGATTTGCACTAATGGCTTTAATTTTTCAATTGACAATAAAAGCAAAAAAAGTATGTAAGTAGATAGAGCGAATTCAATTTCGTTAGAAAGAAATTAAAACCAATCAAAAAAAAAAAAGAAAGAAAAAAGGACTTTAATTATAAAACGACCGCCAAATAGGCTGAAAATTTAAAAAAATGAATGGACCACACTAATTGCAAATTAAGCCAACGGTTACATAAATTGATTGACAAATAAAAGAAATCAAGTCTTTTGCTTTTTGGAACAAAAATGCATAATAAAAAATAAATAAAATGCCTTAACTCTTAAATTCTAAACGCTTAACAAATAAAAATAAACAGTGCAAACGAAAAAAACGTAAAATGGCACTCAACAAATATATAAATTATAGGCAAATTTGGTAATATTGTACTGAGTCAATAAATTGACGTCACCTGGTCTTAAATAACGCCAATATATTTACACTGTACAAAAAAAAAAAATTGGTAAAAAAAAATGTACCCACCACAAAAAATTCCTTGGTTTTTTTACTTAAACAAATTTGCACATATATTTAAAAAAAAAAAAAGGAAATGATGATGATAAGGAGAAGAGATATAAAATTTTCAAGAGAAAGAGATCACTATTTTCTCACTTATTTTTTAAACTTTTTTTTTTTTGCTTATAGTTGAAAGACTTTAAATTCTAATTTTATCTTATTTATATATATAAATATAGTAAGTAAGAGTTTTCTTGATTGTTTCTTCTTTTTTTTTTGTACAAGAAATAAAAAAAAATTGCACGCACTTGATTGTTGACAACTTGTAAACTGAAACTAGAAGAGGAGGAAGAAATTTGCACGTTCGTTTTCCCCAATCACTTTGCCGTTAATATCACATTTTGGCGACGAAGAAACTTTTTTTTTTCCATTGGGTCAACTTGTGTGATTTTCCTGCGCTCCATATCGGAAAGTGTGATTTAACTGTTTATGATTTTATATAATAAAACGCGAAATAGAAAAAAGAAAAACCAATATGTTTATATTACTTATTTATTTTTTTAACGTAACACAATCACAACGACGGGAAGCGACGAGGAAGTCGATGGCTGTGTCGCTTGCATGGAATTACGTCGATACTTTTTGTTGGAAGTTAGTGATGCTGCTGTTGGCGGCGAATTTGGCGAATAACTTGATGGTCTACTAAACGGATAATGGATTGAAGATCACGCCGCCATCCACGAGGTGCATGTGCATGTGTAACAATTGGTAGGAATAATCGGTGTGTAGTAGTAACCGTTGGTCGTGAATACAAACGTGGTCGGAGTCGATTGTTGTTGTGGATTGTGTGTTTGCGATGATTGTTGATGTGCCATGGCCAGTCTCTGTTGTTCCTGACACATCACGTGGATGGCAAGTCCTTCGATTAGTGCTAACGTTTGCCTCCGTTCGTGGCCCATCAAACACACCGTCGACTCCTCAACAACGCCGTACAACAACTTCAGGTACTGATACTTAAGTCCTTCCTCTTCCGGCCCCACAAAATGATTCCACAGATAGCTCTCCAGTTTGGCGCGTTGTTGAATTATATCCGGAAAATCAATGAAAAATCGCGAGCACATATAACGTTCCAAAGTCTTGATATAGTCCGGTCGAGCTGCCCGATAACACTTGGCCAACAAATAACAATACTTGAGCAATCCGCCTCCACGTATCTCTTCCGGATGCCTCGTTGAGATCAATTTC
Organism: Sisyra terminalis; assembly: GCA_958496175.1. Classification (NCBI taxonomy): domain Eukaryota; kingdom Metazoa; phylum Arthropoda; class Insecta; order Neuroptera; family Sisyridae; genus Sisyra; species Sisyra terminalis. The sequence continues at coordinate 46,769,059 of OY292279.1, read as the reverse complement.
TTGTGCAAGTGATAAAGTGCTTCTTGGAAATCTCCGTACACCGATTCGCCGACCACTGTCGGATAGAAGTTCTCACTAATTGGCAAAGTACTGTACTCGTAAAACAACAGAAGGGAGTCCAAAACAATTTGGAAGGAATCTACCGAGAATTCAAACTGCCTTCGCATGGTGTCAACAAATTTCAATTCAACATTCTTGTGGCCACGAGAATTGCCCAATGAAATCAACGACCATCGATCGCCTTCATTATTTACTTTGACCATTTTACTAACGTAGGCTTCTTTCAAGCTACACGTGGATATTCGGCGACGATTTACTCCTTCCGGAAGCAGTTCGTATAGGGAGCTAAGCACTGCGGTTTTGACACGATCATAATTACGACCGGTGGTAAGTTCTACGCCGAAAATTAAATCGAGATCGTTGTACGGTTGCGATTCTGTCGCAAGAACGTGCGATGCTGCGCCACCGTTAAGACGGATATCGCGTACGCGCATGCCCGCACCACCATTGGCCACATCAGCTTCGAGCTTTCCGCGCACGACTGTGACTAAGTCGCGGAGCTTTACTTCCAGCGTTGGGAAATTCCCACGACCATGGATGCTAACCACTTCGTCCATGACGTCATTGAGACGCCTCACTTGTTCATAGCTTAGCACTGCAATACGTTGCTGGGCCTCCGAATTGCTTTTCTCATTCGCATCCATCGTTTTGTTAATGTTATTGTTTATCGTTTCATCGGCATCGTTTAAAGTAAAGTCTTCCATCATTGATTCCAGTGGACGACTGTCGTCGTCTATACTCAACGAGCCACTCTGTAACAAAAAAAAAAAAAAAAAAAATAATATAATTTAGACCACAGGTTACCATTTTTACCGACTGAGATTTATGTCAGAGAGTAAACCTTATCGACAGAAACCAGAAATAAAACAATAGAGCTTCCACTTACATTAAGTTCAAAATAATTAAAACAATGAGGGGAATTTTTATTTAAAATTGATTTCTCGGAAAATTATTGTTTTCAATTATTCGGGCATTCTGATAATAAGTAATTTATGATAATTTATGGCATTTAAAATTTACATTTAAAAAACACTTGCGCGAATTTGCACAGTAGAACAAATTTCCTGATTGGTAAATTTTCAATGGAAAATTTTGTCCTTAGCTGCGGGATTCTTTTGCCCCCCATTGAAAATTTTAATTTTTCTTCTAACCATGGAAAAAACGAGTGTTGCCATTTATTATTTATATGATATTTAAAAAAAAAATAATAATTTCGAGCAATAAACTGTAATTGGTATATAAAGGAAAACTTGCGAAAAGATAATTTTTTCAAAATGACCTTTCATAAAAATTTAATTGCCTCAAATAAAAGCTCTCGCATTTACGTCAATAACTTATATCTGAACATTTTTTAATTAAATACATAAAATTAGTTATGAACATATATGCATTACTAATTCATAATATAACTAGCGAATGAAATTATATTTCTTCGTTTTCTTTTTTAACTATAAATATTAAGTGAGACGTTTTGACAACTTATTGCCACTTCTTCAGACTCTAAAGTATTTTCAAGAGCTCAACAAGCCATAGACCTGTCAAAATGTCGCAGACATCAGTAACAAAAATCTCTACTTCTTTAACTCTCAAAAATATACAGACAAACGTAATTAAATTCAATTTTATCAAGTTTTTAATTAAATATTCGGTTTCACGAAACAAAAAACGGTTAGCTAATATAGAAATAATATTAGAAGTTATATATGGGATGGTAGAACACAACAGTAAGCTACGCTTTGCTACCATTGAATGAATATAACCTATAATGACTAATTGCTTTGGCTTAATCAGGCAAAATTTAAACGTTGATTGGTGACCAAATAATTACATTGCAATAGAATAAGTCATACTATACTAAATCTTTCAACCTTCAAAACGTGCCTGATGAAGTTAAACTAAAAAGTTTAAGAAAGTTTATGTCGCTATGAATATATTATTGGCAAATCGCAGCAAAGTATGGTTTTCCATTTGGCATATATTTATGTAAAATTAAAATCCTTTTCCCGACATTTCATTTAGCCGAAATCTTTCAACAAACAAAATGACAAAAATAACAACAAATTAGTCGGTGCTAGTTGATAAGAATTCAAAGTTTATCTTTCATTGGTTATTTCACATGAATAATAAACAAATGGCAAACGTTATAAACAAGTTGTTGTTATCAATGAAATTGCTATGGCTTCCAAATTATTTTATAGTTGAGAGACTAAGTGTTCTTCGTATTCATTCATAACAAATCTCTCGTAGTATTTTCTTAAATTCTTTGCAGTTGTAATCTTGAAAATTTCTCAATTAGATCCCACGCTACTTCAATCCTCGTAATTATACGTTTATCGAAGCCAACCAGATCCATTTTAAATCGATAAATCTTTTAACCTTGCCTAGAAACATAACTTTTTACAAATTCCACCTTGGAAAATTTAATCGGTCACCCTCGAAACTATCCACGACCTTCCAAACCCTTCCACGACCCAAAAGATGTTTCCCATCAAAAATGCCATTTTGCATTGTATTTTACAAAAATTGTGGTTTATCACTGTGGTGATAACAGTTGATAAAAAAAAAATGCCAAAAAAGGATTCAAGTGTTTGAAAAGGTGACATGTTTGAGTTGGAAACACAAAAAAAATTACCATTAATTTTTTTTTTGGGTAACTTTTCAGATAACATTTTAAATCTTATGTGAAGAGAAAAGTTGCTGTCTCACTTGAGTGTATATATATAATAGTGTTTGTCTTTGTTGGTAGACACTATCTTATTTGTTTATACATACATCCAATGAATATGATAGTATATTTCATTTATTATGCAATACTTGTTGAATGTAAAATGATAAATATGAGAGAAATGAAAAATTAAGAAAAAAAAAACATGTGAGATCATACATTGGCGTGAAACAAGCGAAGATCTAAATGATTAACGATCCAAACAATCTAAATGATTCAAAACGTATATAGTACGACTCAAGTCTCGACCAAAGTTAATCTATACAAAAACCAAGAAATTAAAAATTCCTAATTATGAAATTATGAATTTCAATGACCGGATGTTATTCATATCATCATGGCATATAAGTCACTTATATGTTCCAGTTTCTGTAATGAAGACTATACTGAAACGATCAATACTTATTTCCAACAGAATAAACCGAACCAAAAAAAAAAAAAAAAAAAAAACATAGTTTTATAAAGCAAAATTGCGTTGCAATTTTGCAAATTTGGAATCATTGTCCGAGCAGATAACAAGTCTCTTATCACAATATCACATTTGCAAATAAAATGTTTTATGACATTATTTTCGTAACAGAAAAAAAAATGGACTTTCCTTGAAAATTCTCACGTTCAAACGGATCTCATCACATCAACGATATAACACTTGAATTCGGGAAATCATTCGCGAGATATTTTGCAACATATGTTTTCAAAAACCAACTCCTATTTACCTCCAAAGTTCACATAAAAAATGCACAATACATATTTCGTTAATTGAACGTTTGGACAATGAAAAAAAAATTACAAAGCTTAAATTTTCGGGGACTTTTTTTTTTTAAAAAAAAAAAAAAAAAAAAAAAACCCACCTGTTTGACAATTATTAATAGTTCCAAACAAAAGGATTTAGATAGAAATTTGCCATCTAACAAATATTAAAGCAAGAAGCACTGAAAGAGCACTTGTTTAATACTTTTAAGGTTATTCACTGATTGATTGTGTTTTCAACAATGAACGGATTGTTGATAATTTGTTGGGAGCTCACTTGTTTGATTGTGACGAAGCTACGAAATTTCAATTGTTGTCGATTGTTTGGCACAAAAACGGCACAGAATAACACTTTCACAGTAACTGGGGAAATTTAGGAAAGAAAATTTGAAAATTTCAGAGAGAGAGAGATAAATATTTCGCAAGGCGACTGTACGTGTGGACCGCCGTAGACGCAATGAATACGGCGAAGTAGCGACATTCAACAGACAGCAGTCGGAAAACGGCATATAGAGTGAGATTCCGAATTTGTGACACGATTCGACTTATGTGCCGGTCGATAAGTGTGAGAGAGAAGGAGCTGAAGATATGGAGGCGGTGGTAATGACAGCTTTAACGGCGGCGGCAATAGCGACGGCAGTGACGGCGGCGGCGACGACGACGTGCGACTTCGTTCATACTTTTTTTTCTACATTTTTCTCGTTCGTTCTACAAACTTCCCGAATATTCTTCGTTTTTTTTTTCCTCTTCAGTGTCCAACTTTATTGCCTCTAAAAGGCAATCTCAAGTAACCGAATATGCCCACAAATAATTAAAATAATTGTCAAACCTACCACAAATTTCACACTTACAATTCGCTATTTTTAGAGGCCAAATCATACCTAATGAGATTAAAGTTAAATCGATATTACTAAAAATAAGATTGAAAAAAAAATCGTAAAACGTGAGACATTAATTGGCTTTTTTTTTTTGGGTAAACTACAATGAATTATTTTCAATGAAAACGAGGAAATATTCATTTAGTTTTTCGTAGCTGCTGGGGCACCAACTTGTTAGAAGCACACATAATATAAAAATTAAAAATGTTCCATTTTTTTTTTAATATTGACGTACTTGACTTATCTTGGCAAAATCTAAAATTGCATTGTTACATATATCAATAATTCATAATTAGGTAAGCTTGAGTAGCAGATATTTCATGAAAAACTGATAAAGTTATCGTCACTATCGGCAAACAATCGTCGATAAAATATGAAACTCCGCCTTGGTTACGTTTTGAAAATTCAAAATATGATAATAATTTCAAAAAAAATAAATTGGAAAAACTTGAAAATTTATGCATTACTACTATTGCATTACAATCAGCCGAAATTACCACTAACAATCATTCATCAACGTTGAAAGAAAATAGGTAAAACACAAGTGGTTTCATTTGAAATTTGGTAGTTCTCGAAAAAAAATTATTTCATATAAAATCCAATTGTCTAAAATATATTTCAAATATTTAAGCTTCAGTGATTTCATACCTTTACCCAACTTAAAGAGCAACTCAGAGACTCAGAGGGAAATAATGTTGAAAATAGAAAATATATTTTGATAAAATCGTTTACCATTACTCTTAAATCAACTTTGTAATTATTAAAACTAAAGTTAAAGTTATAAACTAAACATTTGTCCTTCTAATTGTACATTACTATCATATAATTTTTAAGGTGGAAAAACAAAGTTTATTGCTTATAGTTGGACGTCTTAAGCTTTTTATAATTGGTCATATATACGTAATTAATCATTATTTAAACTAAGGGGTTTTTACACGTGTCATACTTAAAATTATTATAAATTATTTTTAACAGTGTGAAATTTCAATTATATCCAATAATTAAAATAAAAAATTCACAAAACTATAACACTAAAGTTTCATTGTTTAAGTGATTGAAACTTTTTGAAAATATTTTTGTTTTTCGTGTGACAATGATAGCGATTTAGTGATAACACGTCAATGTAATTAAAATATTTACTAGTGAAAAGTATTTTTTGTATTTGTTACCCTTGACCATGGATAATCACTGACCAGTCATCATTGTGCAGTGATTATTGTTATTACATGAAAAATTATATCCCATTATGATTAAACGTTGTCTATTTCAATTTTCCCATCATCGTGATTACTGTCGCGCTTCATTTTTAAATGTTACTGTATTGCCAATGTTTTTTTTTTGTTGCCTCTATTTTTCCATTAATGACCATATATAAAATAAATCAAAGGAAATTTTATGATGCAACGCAAATCATGACCTTTGATTTTTATGCGCAAAACTATAACAAATTGCTCACCAAGTGTTTGTTATAACGTCTATATGAACTATAATAAAATTTAAAAGTTAAACAATAATAAAAACTATTGTGTAATTATATGGTACTTAGACAAAATTGTCAACAAATAAGTTTTTAAAGTTTGCTTCATTTATTTGTTATTATCAACAACTAATTGATAACTTTATGTTTTAAAATGTACCGAGTGTCCTGCCCAAGTATCTACAATCAAAAAAGAAATTAAAAGTATAACTTTACATTAAATTTTCTATAATGACATTATCAATAACTTTCCTTTTTTATTGACTGATTATATATTTAGATTCAGAAAAATCAAAAAAAAAACCTCGAAAAACGATAAACAAATATTTTTATTAAATTAAACTTAAATTATTTTTAATGTTGAAATTGCGTTATCAAATTTCAATTAATTGATATATTCAAAAATGGCAATCATACTTGTTTGATAATGAAATGTGAACAAAACACATTGATTACTTACTTCACTTATTTTCTTTGAAAACAAAAATAAAACTACAAACAAAAAAGAACAGCAATGTAAATTTTGTGTAAGGACTTATAAAAGCGCAAAAGAGGTTTATTTTGTTTGACACAAAAAAAAGTTATATAAGTAAACGAATTTTTTTGTCATAAACCACAGGAAAAGTTGAAAAATTACAAAGCAAAAAAGTTTCTTTCGTTCAAATGACGAAAGCAAAGCATAATAAAACACGATGAATGTCAATATCAAAATCAAAGAATTTTCGTCATTCAGATTCCAATAAAGAGACTTCAACAATAGCAATAAAAAGTTTAATTACATCTGAGCTAAAACCTTGGAAAATCAAACAGAAAATTTCATGCATTTGTTCAAATATATTATCATCCAACTAAAACCCACATCTACACCAATTAATTGATATATATATATTTTCTTTTTTCAACTAGACGCACTTGAACAAATAACAAGTGTTTCAATTAATATATTTTCCCTAAAAAAAAAATTAAACTTCCTTTCCAACAATGTCAAAAACTTTCAAAGACGATAAAATTTCTGGAATATATATTTGTCATGATAGGAATAGGATAGGTGACTTTAAGGGAGTATTCTAGTCTAGAGGCATGAATTTCAGGTAATTTTTGAAGTGTCATAAAAAAAAACCAATTAATATTTTTACCATCCATTTTTTTTATCAGTTATTTGTTAACATTTCAAGAATACAGAAAAGAATAAAAAAAGTTAAAAATTTCAAAAATTAGCAGCTGATGAAGTGGGGAGGTCGCAAAAAATTGGCACGTGACCATACCCACGATTTCAACCCTCCTAGTAATCTGACCCCAAAAAAAAAAGAAAAGATTATTAATCTAGAATAATGTCGCAATGTCTGGAACTACGGAAAAGTATGAAAAAAAATTTTCACGAAATGGCGACTGCCTGAAAAAAAAAACAATTTTTGTACCACTTTTTTTGACTGTTTCGAATTTTTTAAAAATAGTAAAAAATCAAAATTTGGGGACGGAGATAGTTCCAGACATAGACAAGTCTTTAACGAAGACTCTGTAAAAATTTCAGGTAAATCGGTTGAGTAGAACCTGAGAAATCGCGGGTATCGTTTTGAAAAAGACAGTTTCGAGAAAAACGCGTTTAAAGCTTTACGTTAAGTTTCAGGCAGCGTAATTGATAGAATAGTGTGTATTACTTACATTCTCTTAATCAGCTATCCCCCAGCTTCATACAAAACCGCTATAACTTCGGAAATAATTTGAATTTTGAAAAATCCTTTTTGGAGGATATTTTTGAATATCTAAACTATCGGATTATGAAAAAAAAAATTTTTTGATTTTTTCAAATTTCTAGAGTAGAATACCCCCTTAACATTGATTTCATTGCTGCTGACCAAATAACTAACGCTAGATGATATCTTATCTAACTTTTATTCAGGACTGTTGAAACATACCGCACTTTGGTGGGGTAACTAAACTTAATACTATTACTAAGAGGATTATGATTTCTAATAAAACCAAAGAACTATTGTATAACATATGGAAACTAGATAAAAACAATACGGAACATAAAAAGCGAAAAAATCTTATTTTGTAAGGCACAATTGTAATAGTATCTTCTTCAGGCTTACAGATATGTCTGAAAATGAGATAAACGTACATGAAATAAAGAATAAAACGGGTGAAAAAGACAATACTCACAGCAAAGTTTTTAAGTGTATTGTTAATTATATTAGTTTACCATTAGATTATATTTTTAAGAAATGCATAGGCGAAGCCATTTGATTTGCTTCTTTAAAAAAAGTAGATATTTAAAGTTTCAAAAAAACTGGTTATAAACACATGACCACAAGCTATAGACCTATTTCTCTAATATCCAACTAAAATAAGATTTTTGAAAAAATTATCTATGTCAAATTATAGGATTTTTGTGCTAGCAATAACCCAATCACAAATAAACAATTTGGCTTCATAAGAAATGCTGAGGATGAGCTCACTTTTAGTTCTATCTTTATCTACAATCATATCGATAAAATCTTATCAGTATTAAGTTTTCTGGATATCGCCAAAGCTTTCGATTCGGTAAACCAGTAAACCATAAAATTCTTTTTGATAAACTTTAGCGACAGGGAAATTAGAGGTCTTTCTCATCAATTAACTAAAAACTATTTACCTGATAGAGTACAATGTGTTAAGATCAATAACTGAACAGGTGGTTATGGAACTGTAAAAATACTGGTTCCTCAAGGGACCATATTGTTTATTTATCTAATATCTTTTCGTTTACTTATCTATCTAAAAATTTGCCATCCACCTCTTTATTACCAGAAGTATAATAAATAAATAATGAATAACAATAGTAACAATGAGAGTTTTATAAGAAAAATGTGGCATTTCAACACCGAAACTTTATGTCAAAAATGCACTTTTTTCTTTGGTGGATTGCAGAAAAGTGGAATGACGTCAAAGAAGAGACATTTGATCGACACTGCAATCCAGAGTACGAGTTGCACAGAATATTTGAAAAACTCACCGTGGAAAATTAAGACACAAACGATCGGTAACGCTAATGTAATTAAAATCCACTTTCTAATCCCCTCCCCCCTCCCCCCGATTGCATAATCAAAATGTAAACAAAACCATTAAAACGTATTATTGGACACCTTTGTTCACTTTTACTCAAAAAAAAAAAAAAAAAAAAAATCGTTCGGATTTCAAACTTTTTAAAACAATTTTAACCAACTGGAATTAATTATAGAAAATCATTCGGAAAATGATTGCCAAATATCTCTTCATTAAGAGATTGGTGCAAAATGTTGAAGAAATCAAACGAAGAGTGGTTAATCCCTAATTTTTGTGTAGGAAACATAAAAATTTTGCGAAAATATTAAGTTAAAATATTTTTCTATGGGAATATCTCCCATTTCCAATTAAGCTCTACGAGCTGCTCAAAGCTGTCTGATAAAACTTCAGTAAATAGTTTTTGTAATTTAAAAAGCGTAAATTGAATTTGAGTTTGTGTCAATGACGTCATAGCTAGTTTATGAATTACGACGCAGTACGCGAATACTATGTATATATGCTGTGTGTTCCCTAGTCCTTACACCTACGCTATTTCGAATTTTCTAGTAAAAGCTCCAGCTTCGAAAAGCGTAGGCGTTGTGTCTGACGCACGCGTCCTTATCTCGCACAAATGGGCTTTTTGTTCACGCGACAAGGCGCGACGCAACCAGATGCGGACGTTTTCTTTCCTATCTTTAACAGGACTCCATCCTTGGCACTGTTCATCCCTCACCAACAAAAACGTTGTTCAACATTAATGACGTCATTGTAGCAAATATATAGATATATGTCCATGGAGCGTGGGCGTTCGTGAATGAACCAGCCGATCCTTTTGCCCCGAAACCCTTTCGCCCATGCAATCACCACTGCCGTTCACTTCTCGTTCGATATTTTCGACAGTTTCGCTAACACTCTGTTGCACCCCGTTTTAACGAAAATGTATAGTTACTCCCCTGATCCAGTTTATCTCATATTATAAATACCGATGAACGAATTGTGTGGGTGTTTAACTCGCTTAAAGACCAATATTGGAGAAAAAAATCAACGGAAGCGCAATAAGGATGATGCTGGATTGACTAGAACGTGGTTGTTGGCGATTGTAATAAATTCGAATCGACTGATAGAGCTTTTGTGAACAAAACGTATGTGGGACGAAAAAACTACTCTTTCTCTAGTGACATTTGCAATTTTTCGATTTAAATTAAACATAAAAATATATTGTTCCATTCGTTGGCGGTTCTAAAAGATACCACTACCTCGAGTTGGGAATTTAAGTTTGTATTTAAACACCAAATAATGACATTTATATGATACTAACACTCTTTCATCAATACTTAAAAGAATAACAAAAAAATGCATTTATTAAAAACTAGCTGATCCCCGTGACTTCGTCTGCGTAACGTTGGTGTTGATTGTTTTCTTTTTAGGTTTGCTCCTTGTAGTGGTAGTATATGGAAATTTTTGTTTTTCTTATTTCTTTTACGAAAAACATAATCATACTTAAAAACACTATTTTGTCAAATTTAAGTTATTAATTTTCAAAAAATATTTATAAATATCTAAAAAGAGTATGTCTGTTGCGTATAGCTACGATAGGTTAACCTACCGTGGACCAAATAATCCGTAAATCAATCAGCACCTATACATAAATAAAGTCGGTCTTAATTATGACTAAAAAAAGTCGAAACTTATCAAAATACTCGCGTTAAAATAACAAAACTTAAGAGTCTAGATTTTGAATATTAGTAGGAATCTCTATTAACATCGCTATTAACATCAACTATGTGTCTTATATATATAAAGGTTTATATTTCACAGAGGCAATTTTTTAAACTTTAAATTGAATTTACTGTGCTTTTTATTAAATCAGCTAAAAATATTTTTACAGATTATTTTCTAACTTTTAATTACCTTTTCAATGATATATAACTCACCTATCTAAAGTAAAAATTTCTGTTTTCATCCCTTGGGAATACCTTCCCTTATTATTTTTTTGGAATGATAAGTATCCTATAGTCTGTGAAAAGTTGTGTTGTATCTTAATACCAAATTTCAATTAATTCGGTTGTTTCGTTCTTTAGTTAAATCGGGACACACAGACAGACAGACAAAAATGTTAAATTTAGAATAAGGCCCTCTTGAAACAAATATTTACCCTAAAATTGGATTCAAAATCGAAATTTACAGACTGACGTAAGAATTTTATATATTAGTATAGATATATTGTTGGTTAAAATTTAATGCCAAGTCAAAATTAGCAATGAAATCTAAAAATAGAGTCAATTTAAATGTTTAATCATTAATTTATTCTATGATCCTTTTGATGAACGAGATATAATTAAAATGAATATTATAAACATCAATTATCCTTCCACCTCCTTCAAATCTTAATTTTCAATCATAAAACATATTGTTTTTGTCACAATAGACGTAAACCGTCACTTATTAGGAACTGATAATAATTCAGAGAATAAAGCATAATAATTATTTTTTTGTGAAGAGACCGAAACGTGGTTTTGTATTTCATACGAAATTATTTCATATTTGATGTTTTAGTTTTTGAAGTTCCTCAACATATTTAATGTAGTAATTGAACTTTGCCAAGATGGAAAAATAACTTTGTCGAAAGCTTATTGCGAGACTGAGATGAAAGCTTTAATTATTGGAATTAACAAGAGAATTGATTAGTTAATAATATCTTATCCTATAGTGAAGAAGTTTTCTTACTTGTACCTAATTAGGCGGAGAATTGTATCGAAAACAAATTATAAATTTAAAACACTAGCAGAAATGGAATGTATAGCAATTAACTAAGCTCAAACAATATCAATAATTCACTAGCACAATTGTTTACTACAACCAATAACTCATCATAATCAAATAATGCAACGCTCACCACAATTTGTAATGTGATATAATCCAATAAAGGAATGCATTCCTAATGGAAATTTTTGGTTTTCAACTTCAAATTAGATTTAATCATGGTTGGATAACTAAAAGCTCAAATGATATTTGATGGAATATTTTTTCTCTTTTAAAACTCTATTAGTGAGTTGCAGCTTTTAGATTTGCAGCCTATCTTTATTGCATTCTAGAGCTTTTGGTTGCAACATCAAATGCAGAACATTTCAATATTGAGCAAAATATGTATTTAATTGTGCAGAAATTTGTGGAAAACAATTTTCATTGTATTTTTATAAAAATACCAAATACTCAAATGAAAGTTGAATAGTATATGTTACTTTTTTTAAATAAGAAGACAATTCAGATTGTTTAAGATCGATTTTTTTATTTAATATTTTTATTCTTCAGTTAGCTACGTTTCGTTACGTATCGTAACTTCATCAGGCTTCTTGATTCACAAAAATAAAATATTTTCTTTTTGTGAATCAAGAAGCCTGATGAAGTTACAATACGTAACGAAACGTAGCTAACTGAAGAATAAAAATATTAAATAAGAAATTCGATCTTAAACAATCTGAATTGTCTTCTTATTTAAAAAAAAATTAAAGCTGAGATCTGAATTTTATCATCTAGTATATGTTACAGTAGGGTTGAAAAAAAAATAATAGATAAATTAATAAAATTTGATACTTCAGTAGCTAAGAAAATAATAAAACTTAATGATTTTTTTGCTTTTTGTCATAAAATGGTTTCGATTTTCGTTAATACTTTATTACGGAAATTTTTTGGTGGGCGTCACTGCGTAGGAATTGAAATATGTTTGTTAATAAAAACTACCACGCTTTACAAATTCTGTTATGATAAACGCAGGTCACACACAAAAAAAAAAAAAAAACTTAAATATTCGAAGAAAATTTCCGGGGTATTTGTTTAGAGTTATGTCAGTAAAACTGTTGGTGTTATTAATTAATTTGAAAATTAGGGATAGTGATAAAGAAAAATTGCTACACTTAGTCAATGAGTAAAAGAAATGAAACATAACACCTACCTAGGGAAATTTTCGAATTAATTCCCAGGAGATATACTGTGGAAGCTTTTTCTGACTTGACTTAGTTTTAATAAAGTTGCGTGAAGAAAAAATTGAGGAATTGCACAAATGTATTCCGCTTGACATTTTTTTAGCAAAATTTAATGATTTTTATGCATCTTTTATGCGTTTTTAGATGCACAAACTTTACATGAATTCAAATTAGATTTAATGATTTGATTTGAAGATTCATTTCTTTGAATTTTTCTCCAAATTTATATTTATAGTTTACTTTTGTAAACTATATTAGGTACATTAAGAAGACCCCAATATATTGTATAAACAGTATACATGAAGACTAAACAGATCTCAAATAATTACTTTTTTCGTTTTTAAAAAACGTATTTGATTTTGGCAAACCATATAATTGCGAATTTTTTTTTAAATCTTAGATCCAATGTAACAATGCAATGGTCAAGTTTCTCTAACAATGATGAAAATTTCATTGAAAAGAATTCTTCAAACAAGTCACGTTTTAGTGTACTCCATTTGAACTTGTTTGAAGTTTCGCAATCCCTCGTTTATTATTGCCATTTCGTACTGACACTTGATTGTTGCCGAACGGACAAACCAACAAAATGATAATTAGACTTTTACAAGTGCTAATTCAGCGATTGCGATGCGAGCTTCTAGAGCTTTTCGTCAGGCAACTTTGAATAACTAGTAGAAAGTTCTGCAAATATTTTTTTTATCTTTCTCGATTAATTCCAAGTTTATTCATATCCTAAAATTTATACGTGATATAAAAAAATGGATTTGAATATTTCTTTCCATTTTTTTGTCCATCCACGGAAATGAATAAATTGGTTGGTTATGTCCAATAAGGGGCTAACTTTAAGGAGCTATATTAGTGTCTTTCTAAATACATCTGCCACACTATTGTATTGTGAAAAAAATGTCTAAAAAAATTGGACATTTCTGTTAAATTTTATTTATATCCAATAAATAATAATACTTCATAATAGTCCATCAAATATGTAAATGGAAAACTGAATTTCTGAGTGAAAACGTGCATCGTGCATCGTTTCAATGATTTTTATTAATTACAATTGAAGCTTTTTTTTCTCAATTTTAATACAAACGGATATTGTCGCATTTTTATGAATGAGAATATAAAAAAAGACTTTTTAATAAATGTTTCATTGAAAAAGACGAGAAATTACGTCGTTTCTATATGCTCATCACGTTTCAATATGAAATTATCATTCAAACATGAATAATCGGTCTTTTAATTTTCTGACAAATCGCAGGTAAACACAAATAACGCAACCATCGGTACTCATAGTATAATAATTGAGCTGAATTAGAGATACTATCGTTATGTTTTTCTAATTAAGTAATTAATTCAAGCATGCTCCATACTTAACTCACCTTGAATTTTAACATGATTGATTGTGTAACAAAAAATAAAATAAAAAAATATTACCAAATCAACTCATTTTTCATAAAAATGTTACCATAAAAATGGTTCATACAAATATTTGTTGGCAAAATTATTCTTATAAAATGGCATGGCATGTAAATCACCAAAGAAAATATAAATATTTCCGAACAAAATGAAGTTCCAACCCCTAATTTTGTAGCAAAACACTAAGTGTTTCATTATAACTTTTAAACCGTGCTAAATACAAAGAATTAGTTATTATCAAAATGAAAGCTGAGGATATTTCTTTACCATTTTAAAGAAATATCCTTTGATATTTCCTCCTATTTTAATTTTATCGAGCACGGTTCAAAAGTTTTTTTTTTATTTTCAAATAAATTACACAATCTGCATAGGGTTGCAATAAGTGCATTCAACCCATAGGCAATCACATGTAAGCACTAGTCCCAGTAGATTAGTGCTGTATAAGTACAAAGATTTTTAACAATCAATAGCAACAATAACAATAATAGTAATTCTTATAGCAATAACGACAATTAACAGTAGCAATAAGAGTAATAATAATAGTCTATAAGAACAATATCAGTGCTAATAATAATGTGAAACATTAATATAGAAGTAATATACAAAAATAAAGCTTTGCAATAAGTTTTGTTACGGTTCAGAAGTTATAATGAAAAAGGTATTTTTCTGGAAAAGCCAATTGGGGGGGGGGTTTGGCGATGCGATGCTTTCCGGAGCCGGATTTTTTTTGGTTGAAATCATGTTTGGGACCTAATTAATAAAAAAAAAATGACTTCTACATACTTTTTGGAGACTTCACTTATAAATTCCACTTCCACGCCTGTACTAGTACCTACTTACATGATTGTCTAATTTAAATATGTCGCTTATTATTATTTCAATTGTGAGGGGTAAAAATTAACGAGTGGCACAGAAATTTGTATTTTTAAAGTTTAATGAATCAAACAATTTATACATATTTCAAATGTAATTATAACAAACTTCTTTTGTAATTCAGGTCAAACATAAACACAAAGCGTAGAATGGCAACAGAAACTTGAAAAAAAAATCACTAAAAAAATAATTTATCCTTACCCGTGTTCGTGATATCTTTTTTCTATGTATAATATGTACTCAAACGAAAAACAAATCCACAGCCTATCACACGACTGGGTATACCAACAACCACTTGCTAATGTTACATTTTCATTTGGATTTTTTTCTCCTCAACTTTATTTAGAGCAATTTTGCGTGATATTTAATGGAAAAAATAAGGAAGTGAAATAGATATTAGCTTATCCAACTATTAATCGTGTTTTGAACAATATTCTTCAGACAGAAATAATAATTCATTTACCACCGTCTGTACTAAATGTAGAGTCGGACAAATTACAGCTAATTTTTAAAGGGATAAAAGAATAAAACATGTTTCGACCACACGAACGATTTTTTTTTTTTGATGAGAAAATAGGAAAGTTTTAGATAATTTAAAAGGTTTGACCTATGCACTTTGATATGCGTCTCAATTGATGAATCAAACAAAATTGAAAATTAATAGTAAATTGACGTTTTCTATAGTCTACTGGATTAACGATGATCTCAATGGATTAATCTTGGATTATTTTTTTTTTCAGAATGAAAGATAAAAGCATGAAAGCTCTCGATAAACAACCACAAATATGAGATTTATCAGAAAATTATAATTCGTTTTTTTTTTTATTTATTTGTTGTTATATATTTACAAACGTAACACTTGTTAAACTCTCATAACTGGTGGCAGTGTGAGCTTTTTATCCTTATCTTGATCGCTTTCGGCGACTAAGGCGCAAGAAGAGAGTGCGACTCGACACAAAACGAGGAAAATCAATGAAAATGGAAATGTTTAAGGTCAGCCATCCACACGAAATAATACAAACACCGTTTCGATTCGATGATATGGCGGTCTTTATTCGTCTCAAAGCTCGCGCCATTTGGCTCTTTCACGAAAATTTTCATTCGAGAAAATTCCATCTATGTACACACAACATAAGTACCTACCGGCAAACATATGGAAGGAAAACATAACATGCCAAGTCAATTTGTCTAAGTGAAACGGAGAATTCATTTCGGCCGGATTTTATAAATGTCTTTATTATTATTATTTCTATTCGGGTCGATTTGCTCCCTTTGCTAAGCTCAATGGAATTCGGGTGTCAGTTGTGTTGGCCAGTGGATGGGCTAAAGCTCTCGCGAGGGGTAGTTTATTTTTATCACGTGCATATTTACTTTCAATATAATATGACTTAAATATTAATTCCTATTGGGATGCAACTGATTCAATTAGTGTTAATGTTCTTAATGCTTTTTTCCTCTCTCTCTTTTCGTCCAATATTACACATGGAGTGTTTGTTACGATTTTTTTTACGTCAGCCACTTACAATTGTTAAACGTGCGTCATTCATGCAAAACCATTTTACACCTACTTACATCAATGCTTGCATATCATCAATGATAAATGAATATATATATATATGCTAAATACAATATTTATTCAACACTGATAGCATTAAGTAGCTATTTTATGAATGTAAACCAACAATTTAACTGTACCTATTATACTATAATGACATTTCATTGCAAACAATTAACATTCGCACAAGTTATTATAAACCTGTGCAATATGGTTTATAAGTTAACATAAGACAAATTAAATTTTTCATTATTATTTGATAAATTTTATCATTTAATGGTGGAAAAAAGAAATATGTATGTCCAAAAAATTAATTGTAAATCCCACTATAGAAAATTAAGTATGAAAAACAGCATAATTGAAAATATTTTGAGCTCCTATTGTTTTTGTTGGTATTTGAAACATTTAATCTAAACTTTTAAAAGACTTGACTACTACTTTTATTATTATTTGCATAAAATTTAGTTCGTTAAATTCATAATAAAATTTTTAAAAAAAAGAGACTTTTCAACTTAAAAGGGTATAGCAAGATTTGTATGGGAAAACTACCCTCGCGGATTTTTTAGTTCAAACTCCGGGAATCGTTTTGATACTGAATAAAAAAGAGTTAACCAAATTTTCAGCATTTTATCTTCAACGGTTTTTTGAGTATGAAAAAAACCTTTTTTTTCGATTTTATTTTAAATAGTAACCTACGATTGGTAAAAACTGAAAATTTGGTTAAATTTTATTTATTTAGTAGCAAAACGATCCCTTGAGTTTGAATCGAAAAATTCGCGGAGGCAGTTTTCCCATACAAACCATGCTATACCCTTTATCAAATTTTACAAAAACTTTACCCATAAATTTCGACGCAAAAGTTATTTGTTTGAGTGAAATTTATTTTGTGTATTGTATATAGCTCTATACATTGTTCTCTGAAAAAGCTTTGAAAATTTAATTAAAACGCCTTTGCTTGTAATGTAGGAAACATTCAGGAATAAGACCAAGAAGTTTACTTACTGAAATTCATGAACGCATTTTTTCATAACAAATTATTCAGTATGATTAAAAATTCAACGTAAAATGGTAAAGATTACGGTAATCCAAGAGAAATAGGTCTTAATATATAAGATCACCGCCGTTTTTAAATATTTAATTTCGAATTTGTCAAATCTATTTGTTCGAAAACTATTTTATCCTGAACTATTTATATTTTACTGATCCCAAAAATAAAATAAAATTTACATCCTACCTTAACAATAAAAGAATTTAAAGCAATTTTTGAAGAACAAACCTGTAACAATAGAAGAAAAAAATATAAATGTTTCCGTTTGTACCATTTTCAGGGAATAGACATTATAGTTTTTAAAAGAAAATGCCACATAAAATGCATTTTTAACAAACTTTATATAGTGTACAACATGTAAAAAAAGCTTTTCATGTTGTTATTTACTTTTTTCCTTGCATTAAATATATTTTAATTGTTGTAATAAAATAATTAAAAGACAAGTTTCCTAAGATTCCTTCCAAACGTTACTAATAACCAACATTCTTCACGTAGCTTTTTCAATTAAAGAATCATTTTGACATTAATTGATTTTCTTACACTTAATAAAAGAAGAAGAAAAAAAAATGTAATCAAAGTAACGGAAATAACTATCATTGAAAATATTTTAATAAGCATTTGATATAATGCATTTCGCCATTATACTTTATTATACCTAGGTACATATTAATCGATGCGACCTTGATTTTATGAATAAAAATTTTCATGAAAAACACAAGTTCGTATAAATCGTTTCCATTCAAATAAAAATGATTAAATTAGTGATATGTCGTTAATAATGAACTGAGGAGGACTTTGGCTTGAAAATTGTAAAGTTTGACAATTGATTTGTTTGGAAATTAAATAGGAAATGAAAGTGATTGATGGCGGCTATAGCATAGTATAATACGATTTCATCATTGCAAAGTTCTACGTTCATAATTCTCTTGTTCGATCTCTTATGATTTGAATTCGTCTCAGCCAATGGATTTTACATAAGATACTGTTGTCGGTGCAACATTTCAAAACAAAATAATAATACCTACGTTCGATTATTTTTAACTAAATTAAATGTTGAGAAACTAAAGTTTTCTATTGCATTTGCTGCTCGACTTTTTTTCTTTTTTTCTTTTTTTTTTCTTTTTAGTAATGTTTGGATTTCCAAATTGCATATTTGTTGACTTTATGTAGATTGGTTTACAAAAAAAAAAAAAAAAAAATTGTTGCATCAAGTCCACTATTGAACGCCGCATTACAATTATTGCAACAATTGGTGCAGATATTTCTTTTTCAGTGAAAATTTTTACGTAAAACTCTCTTTTTTTTTTCATTTTCAAACCGCATGCGTGATTAAATGGAATAGGAAAAATTTTCCTAGTTGCAAAAATTTGATTTAATTCTTTTGTGAACTATGTCCACCTGTTGCTTTTGAATGATGTACGAGCTTTAGTTTCGAGATGAGATCAAAATTTGGAAAAGAAAAACTTTTAAAAATATTTGCAACGTTAAAAAAACGAACTCAGTAAAATTGATTTTCAACAATGCAATCAATAATGTGTTCCTCATTACATTAAGCTTAAGTTTTTCTTTGGACTAATACGTAAAATTAATTGCAAACAAGTATTAATATCGAAAAATATAGCCCCAACAACCATTGAAATATTTTTTTTTCAAATGGAACATTCTTTTTCCAAGATATATTTTTTTAAATGTATTACTTCATTTTATAGAACAATTAAAGAACGACCAAAAGATTGAAATACATTTGGATGAAAACATCCCTTAGACAATTTGGTTGATTTATATCGAATTTTTAATAAAAAAAAAAATGAAAATGAAGAGAATCGAAGAAAATTCCCAATATTTCGTAAGCTAAAATGTTAAGCAATCAGTTTCTATGATTATATCATATTGAAACTTTTTCGCTCAATTTTTGAGGAGGAAATAATGAAACTTTTGTTGATACGGAGACAAATGATATCAATTGAATTTATGAAGGATTAAACCCAATGTCATTAGTGATCATGGATCTTTTGAGCGTTGACTCTCTTGGTTTTTCTAGCGATTTGAATAAATGTTCCTCAGCCATTATAGTCAAAGGTAATGATTATTAAACAATTTTATTTATTTTTTTTTTGAAATTTGAATGTTTTACGCTTTTCACCCCCCTCTTATTTTTCCTGAATCAATCCTGAAACTAGGATGAATCAATTTTTTACTGAACGATCTGATTTTTTCTTTGGGAAAATAAAATAAACAATTTTATTGTGCAATAAATTTAATAAGTTCCTTGTTAGAATGATGAAGTCAAAATTCGATAACAATTGATATGAAACACTTGAGAGGATTTTTTTCCATATCATGCCAGAGATAAATGTTAATCAGGCCAAATAAAAAGTAGCGTCTGTTGCCAAGTACTCTTCATTCACGGCAACAAAATGTTAAGCTTAAACTTAGCGTTTACATTTTCCATCATTTTTCTGGTGGGCTTTAGTTCGGCTCGCATTAGCAATCAAAGATGGTATCAACTGAAACATATTCCTGAACCAAGTGCCAACTATCCCAATCATTGGTATGACCAAAAATTGGATCATTCAAATCCATCAGATTTACAAACTTTTAAACAGGTGAGTCCTTTGAACTATTCGAAACTAGCAGACATTTAATACGAACATTGATTGTAGCGATTTATGGTGAACGAAGACTATTTTGATAAATCTTCAGATGGACCTGCCTTTGTGTTTATTGGAGGTGAAGGGCCAATTAGTGGCAAATGGATGACATCACAACAACCAATCTCTTATGCGGAAAAGTATAAGGGATTATTTTTTCAATTGGAACATCGATATTACGGATATTCTGGACCTCTGCGGTATGTTGAAAACATCGAAGACTTTCCAGACTTTGATTTAATCTGTTTTCAAACTCAATAGAGACAACACCACCGATAGTCTTCAATATCTAACAGCAGAACAAGCGTTAGCAGATTTGGCCCAATTTATCATTTTCATGACCAAAAAATACAACTTAAACCCCAACAAGTGGGTGACAATTGGTGGTTCTTATTCAGGAAATTTGGCCACATGGATGCGTTACAAATATCCGCATTTAGTGGCTGGATCAGTCGCTGCCAGTGGTCCTGTTTTAGCTCAAGTCGATTTTTATGGTGACAAAAGTTGTAAATTTATTGAAGAAAAGAAAAGTTTAACATTTATTTTACAGAATATTACGAAGTGGCTGAAAAATCTATTCGTACACATAGTGAACAATGTGGAGATCATATAACAACCGCGTTTCAGGAAGTCGAAACCAAAATGAATACATCGGATGGACGAAAAGAATTACAACAAAAGTTTAACTATCCTTTATCATTGGATGATGTCGTTAAAGATGGATATCTCAATGCTCAATTTTATGAAACAATCGCTGACGTTTTTGCTGGTGCTGTACAATATAACAGAGATAACACATCTTACCAGGGAATTGACTTTTGTTGTGCTGTTATGAACAATCCAGATAAAGATCCTTTGGATAATTTAGCCGATTTGTACAACGGAAATGACGAAGAAATCAAAGATCGACCAAATCCTTTGGTCAACGAATGGTTGTTTCAAACGTGCGACGAATTTGGATACTTTCAAGGTTCCTCAAGTAAAGCGCCAATGTTTGGTGACCAATTTCCATTACAATATGAAATAGAAGACTGCTACGCTGCTTACGGAAATGAATATATCGAAAGCTTTATTGATAGTTCAGTGGAACGTTCTAATGCAATTTTTGGAGGCTTAAATCCGGTTGGTCTTACAAATGTTATTAGTGTGCATGGTACTATCGATCCATGGCATGCTTTGGGATTCACAAAAGATCTAAATGATCTTTCTCCGGTCATAATCGTAGAAGGTACCTACATGATCTTGAAGTTTCAATTTTTACTTTTTTTATTTTTAATATTTTATTTTAGGAGCTTCACATTGTCAAGTTCTTTACGATACCGAGCCTGGTGAAGTTGAGCCTCCAACTCTTCCGGCTGCTCGGGAACAAGTCCTAAATATAATTGGAACCTGGATCAATTGATCAACGAATGCAATTAATTGAGACATTTTTTGTAATTGTTTTTGATAAATTTATATAAAGTGTCCTTCGTATAAAGTTTTTATCTAATCTACCCATAACTTTCAACAAATAATACTTGAGAGAAAAAAATTAATGATATCTTACTTAAAACACTTCACATTTTTTTTCACATTATGAAAAATAAAACATGGAATGTTAAAGAATGTTAAGAAGTTTACATTGAACTTCTTTTCTTTCTTTCTTTTCAAATTTGACAATTAAAAACATAAAAATATTTTTTTCCTAATATTTCCAAATCCAATTATACTCTTACTCCTCTTCTAACACAAGATATAAAGTTTAACAGTTAAATAATAACCGAACCAAAGAAATAAATTCTCTGAATTTATTTTATCCTGCTACTGATTAATTATTATCAATTTCAATGCTTTTATTTCCAAATAATCTGAAAAATGATACAACCACCAGTCGGTATTGGCTCAGGAAAAAAAATACTTAAGATAACACTGTTCCATTTCAATAAATAGAAGTTTTTTAATTATCATTAATTAAATTTTTACAATGGCTGGTTTCAATCGAAAAATTGTGGGTTTGATCCTGTTTTTGTTAAGGGTACATTTAGCTGTTACCAATACTAATAAGTGGTACGATTTAGATCATTTAAGTGATGAACAAAAGTTTTATCCAGCTTTATATTATGAACAAAAGTTGGATCATTCAAATCCCAGTGATTTACGAACATTTCAACAGGTAATTAGTAGCACATTTGCCGTTAATTTTCTAGTTACTAATGTAAGTTTTAGCGATATATGGTTAATGAAGAATATTTTGAAAAAAAATCAGATGGTCCTGCGTTTTTGTATATAAGTGGTGAAGGTTTGATGAATGGTGCTTGGATGAAAACACAACAACCAATAAAATATGCTGAAAAATATAATGGTTTATTTTTTCAATTAGAACATCGCTATTATGGACTTACAGGACCCATAAGGTAGTAATTTAAGTTTTGTAAATCTTAAAAAATTATATTAAATTTATTCAAGCGTTGCCTGAAATCTATTATAGTTGTAAAATATAATAGAGTGATTTTATTTTATTTGATACAATTTTTTATTAACGGCACTGGTCTGCACTGGTCTACTATCTAGTGCTGAGAATTGAGGACACTTTAAAAGAAAACTTATTTCACTTCTTTTTAGAGATAATACGACCAAAAGTCTCCAATATTTAACATCAAATCAAGCACTGTCCGATTTAGCACAATTTATTGTAGCAATGAGCGAAAAGTATAACATTTCCTCAGAAAAATGGGTCACTATTGGTGGATCGTATGCTGGAAATTTAGCCACTTGGATGCGCTATAAGTACCCACATTTGGTGGCCGGATCGGTTGCCGCTAGTGCGCCTGTTTTGGCTCAAGTTGATTTTTCGGGCAAGTATATATTGCCCTTGATTGAATTTTCTTAACGGTTCTACATTTTGTTAAAATCTTTTAGACTATTTGGAGATTGTCGAAAAAGTTATTCGAAATCGTAGTGAATCATGTGGTGATCATATTACGTTGGCATTTCAAGAAATTGATGAAAAAATGCAGACAAAATTGGGTCGATTCGAACTAAGGCTTTTATTTTTGTTGCCAATATCGCTAGATAAAATTGCAAAAAACCCCTACTACAATTCTCATTTTTTTGAAACTTGGACGAATTTAGTATCAGAAGTGGTTCAGTACAATCGAGACAATACAACCGTACAAGGAATTGATTTTTTTTGTGATATAATGAACAATCCGAATCAAAGTCCATTGGAAAATTTCGCTTATTTTTTTCACCAAGATCACAAACAACAAAAACAATTTTCAAAAAATGATTTAAAAATTAATTTGTTTGCAACTAATTGGGTGTTTGAAACTTGCAATGAATTTGGATATTTTCAATGCTCCTCGCCCAAAGCTCCCATGTTTGGAGATAACTTTCCTTTGGAATTTAAAATAGAAGATTGCACTCGAGGATTTGGAGATGAATATAGTGAAGATTTTATTGAACAAGCAGTGGAACGCACTAATGCAGATTATGGAGGTCTGAAACCGGTTGGACTTACGAATGTTATAAGTGTTCATGGATCTATCGATCCTTGGCACGTTCTTGGATTTGCTAAAGACCTAAATGATTATTCACCGACTATTATAGTAGAAGGTTCTCATTGCATTCCTCATCTTTTTTGGATCAAATTAAACGTTTTAAATTTAAATTGCAGGTGCATCACATTGCCAAGTTTTAATGGACAGTATGCCTAATGAAGTGGTACCACCGCAACTTGTAGATGCCCAAAAACAAATTTTGGAAACGATAGGGACTTGGATAAACTAAAAATTATTTAAATACTTCATTCTTATTTATTGCAAATTTTTAATGTGCATTTCTTTTCGTTAGAAATATGCGGATATTTCTTTAAAATTTATAATAGTTTTATCATTTTCCATATATTTTCATTAAAGTCATTAATTTTCCGTGTCTAATATGTATTGAATTTTAATAATTTCATGGATATTTCCCTTTCTAGATTGTCAATATCAGCTATCACGTGTAACTTTGTCTTTGAACACTTCCCTTCACGTGCCAAAATAATTCGATTTTTAATTTACATCCAATTAATGGGAAAGTTTTTTTTTTCATTCCAACCGATAATCAACAGTAATTAACTTGATAACTTTTTAAAACGAAAATATCAAACGATAAATACTCAAAAGTTAACACGAATTGTGTATTGAAATTATGGTCTTTCGAACCGTATTTTTGATACAAAATTGTTTTAAAAATGTTATTATTCTTTACCGTCAAAATACTTAAAAAAAAAAATAGAGCATTACCAATAGTTAGCTATAACTTGAACACTTTGTTATCTAACGATGAAACTTTTGAAAGTTTATGAAAGTTCTTATAGAGTAAATATTGATTAAAATGTTTAAAATTGAAATTTGAAATAAGAAATACCAATATTATTATATTGTAGCAAATACATGGAAATCGATTTCAAAGTTGTCGATTTTTTTAATGTTTTCATTTTTGTAGTAGAAACTTAGGAATTATTCACCGAATTGTTTGGTGAAAAAAAAAGAAGAAGTCTTTGTTCTATTCGAAAGAAAACGATAAACGTGCGCTGTCATTAAATCAAAGACGGCATTTCGAAAAAGAACGTGAGGCACCCCACCCCACCCCACCCCCGCAATGTGCATGTTTACAAAAGCGCAAAACCGAACGGTGGAGCTTTTCAGGGTCTGAGCTTTCGTAGGGATTCCATTCCAAACGCACATTGTTGTCGACACCTCCGCCTCTCTCACCCACTCCGGTCAAGGATCGAGGTGTGCGTATTTCAAGATAACAACGCAGTTTATCTCAATGACAAAATAACAAATTAAAATCGATAAAACATTTCAATTTGTACCCCTGGCATTCACCCTTAACCTTTAAAATATCTTATCAATAAAATTTCTAATGAAAAATAGCCCTTAACTCGAAAAAAAAAAAAAACAAACATTTGCATTCAAAGATTGATAGTGTGGCTGAAAGATTTTCGGAATGGATAGCAAAAGACAACGAAAATGGAGCACGCGCGATAATAAAATTGATATTATGTAAATTAGAGGTTAGGTCACAACATCCGCTTTCTCCATTCAGGAAATGTCAGCCAAGTTTTATCGGTGCAATAATTTAAGGGTGAGATTCACACACACATACACATATGTAACAGTAACGTGAAAAACCGGTGATAAGATAAGGCCGACCTTCGTTTTTTTCTTCCACCCTCAACATGAGCTTTAGTTGATGAGCTTTTCAAAAAAAAAAAGTATAAGTGAGATATGGTTTCAAAACGTTGATGAGATAAAAGATCAAAAGAAATGTATATCCCAATTATAAGGTCCAAAAAGGTAAACATTTTTTGATTGTTTTTTTTTTTTTCTAAGATTTAAATTTAGAAGTAAGTATATGATGGGAAATCGTAATGCAACAATGATGAAATTTTCTTCAATTTCTATTCATTAGTATATTTTTTTGAGACAGCTAATTATAGTGCAACAATTAATTGATATTTACATTTGAAAATGAAAGATAAAATCTATGATTTATTTATGTTTCATCATAAAAACGAGCCAGTGTTTGTGCGCCTGAAAAAAAAAAACGTTTCGCTATGATAACAATGATAAGCAATTATACAGTCTACAAAATTATCATTCTCTAGTTTTAGAAAAAGTTTGCTTTTATCAATTACAATATTAATAAAACTATCAATTTCTGAAAAGATCTATCAATCAATTCCATACTGATTTTTTGTGAAACCAAATTTTAGTTATTTTCAGAACATTTGCATAGAAAATATTATTGTGGTAAACCAATAGACAATATTATTATCAAAAGCCTACAAATTTACAAACTTTCAAAATAATATCTGAAACAAAACAAAAAAAAAACAAATGAAAAATAAGCAGATAGATTTCTCCTAGTTTTCGTGGCGATGCTTTTTTTTATTTTTCATAACAACATTCTTTTGTTTTTGATCGTATTCTGTCACAATGATCAACGAACTGTATAAAACCACTTTAGCTAGTCCCAAACGAATCAACGGAAAAATAATATATTTTACTCAATTTTTCACGCTTTTAGTTCCTTGCTTTCGGTGTGTAAATATATATTTATATATAAAACAGGAATTTTTCATTTGTTCGTTTGTGTTTTTTTTTTCTCTAAACAGTTAATATATTTTGTTTTAAATTAAATACTTCTCAATTAACTCCAAGCATTGAATTTTTGGACTTTTTATTTTTAAAAGATAAATTAATACTTCTTTCTTTTTTCATTGAACAACGAAAAATTCATAAAATGTAGAAAAACTGAAAAAAATAGAAGAGTTGTCTAAATTCTTTCGTTGACAAATAAAGAATTTTCTTTGCTCTCTCTGCTGAATAAATAAACCAAACTTTGGAGAAACAAAGACAATATGAAAGTTGATGTAAGTAATACAAAGAACCAACAACAAAATTATAATTTTAATATAAAAAATTGTCGAAAAAAATTAAAATCAACATGGAGTGACAGATAAAAAAGTTACTGATAAAATTTTGAGTTCAATGTTTGATATTTGATCAAACATTTTTTTTTTATTTTGCAAAAAAATCAGTTATATAAGCAATTAAATGGTGATTAAATTCGACTAAAGTCTAATCAAAAAAATTTCGATTAAGTATTTTTTTTTAAGTATCTACAAGAACTGGTTATGGCCCTATATGTAATTAATGAATTTTACAGGTGGTTAGCAGTGTAAATATCGTATAAGCAGATTCCAACGAGGAAAAGAACAAAGAAATTTAGGGGATTCCCATGTGCTCACTATACAACATTCCTCCAAGTTGCATAAATTCAATGCACTGCAGCCAAATGCATATGAAACGCAAAACATGAATGCAATTTTCTCGTCGTGTGAGAAGAAAATTATGCATAAAACATTAATACGCTCTCTCTGAAATATGTAAGTAGCATAACATGTTTTACAAAAAGAAAAAAAATTACATGAAAAGTTTACATTGGCTTAGTATAAAAACGATTATAAAAAGGGATTAAACAAATGCACTAAAACTCAAATAATCCAAAACAGATATCACATTGTATTCCAAAATTTGCTTCAATAACTTCGATTATTAAGTCCCAAAGAAAATGAAAGGTTAACATTCTAAACGTACATCTGAAATTAATGATATAATATACTTAAAAGCTCAATAAATTTTAGGCTGTCCGTTATTTCCCAAATTGATTTTTTTACAGCGATCGCCCCCTGAATTTTTAGTTTAATATCCAATACAATTAAGCTCTTAATTTCTTGATTAAAACGTGCCGGAATCATGTTACTTTTACCATTTAAACAACATGGGATGATTATTTGACTTTTTACTTTTAATTTTTTTTCTCAGAAACAAACGAATAAAAAGATTTAAGATTAAATTATTCTGACGTAAAATTTAACGCTCTACAAAAAAGATCTCTTATGAATTTTCGGTTAAATCACTCCATTAAAAGTTATTCAACCATTAACTTGAGTTGATTTGTTTAATTTGTATTTTGTAATTTATTCAACATTTAATTTGTTGACAACAGATTCTAAGAAATTTCTCATAGATGGCGTCAGGTGAAATGGTAAAAATTCTAATTTCAATTGAACTTTTGTCGATAGTCTCATTAATTCTCATTAGTTCGAAAATTTATCCTGAATAAATTGAATTTCACGACTATAGCGAATTCGGATCTTATGTCACCTGTTTTAATTGTCAAAAAATTACTTTTTTGTTTAATTTTTAGTTCAAGCCAAAAAATTAACACAAATAATCACTTGCGCTCTAATGATAATAATTTTTTTCTTCTCTTCCAATGATTTTATAGTTAAAAAAAGTAAAAACGAGCAAATGTTGAAAATATTAGGAATTGTATTGGATAATTTTTTTTATATCTTAAACTAAAAATTCAGGGGGCGATCGCTGTAAAACAATCAATATGGGAAATAACGGACACCCTAATAAATATCGCATTTTTAGAGGATTACACAGATCTGTATCCACCTTGTTATAGAACTGCATCTGATGCACGTATAACTTAAAAAATTATTTGCAGTTTTGAACTAAAGGAATTCATACGAATAATTTTTTAAATGGATTGTTTTATCTTTGAAATATTTTTTTTTCTTTTTTGTTCTCAACTGATAAAATGACATCAGTTGATTAATTGCGAAGATGTTTGTTTCCAAACTTGACCTTAACAATTAGCCTAACTAACAATTAAAAAAAAATTCTTGGATTCAATTTTAACATTTTCACTAAAACAATATGAAAAACTTTTTAAATAGTAAAAGTTGGCACAAAATTATGCAAAAAATTATTCCTATCGTCCTTCCATTTTCATAAATGATAACAATAACTATAATGTCCATTAAAGTGTTCTAATCAATTATTTATTATTGCGTTAAATTAATTATTGGATACTAACAAAAACACTTAATTTGTTAATACTTAAAAGCCTGATCCAAATAATATTTAAAAAAAATCATTAGTTAAGTTCAAGAAAACAATGATTAAAATAAAATTTTAAATTATTGATTTTGAAATAATGCAAGGATTATTATTTGTTTGACAATCCATATTTGATTGTTTATTTTATGGTAGGAAAAAGGTGAAAATTTCATTAAAAACAATTTTCATGCGATTATTTATTTTTTTTCTCTGGTCCGATTGTATTGTTGAGGATGATATTAAATTCTTAGATCCAATTATACTTTCGTCTGGGTTTTTGATTAAATTTGTTCGATACCCCGCACTGAGGCATTGTCTTTTATTACATCTATTGATTTTCTTTCCAACAATTTTCACCCAACTATCACTTACTAGTTCCAGTTATAAACATTTTATTGTATTATCAAGGAAATCGTTGTTTCTACTCTCCAAATACAACTTGTTGCCGTAAAGCTCTCTATTGTCTCAATAATTCGTGTTACATTTTGTTGACCCATACAAAAATGCAGTAGATATAAAACAATTCAATTTAACCTTGCCATTTCAAGGCTAATTTATATTATTATATTTACTTTTTTCGTACATACAATAAAGAAAATGTTGTCGCTTTTGTTATTAATTTCACTTTCATTAACGCGAAAATTTTAAATGATGATCCTACTTTTGTTTCGTTAATGGATAAATTAACATTTTTTCAGATAGTACTTTTATGAGGCAGCCGCCGTAAATCCGTTTGATTCTATGTTTTAATTACAATCATAAATTATGTAAATTAATTAAAATATAAAAATAATTCATTGTTGGGATTTTAATTTATGATTTAAAGCGACAAGTAAACGTTTGAAAATTAAATCCAATTATAGGTTTGTTAATAATGCCCGGTTTTTAATGATTCGGGGAAGCTTATTCGGCTATTGTTTTATATTAGCAAAAAATAGGTTTCATATCTAAATATTACTTTATTTTTTGGCACAAAGTTGTAAATTTATAGAACAATTCGTATTTTTTTACGATCGTTATAAACGCATGAAGTCTGAAGTGTTAAGGTTTTTTTTTTGTGCGGAATTTGCTCAACCATGAAAGTCGGAAGCGTGTCCAGAAATTTTTTTGGACTGACCTGATTATTTCTTAGCTGAAAAAGTTTTCTTTCATATCTGCAGTGTACAGAATTGTTTCGTTAAATATTTATCCACGACAAAATTGTAAGCAAAAAATGCGTGTACATTTATAGAATTGAAATTAATTATTGCGTAATGAAAGTTGAAAAACAAGAGAGCGTAAAAGTATTAATAAATATTAATTTGAATGTTACAATTGAAATAATGTTCAATTAAGTTGTAATTTCAGCAATCTCGTAACAGAAATAAATTTCGGGTGACTTAGGTCAAATATTTCAACAATAATAACAACAAAAATAAAATTAAACTAAAATTAAGTGTTTTAATTCTTGCAACCAATCAAAGAAATAATATCTTTTTTAAAACAATGAGTTTTTGAATCAAATAATTTGCTTTCATTGTATTCGTGTTTGTGCTCACAATGTAAAAGAATCACAGGTTTTATAGCAAAATTTTCGAGAAATTTAAAATTACTATTCCCGCATATGCATTAGGGTGATTTTTTTTTTACTTTTTTTTTTGGTCCCATCGTGAAATTTTGTTGGATATTCCAAAAAAAAAAAAAAAAATTCTCTGAAAGTTTGAGCCCTTAATATTAATTTTAAGTCCTCGACCAAGACGTGTAAAGATTTCCCATTGAAAATACACGGAAACTCTGATTTTTTATTTTTAAATTTCTATATCTCAGCGGCATTTCATGGGATCGCTTTTACCGAAGATGGTTTTTTCTCAGAATTAAACGCTCTACAAAAGTGCCCATTGCGACAAAGTCGTAACTCATACCGGTGAGGTTGTACGGGCCACTGAACCTGATTTTTCCATAAAATTCAAGGCTTAATATCTCGTTTAATATTGATCTTCGCGATTTGGTCTACAGGAACTTTTTTGTAGGAAATCAAATTCTCTACATGTTTTTCATTTATAATTTTTCCGTAGCTCTTGTTATTTACGAGATAAATGCAAAAAAAACGCGAATTTTATGGAAAAATCAAGTTTAGTGGCCCGTACTACCCCACCGGTGTGAGTTACAACTTTGTCGCAATGGACACTTTTGTAGAGCGTTTAATTCTGAGAAAAAACCATCTTCGGTAAAAGCGATCCCATGAAATGCCGCTGAGATATAGAAATTTAAAAATAAAAAATCAGAGTTTCCGTGTATTTTCAAAGGGAAATTTTTACACGTCTTGGTCGAGGACTTAAAATTAATATTAAGGACTCAAACTTTCAGGGATTTTTTTTTTTTTGGTATTTTCAACAAAATTTCACGATGGGACGAAAAAAAGTAAAAAAAAAAACACCCTAATATGCATACTACATAGGTTCTTGGATAATATATATATGATATCTATGGCAATATAAAACAGAGTTATTACCCTTAATTTTTAACAAAAAAAAAAAAAAAACAAAAACATTGCATGCAATTTTTTTCATCATTTTAAAATCACCGCTGAAAAAACAGCAAATGATCAACCAAGTAATGGAGCAGAACCATCTTCTTTCTATATTACACCTGAAGAAGTGACTTCTTGCATACATGAAAAAAAAGCGCTACATGTTTCTGGAATTGCCTCACAGGGAGTAAGTTCAAGGAACCAATTTGACTCAATTTAGAGTCAATATGGAGCGTGGACGTAGATCAAATTTGCTCATTGTCCAGGGACAGATTGCAAATACCCGAAAACAGGGAAAAAAAATATTTTAAAAATTAAATGTTCCCTTAAACGGTCTGGCTCCCGAATGAAAAGATAATCGTTACTTCTATGCATATAATGTTCTTGAATATCATCGTTAACATTTAAACGTTAATTAAGTAACTGAATATTGCCGCAATTTACCAATTTGTTAAATTATCTTAAGATTTACCCCTTAATAAACCCCATTAAGATTACGTTTATTTTCGTCACAAAGTTTCTGGTTATTGAACTTGGTCGAAAAAAATTATCTAGTTAAATTTGATAAAAAGCTCATTGACTATTGTAAAATAATGTAAATTCAGCTTTTTACCATAAGTCATATAGTAAAAGCTATTAAATATTTAAGACCAGTGCAAAATTTATGTTGCTTATATGGTTGGAAATTGCAATTGTTGCTCAAAGTTTAAAGTACAAAAAAGCTTTGTTGCAATTCATAAAGGAAATAATGCATTTTATAAATTTTAAATTGCCAAGGCAATTGATATTAGGGTTTATTTTGAGATTCTCACGGCGGTACATAAAATTCAAATGAACAATTATTTTCAAAAGTTCCATATGTTTTTCATTCTATTTCTATCGAAGTTCTCTTCAACTTGAAATTGAGACCGCAACTGTTTTATTCAACTTTCAACTCGGCAAAACTATTTTAAACTATCATCGTCAAAAAAAAAAGAAGTAAAACAAAAAGGTGCACATATTGAGAGCTTTAAATGAAATTGTTAAGTTTTAAAAATATTTTTTTACGAAAAAAACATCAATTTCCCGAAAAATTCCCACGTCTAAGTGAAATGCCTACACGACTAAATTTCACGCAACGTCTCTTCCAAAAGAAATTAGTTTAAATGATGACAATCAAGTTCGTTTATCTCAATACTTTAATAATCTTATTTAGTGATTTTTTTCGCTACAACAAAAACGTCGGCTTATTAACAAAATTGCTCTTTAAATCAAGATTGCCATGACAATCGGAGCTTTATTGTAAAACAAATTATAAGAAAAGCTTCGCCTATTTTCATTTTGATTTATTGCCTGAACTAGAGCAAAGAAAAATAAAGAAATTTAAAAAGAAATCCGAGAGAAAAGCTCTTTGTAAAATTTAAATAGTTTTTTTTTTTTAACTTACGGATAATCGATTGGTTAAAACGCAGCTTCTTACCTGAAAAGAAAAAAAACATATTTAATTTTTGAAAGTAAAAGTGACACAAATCATACAAAAGGAAAATATGTTACATTACTATGAAATGAAAAATTTTATTTAAAATAATTTTCTGTGAAATACTTTCAAAATAACATATAACATTTCACATTTGAATGAAAGGAAAATTTTGTAAGATGAATTCATCAAAACTTTCATCTTTCAACACTCAACTTTCTGTCGTATTAAAATGAAACCAATTTAACGAAAAATGGAAAAAGTAAGTTTCAAATTTTTAAATTTCCAAAAAAAAGTTTTAATCTATTGAAAAAGTTTTTTGCTCGAATTTCAATCGAAATAACTTCGAAATAGTTCCAGACGACTAAATATTGAGAATTTAATCCACTTGAAGGCTAACACGAGGGAAATTCAAATTCTTCACAAGCAATCAACGAATATATCATATAAAATATAATTAAAAAATTTCACAACAATAAATAGATTCAACAGCAACGCAAAAAAATCGAAAGTTTCAATATATATATTACGAGTGTATGAACGAATTAATTAAAACACAAGGTAATCAGTTCAATATCTCCTTGAAAAAAAATCATTAAGCCTCCCTAAAAATGAATTTGCAAATAATTCCCTCAATAATTTTTCCATTATATTTTACGATATCATCAATGCTAATCAGTTCAAAGAATTTCCCCACCCACCTTCCCAAACAAATATAATTACAGTGCCAAATTTAACAATTTATCAAAATAAAATTACAAAAGCAAAAAAGAATTAGATCGTCACGCTAATTCTGTGCGTATTTCGTGTATAATAATCAACGACAACAAAAAATCATTAGTTCAATCCAATCTAACAATTCGTCCAACACGGAAAATCATTCATTTAAAAAAATCATAGAACAATGAGGTGCTGTATTGTTGCAGGTGTTTTAAGGCTAACATTTTTTTTTTTATTAAAAATTTTGGTGCTCAGCAACTTAGGCCATATGCACTTTAGATATATTTGCATAGGTGAGTTTTTCACATTAAGTATAGATTATATGTAATGGTATTTATCTATGACCATTGAAATTTAGCTAAAATTATTAAAATAGACCAGGGTTGATAATTTTTGAGACCAAAAAAATTATAGTATGATGAAACCCATTGGAAAAGGTAGAGAATATAACAAAAATGAAAGGAAAAATAAATTACGGGCGATCTGAGGTCGGGAAGGGGGAGGGGGTGAGTTTTTAAGGGTAAAAAACGGTTACTCTCGATTTCCGGTAAAACTGCAAGTCCTATGAAAAAAAGTTAAATGGCAAAGTTGTAGGTAATTAAAAGATCTACAACTTTTGTATCAACACTCACATAACCTCAAAATTTATGTGAAAAATTCGAATAACCGAGTTTTTGGTTTTTTATTTTTATTTTTTGCAAAAAATTTTATTTTTTCACGAAATTTGGTCAAAACTTACCTTTGTATGTCCCAAACATACAGTAATTTTTTTGATTTAAAATATTCAGTTTTTCACCTTATTTTGACTTAATATCCAAAAAGCACCCTAATTTTCAATCAAAAATTCTCACGTCAAAATATCTGCTTTTTTAAAAAAGTTGGTGTCTTTTTTGTTTGTTGAAATCTCTACTTTCTGATGGTATAAAAAAATATACACTACTATGGTAAATGTTCTCAGAAAATGCAAATAATGATTGCACAAATTGTCATGGTTCTGAAACATGCTCCAATGTGGAAGAAAAAACCAGTGACAATTTGAACATAAATTTGTGCATTTGTGCAATCATTATTTGCATTTTCTGAGAACATTTACCATAGTAGTGTATATTTTTTTATACCATCAGAAAGTAGAGATTTCAACAAACAAAAAACACACCAACTTTTTTAAAAAAGCAGATATTTTGACGTGAGAATTTTCGATTGAAAATTAGAGTGCTTTTTGGATATTAAGTCAAAATAAGGTGAAAAAATGAATATTTTAAATCAAAAAAACTACTGTATGTTTGGGACATACAAAGGTAAGTTTTCACCAAATTTCGTGCAAAAAGGCGTTACGGAATTTTTTTTTTTCGTTGAAATAAATATTTATATTATTTTTTTCAAATTCATTACATTAACGTTTATCAAATGTAATTTTTTACTTCATTAGTGCCTCGTACAAATACTTGTTAAAAATTATCTCATTTGCAACGAGCATTAATTAAATGGCCATCGAAATAATCATATTTATAAATTAGTGAAAATATTTATGAAATAATTTCAAACATTTACCATATCGTTATTGATATGGCAACCCCCACGCCAGCACCTAAATAACTATATTATTTTTTTTCGAAAAGATTAATATTTTTTTTTATCATTTAAGTCATTAATATTCATTCTTAGCATAAATGCAAATGCTCGTTTCTCCAACATGAAAAACATAAATAATATTCACCTACATAGGAATTTTTTGTTTAAAAAAAAATTAAAAATAAATATTTATCACAAAACACAATAATAACGATAAGTGTTTTGGATAACACACTCATGTTTTCCAATTTTTGTCCAATTTGTGTTGTTAATGGTCGACAGATAAGCGAAATTAATTTCGTGCAATCTAACCTGAACTAGTTTTGATTCAAAAGCGCTTCTTCCACTTTAAAGCTACCAATCAATGGAACTTCAAATGAATATTTATGAGAAAGTTTTTTTTTTTTTTTTTGGGAAAATCTTTAGTTGATCATTAACTTTAATCTTAGCAAAATAATCACAAATTTGATCAAACCATAAAGTTTATATTTATTAGAACTTGCATTTCAAAATTTTTTCATTCTCAAAAAATAATTCTACCAAACCCTGCTGGTAAATTGAAGTATGTAATATTTTCCATTAACCACACACACGAAAACGAAAAAAGACGGAAATGCAATATTTTTTTCAAAATTCTTATCATCAAGTTTGCGACCTTCTAGCTATTGACTCGACTAAATTTTTAGCACGTGCCACTGATAAGCTTTGGCTCAATCGACTCGAACTCAAATATATACGAAAATTACCCGGAAAAACAGCATTAATTTTAGATGTGGTGGAACGTTGATTATTAAGATATTTTTGCACCGAAATGAATTTGAGAACTATGTAAAGCGAAAAGTTTTCTATCGAATATTAATTTTATGTTTTCGATGACTTAAGGATGAGAAATATGGGTTTGGTGTACGTGATTGCAATAATGAAATTCGAGGAGTTTATGGTCCATTAAAGGATCGATTATATAAGTTTGGGAAGAAAATGGAGATAGATTTTCTTTGAACTTTGACGGAGACGTCTTCGTGTGTAATTATTGCTAGTTTGTTAGATTTTATCTTTGGGTTCTATTTAAATTGTATAACAAACATATGTTCGCTTGAAAGGGTTGAGGGGATGTGAGACGAATGGCGTCGACTGGCTTTTTTGCCATCTATACAACACAACACTCTAACGTCACATAGCGTCGCTTTCCTTCATCCCCCTCCGCCCCCGATTTTCCACAACACAATCACACGCAAAACGTAAAGCTCACACCAACACCTATGTAGGTCAGAAACGAGCATGTGGACGTCTTTCGTCGAGGTCGCCGACTTACTCCACTAATAAAAATAACATTCGCTCCATATATACGTAAAGATATAAAAACCCCAAGAAAGCCAAACTAATATAAAACTTCAAAAACAGTCCGAGAAAAAGCTCTTTGTCATTTACTTACTTCATATGAAAACGAATTCTAACGAATCTAATTTCATGAGCCATAAGTATTACATAATGTCAGCCGCCTGTTGCGCCTTTTTTTGGAGCTTTTTCCTCCAGTTCAATTCCCATGCTACATGTACAAAGCGTAATGGATGCTATTAGAAGAGAAAGAACTTATACTTTATCATTAGAGTAAATTTGATAGAAACAAATAAAATCACGTCGGTATATGGCGAATGACACGCTGATTAATTCTTATAAAAAGTCGACCGTAAAAAAGCTCTCGGTTAATGCGTATAAAACGTAAATTTCAACTAGGAAAAACAGAATTACAAGACATAACGGTTCAATAACCATAAGCCTGAATCTTGATGGGTAATCTATAAATTTTTATTAACCTGGAAAACTGTAAATGATTTTTCTTCAAATATATCAAAAAAAGTTTTGGTAGATCAAACCCGAGCAAATATCAATGAAATTAAGGAACTAAGAAAAATACCGATGAATCATTAATCTTGGCTAGAAATCTTCTCGTATAGGATTTCCGAAACGAGAATTAAGAACCTTAACCATATTGCTAAGGAAATGAAAAATAAAATCAATATTCTCATAAATATAAAAATGTAATTAACGAGATTGCATAAAAGTTCAATTATCACACAAGAACAACAAGTTGTTGTTGTTTTTTTTTTTTTTTGATTTAATTTTTGCAAAGCATAAAACAAATTTTCCGTTGCACTACAGAGTGAGGAGACTAAAACAAAGATGATAACTAGCTTTGGAAACATAAAAGGATTACTTGGCTTCATTAGGAAAATACTTTCATGAGAAACATTAGATTGCCTTTGTCATACAATAGCCAGGATTTTCTTTGATGTATTTTTGATTTATCTACACGAAAATATATTTCCTCCAAAAATAATCACGTTTATGATTGGAATTTAATTTACCAAAAAAATAAATAAATGAAGAAACAGAGATTGAGGGAATCATAAAAAGAGTCCTTAAAAGAACTTCATCTTGGTGGATAATCTTTTGAAGTTTGCGAAAACTTTCAACTTTTAAAGAAAATTTTTAATGATTTCATTGCTGGCTATACATAGAAATTGATTTAATAAATGAAAACATCCATTCGTAATGCCACTGGATTTGGTGCACGGTTGTGTGATTGTTGCCATACCAAATGTGTAAAAAATGTTTGAAAATATTAAAATAATTTTCCTTGAAAAATACGCACTACTAACAAATTTTGCACAAGTTCCTACAAAAATATCCGCAATTTTTTTGCTGAATACTTTTAATGCCAATTACAAGCGCATTTATTTAACACTACCTACCTAAATTAATGTTGCAATCTCATTTTAACATGTTCAAAATAGGATTTTTTCAAGTTTGCCCCGGTTGAAAAAGTTAATGCATTTTTGTAGCCGTTTTATTCATGAATTCAACGATTTGCTGGTTCATCAAGTATTGTGTATGGCACAGTTGGAGTGTAGAGAGATTTGAATAAATTTGAATAATTCTGAATAGTTTTAAATTGTAAATATACAAACATGTGAATAATATATACATTAGAATATGTGTAGTCAAATTGGCAGTTTTGTGCATAACTAAATGAAGAATTAATGCCATTTTTCACAATGACAATTGCAAAAAAAAAATTTTGCATTAACTAAATTGGAAAAAATTGTCATATTAATTGGTCTACCATATACGTACTTTTGTAAATTAAAACTAAAATCGTAACTTTATTTCAAGAAAAAAATTAAATTATAAATCTTAAATTGTCAGTCATATAATCTTTTACGAATAAAAGTAATGTATTTGACATAACGCCTACATATTCGATTAAAACGACAGTAGCAGAATGCACTTGGAAAAATAGTTATTCAATCTTACATTATCAAATCATATTTGATTGTTTTTTGTTGTTGTATTAATAATGTCTTTTGACGTAAATCTATTGACAATGTGTCCCAATTTCTTATCGAATTTAATTGATAATAAGGAACACGTTTGTCCTTAAAAAGAAGATAATATACATTGGATTGTCTGTTGAAATGTTCAAGAGAAATATTGTTGAAACTATCCACGAAACATTTGAATTCTTGACCCGAATAAATGTTAGTTTATAACTCAATTGTTGAATGATAAAAATATATTTCGATGCAGCAAAAAAAGCAAATTTTTTTTCTCAAATATAATAGATGAAACGTTCCGTTAGTTTTGACCGATATTATTAATGTTGTTAATAGGTTCATGTCAAACGATCATTTTTCGTATCCTGTGTTAACGGATTTTTTATTGATTACCACAAATTATTTTCCGGTTTGCTAGAAATGCGTTTCGATGCGATTTATGTTACAATTTTTCTTTCGTAATTTGTTTAGACATTAGTGTGATTAATTTTCGTTGAAAGCTCTATTTAAAAAAAGAAAAATATACGTTCTTGCTATTTAGTAAAATCGAACAAGATACACTTAACGAGCAATTTCGAAAAGCATAATTTTTGAAGTTATACTTCTTTAACGGTCTTATGCAAATATAATCATTATATATCTATCTATTATTATAAAGAGGAAAGATTTGATTGTTTGTTTGCTTTGAATAGGCTCCGAAACTACTTGACCGATTTGAAAAATTCTTTCACTGTTGGGAAGCTACACTATTTCCGGTGAACATAGGCTATTTTAAATTTTCAAAAAAAATAGGGACCCAAACTAAAACTCCAACAATGTGTGAAAAAATTATCAAAAAACTTTCTTACATCGCGTGCGCTGGTGATTTCACTAAAAAACGGAACAACCGAATTTAATGAAACTTTACATTAAGATACAACACCATCACCCACACACGTTAGGCTACGTATCATTCCTTAAAAATAATAAGGGAATGTACCCCCTACGTAAAAACTGAGGGATGAAAAAAAAACTACTTTAGATAGGCGAGTTATATATCATTGAAAAAGTATTTAAAAGTTAAAAAATGATCTGTGTTAATATTTTTAGTTGAACTAATAAAAAGCACAGTAATTTAATTTAAAGTACAAAAAATTGCCTTTTTGAAATATAAATGTTTTTATACATAATAATCTAACAGTAAACTTTTTTTTTTACAAAGTTGTTGTAAATAGATCCTTAGAGTTGCTCAGTAAGGAAATATTAACGAAAAAAATGTAATAGTAATACTACTAATAATAATAATAATAATAATAATAGTAATAAAGCTTAAAATAAAAACGTTTTTAAGACCGTGCATATATAAAATGGTGTATTTATATACTCCTCTGACTGATGAAATTTTAATATTCGGTGTATTCCTTATAGGAAGTAGGCATGTGATAAGATTTTTTTTTTGAAAATTCCTACCCTAACGGACAAGGGTGGGTTCAGGATTTTTTCTTGGGGAGGGACAATATCTTTTATGTGCAAGTACGTGAAAGAGATCACGAAAAAAGTTCGCAATTCCAGCCAGAAATCTGATAAATAATAAATAATCATATCATCATAATGATAAAAGAAATTTAAAATCCTCTTCCAGAGCAAAAGGCATACGCCAAATCGTGTATGGTGAACTCTGGACTATCCAATATGGCTTAATTATATAGTTGAAATTCAGATATTTCAATAATAAGTTTAAAAATACATAATGGCTATACATGATTATGGAAGAACTGGGTTTCGTGCAATTGTACAAATTTCAATTTCGCGGTTGTGTTGTACAGTGCAATAGTGTAATAGTTTTTGGAAAAAGGTTCATTCGGGAATCGAAAAAGGGAGATGGGGTTATTTTGATGTGAATATTTTGATAACTTTCGACTTTTTTTAGTCTAAATTAAGTCCGAATTTATTGAACTTGGCGATATTTTTTATTTGATGTATGATGTAGTATGATTATATTTTTCGTAAAAGAATAAGAAAAATAAAATACGTTACGCAGACGAAGTCTCGGGGATCAGCTAGTATATCATATTTGTTTCAAATTTTAGTTGTCACAAACCACTTACAATTGGTGTGTCAGTTCAGGCACTATCGAAAGAAGCTACGGCCGTGGATTGAAAACATTTTTTTTAACTATACCAAAGAAGAAAAACTTTTCACGTTCCTGCATAAGGAAATGCCTTTTTTTTTACCAAAAATAAGCAAAAAATTTGGTATTGGCATACTTGTGATAAAAATCTCTACAGGATAACTTAAAAACTTTCTTTTAGATAAATTTTTGCACTAAAAAGATTTGCTGAAAGTACTACTTCTAGTTCCAATTGCTTGCAAAAATCACTGTACTAATTGAAATCCAAACTACACATTTATTTGTTTATAAAAATATTTTCTCTTTCCAAATTAAATTTTGCCATCTACCTGAAAAGTTTGCTTAAATTTGTCGAAATTTTCCACTAAGTAGTTGCAAAACACTCAAACTATGCTTACCATTTTTGAGCGCTGTATGTTGTGAATGGATGTGTGCACTTGGCCTTATTTTTAGTGATTATTTTATTATTAATTACATTACAATTTCTTTAGTTCAATTTAAATTTTATTGTACAATTTCATTGTACATATGACATCCAATTATTTGTTGATTGTAAAACTTGATAGACCATAAATACAATTTATAGAGCCAATATTGTCGTCGTTGAGTCGTCGCTCGCTAAACTGTCGGGTAATTTTCCTCGAAAACACACCAAAGAGTCACCAATTTGCCCCTCACATCCATCCCACCAACTGTCGAGGAAATTATCGTTTTCCAACGACAATGGCGACATTATTATGTCGAAAATTTTCTTAAGATTTTAAAAGACTTTGTTAATGGTTCCTTTGTTATATTCTCTATTTAGGTCAGAAAATATATATATATATATATATATATATATGTAGATATTAATTCCTATCCACATCCTTTTTTCACGTAAATCTATAACCGAAAAGCTTGTCGTCTCTGTTCCGCCTCAATTTGACCCATTTAACGTTCACTCACACACGTGTGGGCTATATAGGAATTTTCTCGTGTAATGTGGTTATTAACCGCTTCGGCTCGTCGAAACACAAGAAAAGTTTCATACTTTACCATAACTATAAACATTACGAATAGATAAAATCCTCATTTTCTTTTATGTGGTTTTTCATTGCTTTTGCTCGTCATTTTTTCAACAATTAGACAATTGATCAAGCCTACGAGTAATTAGATGTTAGGGAAGGTCTAGTCTGTAATTTCGGTCTTAATTTAGTCGGTGGACTTGCGGAGAGGGAAGAAGGTAAATTGGAAAACCTTGGCACTGTGCCTTTATGGGTGTCCTCGTCATTAGATGCACTAGGTTAAATTTTCTGGCGCTACTTGTTTTTCGTGGCGTTAGTAACTTATCTTTCAGAAATAGATTTCAATGATCTTCAGCGTTGAATTTCGAATGAGGCAGCAAATGAAATAATTAGTTTTTTTTTTTGCTTCTGTCGTTGCCATAAATAAGTGCCACACTATTCGGTTTTAATTAAATTTTCTCACATGAAACGCATAAAATTTCAATTGAGATATTTATGACTTAAGATTACTGCGTTTTTAATCAATATAATGCAAGTCTAGACATTGGATATTTTTAATTATTGAAAAGGTGCACACGTAACGAACGTCACACCTGAGCGCAAAAATTAAGTAACGCTTTAGATCACATGGTAGATCCAAGATCTATTTCAATCAGGAATGTGCTATATACAACCAGGAAATCTTCATTGAAATTTAATGTTACCTACCTTATTGTCTTAATTAGATACATTTTTTTTTCCATCAAATATCCCTCTGTTCCCAATTCTGCTTGGTCACTCTGTACTTGTTTAAAAGCAAAAATTAAAATGTACAGAAAAATGAGTCCTTCAAAAATATTTCGAGTGACAAACTATTACCTTCAAGCTTATTATCCGAGCAATAATTTGTGATTTAATGGTTTGTACTTCCGGATCACGCATTTGTTTCAAAATCAAATTTTTGACAATCTCTTTTTCCACCAAATGACTACAATTTTTTGCCCAACAAATAAATATTGGCATATAATATACCGCGTGATTTTCAAACATAATTACTACTACTATATCGTATACCGTTATTAATCGGGAAAGTAAGTGTAAGAGTCAAAACCTTGAGATTCCATTACATTTACCATACTTTTTTTTTTAAATGATACAAAAATACGACATATGATTGGTATAAAAACATACATATGTGCGTTTTTTTTTTTCACTTATTTCACAAGTTACTTAATTGCTTTACAAAACTAATTAAAACTTTTCTGTGCCACTGTATTATAAAATGGGGGACAAAAAAAAATGTTCACCAAAATAGTTTCATTTTCATTGCATACATTCGCTTTTCATTGATTTTATTTGGGTTTAAAGTAGGTAGGCACAAAAAAAAATAATCAAATCTCATTTCGAGAGCCTTTTATGTGACAGTAATTTTCGAAATTATATGTTACAAACTCAATTTTATTTATGAAACTAATTAATTTTCAATTAGATTTCGTTTGGAAAAAGAAA
Organism: Sisyra terminalis; assembly: GCA_958496175.1. NCBI lineage: Eukaryota > Metazoa > Arthropoda > Insecta > Neuroptera > Sisyridae > Sisyra > Sisyra terminalis. The sequence goes on along the minus strand of OY292279.1, from coordinate 46,725,975 downwards.
CAGGCGCCAAGAGTTTTAATTTTAAATTTTGAATACATAATCTTTGACTTCATAGAATTATTAATGAAAGGAAAAATTAACAACCTAATTGATGAAATAATAGTAATACATTTAAGAAAATGACCTCAAACCTTTTTTTTTTCAATTTAAGGATATTATGGAGATACAATCGGAGACAAAAATACATAAAAATAGAAATTTGTTAATAATTATATCATAATGCGTATCATGAGGCGAATAAATAGGTCGATACTTAAAAAACTATATATAGTTGTATATACTGTATATAGTACTATATTTGTTTCGTTAAAACTGTACAGTGAATTTCCATAAAATTAACTTATGCAAAATTAGTTTCCTAAACTGTGTATACAATATATAGGATCTATTGCGGTCCAATTTATGTAGTATAACTTAATATAATAATATATAAAAATCATACCATAAACATAAATTTGAACACAAGTTCAAACAAACATATTCGTGACGTATTGCCCAGATACGTATTTCGATTGCCAAGCAATCTTTCTCAGTGGTGATCAAGTAATTTAGATCACTCTTTTCACATGATTCACATGAATCATCACAAAGCAGTTACGAAGTGATCCCATCTACTTGATCACAAACTACTTGATGACCACTGAGGAAGATTGCTTGGCAATCGAAATACGTATCTGGGCAAGACGTCACAAATATTTTTGTTTGAACTTCTGTTTATGGTATAGTTTTTATATATTATTATATTAAATTATACTACATAAATTGGACCGCAATATATCCTATATATTGTATACACAGTATAATTGTTTAAAGTCAGCAAAAAAATCTTATTTTGATTAGTTTCCTAAAGTTTAAGCTACACATTTCGAAAGTTTGAATTGCCTAATAGCATCGTTTTACTAATAAAAATAAATTTAGTTTATTCGATTACCGAATCTCCATAAAATTACGTGTAAAATCATACTATGTTAAAATCGCAATAACTTTTTAACGACCTAGTGAATTGCTTAAAAATTTTCACAAGTGCTTGAGCATTAAATAAGAAATATTTTCCTAAATTTTTAGTTGTCTGGTACCATTTTAACATACCTCAATAACTAAATTAATTAATTAAACGCAAAAAAAAAAATCATTAGAAACTATATTAATTTTGATAGGCCTAGCCAACAATACTGTAAACTATAATGTACGCTTTAATGAATTATTTTGAATTTAAACTTTAATGGCTATGTCAACAAATAAAGCCATTGGTTTATTTTCGAACGAACCACTAAAATTAAGCATTTGCACAAAAGAAAATTCAAAACCCACTTCAACTTCCAAAATTCAATTTCAGTAGTCATTATACACTATGATGCATTTACAGTGCAACAAAAGACTTATAATTTCGCATTCGTATTGATTTAATTTATTTCTTCACTTAAACTCATATAAAAAGTAATTTATGTGACTGCGTTGATCTTAATTGCCAACCTAAACACTTTGGCATTTTGATGCAATTATGCGTTTGTTTTTCTGCTTGAAAGCTCCAAAGATGCAGGTAATACTTATTGAAAAATTCATATGTAATTCTCATTAACATCCTACTCTACAATCAAATTTAGTTTCCATCGTAAATTTTCCTCTAATTAATTTTTTTAAACATTTTTTTTTCGTCGATTTTGTGCAAAAAACATCAATTTCAATCATTGATATTGATAAGATTGATAAGCTCGTGAAAAATAAACACAAGTTCAACAGTGAAAAGTAACCAAAATCTTTATTAATCGAATTGAGAATTGAGGCATTAAAAAATAATTAACGAGAAGAAAAGAAAAAAATAATGAAATGCAACTGCGATTGCGAGTGGACTTTTTAATTGCAATTATTACAAGTAGTTGGTTGCTAAGCCAATTTTTTAACAAATGCAATGTTTATAATATTGTAATAGGTATCAGATAATGGAATTATAAGAGTTCTTAATTTAAACTAAATAATCTGATTAGGGAAAATTATCACACATTATTTATTATTACACCTAAAGTTATTCGAGATAAAGACAATTTATTTTATTTTTTTTATTTTAAAATGTCATACGGTCACATAATCGAATCGCAGATATTAATAAAAAAAAAGGCTTTCGTTCTCTCCAATTTATTGCACACAAACCCAAAACAACTATCATATCAATAATTAAAATAATATTTTCGTGTCACATTTGTGCATTTTTTTGCCCATTGCAATAGTTTAATAATCACAAAAACTAGAATAATGTAAAAACTCTTCTTTGCTATGTAAAATTGCGTAGGTCAAATACTTTAAAAAAAGTAATCAAATTTAAATAGGGAAACATTGTCACGATGAAAGCTCCATTGCAAAAAAAGCAATGTTTAATGAGAAAAAATCGTCTAGCAGAAGCTCAGTAAATAAAAGTTTTGCAGAAAAACTTAACGTTTTTTTTTTGTCATAAACTTTGTTTGCATTGATTGTATAATAAATTCCAACAAACCATAAAACGTTTATACGGGAGAGAAAGAGAGAAACTTGTGATGACTGATGTACTAACCCAATAAAATATAAATTTTATCAATGTAAATAGGACAAGTTACATAATAATTTATTAAAACAAACACAGATAATTGAAAATCAATTCAAAAAGACCAATTCACCTTGCAACAATGTTCACGCAATATTAACTAAAAACGCACCATAAATATTGAAGTTCGAGCAAAAAACCACGCGAAAACCTCTAATGAAATCAAATTGAGTTTATTTGTTTAATTGATATGTTATTATCAAACGGATTTATTCATTGATTAATCCTTAAAATTTTAATAAAATATATTTCTTCGAATTAAATGACCTTAAAGTGCATTTTTTGTAAATCTATTTAAAAAAAGAAAAAAACGAATGAATCGTCTTGAAGTATAATTTTTCTAGAAATTTCATTGACAAGTGTTTTTTTTTTTTGTTATTATTGTTCAATTTCTTTCAATGTATTTATAGCGTGAAGGATTAACTTTTGCATTGAATTACATTAAAGTTTTCTATAAATAACTTTGAGCCATTAATGAAGTGACTAACTAGTTTGATGAAACGAATAATTATTCAAAATTAATGATCAAAGCTTTGTAGATGAAAAAAAAACACTCATATATGTATATAGATTTTCTAGAAAAAAAATATTCAAGAAATTTCCAACAATAGATTGGCCAAACTTTTATCAAGGACTTTTTATTACTTTTTAAAAGTAAACTTAAAAAAAAAAAGTACACATATTTAGAGCAAAATTCAAAATTCAGGAAGTAGTGAACAGTAAATTTTATCCATAAATGAATCTGTTATGTTTAATGACTCGTAACAAATTAAAATTGACATAACCGAATATTAAATTCAATTACTAGATGTTACACATTGAGAATATATAGATATTTTTATAAATTTAGTTAAAAAATTGACATAGAAAACTAATGCGGATCGTGCGTTTTTTTCCATTGTTGCCCTTCCTGTATATTGATTTTCGTGCTCCATAATTCCATTATGCACAATATTTTTCAGGGGTTCTTTCATATTTGAATTCAATGCACGACCTTCCGGCTATGAAAATCAATCAAAAAAAAAAAAAAAAAAGATAACTGTATTATGTTTCTTTGTAATGACTAAATCAACATGTTACAACATTTACACATAAAATTCACAAATTATTAGTTTTGATCTTAGTTGTTTTCTATATGAAATCATTTAAACATAAAATTTGATATTAATGTATCAACTTTTTCTTGCATATTTACAATAATTGGTATTTGCACAATATCTACCGGTAAAATTAACTTTCTCGTACTAATCAGACAAAGTGATTAAAAATTAACTATCTTTGAATAATTAAGAAATAAAAGATTTTTTTTTTTTAATTAAAATTTGATCGATTTTTTCGGATCCAAAAATAAATTTTTGGCTGTATGCATTTCAGTATCAGATGGAATATCTAATGTAATATCTAAAAAAATATTGGAATCTTAAAAATTGTTTTTACCGGTTGATTTTAATGTTAAGTTTAAACTAAAAGGAAAATATTTTTGAAATTATAATAATAAATTTGCCCTGTAGCGATTAGCCAACAAAATTTTAAAGTTTGAATTTCCTAAAAAATGTTTTGCCAATCAATGAGAAATCATTCGTAGAAGTTTGGTGAAAGACACTGCTTCGTTTGTGACAGAATAGGTTAAAAGAAAACCCTATTTTCTTAGAATTTCACTAAAGCTATGATTAAATAATTAATTTTACGTAATTGATCAATTACTATCAAACTATTCTGTCACAAATGAAACGATTTCTTTCACCAAACCTCTACGAACGATTTCCCACTGATTGGCAAAAAAAAATTTACAAAATTCATACTTTAGCGGGAATTCTTGCAAAACTTTTAGCCACTTTATTTAAATTACCTTGATTTAATTTCATAAATCACCGCAGGAGGGTCAGTCCAGTACTGGTCGCTTGATAATTTTTTTTTTAAATTTGATTTTTTTTTGCAGTCACCCTAACATGTTGGTAGTTCAAAATCATCATTATTTTAATTTTATTGTTTTTAGTTTTCCAGTGGTGGCCATATTAGTTTTACTAGGCGCAGACATTGTCGCACTTTTAAGGATTAGCGGAAACCTGATTTTCTCAAGCCCTATTTGTCCAATCAACATGAAACTAAAAGTAATGAGTTTATAAAAACATAAGCTATAAGATTGTGATAAGACGTTTTCACCTAATTGTAATACTAAGGGCTGAAATTTCAGCCTAAATTCTTAGCCTTCGTTTGTAAAAACTCACATTTTCACGGAAAAATTGTGGAGTCAGGGAAAGAGTCTACACGTTGAAACTTTTTTTACAAACAATTAGATTCTAGTTGCATTCAAAAACAAAATTTGTAGTTTGAGGCTTTAAGTTTCTTTTAAAAAAAAATAACAAAATTTGGAAGTTTTCAAAAATTTGCCATTTTCTAAGCTCGATATCTCTGGTAGGGAACCAGATAAAAATCTGAAATCTCACCTCATTATAGTACTGTATAATGGTATTATGCACCGAAAATTTGGAGTTTGAGATTTGACTAGGAGCAGAGATATAGGAAGCACAAAATGTCAAAATAATGCACACTTCAGTGGGAAAATATTATGTATTTAGCCATTTAATATGTGACATATACTTGGCAAAAAGGGCATTTTACACAAAACAACATATACTTTGGGCTTACTGTTACACATATCTTTATACTTGAAATTATGTTTTGTAAATATTATTTAAAATACTTTGATTTAATAATAGTATACTATTTTATTTTATATATGTATATGCGATGGCTATGCCCACTGAAGTATGTATTTTTGACATTTTGTGCTTGCAATACCTCTGCTCCTAGTCAAATCTCAAACTTTAAATTTGAGGTGCATAATACTATCATACAGTACTATAATGAGGTGAGATTTCAGATTTTTATCTGGTTCCCTACCAGAGATATCGAGCTCATGGCAAATTTGGAGAATTTCCAATTTTTTTTATTTTTTTTTTAAAAGACGATTAAAGTCTCAAACTTCAAATTTTGTTTTTAAATACAACTAGAATCTAATTGTTTTTAAAAAAAAATTTCAACGTGCAGACTCTTTCCCTGCCTCCACAATCTTTCCGTGAAAATGGGAGTTTTTACAAACGAGAGCTTAGAATTTAGGCTGAAATTTCAGCCCTTAGTATTACAATTAGGTGAAAACGTCTTGTTACAACCTTATAGCTTATGTTTTTATGGACACACTACTTTTAATTTCATGTTGATTGGACAAATAGGGCCTGAGAAAATCAAGTTTCCGCAAACCCTTAAAAGTGCGACAATGTCTGCGCGTAGTAAAACTAATATGGCCACCACCGGAAAACTAAAAACAATAAAAATAAAATAATGATGATTTTGAATTACCAACATGTTGGGGTGATAGCACACACAAAATTAAATTTTTGTAAAATGGTCGAGCAACCATTTCATTTATTTTTGGACAGACCCAGGACAAATAATTGACATAGAGTAGATAATACATTCGAGGAATTTTTCTCCAACTTTCTTCTTCTTTCAAAAAAAAAATCACTAGACTTGGATAATGGCATATAAATTATATGACGTCTTATGTCAACACGCAGTGCGCCATAATATTCTATACGTCGGTAATTTTACATTTTCTTTTTACTTTCCTCAAACATTCAACAATTATTTAACGAACGAAGCCACCACCACCACATGCAACGAAAAATCGAGGAGTAAACACACGAAAGATTTGCTAAAAAAAAAATTAACTAAAAATATACTTCAACGGCAATGAATTGAAAAAGAAAGAATTTTGCACACACGCGACGCCATTTGTTATGATCTTATCAAAATAAGTGGAGTAATAATCATGAGGATGAATTTAAACATAGTTTAGACAAGTACTTGCTTTGATTTTTTTTCTTTCATTCAATTGAAAAGCAACGATTATTATACTGTAAGACTCATCCTTGAAAAAATAACATTTGTTTTGGATTTGCAACAATTGACCCTGAAAGACTAATAGGTAATTGACAATTTCAGAGAAAATTTTTGTGAAAAATACGATTAAAAAGTATAAGGAATATTTTTTAAAAAAATAGGCAGTTATCTGACGAGTTTACATGTTTCTATACTATTTTAAAAGTACATAGATAGTACTAATAATAAGTAATTACTTTAATTGTAAGTCTTCTTTTCGAATACAAAAGTAAAACCGATAATAATAACAATGTGATTAATTGACCCTTAAGAAGTGACGGAAGTGACGTCAAGTACAAGTTCCAATACTCACGTAGGTCACAAATACGTCGAGAATAATCCATTGAGGAATTTCAGCATAATTGAATTAAATTTATTGAAGGAATGGTCGGAGCCACTTTGTCAAGTAAATGATATGAGCTATATGTATATATATAAAATGTACTCACATATGTAGGTACAAGTGGAAAAACTATTCGAACAAATAATTTGCAAAGAAAATATTTTCTAAATATACAGTCGCATGTCACTACCTGTTAAACATTTCGTTAATTTATCAATATAATTGTTTCATTTGCTTAACAATTTTCTTGTCATACACTTTTGGTTTATTGACCAACGGTTTGAATCTAATTTACAAATAGAATTTGTATTTTACCGCAGTAGAAACATGAATATCCAACATACACTTACATACATACATCAGTCGCTATTTTAATCAACAATCATAAATTTAGTTAAATTATCTAATAAATTCTAATTTCGTTATGTATTAGTTTAAATTTTGTCTCGACATATTCAAAATAGTAGCAGAAAGCCCCAAATTATGAATGATAACTTCAATTTGGTTGGTGAAAATATTTGATTTTTTTTTTGAGATATCGTTTGCTTTTTGATATGAAAAAGTAAAGATGATTAGACATTTTTGTCGTTGACCAAGACTCAATAAAATAAACGTTAGGTTTCTTGATGATTTATAGTGGCGATGGCATATTGACCTTGGATTTTTTGTGTATAAAAATGTGAAATGAATGATCGATAGAATAGAAGGAAAAAAAATTTTTAGTAATTGATACAAATTTTTTCATAGACTCTTTCTTATAACATTATAGAATGCATCTTTTTTTGTGCAGCCAAATACAAGTGCAATGTTATAAAGGTCACTTGATGCATGCTCTTTAGATTTATGGCACAGTAACCATTAGTGTTTATGTTTAGGTCAAAATGTATTAATTATCTGAATTGCAACACGTGAGTGACATGTTTCGTGTGTGTTTCACCAACGTCCGGCGATAATCGAATCGAAAACAAGCTTTCGAGAAAGCTTAGTCCAATGGAGTGAGATGGTCGTAACGATCAATGGCTAAAGCTCGAAACAAAGCTCGAAAATATCAAAGGTGATAGTGGAGAAAAAAAATTAAACTAAGAACTATAGCATAGACCGAGGCCAAGGCTTTTCAGCATATAAAGATAACTCAACACACTGTACACCACATCAAAGCTCACTCAAACCCTTCAAACAATCAAAGCTCTCGATTTCATAACACTTCGTGGAAATTAAGCTTAACATATTTAATCACTGAATGTTCCAAGAAACCAATGTAATATTATTAATTTCGTTTTTATCAAAGCAAAGGTTGGAATCAAAGACGTCAACAATTATCATTAATGCCACTTTTTCAAAATTAACTTGAGAAAAAAAAATTTCATACTATTCACAATTTTCCATTCAAAAATTCAAAACTTTTCCTGTGGAAAATATCCATATTTCTGGAATCCATTTCGTCGATTTGTTACTCAAACTTATGAAATATTTTAACTTGCTACTTCTTTGCATTCCTTTTTCAAAAGAAACTTCAAGAATATAAAAAAAATAAGTTTTTTCAGAGTTTTTCGATGTTCAATACCTTAATACAAAATTAAAGATTATCGGAAGATTAGATCAATTTTCTTTGCTTGGGTTTGAAAAAAATATTTTCTGCAACTTTAGAATTTATCTTTGTTTATATAACTCACACAAATTATTTACTTAAACTATTAGCATAACACAGGTGTTTAAATAAGATTTAAGCTTCGTACAGTTATAGTAAATGGAAGATTATAATTGAGCTTTATGTAATAAACTTCATAACTTTTTGTTTTAATTTAGATTATATAATTTTAAATTTTATTCTACAATTGTAGGTTTTATTAAGTTAGCTTCATTTATAATTACTTATAGGTAAATTTCTTGAAATATACAATCTTTAGAAAATCGTAGAGTGCCAACAGTCCTTCCAAAAAAAAAAACATTACTTCAATATAACTTTTGAACCGTGCTAGATACTAATAAAATAGTTATTATCAAAATAAAAGCACAAGATATTTTCCACAAAAAATGTGCTTTACCAACTTTCCATAAATGCTATAGTTTGGCCGAAAATTGATGTCGAAAGTGCTAGTGTTCTTTTACATGAAATCAAATCGTACACTATATATTAGGCCAATTGAAAAGTCCCCGGTCTGACACACAAATGGCGGTGCTAGTATAAAATCCATATGATTTTTAGTTAGTACCAATATTTAAACGATACGTGCCAAAATTTGACAACAGTCCGATTATTAGTTTGTGAGATATTGCGTTGTGAGTCATTGAAAAAGACACATTTAATAAACTGTTGCAAAGAATAAAATACTTCTATGTAATAATCAATTAATTTTCAAAAAATATTTATAAATATCTAAAAAAATTATGTCTATTGCGTATACTTAAGGTAGGTATACCTACCGTGAACCAAACAATCCGTAAATCAATCAGCATCTATACATAAATAAAAAATATCACCAAGTTTAGCAAATTCAATCTTAATTATGATTAAAAAAAGTCGAAAGTTATCAAAATACTTGCGTCAAAATAACAGAAGCTAAGGATCTAGATTTTTGAATTATAGTAAGAATCCCATCTCACTGTTTCGATTCCCGAATGAACCTTTTTCAAAAACTATTACACTAATGCAATGTACAACACAACCGCGAAATTGAAATTTGTACAATGGCACGAAACCCAGTTCTTCCATAATCAAGTGTAACCATTATGTATCTATAAACTTATTATTAAATATCTGAATTTCAACTATATAATTAAACCATATTGGATAATCCAGAGTTCACCATACACGATTTGGCGTATGCCGTTTGTTTTGGAAGAGCATTTTAAATTTCTTTTATCATTATGGCTTACGGTAAAAACGTCGGTATTTTCTTTTAGTTCGCCAAATTTTGAAGGGTACTCGCTCACTAATGTAATATTTTGTATTTTTTGTAGATAATGACATGTTCTGCAAAATTGTAGTACATTATTTTGTTCTATAACCAATAGTTTTCGCAGCGCACGCGATAAAATAATGTTTTTTGGTAATTTTTTTCAGACCTTGGGTTACATTATTGGAGTTTTAGTATGGATCCTTAACTTTTTTGAAAATTTAATATAGCCTATGTTCACCGGAAATAGTGTAGCTTCCCAACAGTGAAAGAATTTTTCAAATCGGTCAAGTAGTTTCGGAGCCTATTCAAAGCAAACAAACAATCAAATCTTTCCTTTTTATAATAATATAGAAGATAACGTAACAGGATTTTTGAAAAAGTAAATTTTTATAAGATTTCAACCCGTTATTTTCACAATAACTATAACACATACAGAAAAATATTTAAGAACTTGATTTGTAGGAAATTTCTTCAACTTTCATTTTGATAATAACAATTTAATTGGTTCAAAAGTTATAATAAAAAAAAGGGATATTTCCTTTGGAAAAATCAATTTATAGATGGTTGAAAAATCATTAAAATAATTGGTTTCTACACACTTTTTAGTAAGTTCACATATAAATTTCACTTCCACAACTATATCTACTAGTAAGATTAATAAAAGTTTTTTTTTCCATTAATTAAATTTATTGTTTATTATCAAACTGTACGATAATTTTGTCTGTTTATGACTTTATGGTTATTGCAGATAAATTTTCGCAAAAGGCGTCGTCGTTGAAAAAGATTTATGCGAAAGCAAAATTATAGGCAACAACCGGTAATTTATATTGACATTAAATCCACGATACTGAATGTGAAACAATCTTGATTACCAAATCTAATGTAATTTTAATTGGCTTTTCATTTCTCACTTATTTTCATAAAACTCGACCAATAAACTTCTCAGGATTTTCACCGAAAACTTGTTGCTTTTCAATGTTGAAAATTTCAGTCAACATTTAGTTTGCAATTGAAGTGATTTAGAATTTCAAACGGAGAATAGAGAAGCTCGAAATATTTGGCTTAGTGCCCTGTTAGAAGCCTAAAGATAACTCAATGTTGTCACATGTATGCCGGGTCTGTTACCACGTGCTTTACTCAAATAATAATTACATTAATTATCTTAAATTTCTTTGCCCTAAAATTATTTAGTTTGCATATGTATTTGTTGACTTATTTATTTGACACCTTCCTTAAATATGTTTTATTGATTTAGCGAGACGAAATTTTTGCGTGTGTGTTTTGGCAAAAAATTCAAGCCTTACTAATTACTTTGGAAGTATTTTGGCGCCGATTTTCCCCAAAAATATCGTTTCAATCTCACTTCATTCTATTGATATTTAAAAATAGCAACAATGGTCATTTCTTTTGTTGTTTTACGTTTTATTATAAAAGAAGATATTTCAGTATTCATGTCGGACTTATGTAATCAGTATGTTGAAGTATAATTATAGGTTGTTGTTTTTTTTTTGGAAAGTTATAGATTAAGATTTTGAATCAATCTAAAATCATTTACCAACAATTAATGTTTGTATGAAGTTATAAAGTTTTTAACAACATCCAAGTGTATTATTTTAATTTTAATGGTTTTAGTATTGAAAAATCAAAGTTATCAACCGTTTCTAATTGATTTCAATCTTGGAAAATTGTTTGTAATCAAAATGAAAACTTTACATTTGAAAAATGTTACTTCGAATTCCATGTTTAGTATGTTGAAAAATTATAATTACAATTTTGACGTCAAACAGCCATGAAGTAAGCAAAAATGAAAACACAATATTTAAAATAGAAAAAAAATCGATTCATACAATATGGATAAAACAATTATTTAAATACAATAGAAAAAAGAAGTACAGCAAAAAAAAATAATCTTAACTATCTCTTATTAATATTTAATTCTATTAACATCACTCGTAACAAGTGACTCCCCCACCCCCTCACACCTCACCTGTGATATCAAAGTTAATATCATATTACTTCAGCAAATGTAATACACCGGTGGAAAACATAAAAAAATTACAAGAAAATAAAAGTCTTAAACGAAGAAATTGTGATAAAGTTACTCAAACTCGGTGAAGCTTCCCCGCCCACCTCCAGACACTTTTATGTACGAACCTCAAAAGAAAACTCTGCATTGAATTCTTTCCGCTTTTCTTGGCCTCTTTGTTCCAAATCATGTCCATAGAAAAACATGCTTTGCTTTATTGGTCACAATTTTTTTTCTCCAAAATCGCCCCATTAATTTTCCGTCATCTTTAAAGTTTATATTATTGCCAATGTAAATTTTCTGTTACCAAGCACAATGGTGATTGAAAATGTAAAAAAAAAAAAATAAAAAAAAACGATTGCCTGCAAAGATAAAATGTGCAAAAATAGTTGAGAAATAAGATCAAGTTTTAAAAATAAAACTAAAATATGTTCGCTATAATTAGTAACACACATTGTAGTCAATGGTCCTTTTGATATGCAATCAGGCATTTTGACCTCCAACTTTGTTCATGATATCTTATTATAACTATTTCCAAATTACACTTACAGTATACCACTGTAAAAGTTTATCATTCAACAATGTTAGAACAACAATTACAGTAAAAGTCGTATATTTTTTTAAAGTAGGAATGAAAGACAATTTTTTTGGATCTCTGATAATATTATACGGCTACTAAATTGAATTAATGACGATAATTCATGGTTATACACGCACTGAATCACAACGAAACTCTTGACCCCTAAACTAATCAAAATTCATCATGTTCCATCAGATTTTGCAAAGGAAAAATTAATTTATAATTCATTTACACCAAACAATTAAGCTTATAAACTGCTAAAGATTTCGGCTCTTCCAATCATCAAAAAAAAATCACATTTTAAATGGTCGGGACCATAAAATTAACGTGTCGCAATAAATTATCTAAATGCTAATAAAAATTGATTTTTTCCAAGAATTTTTTTTTCTGAATAATTAATTTCGAAAAGCAACACCTGTGCCATTTGCTTAAAGCTTTTGCCTCGCGTATATAACTTGAAGTGTAAAATCTCAGTTGGGTTTGGGTGAAAAAAAAAATAGATTTTTCCAAACCAATAAATCAACATTTATTGTGCAAGATTCATGTATAGAAAATAAAACAAATTCACACACACCAAAAAAAAAATTGTTATCTCAACAAATTATAAAAAACGATAAAAATGAAATATTTTTCATGCTTCAGCATATTAGCAGATAAACAAAATTGAGTTGGAGAGCAAGACACGAGCGCAAAAATCAATTGTTTGCGTGGAAAATGAAAAAGTGAAAATATTCAAACGATATTTGTGTCAAATTGGTCCAAACCAATCAAGGTTGTCTCTTCCAATTTCCCATTCGATATGCACCGTAATAAGTATACGAATTTGATAGAAGTGATTGCTTATAGTTCTCACATATATGTAGCAGGCCCTCGACCGTATTTTGATGACCTTTCAATTACCAAATCGATTATCACTCATAACAAAAATTTTTCAAATAAAATTGAAAACATTTCAGTAGTAAGAAGTTTTAATCAAATTCAAAATTAAATTGGCAAAAATAATTTGACTCAATTGAATGATTAACCGTTTAGTTGGGAAGCATTACTGATTTAAATTACATTGGCACATTAAATTTAAAGTTTATTTCGAAAATATTGCCACCAAATTAAGATTGCAACAAGTATTGTCATTTAATTATTAAGGAGTTTTTCTTAAAGGAAGAATACACCTTTGAAACCTAATCCCATTAGTCCAAAGAATTTTAAAGTTTGAATTTTCCGAAATTTTTTTTTTGCCAATCGATGGAAAATCGTTTGTGAACAACTACGTTTTTTTTTTTGGGAGCAAAAAGTTTAGTGGGGAATTAATTACTTACGAGAAATTAATTATTTAGTAGGGTGTCCGTTATTTCTCAAATTTATTTTTTTACAGCGATCGCCCCCTGAATTTTTAGTTTAAGATATAAAAAAAATTATCCAATACAATTAAGCTCTTAATTTCTTGATTAAACCGTGCCGGAATTATGTTACTTTTACCATTTAAATACCTTGGGATTATTTGACTTTTTACTTTTAATTTTTTTTCTCAGAAACAAATGAATAAAAGGATTTAAGATTAAATTATTCTGACGTAAAATTTAACGCTCTACAAAAAAGGTCTCTTATGAATTTTCGGTTAAATCACTCCATTAAAAGTTATTCAACTTTTAACTAGAGTTAATTTGTTTAATTTGTAATTTATTCAACATTTAATTTATTGACTAGAAGCTCTAAGAAATTTCTCATAGATGGCGTCAGGGAAAATGGTAAAAATTCGAATTTTAATTGATCTTTTGTTGATAGTCTCATTAATTCTCATTAGTTGGAAAATTTATCCTGGATAAATTGAATTTCACGACTATAGCGAATTCGGATCTTATGTCACCTATGGTCACCTGTTTTAATTGTCAAAATATGATTTTTTTGTTTAATTTTCAATTCAAGCCTTAAAACTAACACAAATAATCACTGGCGCTCTAATGATAATAATTTTTATCTTCTCTTCCAATGATTTTATAGTTACAAATAGTAAAAATGAGCAAAAAATTGAAAATATTAGGCACAAGTTAAATGTTGAATAACTTTTAATGGAGTGATTTAACCGAAAATTCATAAGACAACTTTTTTGTAGAGCGTTAAATTTTACGTCAGAATAACTTAATCTTAAATCTTTTTATTCATTTGTTTCTGAGAAAAAAAAAATTAAATGGTAAAAAGTCAAATAATCCCATGTTATTTAAATGGTAAAAGTAACATGATTCCGGCACGGTTTAATCAAGAAATTAAGAGCTTAATTGTATTGGATATTTTTTTTTATATCTTAAACTAAAAATTCAGGGGGCGATCGCTGTAAAACAATCAATTTGGGAAATAATGGACACCCTAATGTTCATTGATTGCAAAAATCAACTTTTTCCACAGTAATTTTTTTAATTTAAGCTCTTAAATATCAAATTATGTGCTTTTGAGAATTCGAATAATATTTTCCAAATTTTCCGACTGAGCCAACAATTCCAAAGTATCAAAATCACAACAACATAAAGTACAAATTTTTCTCGTTTGTGAAAATCAATTTTTCTCAAAAAAGTTGTAAATTCAATAATTTATTGTGAGAAAAGTTGATTTACATAATCGATGAACATATTTGGGTGGAAAGCGTGTTGAATGATGTCCCGATTGTTGGAAAATTTTCCAAAAAAAAATAATTTCATAAATGTCTTCTTTTTTTGTCCAATTTTTTGGTTGGGGCGAATAGTATTGTTTTATAATTGAACAATATTTTTATTAATTTTTTTTGCATATTTATGTTCCTTAAAAAACCAATTTCTTTAAAACCTTTCTATATCAATGACTAAATAATTAATTTTTCATGATAAATCAATTAGTACCTACTAAACTATTTTGTCACAAACAAAATGGATCCCTTAACAACCTCTTCGAACGATTTCTCATCAATTGGCAAAAGAAAATTTCGGAAAATTCTTTTGTTGGATATAATTTTACCTGTTACCTGTGTAATTACCAATTTTTACATCAATAATTTTTTTTCATTTAAAGTTATTTTTCCCAAATCGTTAACCCAATTATATTAGAATTGTTTTCCGTTGCAAAAATTTGATCTTTAAGTGTTATATTTGGCAAAAACTTGACTTTACATAGTCGTCATAAAATTTCTTATCCAAAATTATCAAGAAAATAAAAACACGTGATTGAAATTTCTAGATTCCAAAAAAAAAAATATTCAACCTTCTTATCTCAAATAAAAATGAGATAAAAGAATCAAATCAGTGCATTTTCCAAAAAAAAAAAAAAAAAAAAAACATACTAAGCAAAGTCCAAATTTTCACAAAAAAAAAGAAAAGAAAATAACATAGTAGAGGCTTAATGTATGAATTGGGTAAGTAACCTAATTACTGATTGTTTCTGGTAAAGTTTTTGATTTTAAATGAAAGTGAATGATGAAAATGTTCTAATCAAAATTGGCTTGAGGAAAATGATTTGAGGCAAATCTAAAAATAAATTGATAAGTATAAGTTTCATGATGTGGCTTGTTTGATTTGTAATTTGTTCAAGTTGTAAATTGATCAAAGTCAAAAATGTTCTTGTTACACATTGATTATGTAATTGAGAGAAAATTCAGAGAAAAGCCTTACCTGCATTAGGGGAAATGCATCGTGTGGTTCTGGCAGACTATCGCCGATGATGATTTTCGATTTGAAGGATTTGGGTTGCGTTTCCTGGTCCCGCAAAGCGGCGGCCGACTTATCCTCGTCCAGATCCTTGCTGTCCTCGTCCGATTTATGCAAATTTTCGCTAGACACAAAACCGTCATCGCGGTCGTCCCGACTACAATCGATTATGTCGTCCTCGTCAGCTGGATCCGACTCTTCCATCATTTCGGGATCGCTTGTATAATCGCTAGTGCTCGATGATATTATTTCGTCGCTTCCTGTACTGTTTCGCCGAATTTTCCTCGACCTCGATATGTCCACCGACGACGCTAATGATATTTCTGCCATATTTTTTTTTTCAATTCACCCCACTCGAAAGTTTCAAAAGAATTTTTTTTCAAAAAAAAAAAAAAATATATTGAATTATGAGCCAAAAACACACATATGTTTGGTAACTCGTTATTTTTCCGTGTACTTTGAACAAATTCGTGCAAAATGCTGCAAAAGTTTGTCGCCACGAGCACAGATCTCTCTCACTTCACAAGCCACACGACCACTAATGCACTAAAATTTTCTCAAAAAAAAAAAAACGAAAATCAAAAATAAAAATACTCCTCTTCCAGTGAAAAAAAAAAATTGAAAATAAAAGGGGCACAGAATATAAATAAGAAAATTTAAAATCCTAAAACGTTTATGTGATGATGATTGTTGGAAAAAGATCAAACAACTTGGCAATTGTTGGATTTGTATTGTTATTAATTTGAATGTTGAATTGTCTCTGGAATTTGTTGTAGAATAGTCTGTCTTTACAGCAGACACACACACGCCACACTGGGGCCGAGACTCGGGATGGACGGACTGACGACGTCGGGATGCCGCTGCTGGGAGTCAAAGTGGGGAATTGTAGTAGGGGGATATTCACGTTTTAGTCATTCCACCATTAAATACCTATCCCCACTAGCTAAACCCCACATTTGTAAAACATACTACTTAAAGTCCAACATAACACTTTACATGGAAAAAGAAAATCCAACAATCAAATGCCACTCAACAATTACAATCGCTTTACTTTTTACGTTGCATCTTTAAATCCTTTTATTATTCACTGAATGATGAAAATTTAGAATCTAGCTAATATTTTCTATCAGATAATCCTTATTTACCTGCGACTTCGTCCATATCTTATACATAGGAGTCTCGGATAACTTGAGACAAGTAATCAAATAATTTTAGTCAATAAATTTCTTGATAATATTTTTATTTCATTTCAAAAACTTTAGTCAACAATTACACAATTACGATACCATGAATTATCGCAAATGTGATCTCATGCTGTTATTTCTAAAATTTAAAGCTCTGGGTATTTGGGGAAAATAAATCTTGAATTTCCTACAAAAATTCTTTTAAAGTTGCTCCTCGGTAACTATATTGGTAGAAAGACATCAAGAAACAAAATAAAGTTTAAGAGGATATTCTACTCTAGAAATTTGAAAAAATTCAAAAAAATTTTTTTTTCATAATCCGATAGTTTAGATATTCAAAAATATCCTCCTAAAAGGATTTTTCAAAATTCAAATTATTTCCGAAGTTATAGCGGTTCTGTATGAAGCTGGGGGATGGCTGATTACGAGAATGTAAGTAATACATACTATTCTATCAATTACGCTGCCTGAAACTTAACGTAAAACTTTAAACGCGTTTTTCTCGAAACTGTCTTTTTCAAAACGATACCCACGATTTCTCAGGTTCTACTCGACCGATTTACCTGAAATTTTTACAGAGTCTTCTTTATAAACTTGTCTATGTCTGGAACTATCCCCATCCCCAAATTTTGATTTTTACTATTTTTAAAAAATTCGAAACAGTCAAAAAAAGTGGTACAAAAATTGTTTTTTTTTCAGGCAGTCGCCATTTCGTGAAAAAATTTTTTTCATACTTTTCCATAGTTCCAGACATTGCGACATTATTCTAGATTAATAATCTTCTTTTTTTTTGGTTTAAGATTACTAGGAGGGTTGAAATCGTGGGTATGGTCACGTGCCAATTTTTTGAGATCTCCCACTTCATCAGCTGCTAATTTTTGAAATTTTTAACTTTTCTTATTTTTTTCTGTATTCTTGAAATGTTAATACATAACTGATAAAAAAATGGATACTAAAAATATTAATTGGCTATTTTTTATGACACTTCAAAAATTACCTGAAATTCATGCCTCTAGACTAGAATACTCCCTTAAAAAAAAATAAGAGTGGTTCACTTTAATATGTCTGTTAGTGCCACTACTAACCGCATATATGAAGTAAATGATTTAATAAATTGGAATTACAGTATTTTTTGTCAAATATCCAAAATAAGATTTAGAAGCTACCATACATCTTAATTGGATCCCTCTTTTTCTTAAGACATTATTTGATTGATTCCCTGTTTATTTCTACCGAGAAGACAATATTTTTTTGAAACAAAAGTCAATTAGATGTATTTTGAAATCATTACATTTAAAATGTCTTTAATTGCCTTTTTTTAACAGAAATATGTGACTTTTTCAATTGTCCATGTCATTTTTTTGTACAATTGTAGCGAAATTTAAAAAATTTAAATATATTGCTATTTTAAGATAATTTAACTTTAAGATTTACCATATAGTAATGTATATTTTTTTGCCATCCCAAAGTAGAGGCCGAATTTATCTAAATTTGTCAAACAATGAGTCGAGCAATCGTTAAAATTGATGTAAATTGAAACAATTTCTCTCTGACTACTTATTTAGCAAATAGAAACGCAAAGCACTGAATTTTGCTTTGAATCCATCTGGCATTGCAAATATTTTCTTTCTATTTACATAGTTTTGCAATTTCATAGTAAACAACTCAAGATTTCCTTCAAAATTTCAAAAATAAAAACCAAAGAAAAGATATAGACACTAACTAAATTTAGTATTGTATCCATCTTAATGCAATTAATTGCATTGAAACAAATAAAATAATTAAAGAAGAAATCATTATAAAATCATTAAAATTAACGAAATGAATTTAATGATTATTTAACGATTAGAAATATCTCGTTTTCTCGACCGATTAGAATAATTTCATTTGTCTCAACCAAAGTCAATAGGCTATTTTTAAAAATTGAAAAGCCTACGGAAAATTCAAGTTTCAAAGAGCCTTAAATGGAAGAATTAAGTTCATAGAAGTGTACATATATTTTATATGTAAACATAGTGAATGGTGCAAATATTTGATTTGTAATTAGATGCAATCGTTAATTAACGAACAACAAAGTAATGAACATAATATTTCTTAAGTAATTCAAATTTTGTTTAACCAGTTCCGTCGCTTTTTCTAATTCTAACTATATATTAAAATTTTAAAAACTTTTCAATTGTATTTTACTGTTTACCTCATTTTGCATTTTGACTAATTTCATTTCAATTGGATTTAGTTCGTGAAGGTGGTACGAAAATCGATTTAACGCAATCATTGCAGTTGCATCTCTATAATTCATTGATTGAAATATATATTCAAACTATTGCTGCATGTTGTTTGGTATTCTGTTGTACAATGTGTCGTTTTATTAATAGAATTCAGTTAAAATATGATGATACTATGTCGATTTATTATTAAATGTTTTCTTTTTTTCTTCTTTATGTTGTGTCCATTCTTTCAAAGTTGTGATATGTTTGAGTAATATGATTGAAATTCATTTTCGATCAAAACATATTTTCGTTCATTTAATAAACAATATTTTTGTTACAAAAACCCCTAAATAGTTTTGTTGCATAACTTTAACTTTCGTTCTGGTATTTATCGTAGATCATACCCAAAAAAATCAATTATTACCTATATGAAATTGTGTAATAAGTATTACTATAAATTTAACGTTTAATTAACAATCAAAACCCGAAACAAAGTAACAATGTTTTTCTTGTTGATGTAAAAATTAAGGACGACATACACATAAAATGATATAATAATAATAACAACAATAATTGTAAATTGGATTCTTACATAAAAATGTAAATTAAATGGTTCGTGAGAAAATTGTTAATTTTGTTAACAATTCAAACATTTAGTAATTGCAGATTGTGTTAATTGACCGCGTTCTAGAAACAAAAATAAAAAATAAATCCAATCCAAATAATTAATGAATCTCGAAGAAAATTGCAAATTTAATTCAATTCCAATGACATCAACGGTGAATTGCATAGCCTCTGTCTAATATACTTATTTGAAAGCAGGCACCCTCTTATGCAACATACCAATACGTAGACAATTATAATTTTCTCTTTATTTTATTTTTTTGTAGATACAACTTTGTGATTTTCCAATTTAAAGATTTGGTTATTCAATAAGTAAAACTTTCGTAGAAATATGGTACGAAAATTAATATTTTGTGATATGACCCTGGACTAGAATTTGCATTAGTCATTCGCGAGTTTTGTCATGTGTCATGAATTTTTCATTGAGAATCGTGATGGGTGTTAAAAACAAAATGATTTAAAAAATACATACAATAACTTTCTATGTCACGACAGGTTTAATGCATTTCAATTGATTTTGCATCCTTTGCAATCAATCAAAGGGTAATGCAATTCGAAGAAAGTCTCTCCAATTTTTGGGGGGTAATTAATTTTAATTGGTAACACAACAAATAAAGAAGTTAAAATCTAAAAAATAAAGGAAACGGAAGCGCTTTACAATTAGCAGATAACAATCTTTGGACGTCCTGAAAAGATTAAAGGAAATAGAGACTGAACAATTTGGATAATTCACACGATTGAATTCAGCAATTTGATATTTTCAAAAACTTATAAACTGTAAAATATTTAAAGGAAATTTCATTTCTCAAAAAAAAATAAAAATAAACATAAACGTTATTGCATATTGATTTGTTTGTCATAAATTGGCCACAATCGAATACAAATGTATAATTTATACGAATTTGTTGACTATCATTCAAAATTTGACAGAAAATTCAATATTTTTCATCAACTTTTACTTCCAAAACTTAACAAATTCAATTTATAATTTTATACGTTTGGCATATGTCTCCTATTTGTGAATTCAATATCGTATATATTATAAGTATATCTATAGAATGAATTTTCGTGACTACTTAATTTCCTCAGGGATGTTTCTTTGAAGTCTGCATAATATCTAGGCGAAACAAAATTTGAGTGTCTCTATATGTTTCTCGTTAATTTCTTTACAAATCTTAGATAAAATACACACATAATCCCTGTGTGAAGATTAGGAAAACAGGGATATAAAATATACCTCGTAAGCATATATACTTTAAGGTATCTTCATAATCAGTAATAGATGCAGGTACTTCATTTTCATTTTTATTTTTAAACTTCAAATAATTAATTTGAACATAAAAATATGACAATATTAACATTATAAAGTTTCATATAGGTAGACTTTACTTATTATTTTTAAGTGGAAATATTTTCAAATTAATCATTTGAACAAAACAACTTAATTGCTCATTTTATTAATTGTTTTCTCATTATAATGTCTTTACAGTTTAAATAATATGCTTCAAAACATTTTTAATCGGTTTCCAATAAACACTTAAGTAATGAATTGATTCAATCCTCTTCCCAAATCAATATTATCATATTGATCAGAAATTTTAAAACTTTCAAAACTTGGCCCAACTATCGCTACAACTTAATAAGGTACTCTTGTATAATTTATTAAAAGTATCAGAAGATTAATTATTTTAGAAGTTTATACAAATTAAATGAATTATTTTTCATTATTCTTATTACATGAGAGAAGTACTTTCCATTTAGTGTAGCTTAAAGAAAATAAAAATCGTAAATACATGAAAGGTTGCATTCAAAAATCAAGCAAATAGTATACCGAAAAGTTTATATTGATACATTAATAAACTGAAATATGATGGTAGCTATCATTTAATTTCTTTATTTTCAATATAACTGATTATGTATGAAAACATAGATTCAGCTTTTCCAGTCAACAGAATTTAATTTGAAGCCTAATAATCATGCAAGACTGCGTTTCTTCAAAAAACTCATTTTGTCTTGGTCAATATTTTCAATACAATCAAAACTATGAAAGAATAATACTGTCAGATGTGTTTATTAAAATAATGTGTTTATAATTTCCGTATTTATTTCGATATATCTTTTAAATCAGTTCTAGAAAATACGTTTTCATCGATCAAACGATTTTTTTTAAATTTATTAGACAGTATCGATAGCATTCAAACATTAATGTATGATTAGTTGCATACGCATCAACAAAAAAGAGTCTAGTAAAGACTATCACTTCTATCGACATATTCTAGCCTTCGGTCCTGTTTTACAGGTTTAGTGAACTTTTGGAACGAGTTCTCTTGTAACAGTGATAGGAGATATACAAACAAATGTTCACAACAAGAACAAAACATGCGTTCAATTTTTGAGCACAGGCCCAAAAGTTGAACGTACTTTTAATTTCTAGATTTTTCTTTAACATTTCAAAAGTAATTGATAATAATTACATTTTTTTTTTCGAAAAATGAATTTTCTTTATTAATTATTGTTAGGGGAAGTGATTGAAATAGTTAATTAACTTTGAGAAAATGAAAAATGCGAATCGTCACGTAGTCCCCGTAGTCCATATAGGGAAATAATTACGCGCAAAAAATTGAATCGATATATTTTTTTTCGTACGGAAAACGTGAAAATTAAATAAATAAATAGTCTTATGTTAACAAAACTATGAATACATAAATATTTTATCAAGAAATTGTAGGAATTTATGGTAGTTTCACAAAAGCGATAATAATAAAAATTGAAAATATTGAAATTGAAACAGAGTTCTACTAGATCGACGCAACATAAACAATATAAACAACTTAAAAAATGGCTGACGTTGAATTATCGCGGTTGTCTCGTCTTTGCTACAAACTGAAATTTTTCAAGTTATAACAATAATTCAAATATAATTTAGTGAATTTTATTGATTTTATACTTTTCTGTAAGTGAATTTCAATTTTTCTTTGTCGATTTCCTATACTTTATCATATAAATCAGATGCTTAATGTCACGATCACGTTTTTTTGCACATTTCAAATCCATGCTTGTTTTCTTTTTTTTTCGCAATATTCCGTGTAATCAATGATAACTGATAATGGTTATTGTTTGTTTCTAGTTAGTGGTTAAGCTTTAGATTTAATAAAATATGCTTTGATAATGCGAAAATTCATTAAAGTATGTCTGTCAGAATAAAAACGTAGAACTATTGATATTTTCAACTTTATTCGTTAGTCGCTTGCATGTGACCTTACAAATTAATTAATTGCGAAATTAAACTTAATAAAACCGGAATTGTTATGTTATGCGAAAATAGAATGAATGTGCTATTGATTATTTTGTTGTTTTTTTTTTTATTATTAGTAATAGGATTTTGACATAATTAAATAGGGCTTCCATTTGAAATAATATTCCATTTGTCCTTGCAATTAAATTGGTACAATAAATACAGTGTTTCTTGTTTCAGAATTAAAATATCATCAAGTTTAGTTGTTTTGGTGGATCTTGATTTTATATTTGTTGCCATTGATTTGTTGAAAGCCTACCCAGTGACAATGACATCGACAGAAGAAACCGAAAATCGCAATTTATTGTTTACGGATGATTTGTTGCAAGGAACCATGTTGCAAGCGTTGAATATGATGCGGCGAAATAAGCACTTTTGCGACGTGATTCTTCATGTGAGTTTCCCAAGCATATTTTCTTTTACTCTTCAAACTTATTTTCACTGATTTACAATATATATATTTGGATAATTTGCTTTAATGTTCCCACATAATTTAATTGTCCGACCGTAGGCCCACTCCAAGTCGTCGAACAGGAAATGAATTTCAGAATATTTTGGCAGACGAAATCGATGAGCCATTTATACTTAGCATAATTTTGTGTTTAAATATATAAAAAAAAAAAATACTTTTCGCAAGTAATATGTTGAAATGTATACGACGTATTTATAGAACATAAAAATACCATTGTCATAAATATCATTCCGTCTGTCTGTTCCTGATGCAAACCAGATTTTTATTCAAACTTAACAATTTCTTTTTCCAATTTACATGTGAAACAAATTTCTTTTCGTTTTCTTTGCCAAAAACACTGTTCAATTGGGACACAAAAAAAAAATGGAAAATTTGTCGAATATAAAAGACTAAATCTTTGTAGGATTATTCTACAAAAAAAAAAACTTATTTTGAACCAGGAATAATTCATCAACTACGTATGACAGTTCGAAAGAAAAGGTTCACAATATTCAAAACAAGATTTTTTCGCTAACTTTGAACAGTTATACTGTGTATACAATATATATGATATATTGCGGTCCAATTTACGTAGTATAATTTAATATAATAATATACTAGCCGATCCCCGCGACTTCGTCTGCGTAACGTATTTTCTTATTCTTTTACGAAAAATATAATCATACTACATCATACATCAAATAAAAAAAATCGCCAAGTTCAATAAATTCGATCTTATTATGACTAAAAAAAGTCGAAAGTTATCAAAATACTCGCGTCAAAATAACCCCATCTCCCTTTTTCGATTCCCGAATGAAACTTTTTCCAAAAACTATTACACTATTGCACTGTGCAACACAACCGCGAAATTGAAATTTGTACAATTGCACGAAACCCAATTCTTCCATAATCATGTATAACCATTATGTATCTATAAACTTATTATTGAAATATCTGAATTTCAACTATATAATTAAACCATATTGGATAGTCCAGAGTTCACCATACACGATTTGGTGTATGCCTTTTGCTCTGGAAGAGGATTTTTAATTTTTTCTTTTATCATCAGATGATATGATTATTTATTATTTATCATTATGATGATTTCTGGCTGGAATTGCGAACTTTTTTCGTGATCCCTTTCACGTACTTGCAAATAAAAGATATTGTCCCCCCCCCACACAGAAGTTCAAACAAAAATATTCGTGACGTATTGCCCAGGTGTGTATTTCGATTGCCAAGCAAGCTTCCTTTGTGCTTTGTGATGATTCACGAAAATTTGGTGAATCATCACAAAGCACAAAGGAAGATTGCTTGGCAATCGAAATACATATCTGGGCAATACGTCACGAATATTTTTGTTTGAACTTCTGTTCAAATTTATGTTTATGGTATGATTTTTTTATATTATTATATTAAATTATACTACATAAATTGGACCGCAATATATCCTATATATTGTATACACAGTTCACAATATTGTTATTTGTTTTTTTTTCTCTTTTTACAATGCATACCATTTAAATACATAATTCGAGGAACCCACTTTTTTTTTTCATTTAAATTTGCTAGGGTTCAAGTATTTTCCAATACTAACAACCCCAGTCCTTCATGACCCCTGCGACTACGGGGTCGGATATAACGGAATACATCTTGATATAAAATATAAATATTTAATTATTTTATCTATATTGTTTTTCACATTAGAGTTGACAGGTACATATTTTATTAACATTATATAAAAATATATTGCAGTTAACTTTTATGACATAAATATAATTTACCAAAATTAAACTGTGAACCAATGTTTCAGCAAATATGTTCTTAACGTATTGCTCAAATACTTATTTCGATTGCCTAACAATTCTCATAAGTGATTACCAAGTAATATTGGATATTTGTCCGTAACTGCTTCGTGATTGGGTGATTTCGTACTTCATGGTTTATACTGTAAAAAAAAGTTTAATATATTTGCGTAAGTTTTATTGGAGAAAAAAATGTGCTCTTAATATTTGATTTGCTAATAAATGTGAAACGAATTTCTGAATATTTGATTCTAAACTTTTGTATTTAAAATTAGAATTTATTGTATCAAATATTATATCGGTCGCTTTAATTGTAAATGGAAAAAAATAATCTAAACAAATGGAAAATGATAAAATGAAATTGTTTTCACTGATAAAAATATGTCGTTGAAGGTTGTGATATGATTTATATTAAGTTAAAAATGAAGGAAAATATATGAGAAGCTTATAAATTAATAAAACATGTACCCGACAATTTCAATTTGAGTGTTGATTAAAATTGAACGATTTTTATATATATATATATATATAGTGTCTGTTAATATTATCAATTAGGTATTTATTTATCTTTTCTCTGTTTTTATTCCTGCTGAAAAATTGATATGCGTGTGTTATCAACTGGCGTACAATAAAGTAAATATGACCGAACCACGTGCTTGCCTTAAATTACGTACTTTGATGATTGTAAAATTTAACATTCATTTGCATGAGATTATCGCAAATTAGGAAAACTTAAGTAGCTGCATATGACTTGAGTCAAGGACAAATTATGAATAGTATGCGACGTACATAACTTTTAAATCTTTGCTTTTCTCGCCATTCATATTATTAGTTCCGACTTATCGGAATTTATCAATTTGAATGGGAAATATTAAAATATAATATCTACATTACACTTTTATCGGCTGTTTCTAAATTTTATTGCAATACGGCAAATTTATTTTTCTATGTTTTGAAGTTGAGTTATCCTACACCATGCAATATGAGCCTTTTTATTTTCCTTTCGGAATCCAGTTAACTTTTCGGCGACTCTCCTTAATATTTCTACATTTAATAACTTATGATAGGACTTTTAAGGAAGATTCGAAAATCATGACTGATTTTACCCTCAACTTCATTGTAAGATTACAATGAGCAAAGCTTTTATGAAATAATTAAAAAAAAACAGTGGTAAGTTTCATGTTATTATGGTTTTGGTTGAAACTTTGTAACCTAAATTGAATTCGATGGTTGTTAAAACATTTTTTGGCTTTCATTCAAAGTTAAGTTGTAAATTTTGTGACTAGATTTTTGAAATTAATGTATCAAGCATTATGTATACCTCAAAAAAAAAAAAACATTAACGTGACAATGTAAGCCGATCTTTTATATCGATCTGGATAATTTTATTATATTTCCAATTCATTCATTAAAAAGAAAATAAAAATATTAATTACGTGATAGATATTGATTTATTTTAACATAAAATGTAATTAAGACCAGTGGTTTATGGCCATTAAACATGAAATATAATATTCAAGACACATTTTTTCTCAATGTTACAATGTCGGTTTTAACTTTTCTAACAAGTCAATTAAAATTTGTCGTTTTCGTTTGCTTTGTCTGACACTTGGATTAAAAGCTTTTCTCGAATTACATTGACGAATGTTTCTAGGACGTAAAACTAGTTAGTCTTATGATAATCTTGATTAAAATAAAGGAATAGCGCATTATTGTTTTTCAATCACAAAATTTAGAAAATTGCATTGTCTTTTTGTTTATTAACTAATTATTAAATTAATTTTTATTATGTTTTTGGATACAAACTTATTACTAACTCTCAAGTTTTCGTTATCTTGAAACATAATTGGTTGAATCATAATCGCAATTTCGAATTTGTTTTGGCTGACCAAAAAATAAAAATAATGTTTAGTCATTTCCTTAGATTAATGATATTTAAAAAAAGTAGGTAACGTTTAGTTTATAAAGATGATGTTATCACTATTATGTCATTACAAAACCCCTAATCTAACTAAACTTGATAAATGGACGACGTATAGGCAATCAGTTTAACATTGCAGTATAAATAATTGCCTATACGTAAGCAGGATAATTGAATAATGTTTATATAATATTACGACCTGAACTCGGCAAACGTTGTCCTGAAAGCCTATGATTGTGAATAGTTGTAAAAAAAATGAATTTAGGAAAAGAAAAGCATGTGAATTGTTAGAATTACATCCCTTATCAATCCGCAGCATTCCTCGCTGTACCAATTATAACTCAAGGTTTATAAATTACACAGGTTGTCTCATTAGAAAAAAAAAGTGACGTCATACGAAGAATTTTGAAATTTGAATCAGCCTGAAGATATGTACGAATTTCTTCTGAATACGTCACGTAGCGCATGAGGCCACCTGTGTATTTCATAAACCTTGATTATAACTTACCTTCAAGATATGCATATATCAATTACGTTTTGAGAAAATTTGTTCTATCTCTAAAAATCACTGCACAACTATAACAATGACGTATTGACAGTTAACGGCTATTGTATTGACCGTTGAAATAACCGTTTTCTTGCGGTCGCAGGTATAATACTGACGTAAGAACAAGATAAAAACAATCATTGAAGCTGATTGTATATCTTGACAAAATTTGAGCTTAATCGATGCAGAAATTTTTGAGTTTTTGAAATCAATCCAAACCAATATAACAATTTTATATGTGTAGATAAATTTTATTAGATTGCTTATTTAAATCAGAGGTTGTCAAAAGGCACACCTGGACAACATCTTGACATTTTTTCGATTCGCGAGATGCATCAGACTTATAAAATGTATTTTATAATGGCCAAAGTGGTGAAAACCAATGTATTAAAAATGTTTACAGTGTATTTAAATTTAATATGGAGAATTTGACATATAACTTTAATGGTGACTCGCGGAGTTATGATTCATTTCCTAAGTGGCCCGCAATATCATTTGGGTTGGCCACCCCTGATTTAAAATATACTGATTATTTGATATCTTAAAAAAGAACATAGATATTCGTTGTGTTCGTTTAATTATTTTAATCGGGCTTCTTCTCAATGCTACTTTTATTAATATTAATTAAACGTAAATAGGCATCCTTTTCTTCTGAAGAAAAATTAGTTGAACTTGATTACAAAGTTTCTATCAAATCAGTAGATCTGTCTTTAAATTGAAACCATAAGTGAAATCAAAATAAAATATTGGTAAAACTATTTAGATTAGACTTGTTTGTGATCTTCTTTTATACTTTTATTTTGGCAAAACACTAAGAAGTACCTGACAAAAAAATATTATCGAAATCCATTAACCTGTTCTTGAATTGAATAATAGAATTCAGGTAGACAAAAATTAAAGTTCAATTTAGCGACCTTTGTCTCATAATGGTCATTATTGTGAGCAAAACTGGTTTACATTCCAAACTGGTGTTAAAATTGCAAAGAATTTCTACCTGCACTTCAGTGATGATATGAAATAACATTAAAGGTTAAAATGTGAGGAAAAGGTGCATTCAAAGGTGTTACTAATGGATTCGGAAAGAGGTGTTAATGTGATTATAATTGACAACAAATAATAAATACCTCAAACTGGTTCAGATTCCTTAAACGACATATTTAAAGCTGGCATTCTCTTATTTTGGCCTTCAAGCTTGTACTATGTTATTTCATATCACCAATTGAGCATATACTTGAATTTTTCGTATATATTAGGATGATTTTTTTTTTTACTTTTTTTTTTGGTCCCATTGTGAAATTTTGTTGGAAATACCAAAAAAAAAAAATCTCTGAAAGTTTGAGCCCTTAATATTAATTTTAAGTCCTCAACCAAGACGTGTAAATATTTCCCATTGAAAATACACGGAAACTCTGATTTTTTATTTTTAAATTTCTATATCTCAACGGCATTTCATGGGATCGCTTTTACCAAAGATGGTTTTTTCTCAGAATTAAACGCTCTACAAAAGTGCCCATTGCGACAAAGTCGTAACTCACACCGGTGAGGTAGTACGGGCCACTGAACCTGATTTTTCCATAAAAATGTGCACTTATATTTGAAAATACAATGTAAAATGAAAAAAAATAATGACCTTCTTTATGTTAGTTAAGATGACTAAAAAGCTATTTGATTTCGCACATTTGGACGTTGTACATACAAAATTTTTGGAAATAGGTGGAAAGCGTGGAAGTAAATTCGAATATTTTATTTATTTTCAATAACAATAATTGGTTTTTAAATGGTTCTAAACACCGAAAAAAAGTTAGTATGGAAGATTTTATATTTGAATTAACAGTGAAATATATGGCAAAAAATTGCTACCTTAATGCTTTTCAGTCGAATATATAGTTACTCCAGATCACAACCATTGGTTCATTAAAAAAATAGATTTTAAAAAGTTTGATTGTTGAAAAATGAACCAAAATTTAAAATCGCCAATTTGGTATAAGTACTACATAAGTATTAAACTTTTATACTAATTTAGTGCAATGGCGTTATTTAAAATGTTGTTATTAAAATGGTATAAAAAAAACGCTTATATTTTATTTCTTAATATAATTTTAGATAAACTTTTTTTTACATTAACAACACGTTGATTATTAAATTTAAAATTTCGATTGTTGATTAAGTCTACATTATCTCATATTAAACATTTTATTGAGATAAAACCTTTAGTTGCGAATGCAACGGGCAACTACTAGTATTACATAAATAAGACCACAATATATATCATATGTTGTATAAAGAGTTCGCTAATGTTTAGAAACAAACAATACCTCTTAGACTGTTTTTTTTTCATTCTTCACTTAGAAATTTAAAAAAAATATATATACTCGAAAGAATTTTAAGTTAAATTTATTTAAATTGGCACATGACTAGTCTCTAAAGAAAATGATATTTTTTATTCTCAAACTTTTCTTTATGAAATGTTTTATGGTATTTTTAGAATATGATATTTTTTTTCAAATACAGGAAGAAAAAAAAATAATGTTTGGTTTACAGCCAAATTAGCATGGTTTTAACATTTTGGCAAATTTGAACCAATTAAAGAGTTGTGGATTTAAATTATTTTATTTTGCTATTAGCATTTACTTATTGTATTTTATTTTTATCTTTTAAATTGATTAGGTCGTTACCTTCTTTTTCACCTTGAAATTTTGAAATTATTGTTTACCTAGAATTTTAAAAATGGGATTAACTAAAGCAAATTGTTTGATATAATTATTGAAATTTTATTTTGTTTTTAAGTTATCACGCATCTGACAGTATGTACTTAATTAAATTAAATTATTGCCAAGTGGTTTTCGTGTGTCGGGTAGTAATGTTTCGTTTTGCGAAAATCGATTTTTCAGGTGGACAATCACGAAATCCATGCCCATCGATGTGTGCTGGCCAGCGTGTCACCGTATTTATTGGACTTGTTTACGGCCGATCAGGATAACAATCAAAGAAAATGCGAAAATGTTATCACATACAAACTGAATGGCGGATTCGATAAATTGGCATTGCAAAGACTTGTTGATTATGCATACACATCGATTTTGGCCGTACCCGAGAGTCAGGTAAGAGACTTGGTGAGCCGCAAATCATACACCTGGTACTCTCTCAAAGCAAAAAATAAAAATAGAGATACATATTATATTATGTATCAATCATACAATGTAATGGGGTTGCTTTATTAGAAAAAAAAACTTATTTGCAATATATTTGTAATGCGGCCATGCAAGAACACACACAAAAAACAACGCCCCAATCCTATATTTATTATAGGTGAGAGCCGTTTACTTGGCTGCACGGCAATTGAAAATGGATCGGGTGGTCAAGCAATGCATTCAACATTTGATCAGTAATTTGAATATCGAGAATTGTATTGAAACACGTTGGCTTCCAGGAATTGCGAAAAACCGGGAATTTGTCGCACAAGTTGACTCGTTCATCTCATCCAATGTAAGAAAAAAATATATTACTAACTCAACATTATGGTTTACATATATCAAATCACTTAAGCACAATGAGCAAAAGATGTTTCAAAAAAGTAGTTTATTAGACCACGTTTAATTCACAGAATCATTGTTCTTGAGCGATTTACTTTGGCTTCAATAGAAAGTCAATTTTTGAGAGCATTTCTATGAACTTAACGAAATTTATCAATTTTACTATTTGTTTTTCTTTCAGTTTGACGTTCTGACCAAGAGCAAAGTGTTGCTGTCCCTCAACTGTGTGAAAGCTGAAATTTTAAATCAAACCAAGCAAGAAATGTCGTTGGGCAATCCTCACACATTATGTCAATTGGTTTTAGATTGGATCAAGCGCGAGATTCGTGATAACAATATATCACTTACGTCAATGTTTGACAAGACACACATGCTTTACCTGGCTTTGGACAACTCGTTACAAGATTGTTTCGATCTGCCCTCTGAAGATGTGTCCAACACGGAAATCGTTCGTGACTATAAAAAACTATCGTTGAAAAATGGCATCAACGGGCAAAAAATCAAGCGGAAATGTTTAGGTCAACCCTCGAAACCACGCGTTTTGATTTATTCTCGTGACATTAATGTGGAGGATGTGGAACAAGAGTTTGATAAAGATTGGAATTTGATTGCGTCGTCAATTGTTGGCGAGCATACGTTTCTAGCTTTGGTTACGATTAGCGGTCGTTTGAGTATTCTTTCCGTTCAGTTACGTTTGAATCCTCCGGTTGTCACTCCGGGAACACGAACGCCTCCCGAGGGAGTTCTCGCCTCGGCTGTGGCCAACATCAATTTGTCGAACATTGAGAATGCAATTGGCATGTCAGGAACAAATGGATATCATCATAATGATATGAGTTCGACATCGAGTAACGTTTCAGTCGATTCGGAACAGCATATGATCGCTTCAATGACGTCATCGATGTCTGGCGAAGAAGAACCAGATTTATATGCCAATTTGTCAACGATGCTCTCGGGAAAGTGTGCTCTCGGTTGTATTGGCTTGGACGATTCAATTATCGTTTGCGGAGGATATGACCGAGTGGAATGTTTGAAAACGGTTGAACAATATTTTCCGTTGACTAACACTTGGATCGCTTTGCCGAACATGAGGGAAAATCGAGGTCGATTTCAAACAACGCTTGTCAATAACGTAATCTATGCGATTGGAGGTTCCAATGGACATACAGAACTGGCTTCTGTAGAAAAATTGGATTTGGAACAAACCCCGTTAAAATGGCAAAAGTCTGTTCCAATGCCACTAGCCCGGTCTAATGCTGGTAAATTTAAGTTTTTTTATATTGAAAAAAAAAAACATAAGTAAATTTATGCTTAATGCTATGTTTCCTTTAGTTTCAAATAGTTTTATATTCTATATTTCTAGTCTTGAGACGTTAGTGATAGCTACCAAATTAAAATTTATAAATAAAAGTAAATCGGAAATTTATTACAAAATGATTTTGTAGGTGTGTCATACTACAATAATCAAATTTACGTTATTGGAGGCTGGAATGGGCAAGCCGGTATTAAACAATGTGATGTGTATGATCCTAAAACTGATGAATGGAGTTCTGCTCCATCTTTGAATATCGGTACGTAAAATATCATTTAGCTTGCAGAGATTGAACTTAAATAATATATTTTTATATACAGGTCGTCATCAAGCCGGTGTGGCCGCTTTTAACAATACGCTTTATGTTATTGGAGGCACTGATAATTGGAATTGTTTAAATACAGTTGAGATTTATGATCCGGAAAATCAAACCGCGTGGTCTTTTTCGAAGCCATTGAACACGACTCGTCGTGGTTGTGGCGTTTGTGTGTTTCAAAACAAAATTTATGTTGTCGGTACGTAAAAATTTGGAAAATCATATACTTTTTTTAGAAAGTAAAATAACTTTTATTTGATTCAGGTGGTTCGGACGGTACTTCTTCATTGAAATCGACTGAAATTTTTGATGAAAGTTCCAACACTTGGACGATAGGACCTAATATGACAACAGCCCGAGCTAATGTTGCCGTAACAGTTGTTGGAAATCGTTTGTATGCCATTGGAGGATTTTCAGGTAGTTATTATCGACGTCACAATATTAACATATGTTCTTAATCGCTAATTGTTTTTTGTAAGGAAAATCATTTTTAAATTCTATTGAGTATTTGGACGCACATTCGAACGAGTGGACTACATTCATTCCTAAAATAAAAGACGTGGAACAGTTAAATCTGAGTGAAATACAGCACGATGAAATACAGTCAACGGCAGACGAATTAAATGGCTTGACACTATCGCAAAATTAAGTCCGATATTTTTTCGATCTCATTTTAAATGGGACCATTATTTGTAAGATGAAAATATCACATTTAAGTTGTTTATGTTCTTGTCATGTGTCTATTACATTTCATTTCGCACCTTCAATAATTGTACAAATTGAATAAGATTTTATCAGGAGTTCGTGCTGAGTTCATGATCAAGGTGATTTATTTAACAAGTTCATTGTCATAAAGATTTTTAGCAATAATTCGTATTTAAGTAAAACATTTATTGTTAAGCAAACAACGATTTTGTGGATAATGACAAGCACGCATTTTAACTTTTTTTTTTCTTTTGAGTTATTTTCCATTTAGTTTTAGTTTAACAAAGTCCTATTAAATTTTAAGACAAATATATATTATAAATTTAAAGTAAATAAGGAATATTTAATCATTGTTATTGAGAAATTATAAACACTTTTCGTACTATATGAAAATTGGAAGAGATTTTTTAAAAGAAAAAGAATTTATTATGTGCTATTGCTTTTTGAATATCTACTTGAAACACTTCTTATAAATTTATATTATATACATTCGTTTTTGGTGAGACATTTTTTTGTAAATATTTCTATCAAAAGAAAATGATACAAAGTCAGTATTTAAATTACTAAAAACAAAAAATAAATGTGTAGTTTTCAATTTGATAAGATATCAATTATATATATATAAAAGTAAATGTATTTGTGGAATTTTATTGTCCAGAAAAAATAAATAAGAACTATTGAAAATAAGGACTTACATTTTTTAATTGTTAGAATAAAAATCTTTAAGTATTCTTTGTTTAACTAGCAAAATATCAGTACATTTTTTTAATGAAAAAATTACGAGAAAAAGAAAAATATTTTTGCTATGAACAAATGGTTAGTAGGAATCACAGGGTATCGGGAAGTGAGGCAAAATGCCCTATTTTTATAGAACACTAGACATTATTTTATACAAGATATTTTTAATTACACATACGATGATGGTAAGCTTTTGTTATTATATTTCTTTTAGCATCCGAAGTTCTTACAATGAGAAGGAAAATGTAGATAATATGTGGTGCTTTTCCAGTAGATCAATAGTTGTTATTTACCTATACAGAAGTTATAACATACATATTTTCCTTTTTGAATTAATAAAGATAACAAAAATATTCAGATCAATTTCAGCGAAAAAAATCATTCCTTATATTCTTTTTATGCACTTGAAAATTGTCCTTTTTTGCAACTTTGAAATGATATTGCAGATGTACTTTTGCACACAGAACAAAAATCTTTGCACATATCACCACTGGTAAGGCCATCATTTTATAAATCGTTGGAAAAAGTAATCCGTTTTTTTTTTTTACTAAATGCAGAAGTAAAGCAACCAATGTTTCAATTGTGCAAATGTGCTGCGTCGTATGATCCTCAGTTTACAAATTACTGCAACTAGAGTATGATTTGTTTAAATGATAATAAAATATTTTTTTACTGAACGAAATAACCAGGAAATTAAGGACAAGTATATTGTTTTTTCCTTTAAGAAAGTATCATCTTTTTGGGAAATAAATGATCAGTAAGTATCTGTATTTTTGAGACCTCGAAATATTGCTCTTATAAAATTTTTCGCTACAAAAAAAGCTAACCGGTGACAACAGAGAATTATTCATTGGATTTTAATTAATCTTGTGCAAGTCTTAAAGTGCCAATCGAAAGATTAATCAAATGCCATACAAATTTTCAACACATGATTTTCCAATTTTGTACGAACAATTGGTTGATTAATTTTAAAAATCTGCCACTTTGATGGTCGATTTCATCCTTTAAACGTGGTTGGTTTTTGGAAAAATTTGCACAGCATGTACAGATGGACGTCTACTTTCGATTGGCATCATTAAAAAATCTTGAAATTTAACGATATTCATGAAAAGTCAACGATGGTTAACCCACGGTTTTTTTTAGGAAAAACGTTTTTAAATAAGGGATGATTTTCAAACCAAGGGCAGTTTCGAGTTTGCAACAATGTATAGAATGATAATATAACAAGCTTTTCAAACAATTCGCATTTGTTGACAATTTGAATTGTTTAATATTTTGAATTAAGACGACCCTAAAATTTGTCAAGAATTTTGTTTGAAGCTTTGGGTACATCCTCCTGTTTCACAGGTGGCACTAAAAACTTAATGTGGTTTAATTGACATTACATGTCAAGAGTTCACACGTCATGACATAGATGGTGATACTGCTTAAGTTCATTTGACAGCTAAGTTTTGAAAACTATTAGTTTATAATTGAATTTATTCAATCCAAAAAAATTTATTTTTTGTCGTTATGATTGGTTGAATTGATGTTCAGTGTTGCATTTAAACTTCATAAAATCGGAATCGACCCAAATAAATGTAAATCTAGTAATATTTATTGAAAATTGTAGGTATTGCCGCATTGTTTACATAAGGTTATATATACTTTCTGTATATTTTGTAAATATTTTCCCACGTTTAACTATCCATTGAACGATTAGTTCAATCTTCGTTAATATCGAATATTGATTTTTTTTAGGCTGCATATCGAAAGTATAAGTCCAGTTGTACACGCTGTGCCAATTTTTCCCCAAACAAACCACGTTTAAGGGATGAAATCGACCATCAAAGTGCCCGAAGAAATCATTAAACCATCCAACTTTCAAGAGCTTATAACGTCGTTAAATAAGGGTTGATTTTCGACCAAAGGCAGTTTTGGGTTCGTTACAATGTCTAGAACGATAATATCACAATCGTTTTCGATTTCGAAACAAAAAGATTTTTGGGCAAAAAAAACCGTGGGTTAACCATCGTTGATTTTTCATGAAAAACGTCAAAATTAAAAATTTTTTTTAAGGCTGCCAATCGAAAGTATAAGTCCATCTGTACATGCTGTGCAAATTTTTCCCAAAACAAACCACGTTTAAGGGTTGAAAATGCGGTTTAAGGGATGAACACTTCCCACTAAGAGGGAGAGACGAATGTGGCTTCTTCAGCAATTGCATGTACCATCGTTATATAAGGGATGATTTTCGAACCAAAGGCAGTTTCGGGTTCGTAACAATGTATAGAACGATAATATAATAATTTTTTTCGATTTCGAAACAAAAAAATTTTAGGCCAAAAAAAACCGTGGGTTAACCATCGTTGATTTTTCACGAAAATCGTCAAATTAAAAAATTTCTTTTAGCCCGCCAATCGAAAGTATAAGTCCAACTGTACATGCTGTGCAAATTTTTCCCAAAACAAACCACGTTTAAGGGTTGAAAATGCGGTTTAAGGGAAGAACACTTCCCACTAAGAGGGAGAGACGAATGTGGCTTCTTCAGCAATTGCATGTACCATCGTTATATAAGGGATGATTTTCGAACCAAAGGCAGTTTCGGGTTCGTAACAATGTATAGAACGATAATATAATAATTTTTTTCGATTTCGAAACAAAAAAATTTTAGGCCAAAAAAAACCGTGGGTTAACCATCGTTGATTTTTCACGAAAATCGTCAAATTAAAAAATTTCTTTTAGCCCGCCAATCGAAAGTATAAGTCCAACTGTACATGCTGTGCAAATTTTTCCCAAAACAAACCACGTTTAAGGGTTGAAAATGCGGTTTAAGGGAAGAACACTTCCCACTAAGAGGGAGAGACGAATGTGGCTTCTTCAGCAATTGCATGTACCATCGTTATATAAGGGATGATTTTCGAACCAAAGGCAGTTTCGGGTTCGTAACAATGTATAGAACGATAATATAATAATTTTTTTCGATTTCGAAACAAAAAAAATTTAGGCCAAAAAAAACCGTGGGTTAACCATCGTTGATTTTTCACGAAAAACGTCAAATTAAAAAAATTTTTTTATGCCGCCAATCGAAAGTATAAGTCCAACTGTACATGCTGTGCAAATTTTTCCCAAAACAAACCACGTTTAAGGGTTGAAAATGCGGTTTAAGGGAAGAACACTTCCCACTAAGAGGGAGAGACGAATGTGGCTTCTTCAGCAATTGCATGTACCATCGTTATATAAGGGATGATTTTCGAACCAAAGGCAGTTTCGGGTTCGTAACAATGTATAGAACGATAATATAATAATTTTTTTCGATTTCGAAACAAAAAAATTTTAGGCCAAAAAAAACCATGGGTTAACCATCGTTGATTTTTCACGAAAATCGTCTAATTAAAAAAATTTTTTTTTAGACCGCCAATCGAAAGTATATGTCCAACTGTACATGCTGTGCAAATTTTTCCCTAAACAAACCACGTTTAAGGGTTGAAAATGCGGTTTAAGGGAAGAACACTTCCCACTAAGAGGGAGAGACGAATGTGGCTTCTTCAGCAATTGCATGTACCATCGTTATATAAGGGATGATTTTCGAACCAAAGGCAGTTTCGGGTTCGTAACAATGTATAGAACGATAATATAACAATTTTTTACGATTTCGTAACCAAAAAATTTTAGGCCAAAAAAAACCGTGGGTTAACCATCGTTGATTTTTCACGAAAATCGTCTAATTAAAAAAATTTTTTTTTAGACCGCCAATCGAAAGTATATGTCCAACTGTACATGCTGTGCAAATTTTTCCCAAAACAAACCACGTTTAAGGGATGAAAATGCGGTTTAAGGGAAGAACACTTCCCACTAAGAGGGAGAGACGAATGTGGCTTCTTCAGCAATTGCATGTACCATCGTTATATAAGGGATGATTTTCGAACCAAAGGCAGTTTCGGGTTCGTAACAATGTATAGAACGATAATATAATAATTTTTTTCGATTTCGAAACAAAAAAATTTTAGGCCAAAAAAAACCGTGGGTTAACCATCGTTGATTTTTCACGAAAAACGTCAAATTAAAAATTTTTTTTTTATGCCGCCAATCGAAAGTATAAGTCCAACTGTACATGCTGTGCAAATTTTTCCCAAAACAAACCACGTTTAAGGGTTGAAAATGCGGTTTAAGGGAAGAACACTTCCCACTAAGAGGGAGAGACGAATGTGGCTTCTTCAGCAATTGCATGTACCATCGTTATATAAGGGATGATTTTCGAACCAAAGGCAGTTTCGGGTTCGTAACAATGTATAGAACGATAATATAATAATTTTTTTCGATTTCGAAACAAAAAAATTTTAGGCCAAAAAAAACCGTGGGTTAACCATCGTTGATTTTTCACGAAAAACGTCAAATTAAAAAAATTTTTTTATGCCGCCAATCGAAAGTATAAGTCCAACTGTACATGCTGTGCAAATTTTTCCCAAAACAAACCACGTTTAAGGGTTGAAAATGCGGTTTAAGGGAAGAACACTTCCCACTAAGAGGGAGAGACGAATGTGGCTTCTTCAGCAATTGCATGTACCATCGTTATATAAGGGATGATTTTCGAACCAAAGGCAGTTTCGGGTTCGTAACAATGTATAGAACGATAATATAACAATTTTTTACGATTTCGTAACCAAAAAATTTTAGGCCAAAAAAAACCGTGGGTTAACCATCGTTGATTTTTCACGAAAATCGTCTAATTAAAAAAATTTTTTTTTAGACCGCCAATCGAAAGTATATGTCCAACTGTACATGCTGTGCAAATTTTTCCCAAAACAAACCACGTTTAAGGGATGAAAATGCGGTTTAAGGGAAGAACACTTCCCACTAAGAGGGAGAGACGAATGTGGCTTCTTCAGCAATTGCATGTACCATCGTTATATAAGGGATGATTTTCGAACCAAAGGCAGTTTCGGGTTCGTAACAATGTATAGAACGATAATATAATAATTTTTTTCGATTTCGAAACAAAAAAATTTTAGGCCAAAAAAAACCGTGGGTTAACCATCGTTGATTTTTCACGAAAAACGTCAAATTAAAAATTTTTTTTTTATGCCGCCAATCGAAAGTATATGTCCAACTGTACATGCTGTGCAAATTTTTCCCAAAACAAACCACGTTTAAGGGTTGAAAATGCGGTTTAAGGGAAGAACACTTCCCACTAAGAGGGAGAGACGAATGTGGCTTCATCAGCAATTGCATGTACCATCGTTATATAAGGGATGATTTTCGAACCAAAGGCAGTTTCGGGTTCGTAACAATGTATAGAACGATAATATAATAATTTTTTTCGATTTCGAAACAAAAAAATTTTAGGCCAAAAAAAACCGTGGGTTAACCATCGTTGATTTTTCACGAAAATCGTCAAATTAAAAAATTTCTTTTAGCCCGCCAATCGAAAGTATAAGTCCAACTGTACATGCTGTGCAAATTTTTCCCAAAACAAACCACGTTTAAGGGTTGAAAATGCGGTTTAAGGGAAGAACACTTCCCACTAAGAGGGAGAGACGAATGTGGCTTCTTCAGCAATTGCATGTACCATCGTTATATAAGGGATGATTTTCGAACCAAAGGCAGTTTCGGGTTCGTAACAATGTATAGAACGATAATATAATAATTTTTTTCGATTTCGAAACAAAAAAATTTTAGGCCAAAAAAAACCATGGGTTAACCATCGTTGATTTTTCACGAAAAACGTCAAATTAAAAAAATTTTTTTATGCCGCCAATCGAAAGTATAAGTCCAACTGTACATGCTGTGCAAATTTTTCCCAAAACAAACCACGTTTAAGGGTTGAAAATGCGGTTTAAGGGAAGAACACTTCCCACTAAGAGGGAGAGACGAATGTGGCTTCTTCAGCAATTGCA
This sequence comes from Sisyra terminalis, assembly GCA_958496175.1. NCBI lineage: Eukaryota > Metazoa > Arthropoda > Insecta > Neuroptera > Sisyridae > Sisyra > Sisyra terminalis. The sequence continues at coordinate 46,685,424 of OY292279.1, read as the reverse complement.
TGTACCATCGTTATATAAGGGATGATTTTCGAACCAAAGGCAGTTTCGGGTTCGTAACAATGTATAGAACGATAATATAATAATTTTTTTCGATTTCGAAACAAAAAAATTTTAGGCCAAAAAAAACCATGGGTTAACCATCGTTGATTTTTCACGAAAATCGTCTAATTAAAAAAATTTTTTTTTAGACCGCCAATCGAAAGTATATGTCCAACTGTACATGCTGTGCAAATTTTTCCCTAAACAAACCACGTTTAAGGGTTGAAAATGCGGTTTAAGGGAAGAACACTTCCCACTAAGAGGGAGAGACGAATGTGGCTTCTTCAGCAATTGCATGTACCATCGTTATATAAGGGATGATTTTCGAACCAAAGGCAGTTTCGGGTTCGTAACAATGTATAGAACGATAATATAACAATTTTTTACGATTTCGTAACCAAAAAATTTTAGGCCAAAAAAAACCGTGGGTTAACCATCGTTGATTTTTCACGAAAATCGTCTAATTAAAAAAATTTTTTTTTAGACCGCCAATCGAAAGTATATGTCCAACTGTACATGCTGTGCAAATTTTTCCCAAAACAAACCACGTTTAAGGGATGAAAATGCGGTTTAAGGGAAGAACACTTCCCACTAAGAGGGAGAGACGAATGTGGCTTCTTCAGCAATTGCATGTACCATCGTTATATAAGGGATGATTTTCGAACCAAAGGCAGTTTCGGGTTCGTAACAATGTATAGAACGATAATATAATAATTTTTTTCGATTTCGAAACAAAAAAATTTTAGGCCAAAAAAAACCGTGGGTTAACCATCGTTGATTTTTCACGAAAAACGTCAAATTAAAAATTTTTTTTTTATGCCGCCAATCGAAAGTATAAGTCCAACTGTACATGCTGTGCAAATTTTTCCCAAAACAAACCACGTTTAAGGGTTGAAAATGCGGTTTAAGGGAAGAACACTTCCCACTAAGAGGGAGAGACGAATGTGGCTTCTTCAGCAATTGCATGTACCATCGTTATATAAGGGATGATTTTCGAACCAAAGGCAGTTTCGGGTTCGTAACAATGTATAGAACGATAATATAATAATTTTTTTCGATTTCGAAACAAAAAAATTTTAGGCCAAAAAAAACCGTGGGTTAACCATCGTTGATTTTTCACGAAAAACGTCAAATTAAAAAAATTTTTTTATGCCGCCAATCGAAAGTATAAGTCCAACTGTACATGCTGTGCAAATTTTTCCCAAAACAAACCACGTTTAAGGGTTGAAAATGCGGTTTAAGGGAAGAACACTTCCCACTAAGAGGGAGAGACGAATGTGGCTTCTTCAGCAATTGCATGTACCATCGTTATATAAGGGATGATTTTCGAACCAAAGGCAGTTTCGGGTTCGTAACAATGTATAGAACGATAATATAATAATTTTTTTCGATTTCGAAACAAAAAAATTTTAGGCCAAAAAAAACCATGGGTTAACCATCGTTGATTTTTCACGAAAATCGTCTAATTAAAAAAATTTTTTTTTAGACCGCCAATCGAAAGTATATGTCCAACTGTACATGCTGTGCAAATTTTTCCCTAAACAAACCACGTTTAAGGGTTGAAAATGCGGTTTAAGGGAAGAACACTTCCCACTAAGAGGGAGAGACGAATGTGGCTTCTTCAGCAATTGCATGTACCATCGTTATATAAGGGATGATTTTCGAACCAAAGGCAGTTTCGGGTTCGTAACAATGTATAGAACGATAATATAACAATTTTTTACGATTTCGTAACCAAAAAATTTTAGGCCAAAAAAAACCGTGGGTTAACCATCGTTGATTTTTCACGAAAATCGTCTAATTAAAAAAATTTTTTTTTAGACCGCCAATCGAAAGTATATGTCCAACTGTACATGCTGTGCAAATTTTTCCCAAAACAAACCACGTTTAAGGGATGAAAATGCGGTTTAAGGGAAGAACACTTCCCACTAAGAGGGAGAGACGAATGTGGCTTCTTCAGCAATTGCATGTACCATCGTTATATAAGGGATGATTTTCGAACCAAAGGCAGTTTCGGGTTCGTAACAATGTATAGAACGATAATATAATAATTTTTTTCGATTTCGAAACAAAAAAATTTTAGGCCAAAAAAAACCGTGGGTTAACCATCGTTGATTTTTCACGAAAAACGTCAAATTAAAAATTTTTTTTTTATGCCGCCAATCGAAAGTATAAGTCCAACTGTACATGCTGTGCAAATTTTTCCCAAAACAAACCACGTTTAAGGGTTGAAAATGCGGTTTAAGGGAAGAACACTTCCCACTAAGAGGGAGAGACGAATGTGGCTTCTTCAGCAATTGCATGTACCATCGTTATATAAGGGATGATTTTCGAACCAAAGGCAGTTTCGGGTTCGTAACAATGTATAGAACGATAATATAATAATTTTTTTCGATTTCGAAACAAAAAAATTTTAGGCCAAAAAAAACCGTGGGTTAACCATCGTTGATTTTTCACGAAAATCGTCAAATTAAAAAATTTCTTTTAGCCCGCCAATCGAAAGTATAAGTCCAACTGTACATGCTGTGCAAATTTTTCCCAAAACAAACCACGTTTAAGGGATGAAAATGCGGTTTAAGGGAAGAACACTTCCCACTAAGAGGGAGAGACGAATGTGGCTTCTTCAGCAATTGCATGTACCATCGTTATATAAGGGATGATTTTCGAACCAAAGGCAGTTTCGGGTTCGTAACAATGTATAGAACGATAATATAATAATTTTTTTCGATTTCGAAACAAAAAAATTTTAGGCCAAAAAAAACCGTGGGTTAACCATCGTTGATTTTTCACGAAAAACGTCAAATTAAAAAAATTTTTTTATGCCGCCAATCGAAAGTATAAGTCCAACTGTACATGCTGTGCAAATTTTTCCCAAAACAAACCACGTTTAAGGGTTGAAAATGCGGTTTAAGGGAAGAACACTTCCCACTAAGAGGGAGAGACGAATGTGGCTTCTTCAGCAATTGCATGTACCATCGTTATATAAGGGATGATTTTCGAACCAAAGGCAGTTTCGGGTTCGTAACAATGTATAGAACGATAATATAATAATTTTTTTCGATTTCGAAACAAAAAAATTTTAGGCCAAAAAAAACCATGGGTTAACCATCGTTGATTTTTCACGAAAATCGTCTAATTAAAAAAATTTTTTTTTAGACCGCCAATCGAAAGTATATGTCCAACTGTACATGCTGTGCAAATTTTTCCCAAAACAAACCACGTTTAAGGGATGAAAATGCGGTTTAAGGGAAGAACACTTCCCACTAAGAGGGAGAGACGAATGTGGCTTCTTCAGCAATTGCATGTACCATCGTTATATAAGGGATGATTTTCGAACCAAAGGCAGTTTCGGGTTCGTAACAATGTATAGAACGATAATATAATAATTTTTTTCGATTTCGAAACAAAAAAATTTTAGGCCAAAAAAAACCATGGGTTAACCATCGTTGATTTTTCACGAAAATCGTCTAATTAAAAAAATTTTTTTTTAGACCGCCAATCGAAAGTATATGTCCAACTGTACATGCTGTGCAAATTTTTCCCTAAACAAACCACGTTTAAGGGTTGAAAATGCGGTTTAAGGGAAGAACACTTCCCACTAAGAGGGAGAGACGAATGTGGCTTGTTCAGCAATTGCATGTACCATCGTTATATAAGGGATGATTTTCGAACCAAAGGCAGTTTCGGGTTCGTAACAATGTATAGAACGATAATATAATAATTTTTTTCGATTTCGAAACAAAAAAATTTTAGGCCAAAAAAAACCGTGGGTTAACCATCGTTGATTTTTCACGAAAAACGTCAAATTAAAAATTTTTTTTTTATGCCGCCAATCGAAAGTATAAGTCCAACTGTACATGCTGTGCAAATTTTTCCCAAAACAAACCACGTTTAAGGGTTAAAAATGCGGTTTAAGGGAAGAACACTTCCCACTAAGAGGGAGAGACGAATGTGGCTTCTTCAGCAATTGCATGTACCATCGTTATATAAGGGATGATTTTCGAACCAAAGGCAGTTTCGGGTTCGTAACAATGTATAGAACGATAATATAATAATTTTTTTCGATTTCGAAACAAAAACATTTTAGGCCAAAAAAAACCGTGGGTTAACCATCGTTGATTTTTCACGAAAATCGTCAAATTAAAAAATTTCTTTTAGCCCGCCAATCGAAAGTATAAGTCCAACTGTACATGCTGTGCAAATTTTTCCCAAAACAAACCACGTTTAAGGGATGAAAATGCGGTTTAAGGGAAGAACACTTCCCACTAAGAGGGAGAGACGAATGTGGCTTCTTCAGCAATTGCATGTACCATCGTTATATAAGGGATGATTTTCGAACCAAAGGCAGTTTCGGGTTCGTAACAATGTATAGAACGATAATATAATAATTTTTTTCGATTTCGAAACAAAAAAATTTTAGGCCAAAAAAAACCGTGGGTTAACCATCGTTGATTTTTCACGAAAAACGTCAAATTAAAAATTTTTTTTTTATGCCGCCAATCGAAAGTATAAGTCCAACTGTACATGCTGTGCAAATTTTTCCCAAAACAAACCACGTTTAAGGGTTAAAAATGCGGTTTAAGGGAAGAACACTTCCCACTAAGAGGGAGAGACGAATGTGGCTTCATCAGCAATTGCATGTACCATCGTTATAAGAGGGATGATTTTCGAACCAAAGGCAGTTTCGGGTTCGTAACAATGTATAGAACGATAATATAACAATTTTTTACGATTTCGTAACCAAAAAATTTTAGGCCAAAAAAAACCGTGGGTTAACCATCGTTGATTTTTCACGAAAATCGTCTAATTAAAAAAATTTTTTTTTAGACCGCCAATCGAAAGTATATGTCCAACTGTACATGCTGTGCAAATTTTTCCCAAAACAAACCACGTTTAAGGGATGAAAATGCGGTTTAAGGGAAGAACACTTCCCACTAAGAGGGAGAGACGAATGTGGCTTCTTCAGCAATTGCATGTACCATCGTTATATAAGGGATGATTTTCGAACCAAAGGCAGTTTCGGGTTCGTAACAATGTATAGAACGATAATATAATAATTTTTTTCGATTTCGAAACAAAAAAATTTTAGGCCAAAAAAAACCGTGGGTTAACCATCGTTGATTTTTCACGAAAAACGTCAAATTAAAAATTTTTTTTTTATTCCGCCAATCGAAAGTATAAGTCCAACTGTACATGCTGTGCAAATTTTTCCCAAAACAAACCACGTTTAAGGGTTAAAAATGCGGTTTAAGGGAAGAACACTTCCCACTAAGAGGGAGAGACGAATGTGGCTTCATCAGCAATTGCATGTACCATCGTTATATAAGGGATGATTTTCGAACCAAAGGCAGTTTCGGGTTCGTAACAATGTATAGAACGATAATATAATAATTTTTTTCGATTTCGAAACAAAAAAATTTTAGGCCAAAAAAAACCGTGGGTTAACCATCGTTGATTTTTCACGAAAAACGTCAAATTAAAAATTTTTTTTTATGCCGCCAATCGAAAGTATAAGTCCAACTGTACATGCTGTGCAAATTTTTCCCAAAACAAACCACGTTTAAGGGTTGAAAATGCGGTTTAAGGGAAGAACACTTCCCACTAAGAGGGAGAGACGAATGTGGCTTCTTCAGCAATTGCATGTACCATCGTTATATAAGGGATGATTTTCGAACCAAAGGCAGTTTCGGGTTCGTAACAATGTATAGAACGATAATATAATAATTTTTTTCGATTTCGAAACAAAAAAATTTTAGGCCAAAAAAAACCGTGGGTTAACCATCGTTGATTTTTCACGAAAATCGTCAAATTAAAAAATTTCTTTTAGCCCGCCAATCGAAAGTATAAGTCCAACTGTACATGCTGTGCAAATTTTTCCCAAAACAAACCACGTTTAAGGGATGAAAATGCGGTTTAAGGGAAGAACACTTCCCACTAAGAGGGAGAGACGAATGTGGCTTCTTCAGCAATTGCATGTACCATCGTTATATAAGGGATGATTTTCGAACCAAAGGCAGTTTCGGGTTCGTAACAATGTATAGAACGATAATATAATAATTTTTTTCGATTTCGAAACAAAAAAATTTTAGGCCAAAAAAAACCGTGGGTTAACCATCGTTGATTTTTCACGAAAAACGTCAAATTAAAAAAATTTTTTTATGCCGCCAATCGAAAGTATAAGTCCAACTGTACATGCTGTGCAAATTTTTCCCAAAACAAACCACGTTTAAGGGTTGAAAATGCGGTTTAAGGGAAGAACACTTCCCACTAAGAGGGAGAGACGAATGTGGCTTCATCAGCAATTGCATGTACCATCGTTATATAAGGGATGATTTTCGAACCAAAGGCAGTTTCGGGTTCGTAACAATGTATAGAACGATAATATAATAATTTTTTTCGATTTCGAAACAAAAAAATTTTAGGCCAAAAAAAACCGTGGGTTAACCATCGTTGATTTTTCACGAAAATCGTCTAATTAAAAAAATTTTTTTTTAGACCGCCAATCGAAAGTATATGTCCAACTGTACATGCTGTGCAAATTTTTCCCTAAACAAACCACGTTTAAGGGTTGAAAATGCGGTTTAAGGGAAGAACACTTCCCACTAAGAGGGAGAGACGAATGTGGCTTCTTCAGCAATTGCATGTACCATCGTTATATAAGGGATGATTTTCGAACCAAAGGCAGTTTCGGGTTCGTAACAATGTATAGAACGATAATATAATAATTTTTTTCGATTTCGAAACAAAAAAATTTTAGGCCAAAAAAAACCGTGGGTTAACCATCGTTGATTTTTCACGAAAATCGTCAAATTAAAAAATTTCTTTTAGCCCGCCAATCGAAAGTATAAGTCCAACTGTACATGCTGTGCAAATTTTTCCCAAAACAAACCACGTTTAAGGGTTGAAAATGCGGTTTAAGGGAAGAACACTTCCCACTAAGAGGGAGAGACGAATGTGGCTTCTTCAGCAATTGCATGTACCATCGATATATAAGGAATGATTTTCGAACCAAAGGCAGTTTCGGGTTCGTAACAATGTATAGAACGATAATATAATAATTTTTTTCGATTTCGAAACAAAAAAATTTTAGGCCAAAAAAAACCGTGGGTTAACCATCGTTGATTTTTCACGAAAAACGTCAAATTAAAAAAATTTTTTTATGCCGCCAATCGAAAGTATAAGTCCAACTGTACATGCTGTGCAAATTTTTCCCAAAACAAACCACGTTTAAGGGTTGAAAATGCGGTTTAAGGGAAGAACACTTCCCACTAAGAGGGAGAGACGAATGTGGCTTCTTCAGCAATTGCATGTACCATCGTTATATAAGGGATGATTTTCGAACCAAAGGCAGTTTCGGGTTCGTAACAATGTATAGAACGATAATATAATAATTTTTTTCGATTTCGAAACAAAAAAATTTTAGGCCAAAAAAAACCATGGGTTAACCATCGTTGATTTTTCACGAAAATCGTCTAATTAAAAAAATTTTTTTTTAGACCGCCAATCGAAAGTATATGTCCAACTGTACATGCTGTGCAAATTTTTCCCTAAACAAACCACGTTTAAGGGTTGAAAATGCGGTTTAAGGGAAGAACACTTCCCACTAAGAGGGAGAGACGAATGTGGCTTCTTCAGCAATTGCATGTACCATCGTTATATAAGGGATGATTTTCGAACCAAAGGCAGTTTCGGGTTCGTAACAATGTATAGAACGATAATATAATAATTTTTTTCGATTTCGAAACAAAAAAATTTTAGGCCAAAAAAAACCGTGGGTTAACCATCGTTGATTTTTCACGAAAAACGTCAAATTAAAAATTTTTTTTTTATGCCGCCAATCGAAAGTATAAGTCCAACTGTACATGCTGTGCAAATTTTTCCCAAAACAAACCACGTTTAAGGGTTAAAAATGCGGTTTAAGGGAAGAACACTTCCCACTAAGAGGGAGAGACGAATGTGGCTTCATCAGCAATTGCATGTACCATCGTTATATAAGGGATGATTTTCGAACCAAAGGCAGTTTCGGGTTCGTAACAATGTATAGAACGATAATATAATAATTTTTTTCGATTTCGAAACAAAAAAATTTTAGGCCAAAAAAAACCGTGGGTTAACCATCGTTGATTTTTCACGAAAATCGTCAAATTAAAAAATTTCTTTTAGCCCGCCAATCGAAAGTATAAGTCCAACTGTACATGCTGTGCAAATTTTTCCCAAAACAAACCACGTTTAAGGGATGAAAATGCGGTTTAAGGGAAGAACACTTCCCACTAAGAGGGAGAGACGAATGTGGCTTCTTCAGCAATTGCATGTACCATCGTTATATAAGGGATGATTTTCGAACCAAAGGCAGTTTCGGGTTCGTAACAATGTATAGAACGATAATATAATAATTTTTTTCGATTTCGAAACAAAAAAATTTTAGGCCAAAAAAAACCGTGGGTTAACCATCGTTGATTTTTCACGAAAAACGTCAAATTAAAAAAATTTTTTTATGCCGCCAATCGAAAGTATAAGTCCAACTGTACATGCTGTGCAAATTTTTCCCAAAACAAACCACGTTTAAGGGTTGAAAATGCGGTTTAAGGGAAGAACACTTCCCACTAAGAGGGAGAGACGAATGTGGCTTCTTCAGCAATTGCATGTACCATCGTTATATAAGGGATGATTTTCGAACCAAAGGCAGTTTCGGGTTCGTAACAATGTATAGAACGATAATATAATAATTTTTTTCGATTTCGAAACAAAAAAATTTTAGGCCAAAAAAAACCATGGGTTAACCATCGTTGATTTTTCACGAAAATCGTCTAATTAAAAAAATTTTTTTTTAGACCGCCAATCGAAAGTATATGTCCAACTGTACATGCTGTGCAAATTTTTCCCTAAACAAACCACGTTTAAGGGTTGAAAATGCGGTTTAAGGGAAGAACACTTCCCACTAAGAGGGAGAGACGAATGTGGCTTCTTCAGCAATTGCATGTACCATCGTTATATAAGGGATGATTTTCGAACCAAAGGCAGTTTCGGGTTCGTAACAATGTATAGAACGATAATATAATAATTTTTTTCGATTTCGAAACAAAAAAATTTTAGGCCAAAAAAAACCGTGGGTTAACCATCGTTGATTTTTCACGAAAATCGTCAAATTAAAAAATTTCTTTTAGCCCGCCAATCGAAAGTATAAGTCCAACTGTACATGCTGTGCAAATTTTTCCCAAAACAAACCACGTTTAAGGGTTGAAAATGCGGTTTAAGGGAAGAACACTTCCCACTAAGAGGGAGAGACGAATGTGGCTTCTTCAGCAATTGCATGTACCATCGATATATAAGGAATGATTTTCGAACCAAAGGCAGTTTCGGGTTCGTAACAATGTATAGAACGATAATATAATAATTTTTTTCGATTTCGAAACAAAAAAATTTTAGGCCAAAAAAAACCGTGGGTTAACCATCGTTGATTTTTCACGAAAAACGTCAAATTAAAAAAAATTTTTTATGCCGCCAATCGAAAGTATAAGTCCAACTGTACATGCTGTGCAAATTTTTCCCAAAACAAACCACGTTTAAGGGTTGAAAATGCGGTTTAAGGGAAGAACACTTCCCACTAAGAGGGAGAGACGAATGTGGCTTCTTCAGCAATTGCATGTACCATCGTTATATAAGGGATGATTTTCGAACCAAAGGCAGTTTCGGGTTCGTAACAATGTATAGAACGATAATATAATAATTTTTTTCGATTTCGAAACAAAAAAATTTTAGGCCAAAAAAAACCATGGGTTAACCATCGTTGATTTTTCACGAAAATCGTCTAATTAAAAAAATTTTTTTTTAGACCGCCAATCGAAAGTATATGTCCAACTGTACATGCTGTGCAAATTTTTCCCTAAACAAACCACGTTTAAGGGTTGAAAATGCGGTTTAAGGGAAGAACACTTCCCACTAAGAGGGAGAGACGAATGTGGCTTCTTCAGCAATTGCATGTACCATCGTTATATAAGGGATGATTTTCGAACCAAAGGCAGTTTCGGGTTCGTAACAATGTATAGAACGATAATATAATAATTTTTTTCGATTTCGAAACAAAAAAATTTTAGGCCAAAAAAAACCGTGGGTTAACCATCGTTGATTTTTCACGAAAAACGTCAAATTAAAATTTTTTTTTTTATGCCGCCAATCGAAAGTATAAGTCCAACTGTACATGCTGTGCAAATTTTTCCCAAAACAAACCACGTTTAAGGGTTAAAAATGCGGTTTAAGGGAAGAACACTTCCCACTAAGAGGGAGAGACGAATGTGGCTTCATCAGCAATTGCATGTACCATCGTTATATAAGGGATGATTTTCGAACCAAAGGCAGTTTCGGGTTCGTAACAATGTATAGAACGATAATATAATAATTTTTTTCGATTTCGAAACAAAAAAATTTTAGGCCAAAAAAAACCGTGGGTTAACCATCGTTGATTTTTCACGAAAAACGTCAAATTAAAAATTTTTTTTTATGCCGCCAATCGAAAGTATAAGTCCAACTGTACATGCTGTGCAAATTTTTCCCAAAACAAACCACGTTTAAGGGTTGAAAATGCGGTTTAAGGGAAGAACACTTCCCACTAAGAGGGAGAGACGAATGTGGCTTCTTCAGCAATTGCATGTACCATCGTTATATAAGGGATGATTTTCGAACCAAAGGCAGTTTCGGGTTCGTAACAATGTATAGAACGATAATATAATAATTTTTTTCGATTTCGAAACAAAAAAATTGTAGGCCAAAAAAAACCATGGGTTAACCATCGTTGATTTTTCACGAAAATCGTCTAATTAAAAAAATTTTTTTTTAGACCGCCAATCGAAAGTATATGTCCAACTGTACATGCTGTGCAAATTTTTCCCTAAACAAACCACGTTTAAGGGTTGAAAATGCGGTTTAAGGGAAGAACACTTCCCACTAAGAGGGAGAGACGAATGTGGCTTCTTCAGCAATTGCATGTACCATCGTTATATAAGGGATGATTTTCGAACCAAAGGCAGTTTCGGGTTCGTAACAATGTATAGAACGATAATATAATAATTTTTTTCGATTTCGAAACAAAAAAATTTTAGGCCAAAAAAAACCATGGGTTAACCATCGTTGATTTTTCACGAAAATCGTCTAATTAAAAAAATTTTTTTTTAGACCGCCAATCGAAAGTATATGTCCAACTGTACATGCTGTGCAAATTTTTCCCTAAACAAACCACGTTTAAGGGTTGAAAATGCGGTTTAAGGGAAGAACACTTCCCACTAAGAGGGAGAGACGAATGTGGCTTCTTCAGCAATTGCATGTACCATCGTTATATAAGGGATGATTTTCGAACCAAAGGCAGTTTCGGGTTCGTAACAATGTATAGAACGATAATATAATAATTTTTTTCGATTTCGAAACAAAAAAATTTTAGGCCAAAAAAAACCATGGGTTAACCATCGTTGATTTTTCACGAAAATCGTCTAATTAAAAAAATTTTTTTTTAGACCGCCAATCGAAAGTATATGTCCAACTGTACATGCTGTGCAAATTTTTCCCTAAACAAACCACGTTTAAGGGTTGAAAATGCGGTTTAAGGGAAGAACACATCCCACTAAGAGGGAGAGACGAATGGGGCTTCTTTAGCAATTGCATGTACCATCGTTATATAAGGGATGATTTTCGAACCAAAGGCAGTTTCGGGTTCGTAACAATGTATAGAACGATAATATAACTATTTTTTTCGATTTCGAAACCAAAAAATTTTAGGCCAAAAAAAACCGTGGGTTAACCATCGTTGATTTTTCACGAAAATCGTCAAATTAAAAAAATTTTTTTTTAGACCGCCAATCGAAAGTATAAGTCCAACTGTACATGCTGTGCAAATTTTTCCCTAAACAAACCACGTTTAAGGGTTGAAAATGCGGTTTAAGGGATGAATTCCGCCCACTCAGAGGGAGAGCCGAACGTGACTTGTTCAACAATTACATTTGTGGTATGCATTTCTTATTATGCATTTCGTTAAATTCATCTCATAACCATCCCAATTATCGGATTATGCTTTTGCAATTTTGTCTGAACTTTGCAATTTTGTTTGGTTATTTTTTAAAATTATGACATTTTGATGTTTAAATCCTGAATAAAAATGTGACGCCCTCTGTGTGATATGTATATGAAGCCTTTAGTTCACATATTTTATTTTGACATAGAGTGCGGTACCTTACGGTCATAATATTACGCACGAAGTTTCAAATATTAATCATTTTTACAACTTTGGTTTCGCAAAAAGGTTTTTAACGATAATATAATAAATTATTTTCCAATCGAAACCAAAGCATTATTCGAAAAAAAAATCGATAGTTAACTATCGTTGATTTTTCACGAAAATCGTCAAATTAAAAAATTTTTTTTTAGGTTGCCAATCGAAAGTATGAGACCAACTGTACATGCTGTGCAAATTTTTCGCAAAACAAACCACGTTTAAGGGATGAAAATGCGGTTTAAGGGAAGAACACTTCCCACTAAGAGGGAGAGACGAATGTGGCTTCTTCAGCAATTGCATGTACCATCGTTATATAAGGGATGATTTTCGAACCAAAGGCAGTTTCGGGTTCGTAACAATGTATAGAACGATAATATAACTATTTTTTTCGATTTCGAAACAAAAAAATTTTAGGCCAAAAAAAACCGTGGGTTAACCATCATTGATTTTTCACGAAAATCGTCAAATTAAAAAAAATTTTTTTTAGGCCGCCAATCGAAGTATAAGTCCAACTGTATATGCTGTGCAAATTTTTCCCAAAACAAACCACGTTTAAGGGATGAAAATGCGGTTTAAGGGAAGAACACTTCCCACTAAGAGGGAGAGACGAATGTGGCTTCTTCAGCAATTGCATGTACCATCGTTATATAAGGGATGATTTTCGAACCAAAGGCAGTTTCGGGTTCGTAACAATGTATAGAACGATAATATAACTATTTTTTTCGATTTCGAAACCAAAAAATTTTAGGCCAAAAAAAACCGTGGGTTAACCATCGTTGATTTTTCACGAAAATTGTCAAATAAAAAAAAATTTTTTTTGCCCGCCAATCGAAAATATAAGTCCAACTGTACATGCTGTGCAAATTTTTCCCAAAACAAACCACGTTAAAGGGATGAACAGGCCGTTTAAGGGATGAACACTTCCCACTATGAGGGAGAGACGAATGGGGCTTCTTCAGCAATTGCATGTACCATCGTTATATAAGGGATGATTTTCGAACCAAAGGCAGTTTCGGGTTCGTAACAATGTATAGAACGATAATAAAACAATTTTTTTTCGATTTCGAAAAAAAAAAAATTTGTTTTTTAAAATAAAAATTGGTCAAAAATTATGATGATTAAAATAGAATATTAGATTATTTACACTACGTAAATGCTGTAAGACTGAAACTGTTTATGTTATGTAGAATTTGTCAGTGATTCTATCAAGTCAATTGAATGTCAAACATTTCTGATTTTTCATGGAATAGAACAGATAAAGCCGTGAATTAAAAGGAAAAATGTTCAATTTAAATAAATTTGTGCAATGTTTGATTTGTACAGAAAAATCTAAACAAATGGTTCCACTTGGACAGCGTTTGAGTGAATGTCAAAATTTGACGTTAGCACAAATTTTACAAAAGTTGCATTATGTAGATGTAAGTATTGGAAAATTCAAGCCGTCTTTCAAAGATATCCATAATTGGGACGAAAGAAAATCAAATTTGAATTTTTTGAGGTTACTTCCACCTGTGATGTGCCTATGTCCCACCATATGTTTATAGAGGATATTAAGTAATTTTGAAAATCTCTAGGTTTCAGATGCTCTAAGTCGTCGTCAAACTTTATGTGTTCTTTGTACAGCTAAAATATATTGTTGTTATAAGTTGATAGTAAAATGTGAGATCGTAGAACAGTCGTGGAAAACCGTAACAGATGAAACGTTAAATGATTTATCTTCGGTTCCAATTTTATTTCCTTTTATCAATATCAAGGTGGAAGAATGTTGGAAAGATGATACTAACAAAAGTTGCGATAAAAATCTTATGGAAAATGATATTTTTGAAAATACTTGCAAGGGTATGGAAAATATTGTAAAACATATATTTGCGGAAAATCAGTGAAAAGAACAAATGTTTTAGATGAAGATTTCACCCATAAAGAGTTTGAAAAAGTCGTCAAACCAGAAATAGATGTTGATGACGGTATATTTACAGCCCAAGAGGGTAACATTTCATAGAAAAAATTACAAATTTTCATAAGTATAATGAACTCGTTTTTTGTTTCAGAAACAAAAATTATTGCCGAAAATAACACCGAGATCGATAAAAATAATCAAAATTTACATGAAGTACGACCGTTTACATGTCCAATTTGCCAAAGAAGCTTCAAACTGAAGCATCATTTACGTGACCATTCTCTAACGCACGTTGGAGACAAACCTTTTGTTTGTGATGTTTGTAGTACGTCAAGAAAATTATAACAACTTTTCGCGTTTGTCGAAAATTGATAAGCATTTTTTATATTTCAGATAAGTCATTTTCACATTCTACATCTTTAAACACACATAAAATGATTCATACCGGTGAAAAGTCGTACACGTGTGATGTTTGTAGTAAGTGTTGGAAACGAACATTTTACGCGATTGTATAATAATCATACAATGTTCATTTTCCAGATAAATCATTTTATCAATTAGGTAATTTGGTTCGGCATAAATTAACACACACCGGTGAAAAACCGTACACTTGTGATGTGTGTAGTAAGTCATTATACGTTTTAATTGTGTTAAGACTCGATTGAATAAACTGCGTGTTTTTTTATTTTAGATAAAACATTCACCGAATCATATAGTTTAGTCATACATAAAAGAATTCATTCGGGTAAAAAACCGTATGCGTGCGATGTTTGTGGTTAGTCTTACCAATAAATGTTTAAATATATAAATTTAATCGTTTTTTTTTTATATTTCAGATCAATCATTTACTCAGTCCGGTACTTTAGCTCGACACAAAATGATCCATACCGGTGAAAAACCACACGTTTGTGATGTTTGTAGTAAGTTGTAGTGAGAAGCTATTTGGTGGCAAGAAAAATATTCAATGATTTGTTAAAATTTTCTAGATAAATCATTTTACCGTTCTTATAATTTAATGGTTCATAAAATAGTGCATACAGGTGAAAAGTCGTACATTTGTAATATTTGTAGTAAGTTAATGAAATTTTTTTCAAAGAATTTTTTTTACGAAAGGTTTTGTTTCAGATAAAGCATTTTCCAATTCTAATAATTTAAATAGACATAAATTGAAACATAGCGATGAGAAATCGCATTTGTGCAATGTTTGTAGTAAGTTTTGATTTTTTTGAGAAATTTAAATATGTTACTACGATTTATGTTTAAGGTAAATCATTTAGAACGTATGGTAATTTAGCGAGACACCAAAAAACACATAGTGGCGAAAAACCTTACGTGTGTGATATTTGTAGTAAGTTCCACTTTAATATAATTATATGACATGGAGAAACCATTATTTTATTTTTTTGTAGATAAATCGTTTACTATGTCTTGCAATTTGAAAACACATAAGTTTATTCATTCGGGTCAAAAACCATACGTGTGCGATATTTGTAGTAAGTATCGATTTTTATTTGCGGGCATAGATTGAAGAAAATTTAATGCGAAAGTTCTGTTTTTTTGTTCAGATAAATCATTCACAACGTTATGTAATTTAAAGACGCATAAATTGATTCACACGGGGGAAAAACCTTTCGTTTGTAATGTTTGCAGTAAGTTACACGGATGAGATAATATCTCTAAAAAATTTAATTGAAAATATTCTTGTATTTCAGACGCATCGTTCACCGTTCTGTCCACTTTAAATTCACACAAATTAATTCATACTGGTGAAAAACCGCACGTGTGTGATGTTTGTAGTAAGTTTTACGGCGAATGTTAATGTTACATATAATTTTTTGCCAATATTTTTAGATAAGGCATTTACACAAACATCGTCGTTATCCATACATAAGCGAACGCATACCGGGGAAAAACTTTACGTTTGCGATGTGTGTAGTAAGTGTGAAAAGAAAATTTGAAATTGATGAAAAAAATTTTGTTGGCACTGTTTTTTTTTTCTTCTCAGATAAATCATTTCCAACTCGTAGTCGTTTACAGAGACATAAATCAAGTCATGTTGATACTATAATTACGTTAACTTGAGATATTTTTCCGGACGAGTTTAAAGAGGTTTTCCAAAAATGTATTCTAAAATTTTTTACGGGGAAAAAGTGGAATATATTTGTGTATACAATATATAAAATATATTGCAGTCCAATTTATTAACATAAACTTGAACAGAAGTTCAAACAAAAATATTCGTGACGTATTTCCAAGATACGTATTTCGATTGCCAAGCAATCTTCCTCAGTGGTCATCAAGTAGTTTGAATCACTCCGTAACTGCTTTGTGATGATCTTATTTGTTTTACGGTCTTTTTTACTATGGAATTGATGTATTTCTATAGATTTTCATTTGTTTGTGTAAAATCCTCTTTTGTTCGTCCTTGAATTGAATTTTTTAATTTATGTGACTTATCACAAAGCAGTTACGGAGTGATCCAAACTACATGCTGACCACTGAGAAAGATTGCTTGGCAATCGAAATACGTATCTGGGCAATACGTCACGAATATTTTGTTTGAACTTCTGTTCAAGTTTATGTTAATAAATTGGACTGCAATATATTTTATATATTGTATACACAGTATAACTGTTCAAATAGCGAAAAAATCTTATTATTTGGAATATATTTGTTTTTTTCGCTTATAAATTCGCTTTTTTTCTATTTAAATATGATATGACATTGTATAAAATTATTAATTCAACAATTGAAAATAAATAAAAAGTATATATTTGTTAATATGATTTTGTCTATTTTTTAAGTTTAATTTTTTGTCAAGCTGGTCAATTTTGCTGAGTAAGGCCGTAAGTTTGAATTTAAAGGGTTTTTCGTGGGTGGCAGGATCAAATCGTTTTAAATACGGAAGAATAAAATCAATTGGATCGATGATCTACGTTAAATCATTACGGGGAGAACAGTTATTCAATTAAATTGAATATAATTTTATTAATTCATAAAAAATAACAAATCGATTTAATTATTTTGTTAAATAATGAAATATATGTTACACAATAATTATTTATTAATAATATAATATAATATATAAATTGTAAAAAAAGAGACAATGCAGCCGAAATTTGATCATTTGCCATCATTTTCCTCACTGGCGACTGAGAAAAATGAAGAACAAACGCCAAAGATCGATTCACGGAAAAGTTTATTACGTTCTAACAAAGGAAAAATATTAATATAATCAGTAAATTCTTTAATGATTTTTTTTTTTTAATTAAATAAATTTTAAATATTCTCTTTTTAAAGTTAGTAGACTAATAACTAACTTTTTAAAATGACTTTTGCTAATTACTATGCAATTTGTATCGTTTCACTCAACACTCGTGGGCAAATCGAATTTTCTGGCGACAAAATAACAATTTAACGAGTGTTGAATGTCGACGATAAAAACCACAACAATTGGCAATATATATATATATATATATAATTTAATATTATAATAATTGTTTTAAATGAAATTAGTAATTGATAGTCTATTCATTATTTTAATGGTAGTTTTTTTTTTTAAAGTTCGGATTCAATCCAAACTAATTTTGAAAGAAATTTCGAGACCTTCACGTTAAATAATAAAAAATAATGTCTTTTCTCTATATTTTCTTGAATTGAAAAACTATAAATCAATTCTTCAAAAATTCAACGAAAATGTGGTCCCTTGAAATAAAATGGCGCATTAATTAACAACAAAAAAAAATGGTACTTAGAATTATAAAACGTAGAAAATTGTAAAAGAAAATTAGATATTTTTAGATGAATTCCTTTATGCAAGACAAAAAGGAACAAGTGCACTTTAAATGTTTTAAAGTTTAAGCGAGTAAAAGGCTGTAACATTTCGTATTCTTCTTAAAAAGCTTTAGACAATTTGTGACTGTATTGGTTAAGTAGGATTGTTTTTATATATTTATATAAATTGTTTTTAATGTTTGAGATTTCGTTTGCATTATTAATTTGCGTAGTTAAGTTTTATGATCTAAATGGGGCTCGTTGATCGATCGGAGTTGGTACACCCCCACGTGAGGTTCGTCGAGGTGGTCCCGAATCGGATGCTCCTGAGTCTTTTCTTTGCAATTTACTTCCGGACGACGGAATTGGGGTGGTACTCCCTGACGGAGTTCGTGCCCTAGACATACAAAAAAATAAATTACAAATCGATTCTTAATCTCTGCAAAAAAAAAACAAACAGAAAAAAAAACAGCCCACAACCTATTGAATTTTCAATTACCTAGGAATTGCACTCGGTCGAGTGGTTCGACCGATTAAATTCGAGTTAGTCGAAGAAGGTTGCGTAGCACTTCGTTTCATACAACTTTGACTCCTGTGAAAATTAGTGGAAAGTTTCAAATTGTTAGTTATTTGTTAAATATTTTTTTGGGCATTCTCGAAAAATGCATGCACATTACAATTTAAACAATAGAAATGTAAAACTCCGTTTACCTGGAAGCTTTGTTAGTAGCGGAAGAACTTGAATTAGTGTTAGCGGAATAACTCCTAAAGCACAAAAGTTGCACGTAAAGATAATTTCATTAAATTCATTTCATGCAAAAAGCCTCATTTCAAAGAATTAATAACACACAAGTTACAAACGGAAGCAAAAACCATATAGCCTTGTAACCAACCAAAAAAAAATCCAGTGACAAAAACATTTTTTTTTTTTTTTGAATTTAAAGAAAATCATGGAACAAAACTTAAGAAAAAAAAAATTGGCACGTCACTGTTCAACAAAAAGCATAAACTTGAAAAATAAAGTCAGTCTAAGTGCATAAATCTCATTTACTTGTATTGATTTTTGAAGATATACGTTTTATCAATTTGTATAACATGTAAGTAATATGGGTTGCCTACACTTTACAGTAAAAGGGTATTCGTAATTAACAATGGATTTAATGCCCTTGGTTTTACGATTTTTCTTACACTAAATTAGTACCTGGGAAATATGATTTTTTTGGTCAATTTTTTCAACTTACTATATAACCCAAAAAAAAAAAAAATTGAAAAATTCTTAGTAAATGAACTTTCTCTGACCCAACGCGATTAGTTAAAAAAATTTGAATTTTCCGAAATTTTCTTTTGCCTTTTGTAGAGGTTTAGTGAAGTAAGAAATCGTTTTGAAGTAATTAATTAATTGTGAAAAATTAATTATTCTCTCATTGATTTGAAAGGTTTAAAACCCTATTTTCTTAACATTTTTCGAAATCAATGACTAAATAATTAATCTTTTTCGAAAATAATTAATTACTACTAAACTATTTCGTCACAAACGAAACGGTTTCTTTCACCAAACCTCTACAAACGATTTTCTATTGATTGGCTAAAAAAAAAATTGGCAAAAAATTTTTTGGTTAATCGGTATTGGACTGATTAAGGGGGTATTCTGGTTTAGATATTTGAAAAAATCGATTTTACTTTTTTTCCATATTTTCAAACTTTGAACCATCGAAAATATGCCCTTAAACGGATTTTTCAAAATTCGAATTATTTTCGAAGATACAGCTGATTTTTGTCTGAGTTATTCTATTGGAATTGTTTCTCAAACTTTTTGGAGGTAGTTGACATGATATATCAAGTTCTACTTTATCAATTCCTTTGAAATTTAATAAAAATCTTTTTTATACATCTCTCTATCGTTCCTGCCTTGGATTTTGGAAAAAAATAATTGCAAGTATTTTTTCAAAAATTCGAAAAGATCAAAAAAGAGGGTACAATTTTTTTTAGATCGACGCCATTTTGTGAATTTTCTTTTTTTTTTCTGTGGCAAAGAAATCCAAAAGCGACATCTTTAGCAAAAAATACTTTTTTTCATTGGTTTGTTTTGGATCACTACAAGGGTTGGAATCATGTCAACCAGGGGAGCACCGTTTCTATTTGGTAGCCCCACTACACCCAAGGTTTACAAAATACACAGGCGGCCTCATGCGCCACGTGACGTATCCAGAAGAAATTCGTATATATATCTTCAGACTGATTGAACTTTTAAAATTCTTCGTATGACGTCATTTTTTTTTCTAATACGGCAACCTGTGTAATTTATAAATCTTGCACTACACCGGCTTGTAATTTGACGATTTTTGGATATTTTTTTTTTTATTCCTCAAATATCCATGAAAATCATACAAAAAAAATGGATACTAAAAATGTTTTTCATTTTTTTTTATTATTGTAAAATTTCAGATCCTCGATGATGATATATTGGTAAAAAATATTCAAAAAATATTACAAGCGTATGTAATAAATAAAGTTTTAACTGATTATTATTTGATTCTAGTCCTCTGAATATTTTTTACCAATCTATTTTTTTTATCTTAGATTGAAAAATGCCTAACATTAAGACGTCTAGACCAGAATACCTCACCTACACATATAAGTTTTATCAACCAGTAAAACATGCAAGTAATATGGGTTGCCTACACTAAACATTTTATTTAATTTTTGTAATGGTATTACCGGTATTCCTTACTAACAATAAGTTTAATGCTCTGGGAATCACGATATTTGATCTACTATTATTTTTTTCCCTAAATCCTACTTTATTACCACAAAAAAAAAAATAAAACTCAATATAATTCTTAGATATAACGATTAATATGGTCTATATCTAAGGATTTTTTTTCAAGTATTCAGTGAAAAAAATTTTTTTTTTCGATTTTTACAATTTAAAATCCTTTTAGGCTTCCTAAAATTTGATGATTATTACATCTACTTGAATAAATACACCCTTAAAGTGAGAATCGGGCGGGAATTTCACAAAAAAAATGAAATTTTTCTAGCATCAGTTTTAGCCTTACATAAGACCATGATTTGGAAATAAAATTAACATAACAATCTTCTTAAACGATAGATACCGTCCCCTTATCCCTTTAGTTAACTAGAAATACCCTGTACTATCTATGCACTTAGCTGACTCTTTAAATTATACACTTAAAATCAACATGGATCTAAAACTTTTGAAGAACAAAACCAAACAATTTTAGCAACAAAACACAAAATATGTTCTTTGTTTTTTTAATTTGATTTTATTTTACCCAGAATATGAGTAAGAAATTGAGCCACTGGATGCATTTGACGCAGTGTCGGAAGGTCCCGTATAAACGGGAATTCTCGATCTAAATAATTAACGTTAATTAGTATCTAATAAGAATTTATTAACTAAAATGTTAATGTTCAATTTCATGCGTTATTCGATGACGATGACAATGTGGTGAAAATTTAATCGATTAGTCATTTACCTAGGAATGCCAGAAGCTGATGATAACGTTGGAATGCTCGATGCTCTATGCATACTATTTGTTCGCGAACTGTAAAAAGTTATTTTTGGTGTTAATGATGCAAAATGCAATTAAAATGAATAATTGGAATAGTTTCGGTGATAAATTTGTTAATTTTTGATGCATTACCGAGTGGTTGGTGTCGACGGAGATTGTAGACCGGTTGGGGTTTTCGGTCGTGTTGATGTACCATTGGGAACCGTAAGTTTTCGGGCAAGAATCGATCCGGACAGTGGCGTAGATGTGCTGCTTCGCAACGTTGGAGTTCGTCGGCTAATTGGAATCTTTGACGGAGATCCATCGTCTTCGAAAATAAATCCAAAAGTTATTTCGATAAAAATGCAATTAATGTCTGTTGAATCTTACCGACACTATCCAAACTAAGATTTGATCCATGTCGACTTGGTGGTTTACTTCCGGCTCGACTAGCCGGTCGTGAACTTGGTCGTGATCCGGGTCTCGATCCTCCCGGAGTCGATCGTACCGGCGCTGACGATTTTCGCACAGATCTCACATATCCAGCTAGATTGCTTTCATTATCTGATAAAGAATCGGGCGTTCCGGCCGATAAAGAAGAACGCGACGCCCGCGTTCCTGAAGTTCCCGCAGACATGGGAACTGATCTTGCAGATCTTTCCCGAACCTAAATCAAATCATAATCGATCATTTCTAACTCTTCACAAGTGACCCTTACCAAGAATAAATACAAAAAAAAAAAACTAGCTACCTTACCTTGAACATCGGAAGCAGTGATCAACAGACTATTTTCTACGAAGCAAGGGTGAAGAGAAAAGCTTCAACAATCGCAAGGATTTGAGGGAAATTGCATTTGAAAAGGATTTAGTGATTTAGGAGCAAAACTAACTTACCACATGGGGCACGAGAGGCACTTGCGACAGAAATAAGAGCTTATGATGGTCTCTTTTTTGCGGTCCAAGAGCAGCCACTACAGGAGGCCGGATGAACAAAGTATACACACACGTGAAAGAGAAAACAATAAATTGCATTCGATTTAACAATCATTCAATTTGAATTTACATTAAACAAAAACAAAAAAAACATGCCAATTCAATTTCGGTTTTTTTTTTCGTACGTCATGCGACTAATTTTGGATTTATTTTTAATTTTAATGGTTTTTTTTTTTATTAATTTTTATTGTTTTTTGAAATAATTTTTCGTAGACAACAACGAGCGTGGTTTCGATTATATTGGACGCAAACGTGTGTGTTTTGTTTCAGTGAATTGGTGTTTGTGTACAGGCAAAGGTTTACGGGATACGAGGAAAAAGAAATAAAATATACCTACCCTGAAAAAATGATAGTAATTTGATAATATTTCACCGTTTTCTTTGTATTTCAAATAAATCTAAAGCCTCTTTAATTATCAAAAATAAACCACTAGATAGCGCTGAAAATCAAATACAAGTATCCTTTAAAAAAAAAAAAATTAAGAATGCTATGGAGATATGTCAAAATGCTAGGAGACAAATAAAAATTTAGAAAAATATTTCTGATTTAATGCCAAAACACCTGTGAAAATTTTAAATCGATTCACTAGGTCGTTAAAAAGATTTACAAGAGGCTCCAATTGAATTCAATAATTACAAATTGGTGACGTTTTGATGGGAAGCCACAGGTGGTCAAACCGGTGGTAGGTAATCAATATGTAAATCTTTCAATTTTATTACCTGTTAACATTTCCATATTACAATACAATAACAAATAGAAGAATGCAGTTTGGCACCCCGGGGCTTTCCATTAAATATTCGCCCCTCCGCCTTGGTATCTTATGTTCCTATGGTTAAAAATGATAACACTATAGGGATTGTTCTTGAAATGGACTTAACTCACTTTCAAAATAAACGGCGCATATCATCTTATGTGGATCGCTAAATCTATCAATCAAATCAAAATTTTGAATTTTCAAAAAGTTACTAGAAACCAAAAAATTTATTAGATGCTATAATAAGTAAAATATTTTGACTAATTTTGTTTCCCTAAAACGCTCCTAGATGGCCATTTAATTGTTATACCAGTGTTTTGGATAGGCAACCAGACATACACGCATGTGTGCATATTGCTCACTCTAATATAAAAAACGGTGTTTGAACTAATGTACTGAAAATAGATAACTAAAAATTTAGAAGAATGTTCCTTATTAAATGTTAAAACACCTGTGAAAATTTTAAAATGATTCGCCAAGTCGTTAAAAAGTTATTGCAATTTAAAAATACTATAATTTTACATGTAATCTTAATAGACTAAATTTATTTTTATTAGCAAAAAAAAATGCCACTAGGCATTGCAAACTTTTGAAATATATAGTTTAAACTTTAGGGAACCAATTTTGAATAAGTTTATTGGAATTTACCACACGGTTTTTAAGCAAAAAATTAATAAAAACAGACCGAAAATGTGGTTTTTACTTGCTAAATTAATAATGAATAATGTGCTAGTACATTTGGTTAGATAAAAATGAACTCTTTAATTGTATCTCCATAACATCCTTAAACCACTTATTGTAAATTGAAAAACAAGTTATCGCTTATGCTAAAAAGTCCAATAACATGATTTGCTTGACCGAAAACATGTGAAAATCAATCAAAATACTATCGAAAACAAAAAAACGTGCAATTTTATTTCGACAAAACAAAAATTCAAAAATGCTTTTTATACTTTAGCTGGCTAGCATTACAAACACAAGACAAGGACAAGTTCAAAAGCCAAAAAAACCCAAAAAGACAACCACCAAATAACCCAATTGTTTTTTTTTTCTTTAGTTTTACGTTTTTTTTTTCTAGCTCAAGACAAAAGACAAACCACAGACAATTGTGAGGCAAAACCTCCACACCACACAAAAACGGTTTTAATTGTTTTTTTTTTTTTTGATTTATTTTTTTTTAGACCAGTAGCCGTCAAAATGTTCATTTGTAGCTTTACCCAGTGATAAGATGGCGTGTGCGTGACAGTGGCGGCGTGAAACGACCCCCCACTTCCAACTTGCAAGGGATACGCACAGGGCAGTTCCTCTCTTTGTCTGACACGCTCAAAAATCGGCATCAATTCCAGCATCACCTCTTCGGCTAACGAGTTCAATTAATAATTGAAAAATTAATCAAATTAGTTGAGGAAATAGAAAATTATTTCAATTAATATTATTAAATATTTGGTTTAAATTTCGCGGGTTTAATTTTTTTTAGTTTTATCGTTTTAGTTGTCGGTTTTAATTATCAATTAGTTGGACAAGGATATGAACGTTTTAATTAATTGGAAATTTCAACAAAATACAAATCGTCAAATGAGATCAATGCAAAGCAAATTTTGTGCACATACTCTGACCTTATAAAAATATCACACAAAATGCAACACATCGAAAATCTACATATACAATATTTTACAGGAAAAAAATCATACAAAAGCTTCAAAAAAAAAATCCTTCACCCCCTTTACAAACTACAACGTTGAAATTTGACTCCTAATCATTAACAATTGTACAAAAAACATAGTAGGACAAGGAGTTATTTGATGGAGCAACTTTTTAGTTGCTCAAAAGTTTTGGCAACTGGTTTGAATCTCAACTAGTTTAAGCCGTGATTCGATTCTAAGCGAAGATTTGAACCATAATATAAAAGAAGCATTTTTCTGTAAAAATTTGGTGGTATAATTGCTCGTAATTATTTTGAGGACATCAAGGGAGGATTATAAAGGAAAATGAAATGAAAAAAAAAACATTTAATTACAAAAAAAAAAAAACTTACGATTTTTGAAGACCAAAAGCCACGTGCTCTTTTCTACAACTACTTAATGGCTACAAACTAAAATATACAACTACCAACAACCATGGTGCGTTTCCAAAAGACTAATAATTGTACACGAAACCCACCATGATCCCAATTAAATACTCAAAAATTACTAAAGTCCAATTTTTTTTTTTGGATAATTTTTGAATATTTAAATATTTTGAAATGTTTTTCTTGATTGAATAGAACAAACCTTTGTGATAGGACCAGAGGAGCCACTAAATGAAGTGTTTCTCTGTGCGGGGGAAGTTGACGTTTTCGGTTTAAAAGCAGTCATTGATTGTGAGACACCGTCGGCCAAAATGAATTGTTCGCGAAGTTCAATGTTTGTACGACCCTTGGCTGAATTTTGCAGAGTTTAAAAAGTTACAAAACCAAAGTACGAGTGAAAAACATTGACCAAAATGTCCAACAATCAAAAACAATTGCAATTGTTCAAATGTTACCACCGCCCCGAAGAACAGGAAGTACAGGCAGTACGTTGCGACGCAAGCGCCAAACCAAACCAATCGTTTTTCCGGTGTACGTAGCCATGTTGCGGTGGAATGGCGGTGACAGCGTGACACACCAATGGTAGCAGAGCGTAGACACGCGCACAACACACGTGGTTTGTGTGTGTGTGTGTGTGTGGTTTGAGTGATGAATTTACGTGGATGGTGTGCATGATGGAGAGCCAAATACATTGGACAAAAGAGGACGAGGAAATAGTTCATAAGAAAAGAAAAATAGAGCGAAATTGAAATATCAAGACGAAGAAAAAGAATTCAATTGAAATTCAACAGTGGGAAAAAGAAACAACAGGTTGGAAAAGAGAGAGAGTAAAAAAAAAAGAAAAACAAATACTTTAGTTTAAGCCAACAAATATCTTTCATGGAAAAATTTCACAAACTTTTCATTCAAACTTCAAGTGATTAGTTTGTGAAATTTTTGTATTAATCATAATATTTACAATTATCAAATCAAAAAAATCATTAAAATTAAGCAAAATTCAAAAAAAAAAATGATAACAGATCATGCTTGATCGAAACATGAATAATGATTTTTGGGCAATGAAACTTTTAATGTGGAAACATTTAATATTTTTCTTGGCTGATTGCTACTGTAACAATTGTATTATTCCTTCCTCTCATCAAAGAACTTGAATTAATGGATAAATCAAAAATTATTTTGTCAAGTTTAGCCAAATCTGTATAGCGAATTGGCCCCCAAATGACAACCTATATCGAAACTTATCATAAAAAATATTTAGTAAAGGGTATAGGCCGGTTTATATGGTAAAAGTACCCCCGCGGATTTTTCGATTCAAAGTCAGAGGATCGTTTTGATATTAACAAAAAAATTGGCCAAATTTTCAGATTTTTATCGCAAGCGATTTTCGAGAATTTAAAAAAAAAAACATTTTTCGATTTTATTTTTTTTTTAGTAGTAAAATTTATAGTTAATAACCGACGATTTTTTTATCTCATTCTTAAGAGTAAAAGGTATGAAAAAAATTTTTTTACTATGATTTCCAGATGGAATGTCGATTTTTAAGGACCAAAATAAAATTAATTTTTTGAAAAGTGTCCACTGCCATATTTTCTCAAAAAACGTCTATAGTACTCCTATATAGTCAGTAATTTTTTTAAATTTTTTGATTTGGTGGAACATTATGAAAAAAAAATAAAAACTGATTTTTTCCTGTATCTCATGCTAAAGCACACAGATTAATTTTTTTGGTAAAATAATATGAAGATAATTATTTTTCAACTCAAAATATATATTTTAGACTGATTCAATTTTTTTTTTTAATTATATCGAAAATATTGTTGGAAATGCAAAAAAAAATCTTGTGCAAGAAGCTCTTAATATTAATATTAATAGATGCCGCATCGCAAATTTTGGTTTTCCATTTAAATAACATGGGAACAATATTTTCTTGCACTTTGGAATTTTATAGCTCACGTTGGTGACAATATTTCGGAATGACCACGGTATATTCTTGTAGAAAATTGTCCGATCTACAAAAAAGGTCTTGAACAAGTTTTTGATATATTTATTCCTTCAAAAGTTATTCGAGGTCAAAGTTGAACTAAAGAGAAATTTTAATATTTTTTTAATTTTTTGACGCAACCATCAATTTTATGAAAAAATTGTATAGGACATTTTTTGTAGAGCACTTTGTTTCCTATAACTTATCTCTATAAAAGTTTTTGATATTATTCACAGATCCTATGTTATTTAATTAAAATAAATAAAAAAAAATATGTTAAAAATATAATAATTCAGGGAATTTTCAATTTAATGCAAATAACTTAGAACCTGTGAAAAATATCAAAAACTTTTATAGAGGTAAGTTATAGAAAAAAAAGTGCTCTACAAAAAATGTCCTATAAAATTTCCTCATAAAATTGATGGTTGCGTCAAAAAATTGAAAAAATATTAAAATTTCTCCTTAGTTCAACTTTGACCTCGAATAACTTTTGGAGGAATAAATATATCAAAAACTTGTACGAGACCTTTTTTGTAGATCGTTCAATTTTCTACAAGAATATACCTTGGTCATTCCGAAATATTGTCGTCACCAACGTGAGCTATAAAATTCCCAAGTGCAAGAGAATATTGTTCCCATGTTATTTAAATGGAAAATCGAAATTTGCGATGCGGCACCTCTTAATATTAATATTAAGAGCTTCTTTCACAGGATTTTTTTTTGTCATTTCCAATAATATTTTCGATATAATTTGGAAAAAAAAATCATCTTTTTTTTTGGATCAGTCTAAAATATATATTTTGAGTTGAAAAATAATTATCTTCATATTACTTTACTAAACAAATGAATAAGTCTGCTTTAGCATGAGATACAGGAAAAATCAGTTTTTATTTTTTTTCATAATGTTCCACCAAATCAAAAAAATTGAAAAAATTACTGAGAACAGAGGAGTACTAAAGACGTTTTTTTGAGAAAATTTGGCAGTGGACACTTTTCCAAAAAATTAATTTTAATTTTATTTTGGTCCTTAAAAATCGAGATTCCATCTGAAAATATTTGTAAAAAATATTTTTTCATACTTTTTACTCCTAAGAATGAGACAAAACTCGTAGGTTATTAACTATAAATTTTACTACTAAAAAAAATAAAATCGAAAAATGTTTTTTTTCGAAATATTCGAAAATCGCTTGCGATTAAAATTTGAAAATTTTACAAATTTTTTTGGGCTAGTATCAAAACGATCCCCTGACTTTGAATCGGAAAAAAAACCCGCAGGGGATAGTAATTTAGTAATAATACTCCTTTATTTATAATTAATAAATTTAATAAATATTTTATCATAAATTTGGAACCAACTTGTCATATAGATCCGGTTAAACCACTGGTTTACACCATTTTTAAAATAAGTACAAAAAAATAAAAGGAAACGTAGCAATCTAATATGTCTAATTTCTTTTTCTAAATTAAATCCGTCGAAGAACTAAAAAAAAAGTTTCATTTTTACATCACAAATGATTTTAAATGATTTTTTTAATTTACAATAACTAAGTGTAACTAATAACTAACTAAAAAAAAATAATTAATAAAAGTGTGTAGTACAAACTATGAAATTTGTGTTCGTTAAATAAAACCAAAACCATCATGCAATGTACATCAAACCATCGATTTATAATCCAAATAAATCACTGGTTAGATTTATGATACACAACAAAAAAAAACAAAAAAAAAATACACCAACACCAATAATATAATACTTAGGCGTGCAAATTGATCCGCTTACCCAAAGGACACCAAGGTTCGTGCTCTTCTGGTTTATCAGGGTTCGGGATAGGAAGTACTAACGTTACTGAGTTCAAAATTAAAATTGGAACCAAATCCAAAATGAGGTCCAAAAAAAGGTTAAATGATTTTTAAGGTTTCCAACAAAAATTATATAAAACAAAGGGATTCGATTAGCGTGTAAGAGAAAAAAATACAAAAAAAATGATTATTAATAATTTTACCAGCAATTATTTGTTTCGTATAATAAAATATTTATCAAAATACATTTGTGTGGAAAAGCGTTTTTTTTTTTATTTTGATCAGTTTTCCTTCAACAACGTGCGGTTAGCCAAAAAAAAAAATAAAATACAAAAACGTGTTAGTCAAATAGCAATTCATATCAAATACCCCAAATTCTCCATCTATTTTGCCTATGAAATCATTGCTACAAAATACCAGGTAGTCACAAATTTCACAAATTAAAAACATTAGGATTATGTTATATCAAGGAAAACGTTAATTAGGAATTAATCAGGTAATTTTTTTTTCTTTTAAATAAGCAAAACGTTTCTTTTTTCGTCTCCTCGAAAACTTTGTTAAACAGAGAAAAAAATGCGCACGCGATTTGTTGTTATTTGGGATTTTAATCAAACATTTCCGTATTATTTGAGTTAGCAATTCCGTGTGTTTTTTTTTTCTTATTCTTCTTAAAATTATTATATTATGTTTGTATTTTGTTATTAAACCCCGCGTTTTATTTATTTAGTTTTGTATGTAGTGTTGTATGTTTCTAACTAGAAATTTAAATCCTCTATATCAACGATATTATTTTTTCGCTTTAAACTAATATATTGAATAGTAATTTATTTTTGTAAATGTAAATATAATAAAAAAAAAAAACGAAAACATACCTCGGCAAGGATCATTTTTAACGAGGAACTCATCCAAAGCAACCCAACCGCCTCCAACTCGAACCATAACGGTCGAGCGCAAAATACGGACAAGCCTTAACTTTTGGCTATCACCAAACTAAAACAGAAAAAAAAACATATTAAATATACAACTAGAAAATATTTCTTAAATATTCGATTACGGAAAAAAAATCCATTATTTTCATTTGAACTTCAACGCATTATTTAATATGTTTTGGATTATCCAATTTGGGTCAAATATGCACCGTTTTATTAAGAGTAGCTTTATAATGTCTTTCTAATACAAGTCGAGATTTTTTGATTTTTCAAAATTTTTTTCGTCGTATTTAAAACCCGAAGGGCTAACTTTTGGTTTGTTTATCTTTCTATTATATAAAAATAAGTTGAAATATTTTATTTTATTACATTTTGGGCTTGAAATATTTGTAGAAGGCAAGTGAAGGTTTAAACGGTGAGAAAATAGAAAGAAGTTCTAAGGAAAATAGTAAAAACCAAAAAAAAATTTGGGGTCAGTCCAGCACTGGTCGCTTGACTATTTTTTTTAAATTCTGATTGGTAGTTCAAATTCATCATTATTTTAATTTTATTGTTTTTAGTTTTCCAGTGGTGGCCATTAGGGTGATTTTTTTTTGCCTTTTTTTGGTCCCATCGTGAAATTTAGTTGGAAAAAAAAAATTCCTGAAAGTTTGAGCCCTTAATATTAATTTTAAGTCCTCGACCAAGACGTGTACAGATTTCCCATTGAAAATACACGGAAACTGTGATTTTTTATTTTTAAATTTCCATATCTCAGCGGCATTTCATGGGATCGCTTTTACCGAAGATGGGTTTTTCTCAGAATTAAACACTCTACAAAAGTGCCCATTGCGACAAAGTCGTAACTCACACCGGTGAGGTAGTACGGGGCCACTGAACCTGATTTTTCCATAAAATTCGCGTTTTTTTTGCATTTATCTCGTAAATAACAAGAGCTACGGGAAAATTATAAATGAAAAACTTGTAGAGAATTTGATTTCCTACAAAAAAGTCCCTGTAGACCAAATCGCGAAGATCAATATTAGACGAGATATTAAGCCTTGAATTTTATGGAAAAATCAGGTTCAGTGGCCCGTACTACCTCACCGGTGTGAGTTACGACGTTGTCGCAATGGACACTTTTGTAGAGTGTTTAATTCTGAGAAAAAACCATCTTCGGTAAAAGCGATCCCATGAAATGCCGCTGAGATATAGAAATTTAAAAATAAAAAATCAGAGTTTCCGTATATTTTCAATGGGAAATCTTTACACGTCTTGTTCGAGAACTTAAAATTAATATTAAGGGCTCAAACTTTCAGAGATTTTTTTTTTTTGGTATTTCCAACAAAATTTCACAATGGGACCAAAAAAAAAATCATCCTAATATATACGAAAAATTCAAGTATATGCTCAATTGGTGATATGAAATAACATAGTACAAGCTTGAAGGCCAAAATAAGAGAATGGCAGCTTTAAATATGTCGTTTAAGGAATCTGAACTGGTTTGAGGTATTTATTATTTGTTGTCAATTATAATCACATTAACACCTCTTTCCGAAGCCATTAGTACCACCTTTGAATGCACCTTTTCCTCACATTTTGACCTTCAATGTTATTTCATATCATCACTGAAGTGCAGGTAGAAATTCTTTGAAATTTTAACACCAGCTTGGAATATAAACCAGTTTTGTTCACAATAATAACCATTATGAGACAAAAGTCGCTAAATTGAACTTTAATATTTGTCCATCTGAATTCTATCGTACAATTCAAGAACAGGTTAATGGATTTCGATAATATTTTCTTGTCAGGTACTTCCTTTGACTTAAAAAAAACAAAGAATAATCTGTCGTTTATCTTCATATATAAAATTATTATATTGGTTTGTGTAAATTTCAAAAACTCAAAAAGTTCTGCATCGATTTAGCTCAAATTTTGTCACCATATACAATCCGTTTTGAAGATTGTTTCAATCTTTTTCTTGCATCCGTAACATACTTGCAACCGCAAGAAAACGGGCTTTTTCAACGAGCAATACAATAGCCGTTAATTGTCAATACTTCATTGTTATGATCGTGCATTGATTTTTAGAGATAGAGCAAATTTTCTCAAAACGTAATTGACAGATGTATATCTTGAAGGTAAGTTATAATTGGTACAGCGAGGAATTCTGCGGGTTGATACGGGAGGTAATTCTAATAATTCACAAGCTTTTTTGAAAAATCAAAAGTCAATGGACTAACTTTAGGGAGCTGTAACATTAATAGACCTAAAATTTGGAATCGAACTTCTTATTCTATTGCTCAAATGAACAATAAGGAAATTTTCCGGAAAAGACAAATTTTAATAGAGATAATATCTTTGCAAATTTTTGATCAATACATACGCGATATTTGCCTTCGCCGACTTGGAATACTCTGAATTTCTGGCGACAAGTACACAGCATGACCAGTCGTTTTACTTCGTCGTGAATCTTATCAGCATCCGTGTTGGGTTTTCGTTCCTCCCAATCGGGTCGTAACGCGGCAATAAATTCTTTCCAATCAATCAATGCACTATTGTTGCGATCGAATAAATCTGCCACGGCGTTCATTTCCAAACGAGACGTGTCGAATTCTAAAATTATCCCAAACACAATTAAGATTTCTCAATATTAAACCATTATAATTTCTCGATACATACTCGTTTTAATGATACCATCGATAAAGTCTTCCCGTGGAATCAAACCATTGTTATCTTTATCCATTTTACGGAACAAGTCGGTGAGACGTGATTTTTTGTGATTCATAAACTTCAAGAACTAAAATAGGAAAAATATTTAAATCTTCAATTTTATCTTTTGCAAATTTAATTAATTACCCTCTTTCTCCAGTTATCCCACGAGAAGTTTCTGACTTTATCCAATTCCTGTAAGTACATGAGTTTGTCGTGTAAACGTTTCTGTCGTTCCCAGGCCATAACCCAAACATTCCTCCATTTATCCCACAACAATTTAACGCGTGGAGTTCGGAATTCAGGTTCTTTGCTGTAAAATTACGAAAAAAAAAACCAAATAAAATCCATCGTTACTACAACGGGAAACATTAAAAGCTTGAATAGTAAAGCAAAATTTAATATCCTGCAAAAGAAAGTAAAAAAGGGAATTTCAAAAAAAAAAAATATTACGGCATGCAATTTAAGTAGATCAAATCCAGTGGAGATACGCTTGAATATTTGCGGCTACAAAAACATGAGATTTGCGAAATACGTAAAGAAAAATGAACCAACCTTCCTTTGGGCGGGAATCGTGGACCGTAATGCGGCAAGCCATCATTGGGACCAAGTTCACGACCAGGACTCGCTCGACTGTATTATTTTTTTCGTCCACGAATGAGAAGTCATGCAAAAAAATTATCATTGCACCAAATGTCACAAAAAAAGTACATTTACAAATTATAACTCAGTTTGAAAGATTGATGAACCGATATAAATTATTCAACAGATCTTTCGACCTAGTCAAATGAACTACGATTTTGTCACAAAGAATCTTACAAGATGATATTTTCCATATAAAATGATGCATGATTTTTTCTTGTGTAAAAATATCACCTTACAAAACGAAAATCTTACCAAACAATTAAATCATCAAAAGTCGAAACAACAATTACACAAACTAAGCTACAACTCATTAGAATGAACAAAAATACAAACCTTCCTTTTCTGGTCGAGAGTTGATCGCGAGATCCTTTGAAGCTAAAACACAAAATTGCCACATAAAACATACAAACAAACAAAAAAAAACAACAACAACACAAAAAATGAATTTAATGTATACAAAAACCACAACCAAATTAAGTGACCCACCTTTGTTTACGATCCAAAGTGTCATATAAATCGGGTGATGATTCTCTTTGCAAATCATGCTGTGATCCTCTATTTAATTAAAACATAAAAAAAAAACAAGACACAAATGAGCAAAAATGATTTACAACCATACATTTTCTAATACTAATGTTACAAATACGTTAAAATTGAATGGATAATAACACTTATTTGTACAATAAAATCAAAGGTCTAACTTTTGAGTATTGATCTAAACTTACTAATAAAAATTGAGATTAAAATAAGCATTTCAATATTGTACTTCCATTCAAAATTAAATTATTTGTAAATAGACATTTAATACACAAATGACTTGAATAGAAAAATACTTTTCAAAAGCTACACAAAGTCATGCAATCTAAAAACGAAAGTTGTTATTTTTTTCTTCTAAAAATCTTATTATTAATTCACAATACTTGTATGAAAGTGGTAGATAACAATAAAAATAATATAACAATAAATGAATCTTTTATGGATATTAAATACTTGCTGTTTTTATTTAATCTTCGTACAATATTCCGCTACTTTCGATACTACAACATTAGACTGATTCAAAAAAAATGTTGATTTTTTTTTCTTAATTATATCGAAAATATTGTTGGGAATGACAAAAAAAAATGCTGTGAAAGTTTAAACTCTTAATAGTAATATTAAGAGGTACAGCATCGCAAATTTCGATTTTCCATTGAAATAACATGGGAACAATATTCTCTTGCACTTTGGAATTTTATAGCTCACGTTGGTGACGACAATATTTCGGAATGACCAAGGTATATTCTTGTAGAAAATTGAACGATCTACAAAAAAGGTCTCCGACAAGTTCTTGATATATTTATTCCTTCAAAAGTTATTCGAGGTCAAAGTTGAACTAAAGAAACATTTTGATATTTTTTCAATTTTTTGACGCAACCATCAATTTTATGAGAAAATTTTATAGGACATTTTTTGTAGAGCACTTTTTTTCCTATAACTTATCTCCTTAAAAGTTTTTGCTATTTTTCACAGGTCCTAAGTTATTTGCATTAAACTGAAAATTCCCTGAATTATTATATTTTTAATATAAAAATCCTTTTTTTTTATTTTAACTAAATAACTTAGGACCTGTGAAAAATATCAAAAACTTTTGTAGAGATAAGTTATAGGAAAAAAAGTGCTCTACAAAAAATGTCCTATACAATTTTCTCATAAAATGGTTGGTTGCGTCAAAAAATTAAAAAAATATTAAAATTACTCCTTAGTTCAACTTTGACCTCGAATAACTTTTGAAGGAATAAATATATCAAAAACTTGTTCGAGACCTTTTTTGTAGATCGTTCAATTTTCTACAAGAATATATCTCGGTCATTCCGAAATATTGGCACCAACGTGAACTATAAAGTTCCAAAATGCAAGAGAATATTGTTTCCATGTTATTTACATGGAAAATCGAATTTTGCGATGCGGCACCTCTTAATATTAATATTTAGAGCTTAAACTTTCACAGGATTTTTTTTGTCATTCCCAACAATATTTTTGATATAATTAAGAAAAAAAATTCATAATTTTTTTTGAATCAGTCTAATGTCCAACTTTAACTTTAAACATGTTTTTTTGCCTAATTCTTTCCATCTACCAAAAAACCCCTTGGGATGTGGGGGGACAATATTTCGAAATGACCAAGGTATATTCTTGTAGAAAATTGAACGAACTACAAAAAAGGTCTCGTACAAGTTTTTGATATATTTATTCCTTCAAAAGTTGTTAGAGATCAAAGTTGAACTAAAGAGCAATTTTAATATTTTTTCAATTTTTTGACGCAATCATTAATTTTATGAGAAAATTTTATAGGACATTTTTTGTAGAGCCCTTTTTTTCCTATAACTTATCTCTATAAAAGTTTTTGATATTTTTCACAGGTCCTAAGTTATTTGCATTAAACTGAATGCAGTGTCCACAATATTTCAAGTTCTAATCAACCGATTTAATTGAAATTTGGCATGAATATTCTTTCAATATCTTTTTATCGTATGAAGGGCGACAAAAAATGAAAATTTGAAATTTGTAATACTTTTAAAAAATTTGATAAAGTTAAAAAATTGGTGAAAAAAACGACCTTTATTTTCAGTAGCTGCCATTTTATGAAAAAACAATTTTTTTTCAGTTTTGCGCTTCTTACGATAATGACATTCGTACTAATTAAAAATTCACCATTGTTTTATTTTTCAGATGACCATAAGGGCAGAAATTATGGATACGAGGGCACGGCCTTTTTTTTTCCCCCCTTTACTTCAAAGACACATAAATCGAAGGATTTTTTTTTTGCAAATTATTTTGTGTAATCTTTAAACATAAATAAAAAAATGGACAGTAAAAATATCAATTGCTTTTTTTTTTATCAATCGCCAAAAAACGCACGAAATTCGGGCCTCTAGAGTAGAATATTCCCTTAATATTAATATTAAGAGCTT
Source organism: Sisyra terminalis (assembly GCA_958496175.1). Lineage (NCBI taxonomy): Eukaryota > Metazoa > Arthropoda > Insecta > Neuroptera > Sisyridae > Sisyra > Sisyra terminalis. Next base: position 46,649,129 of record OY292279.1, on the reverse strand, counting down.
AAACTTTCACAGGATTTTTTTGTTGTCATTCCCAACAATATTTTCGATATAATTAAGAAAAAAAAATCATTTTTTTGAATCAGTCTACTGTATATTGTAGTATCGAAAGTAGCGGAACGTTGTACGAAGATTAAAACATCAAGTATTTAATACCCAAGAAATTAATTTACTGTTATATAAACTATAGATAAGAACGTGAATATTGCAAAAAAAAAGATTGACAAACCTAGTTCCGGCTTTTGGTTTTGATAGTTTGCGAGAGCTGGCCGGTGCTTCTTTGGCCTGAGGTTTAATTTGTCGTGCCTTACACACACGATCAACCTCCACCTGTCTCGTACTTGTATTCTCCATAAACTCATGATGATCACTGATAAGAACCTCCAACTCTGGAATTTCATCGGGCAATGCCTCAGCCTCCAAAGCACTCAACGTATTCTCCAATCCTTGCAACCAAGCCAACAACTCTTCCAACGTATCATCCAAATCTTTCAAACCTAAAAACCAAAAAAACCACATGTATTGTTTTTCCCCAATACCAATTAAATCGTATACAATACCTTGCATATGTTGGTCCAATCGTTGTTCCCGTTGTTTAGCCCAAGAAGACACCTCTTCCCATCGACTTTGAATGATCGTTATCCAATGTTTAATCACCGAAACGGCGTCGGGATGTGCCTTGGCCAAAATTCTCTGCGCCAAATCAATTGTCGAGTTCTTTTCGTGCTCCTTTTCGCCCAATTCTCGTAAGAATTGCGCGTGTTCGGACATTTGTCGACGTGATTCGTGCTCTTCGTCTGGTAGTGGACCGGCAAATCTTAAACGCATCTCAGCGTCGGATAACCATTCCAGCAGCATATGCACAGCTTTGTGTAGTTTTTCGGCTTCTTTTAAGGCTTCTTCTAGACGATCTGTACGTCGCGTGGTTAACGTCGAAACTCGATCCCACAGACTGTTTAATTGTGTCAGTTGGCTACGAATTGCCGATGCATCGGAAGTGCTTGCATTGGCCTCCAATTCTCGTCCAGTTCTCGTCACTGATTCCATTTGGGCAGCCCGACCTTGTAAATCTTGTTCAAAGTTTTTGTGTTGATCTACCAAACCCATAACTGTGTCGAGATCTCCATGCACTGGACCATTTTCTGATAGTTGTTTTTCAACCTTTTGTAGCCATTCAAGCAAAGCTTGAATAGCATCTTTGAATTGACCAGAGAAAAGTAAAGCTTCTTCTAGTTTGCGTTGACGATCCACTGATTTAGTACAAACCGTGGTCCATTTATTTTTCAGTTCGGTGAGTTGGTGTTTCAATGTTGGTTCATCAGTTTTTGGAGCTTTTTCTTTCAGTTGTTTACCTAGTTTCATTGTATTATCGTAGTTGGTTTGTTTGGAACTTAAAGCTCGCTGGAATTCCCGATGTTTGGCAATGCGTTGTTTAATCTTTTCGGGATCATTGACGGTTGATTCCGAATTAAGTTCATCCAGAGATTTTTCCGTGTCGGTCAACCAATTCATCAATCCAAGCCATGAATCGTGGAATTCACGGGCTTCTTTGTATCCGTGATCTAACGCTCGGGTTCTTTCCGCAGATTTTGCAACGACACGTTCCCAACGATGTTGTACACTGATGAGGAGATTTTTGATTAGAATGACATCTTGTTTTTGGCTGAAATATTTCAAATGCGTTCCTTTCTTATCCAAGTTGAGCATCGTTTCACGATGCACTCCAACATCTTTCTGGAATGTTTTATGTTCCTCGATTTGTCCCATTATCGTTTCCATGACACGGGAGACCGGTTTGAGATTCGATAGTATCTTTTCGGCATTGGTTAACCAATCAACGAAGGCCTGTAAAGCATCGTGGAATTCTGTGGCCTCTTTCAATGCGATTTCAAGTTTGATTTTTTTATCGTTCGCCCGCGCTGTGGTACTGTCCCAACGTTGTTTTAGCGTTTTGAGATTTTGTTGTAAATTCATCGCAGAGTTCGGTTGTGTTTTCTTGAGATATTCTTGACCTTGTTGCAGAACTGTCTCGACTTTGGGTCGATTGTCTTCCAATTCGTTGTACAGTTCCATGAAACGTTCGAGTTGTTCCGACGCGGTCTCGGGAAGTCCACCGACCGGTTTACTAGCGGCAATAACGCCATCGATATCGGCCAACCAACTGAGCAAATCTTGGATTTCTGCATGGAATAAATGGGCTTCTTTCAAAGCGGCTTCCAATTCGCGTTGACGATCGTTGGCCTTTTGCAGTAAATCCCTCCAGCGGCGATTCAACGTGGTGAGCTTATCTTGGGTTGTGGACGCTTCATCGGTGCCTTTTCCACTTTCAATAATTTGTCGTCCAGCATCGTTTAGTGTATCGACGGATGTTTGATGTGCTTGGATATCATTGACAAGAACTTTGAGTTTGGCAAGTTCTATTTCCAACACTTGAGGATCTCCCAAAATTGGTTTTAAGTCGTCCAGAGTATGATCGGTTTTTTCGATCCACACCAGTAGTTCGTTGAGGGCGTGCTGGAATTGGCCGAGACGAAGAAGAGCATTTTCGAGTTGACGTTGGCGTTCCACCATTGCTCGTAGTAGAGTGTCCCATCGTTTATTAACCGCTAAAAGTGGTTCCTTAATGGCGGCTGCTTGATCCACTGAAGTTCTTTCGGTTAATTCTTGAGCTTGCCTAGTGATAGAATTTAAAATTAGTCTTTATCTTCAACAAAAAAAACGTACATCACACCAAACAAGCCAATAAAGCAATTCACTAGATTTTCTTTTTAAAAATCATGCTTTTCAAAGAACCAATCATTGAACACCTTTTGATTATTGACTCGAATAAAAATTAATGCATTTAATAGAAGCATATTGCAACTAATTAGTCAAATGATGTCCAACAGTTGATTCTTTTGAAATTGATTAAAATTGCAGCCAATTCTTTTTCTTTATTCACCAAAAAAACACAAAACACAAAAATGCAATTTGTATTAAAAATAAAATCTTGCCTTGATAAATTACTGTAAAATATTGCGTTTTTTTTTTTTTAATATTTTAGTTGACGCATGAAGAGAGTCCCAAAACCAGATCCGAGAAAAATTTTAAAAAAAAAAATATAAAAATTAATGATTTGTTAAAAAAAATGAGGAAATTATTTTAAAAAACTCAGTACGGGAATGACATGGAAAATGAAATTGTCAGGAAAATAATATGTACATTAGGGTGGGTCAAAAAAAAAACGATTTTTTTTTACTAGACTCCTGGAAAGCTTGATTCGTAGACACTTCTAGAAAATTCTTACCAAAGTCCACGGAAATCCTCCGCATTATAGTTTCATATATCAGTCCAATAGAAAAAATTCATATCTTTATCATTTTGCAAAACTTTGCATTTATCTCGTAAATAACAAGAGCTACGGAAAAATTATAAATGAAAAACCTGTAGAGAATTTTGAAATTTTTGCCGATCATTGATTTAAAGTTTAAATCAATGATCGGCAAAAATTTCACAGAAAAATCAATTCAAGGCTTAATATCTCGTTTAATATTGATCTTAGCGATTTGGTCTACCGGAACTTTTTTGTAGGAAATCAAATTCTCTACAAGTTTTTCATTTATAATTTTTCCGTAGCTCTTGTTATTTACGAGATAAATGCAAAAAAAAACGCGAATTTTATGGAAAAATCAGGTTCAGTGGCCCGTACTACCTCACCGGTGTGAGTTACGACTTTGTCGCAATGGACACTTTTGTAGAGCGTTTAATTCTGAGAAAAAACCATGTTCGGTAAAAGCGATCCAATGAAATGCCGCTAAGATATAGAAATTTAAAAATAAAAAATCAGAGTTTCCGTGTATTTTCAATGGGAAATCTTTACACGTCTTGGTCGAGGACTTAAAATTAATATTAAGGGCTCAAACTTTCAAGGAATTTTTTTTTTGGTATTTCCATCAAAATTTCACGATGGGACCAAAAAAAGTAAAAAAAAATCGCCCTAATGTTGCTATTAATTATTATAATCTGCTACCGAATGATATGAAAACCTTAAACTGCTCGTGGAAAATCTTAAGAAGAAAAATCTCTCCATGGTTAAGTGATTTGATATTGTAATTTTGCATTAGTTATTGTCTAAGCGATTGAATATACTTATGTTGTAAAGCTTTTTTTATATTACAATGTAATAATATATTTATCTTGTTCCTATGCACAGGTGTTTTTGCACCTCTATAGGATATATGCCAGACTTGTAAATAAATAAATAAAGATAGAAAAGATGAAGACCTTTCCATTAAAATTAAGAGCTCAGCTTTGGTGAGAATTTTTCTAATGTCCACTAGAATATTTACGAATCAATTTTTTTGTGTAACTAGTAAAAAAAGAGCGATTTTTTTGATCTATCCATAAATGTTTTTTTAAAAAAAAAACTTTTATACAATTTAAGATTAAAAAAAAAGAAAAATCGCTGACCTGTTCAAAGCCTCAACTTTAACCATATGCGGATCGACGTCAGTCTTGAAATCTTTCAACTGATTGATTTGTTTTTTCACAGCATCAATATCGGTGCCTAATGGACCCATTTTAGCGAAGCGCTCTTCCGCTTTGGTCAAGAACGCCAACAAGTTCTACAAAAATAAACCAATAGTTACCAAAGAAAAACTTTTTTTTTTCCACCATCTAAATTTTACCTGAAGTGTTTCATGGAACTCCATGGCCTTTTCCATGGCATCAATCAAATTTTCCTCCCGCTTGGCATACAACGCGGTGATATTATCCCAAGCACTGTCCAAGTCCTCGATGTGTTTCTTCACTTCCGGCTTGTCCGGCTCGCCGCACAGCTTCATCAACTTCTGGCCGGATGTTTTGACCTTTTCCACTTCCGGTTTCGTTTGGACAATCTCCTGGCGAATTTCTTGCAGCGCGACTTGTTGCTCCTGGATTTTGCTGGGCTCGACGGCTGGTGGTTCTTGCGAGCTGAGCGAGTCTTGTAGATCTTTTAGCATTGCCATTACGGCGTGCAATTCTTTCCAGAACTTTTTCGCAGCCTCCAGTGCATCGTTTAAGGTGCGTCCACGATCGTTGGTTGCTTTTTGAACGTCTTGCCATAAGGTGTTGAGTTTTTCTAGTTTACGTTTGATGTCTTTGATGGCTGGATCACTTTGACGGTTGGCAGCTTTATGGAGGACATCACTTGCGGCTTTCTTCACCGCAGCATAGGCTTCTTCACGTTTATTTAAATCGCCCACTAGTGCATCGTTTTCGTCGATTTGTTCTTCGATTTTGGGGACGTGCGCCGAGACGGGATCGCAAGATTTCACTTGATCGGCCGTGTTACCCAAAGCACGTAACATACCTTCGAGTTTATCACTGAATTGACTTGATTCTTGCAGGGCGTCTTCGAGAGCTTGTTGACGTTCACGAAGCTCGGCTTTCAGAGCGTTGTAACGATCGTTGTCTTGATCGAGAAGTTCTTGAACTTTGATTGAGTCCTCATCGTTGCACAGCTTAATGAGGGCTTCACCGGTTTTGTTGAGTTTTTCAACCAACGGTTTGTGTTCATTGATGGATTGCAAGAACATTTCGTTGCGATCTTGTTGCTGAGCGATTAAATCTGGACGTAGTGCCGGCATGGCCAACATGGTAACTTGTTGCTCCATATCATCCAACCATGCAGCCAACCCGAGATGAGTATCGCGGAAATGTTCCGCCAATGGCAAAGCTTGTTCTAAGATACTAAGTCGATCCGAACTTAGCGCCGAAACCAAATCCATCATTTCACGTAAATCTTCCATTTTTTCACGAATCGTTGACGTGTCTTCATTCGGTGGTGATTCTCGTAACACTTTCTTGGCGGTAGCCAACACATCACGTACACGACCTTTTTGCGATGAAATATCATCGTTCAAAGCTCGATGTTCTTTCAATTGCAGCCGTATCAAATTAGGTTCGGCACTTGGTTTCTCGGCATCACGCAATTGACCATCAATTTCCCGGAACCACTCGAGCAATTCATCAATATCTCCCAACACTTCCAGCGAGCGTTGTTTGCTGAGATGAATTCGTTCGGCTTTGCGTTGAATTTGCTCGACAATTGCATCAAATCGACGATTGTCACGCGTTACGAGACCTTCAATCGTGGCAGCACCTTCTCCAGGTGAAATTTGACAAAGTTTCGGACCAATCAAATTGATGGCATCCAACACTGGACGCAGTTCTTGAATGTCCAACTCAAGTCGAGCAATATCGTCTTCGCGAGGCTCTCCATGTTGTAACGTAGCTTCAGCCGAGAGCATCCAATCAACCAATCGATTGTGACTGTTATGGAATTGTTGAACTAGCGGAAGTGCTTCTTGCGCGTGTTTCAGAAGATCAATTCCTCGAGATGTTAAATCGTTATAGCGCCGTTGCAACGAGTCTAATTTATCTTTAAGTTGCAGTGCTTCATCGGAAGAAATATGTTTCATCAATTCCAATCCCGAATCAACCGTGCCATCCACTGCCGATTGCCGAGTCGATATTTCTTCCGTTAAGTCAGCCAAGTCATCCATTTGTTCCAACAATTTATCAGTGTGGACGGCAAGTACTCGATATCTTCCCAACCGATCTTCCATCGCATCCATCCAACCAACCAAATCCTGGTACGTGAGCACCAGGTGACGTAAACCTTGTCTCGACGCCGTTAAAAGTTGGCCAACATTATCACTGGCGTCCACCAATGCGGTGTAACGATCGGTAGCCTCTTGTAACTTATCAGCCAATCCCAAAGCCTCATCTTCACCAACCAATTCCATTAATTGCGAAGCAATTTCCGTCAATTCCGAAAAATCAGGTTTCTTACACAAAATATCGTCGTGAATCACTTCATGTTCTCGAATACGTTGCTGAATTTTTTCTTCATCCGTCGGCACCAACTCCATGTCTTTGATCTTCTTCTCCGTTTTATCCAACCATTCTTGCAGTGGCACCAACTTGTCTTGGAACCGCTTAGCCACGTGCATCGCTTGCTCTAACGCCAACGTGCGTTGCTGAGCAGCAGTTGTTAAATTATCGAAACGGCCCATTAAATCTTTCAGTTGTTTTTCAATAGCCTTACGTTCTGCCGGATCTGCGCCTTGAGCAATTTCGTTGCCCATCGTGAAGAGAGATGACATAGAGTTTTGTCGATCCAGCAACATTTTCTTCAAGAACTTCTGTTCTTGTAACTGCGCTTTAACGACTTTATAATCAGCAGACGGTGGTTTTTGATTGGCCACCATTTCTTCCGTGTCGGTCAACCATTGTGCCAGACCATCTAAAGCTTCTTGGAATTTTCCCGACTGTAATAATCCCACATCTAATTTACGTTCACGTTCATTCATGCGCGCCTTCAAATCATTCCATTTTTCGTTCATTTTTTCGAGATCTTTTTCCAGAGAGTTGGTGTTGACTCCGGCGGCGGCTGATTGGATAAGGCTTTGACCTAAACGATTGGATTCGTCCACGTTTTGTGACAAAGGTTCGACGGTATGAGTGCGGAAAATCCGGAAGTCGTCCTGTTGCGAACGAATTTGTTCGACTTCCGAACCGATGGGTTTCATTTTGCGTAATTGATCACTGGCGTCTTGAATGTCGTCAAGAACACCGGCATGAGCTTCGTAGAATGCTTGCAATTTATCGATTACCGTTTGTAGATCGGCTTCTCGACGTTTACCACGATCATCAAGTTTCTGCAACTGGCGACTTAGGGTCTCAACTTGTTGGCGCGTTTGCGCGGTGTCTGGAGCAAATCCACTGTCCACTAAAAGCTCACCAGATCGCATCGCGTCGGCCACATCATCTCCAGCTTGAGCCACCTTATGTAAAAATCGAGACACTTCTTCTTGTTGACCCCGCACTGTTTTAATGTCCCGGCCTATTGGTTTCATACCATCCAATTCATTTTCCAGTCCACTCAAATCATGCGACAAATTCTTGACTTTATCATTGAATTGCGTCACAGCAGTTGCAGCACTTTGTAATTCACTGCATCGATCATCCAATTTGCTTTGCAAATCTTCAATACGATCACCAAGTGCATCGACTTCGTCTTGCAAATGCGTGGCATCCACGCCATGTTCACCCGCTTCATTGACCAAATCTTGCGCCAATTGGCGCACAGTTTGCAATGGGATTTTCAATCCGGCAACTTCTTCCCGCAATTGTTTGATTCGCTCCAAAAGTTTAGGATCTTTCGAAGCTCCGCCGAGAGAATCATGCGATTGTAAACGATCCTCACACCGTTGAATTCCGTGTTGTAAAACTTGAAGATTTTCATTGAAATCACTAAGACGCCGGGATGTGTCTTCCAACGCTTGAATCTTTTCAATCAAACCATTGTTGAGTTTCTCCCAACGTTGCTTAACGTTATTCAACTCCGATTTGACGATATCTTTGTCAATATCGCATGACGACAAGAATGTTTCACCCAGCGTACGATTGTTTTCATATTCTCCAGATTTTTTCCAGATATCGTTGCGGAATTGTTGCAACTCACGAAGACGTTGCTCCAAATGTTTACGTTTGAACGATGCCGGTCCCAACGAATCAAGTTTGTCTTCGGCTTGGCGCAGCCAAGGCAAGAATGAATCTTGCGCCTTGTAATATTTGCGACAATGTTCCAAACAAGTTTGCAAACGATTGTGCCGTTCGACCGTTTCCTTTTTCAATTTATCCCAGTGCTGTTGAATTTTATCGACGTCTCGTTGTAACGACCGCGTGGCTTCGCTGTTTGCCGTATTGGCAGAAGTTTTAGCCCGCGCTAGCACATCACGACCTTTGTTAAGAAGCATAATAACTTCATGTTCTCGGGCCATAACATCCCGATAGATCGGTTCGTGGTGATCTACTTGTTGTTGTAGAACATCTCGATCAGCCGAGACCAACAATCGATCGGTAAGTGCTCCCAATTCATCCGAAAGCCAACCAAGAGTTTTCGCGCAAGACGCCTCAAATTGGCGACCATCGCGTAGCGATCCTTCGATTTCCGCTTTGCGATGATCCAATTTCTTTTGCAGTGCATTATATTGGCGGCCTACGGCCGCCAATTTAGCCTGAATTTCAGCACGGGACGCCGGATCACTAAGCACTTCGCACAGCTGCGCTCCATTGGCCTCAGCGTCGGCCAACAATGGTCGTTGTCCTTCCAACTGTCTTTCAAGATTTTCAATCTTACGCAACAGCTCTTCCGGATCTTTATCCAACGGTAAATCATCCAAATTATCGCTGATGCCTTGCAAAGCATCGCGTAAACGAGCCAAACTTGCATCAAATTCGCGCGACGTATCGGCAGCGGCTCCCAACGATTCGGCACGTTCTTCCAAACGGGCCAACAGTTCTGCCCATTTTTGTTGAACATTTTGAAGTTTGTTGACAACTTTTTGGTGGTCGGGTGTGTTTGGAATAAGACGTGAAAGCACATTGTCGCCGACGTCGTTCAAATGTTGTAGTTGTGGTTGTTGCGAACGGAATTCTTCGCGAAGAACTTGCACTTGTTGAACTTGAGACTGAACCATACGAGAATCACTAGAAATTGGGCCCAACGCGGCTAACATTCTATCTTTAGCCACCAACCATGCATTAAGGCCATCGTGTGTATCATGGAAATCTTTAATATCGTCCATGAATTTAATTCTATCCTTACATTTGTCACTCAAATTTCTCCACACGGCCAAAACTTCCTCCAACTCATCGTTCAAACGATCCGCGCCAATCACATTTGGTTTACGTCGCAACAAATCTTTCACCTGCGACTTGGTCGAATCCAACAACGATTGCTTCTCGTACATATCCTCAATGATGCCTTTGTAAATCTTATTGCTCTTGTCGGCTTCCTCTTTGGTGTTTGGCACACTATCCTTTGGCATTTGCCGCTGTATTTTTTCCAAAAAGTTGGCCAAAGTTTTCAGCGCGTCCAGGTGTTTTTTGAGCTCGTCCCGAATCGAGTCGAGTTCGTTTTGACGATCGTTTATACGCACTCCCAGTAGACTGTATCGATTGTTGATTTCGGCGAGTTGTTGTTGCACGGGCGACAGTTCATCCAAGTGGAAACCATCTTGACTGGATCGTCGAGAACTAAATCCGCTTGATCCGCTCGGGGACACCGGACTGGCGAGTTGGTACGGTTTGTTGGGAGATGGTGAACGCCCGAAAGGACTCGGTGTGATTGAACTACGTTTGGTTGGACTATAGGCTTGACTGCGACGTCTTCCCGGCGAATCAGGCCGTTCACCACGTAGTAAATTATCATATAGATTACCCAAATCATTGACTTTATCAATCGTTGGTGCATATTCGCGATACTCTTTTGCGATTGGTTTTAACTCTTCGTTTTGGCGCTTGACTATCTCCAAATCAATGGCAATCGGTTCCAATCGAGAAACACGATTCTCCACGTTGGTCAACCAATCAATGACTTGATCGCGAAGTTTATCATACGCGCTTAAATGTTCTGCACGTTGTTTAAACAATTTTTGCTTTTCGTCCAACAGGGAATTGAGATCTTTCCATTGAGTTTCCAACGATTTAATTCGATCCCGAACTGGAACCGTATCGGTCACATCTTTCTTACCAACCAAATTACGTCCTTTTTGAATCGTATCCTCCAATTCGTCTCTCTTAGCATCACGCCGTTTCGACAGTTCATTGATCTTGAATGTGTATTCTTCGGTGGATGTTTTAGCAAGCGCATCTACGAAATCAGTGATTTCAATGTACCACTGTTCAAAGTGGGACGCTTGCAAGTTGAATGTCACCAACTGTTGGTGCACTTCATCTAGAAATTCGCCACGTTTAATCGACTTTTCCAGAACGCGTTCAAAACGTGATTTTACATCGTTAAGTTTGGTCTCGATTTTTTTCGCAACACGTGCATTACTCGCGTTGGTTATTAGTTCCAAAGCCGTTGCCGTAATTGAGTCAACACTTGGCCGATGCGAATCCAAATCGGCTTGCAACATTTTCTGTTCACGAACTTGTTCGTCTAAACGTTCTTTGTTAAGTGACGCCGGACGTTGTAAAGCTTTGAATTGATTTTCGATTTGATTGAGCCAATTAACTAGACCATCCAAAGCGTCTTGTACTCCCTGAGATTGAACCAAAGCTGTGTCCAATTCTTGACATTTTTCACTTAAAGCTTCCGCCAATTGATTGTACTTGTCTTCTAGTTCAATAACCGGTTGTTCCAATTGACCAATTTCCGTTGGAGATAATTGTCCTTCTAATGATTTCAGCAGAGAAACTACTGATTGTTTAGCATTGTCGATTAAACGACCTTGCGATAAAAATTCATGGTTTAGAGCTTTGGCTCGATTCAATTGCTCTTCGACTATCTTAGGCTCGGCGCCGATTGGTTCGGAGAGAACTTTAAGAACTTTTGGTTCGATTTCCCGAAGCCAGCGTCGAGCTTTTTCTACTGCGTCCGAATAATCGCGTTGTCGTCCTCCGACTCCGGATAAACGGTCGGACAGAGCATTGGCTCGATTTAATAAATCTCGATAGTTTTGCGTCACGATTGATAGATCATTCGAAACGGGAGATTCTTGCGATGATAATGGTTTAATATGAGGTAAACGTGATGGTAGAGAAGTGCGGAAATCATTTAAAACGGTCAAATATTCTTTGGATTCATTAACGAATTTTTGGGCAGCCATTGTAATAAATCGTAAATCGGCTTTATGGGCGATCACATCGGAGACAAATTCTCGAGTACTATCGGCACTGGAATGTAATTTACCCAAATCGGACAATGAGCGTTCTTTTTCTTCGAGAATACGTCGTGATTTGTCTAGCCAATCGGAGAATACGGTAAGATCGTTTCGGAATTTACTAAGTTCATCACGGGCGGATGATAAACGACGGAGAAGACCTTCAGTGCGATCACAAGCACGATCGTAACGTTGCTTCAATGCACGACCATTCTTTTCTAAAGTTGTAACCTCATCTTTGCTTAGAACATCTCCAGCGGTTAACACTAATTGTCGGACCTAAAAAAAATTAAAAAAATAAGTAATTTTCTCATGAACTTTTAGTGTTTTTTCTTACCTGATCTCCGCATTGGGTTACCGGTCGATTATGAGTGTCCAAGTCCTCTTTGATTTGCTTCATTGTATTGATTTGATTGCGTAATTCCTCCTCGTATTCTTTGACAACATCTTGCGATGCCAATCGATCTTCCACTTGTGATATCCAGGATAGCAATTTATTGAGTGTTTCATCACACAGACGATACTTTTCTTCGACAGCTTGCTGCAATTTGGTGTTAAAGAAAAAAAACCTCAATTAATTTCATTTGACATGGTGAAAATATAAAAAGTAAAATTTCAACACTTAAGGCAATATATACACGCAAAACTGTGAAAGACAAATAATGTACTCAGGATACCACTCTGAGAATTTACTTTGAAAAAGCTCTGAAAAAATAGAGAGAAAAAGAGAGAAAAGTATATCGATTTGAAAAAAAAGAAAAATAGAGAAAGTTGCTTGAAATGATTTGATTTGAGTTTTTTTTGAAATTTCAAGCATTGAGATTTCGCACACTCCACACACATACAATTCAGCAGACAAGCATACGATTGACAAAACATTGGACATATGAAGTTCATAAAAAAAATTATAAAATAATAACATAGTTTGGTAGATGAATCGTGCAATAGGAAAAATAGAATGTGTGTTAATTTCAAGAATTAAATAGGAAAAATTCATTTAAAAACCTGAAAAAAGAATTTTTTGATTTAACGCAGATATCAAATGTAAACGAAAACATTTACAAAAAAAAAAAAAAATAATCTGAAAATAGAACTAAAAAATAAAAAAGGAATAGTTCCAGTCTAATATCATCAAACGTATCAGTACATTATCCAATCAAATCGAAGATTTCTTGACCCTTTTTGTAGAACAAAGTTCTACAAAAAAAAAATCCATCGATTGTACTTCAACATTCGCTGATCTTAGACCGAAACCAAATTAACAAAATTACAAAAGTTTTGTGTTAAACTACACATTCTACTAATTGATAATTATCTTATTAAAATTTTAGTGAATTAAAAAATAATTTTCATATTAATTCGTGCAATATTGTTACGAGCAATTAAAATTAGCGATCGATTGCATTAACAGATGATTTACTGTCTAAAGAAATTGACACCAAGAAAAAATCAATTCCTGACACCAATTCCCTCAAACAATTAAGTAAACAGCATTTTCATATGCCTTTATTTCCAACATAAAATCCAAGCTGATATTCTTTCCACGTATTATTAGCGGATTTTCAGAATTAGTTTGATGAATTTTTAGTTCATTATCCGTTAATCCTACAAAAATTATGGTAAAACGAACAAAAACGACTAAGTTTGGTATTTGAATTAATTTTTTTTTTTTGAAAAAAAAAAAAATTTGTGTTGTGTCTGTTTTCAGTGGTATTCAATCAGTGGTCCCAACACACATAAAATGAAAAGCGATTGAGCGAGCGAGCGAGCGAGCATGGAGCTGAGGATACGCAGTAGGGAACGGAACAACACATTCCCACAACTGTAAAAGGTAAAAAAATTCCATTTTTATAATAAAAAAAAAAAAATCTAAATAACAAAAAAAAATGGAAAAAAAGAGGACATTTTTTTTTTCTTCTAAAAACAACAGAGGTGAATGGACATCCGGCGGCACGATCAAAATAAGCGTCGCAATACAGTGAAGGAATTGAAGCTTTCTTAAAAATATTTTTCAACATTCTTTTTTTTTTGTAATTCGGTTCGAAGGATCAATATTTGAGTTGTAGGTTAAAAGAATGATTCGTTGAATTAATATCGGTTTTTTTGGTCAAAAATTTTACCGGAATGATCAATAAAATGATCGATATAAGCAGGTGCTACCTTTAAAAATTTTTTTCCCAAAATACATCAATTCAATTCGAATAAAAACCCACAAAACCCCCCCACAATTCACCCCCCCCTTCAAAATATAAATGCCCAACTATTAGTAATTTAAACTAGATCGATCTAAAATATTAACTATCGTCTAAAAAAATCCACATAAGAAGTACAAAAAAAAATCTTTCAATTGTTAAGTATCGATATTTTAACGATTTTCGTTTTATTTCGTCGAGATTTATAAGAATTCGTCTTTAAATCATGGCGCTGAGAAAACCATAATCTTGCCAAATATTCTGATATCGGATTTTTTTTTTTGAGGGTCTATTTTTCTTGGGGATTTTTTGTCCGGCGATCAAATATCATGGAACTAATATGAAAAGAGAAGCAACCAATCTAAAATATTAACTATCGCCAAATTTTTCTTTTCGAAAACCTAAAGAAATCCACCTCAAAAGTACAAAAAAAAATTCAATTGTTAAGTATCGATATTTCATAAACTAAGCGAAATATTAAAAAAATATATTTTATTTTTTCGTCGAGATTTATAATAATTCATCTTTAAATCATGGCGCTGGAAAAACCGTAATCTTCCCAAATAATCGGATATCGGAATTTTTTTCAGGGTCTATTTGTCTTGGGGATATTTTGTCCGGGGATCAAATGTCATGGAACTAATATGAAAAAAGAAGCAACCAATCTAAAATATTACCTATCGCCAAATTTTTCTTCTCGAAAACCTAAAGAAGTCCACCTCAAAAGTACAAAAAAAAAATTCAATTGTTAAGTATCGATATTTCATAAACTAAGCGAAATATTAAAAAAAAAAATCTATTTTTTTCGTCGAGATTTATAATAATTCATCTTTAAATCCTAGCGCTGAAAAAACCGTAATCTTCCCAAATATTCTGATATCTGGATTTTTTTTTTTGAGGGTCTATTTGTCTTGAGGATATTTTGTCCGGGGATCAAATATCATGGAACTAATATGAAAAGAGAAGCAACCAATCTAAAATATTAACTATCTTCACATTTTTCTTTTCGAAAACCTAAAGAAATCGACCTTAAAAGTACAAAAAATATTTCAATTGTTAAGTAGCGATATTTCGTAAACTAAGCGAAATATTAAAAAAAAATATTCTATCTTTTCGTTGAGATTTATAAAAGTTCGTCTTCAAATCGTGGCCCTAGAAAAACCCTAATCTTGCCAGATATTCTGATATCTGGGTTTATTTGTCTTGGGGATATTTTGTCCGAGGATCAAATATCATGGAACTAATATAAAAATAGAAGCAATTACAAATTATTTAAAAATTTAACCACTCACTTGATGAAATTAAGTATATTGTTCTCTAAAGGACTAGAATAAAATTATTTATTTTTTGATTGTTGGAGAAAAATAATCTTAAGAAGCTCTCATAATTCCCACTTCTACGTGACATTTTCCCTGCAGAAAACTATCGACGCTTTCACATTAATTTTCAGAGTTTCAAATTCAAAGCTTTTCATGCTTTTCAAGTATGATTTAAGCCAATCAAATGGAAGCCATGAGGCTATCATTATCTATTTCTTTTCTTTTTTTTTGAAAAAAAATTAATGAGCTTTGATGAAATAGCCATTGAAGAATTGTATTGAATAAATGAATAAATTAGAATAAAATCGATAAGATCATGCAAGTAAATTTGTTTTGTGTCATTGTAAATGTAAACTAACTTGCATAAAAAAAAAATACAATTCACCAATTCGATTCAAATGATTATTACGTTTTTTTCTTAATTAATTCTATTAAAATGAAAGAGTTTTAAAAAATGGTTTAGCAAAGAGGCCCAAAAAAATAATTAATTAAATACTGCAACCGTATTTTTGGTAAATAAAAAGCTTAGGATTAATCCAAAAAAAAAAAAATTAAACACATTAGGGGGTTTGATATATTAAATAACTATCCAAATTCCAAAAAAAAATAAAAATAAAGGGTAAGATTAAATTTGTTAAAGAACTGAAGAGTACTTACCCTGGCCTCTGCTGGTAAAATCAAACCACGCTCCATCGCCTTGACCAAATCCACTTCTTTGATATTGCCATCCGTTTTATCCAAATATCGACCACCGATTGGATCAATCACACTACTTTGATCAACAGCCACAACAAGCGGAACAATTGTTCCGTGCTCTAGATCTTTGACGACCGTACTCGAAGGATCTATCAGACCCAATTGAATCGTATCACTCAACGTTAAACGTTTACGAACGATAATATTGGGCGTATAAAATGGATCGGTAAATCCGCCAGTCGTTGGATTATATAAACCAAACAATAGGCCCTCGATCAAACTAAATCCACGTTGCGGTGTTGTCAACAATCCAACATTTACGGCATGCTCTAAACTATGCAACTTGGACGTGCTCGAATCGACCACATTCCCTTTTTCCACATCAATCAAACCTTTCCGGAACGCTTCCGGAAGTTTAACCAACTTCTTCTTAAATCCATCTTTAATCAACGCAGTGTCCGGATCAACCACTCCCAGTGTAACCCCTTCTTTCAAAGTTAAAACATCCCCATTTTCCAACGTTAATTTTCCACTTTGTAAATTCAAAACACCCGCTTCGACCGCCGCAGCAAACGAATACGGTTTTTGCAGATAAACAATCAAGTTTTGATCGAAAACCACCATCCGCGACTTAGTCTTCGGATCAAACATTGCCGATTTGCCCACATCTACCAACTCTTTGTCAATCGCATCTTTCAACGCAATAAACTCACCCGATTGAGGATCTTTAACAACGGCAACTTGAGGATCTATCAATTCATAGTTGATCGCTTCCTCCACGGTACATTCTCGCGGTTTTTTCGACTCTGTAATCTCAGGAACTATTTGCACCGTTTCCTGACTAACCACTTGATTTAAACTGACCAACAGACCTTTTTCAAAGGCCACATCTAAATTATAGGCCCGCTTGGATTTACCATCCAAAACCCTACCCTTAATCACATCAACATCCCCATCTTCTACCGCCTCCTGAATCGATTTACTTCGACCCGTAACCGGATCTTTAAACACTGTCGAATCCCGATTCAAAAATCCGATTTTCAAGGCCGATTGAAGATCATAATACTCCCCACTAGCAGGATCTACAAATTTACCGGTTTCACTCCTATAAAGCCCATTCTTAATGGCCTCTTCAATCGGCAAATTTTTCCTACTAGTAACAATCAAACCTTTATTTTTCGCCTCTAAAAGATTAATTAGATTCCCATTGGGAAGAATATATTTCCCTAAAGTATCATCAATCAAATTGTCTTTAATCGCATCCGGAAGGGACAAATATTTACCGGTTCGCTTATTTTTCACCAACGACAACAACGGATTGACAACTTCCTCTTTAATTGCCTCTGATAAGGTTAGAGTTTTGTTTAAAATTGGATGAGATATCAGACAAGTGTTGGAATCATAAAGACCCATTCCAATAGTTTCGTAAAGTCCAAATCCTGCGGTTTCTACATCAACAATCAAATCTAAATTGAGAGCCTTATCTAAACTGATAGGAATATCAACTCCTGGTTCCTTAAAGATACCACTTCGTCGATCAATGATTCCTGCTCGACAAGTTTCCACGAGATTTAACAATCGATCATTTTTACGATCCCAATAACACGGAATTAATGGATTTATCACATACTTCCGAATCGCCTCATGCAACGTGATCAATCGATTGGTTTCGGGATCGGCAATTTTTCCTGTATTACTATCATAAAGACCTTGATGGATCGCTCGTTGCAATGAAATCGCCGCTAATCGATCAGTCAAAATTCCTTTTTCAAAGGCTTCTGGAAGAGTAAACGTAAGATTTTTATTGAAATCATGAATGATACACTTTTCGCTATCGATAAGACCCATTTCAATGGCTTCGATTAACGGAATCTCTTTCCACGTTAAACTTCTAGTATCTTTAACCCGAACCGAATTAGGATCAATCATATTTGATTCAATTGCATTTTTAAGTGTCACATATTCACCGGTATAAGGATCCAGGAAAGTGTTTGTTTGTGGATCATAAACATTTTTTCTTAAAGCTTCACTCAACGTCATCGGTTTGCGTACTTCTACCAAATATCCTTGATCGAATGCTTCCTGGAAATCTATAAGTTTGTCTTTTCCAATTAACTTTCCAGATTTTATGTCGATCATTCCCTCATGAATTGCTTGATTAAACGTGAGGGTATCACCATCGATGCAAACAATAGTCGATTTAGGATCGACAATTCCTTTCTTGATCGCCTTATCCGTGGGTAATTTCTCTTTGGAAACGGGCGAAGAAAATTCACCCGTTTGCGGATTGTAATAGCCTTTAAAAACGGCTTCTGGTAAACTAAACTTACGTTTATGTGGTACGATAAAGCCACGTTCGAGGGCATCATACAAATTTAAAGGACCCAAATTTGGATCGATCGCTTGTCCGGATTTTGGATCTATTAATCCTAGATTGATTGCTTCAGTAAGCGTTACTAATTCATTGGTTTGCGGATGCTTAATAGTTAAGGCACTAGGATTGATCAATTCTTTTTCAATGGCTTCTGCAAGAGAAAGTTTTACTCCATCAAAATTAAACAGGCCAGTGCTTGGATCATATTCATTTTGAGCCAAACATTCCTGTAGCGACCATGGTTTTTTCGTGCTCAGTATAAACCCTTTTTCCAACGCAACATTCAACGGCATTCGAGGATACAATAAAACTCCTTTTTGAGTATCTAAAATTCCCACTTTTACAGCGTCCGGAATACTACAAATGTTATTCTGACGAATATCCTTGATTCTAGTACTTGACGGATCAATCAATCCCCTATCAATGGCTTCTTGAACTTTAATATCTTCCCCTACTTTGGGATCTAAAACTAAACCTGAACTTGGAGAATAATAATTTTGAATAGCTTCGGTTAAAGTGAGTTTAACTGGTTTTGTTGAAATAAGTTTCTGAGATAATGCATCATTTAATTTAAGTAAAGTACCTGCTTTAGTATCGCGAAGTTTACCATTTTCGGAATTTACTAACTTAGTAACAAAAGCATCATTTAAGGGAATCCAGGAATTCGCTTTGGTATCTTTGCAATCAGATATTGTGGGATCAATTAAATCGCGTTTTACTGCCTCTTCTAGTGAAACCAAATTTTTTGTTAAAGGGTCTTCGACTTGGCCACTTTCTGGTCGATAAAGGCCAGAACGAATGGCTCCTTCTAGTGCCATTCCTTTGCGAGAGTCTGCCAGAATAAATCCTTGCGAAAATGCTTCTACCAAACTGATTTCTACTTGACTAATCGAATCGATAATGACTTGTTTTGTTAGATCTACAATTCCTAGATCGACGGCTTCGTTGAATGTTAAAAGTTGATCATTGGCTGGATTTCTAATGGTCAACGATTGGGGATCAATCACTTCTGATTGTATGGCCTCGATTAGTGATACCTTTTGTCCCGTACGTGGATCTATAATTTCAGAAGTTTTTGGATCGACTGTAAGTTCTTCCAGAGCTTTCATCGGAGGTTCTGGTTTTCGAGGTTTCGAATGAGCCTCAATAATATATCCGCGTTTTATGGCATCGAAAAAACTAACTCTTTTACCGGTTTTTGGATCGACCATTTGTCCGGTATTTTTATCAATCAAAGGTTTCTCCAGGGCTTGATCTAAAGGTAAAAATTCATCGACTTGTGTGAGATCTTTAACTAGGATATTCTCAGGATCGAAAATGTTAACATTGTAAATGAAATCACTAAAAGTGATGGAATTTCCGGTAGAGGGATCAATAAAATGTTTCAATTGAGAATCGTAAACTCCCATTTTTGAAAGATCTTCCGGGGTGAGTTGTTTAATTTTTTCGAAAACAAATTGAGGCGTTTCCTGAATTAAGGCCACTTTATTCTTATTGATAATATAAACTTCCTGTAATGGACTAATTTCTTGTTGATCTAACGCATCCTGTACGGTCAATGGCAACTCTTTATCGCCGAAAAGAATTCGGCAAATTTTCGGTTCAATTTTACGCTGCGAAATCGCATCCCCGATTGGCATGCGATCGTAACTGATGAGCACTTCCTGCGGAGTGGTCTCTAAAATTTCTGATTCGATTGACCGTTCAGTTTGGAGGAATTCTTCGGAAATTTTTGAAATCGGTGTCTTTTTGTCTTTTTTGCCTAACTTTCGAACGGCATCGTATGCGGACATTCCCGCTAAAACGGGTGCTCCCACTATTGCTAAAAGACCTAATTTGGCGGCCTCTTTTATGTTGATACCTTTTTTGTTGGAGTCTTTTTTGTATTCACCGGTTGTGGAATCAAGAACGCCTTTGTTGAGGGCTTCTTTTACGGTCAGGGGTTCTCCGGAGGTTGTGTCGTAGATGATTGAGTTGGGATTTATTACGTTTTGATTTACAGCCTCAGCAAAGTTAATGAGCCGTTCAGGATTTGTTGGATCTTTGAATTTTTTACTATCATCATCGTAAACAGTATCGAAAGCGTCGATTATATTTAAATTGGAAACTGGACTTGCTACGTTTTCAATTGACGCGATTTGAGTTTCGTTTGGAGATATAAGACCACGTTGAATCGCTTCAGAAATTGGTACAGTTTGAGATGTTGCCGGATCTTTGTAGGTACCGTTTTCTAGATCGACTAATCCCTTTTCCAAAGCATCCGTGAATGTCATCTTGACTTTTTTAGTCGTAAACCGTTCGTGAGTTTCGGATTCATCTCGCACTATACCTCTTTCACGAGCCACATCAATTGGAATTATTTCTCCAGTTTGAAGATTTTTCACTTCTGAAGTACTAACCATTGCATAACCCATTAACAGTTCAACAGTTTTGGTTGTTACTGTATGATACGAAGTGACCGTTTCAGTAACGGCAACAGAATTTTCTTCAGTCATCAGACCAGGAGATGCTTTTATCACTAAAAGTCCCCGATTTATTGCCTCGGTAATTGGGATAATTTCTTTAGTTTTAGGATGTTGGAACGTTCCATTTTCATACTGAATTAAATTGGCAGCAAGAGCATCTTGGACTTCAATGCTATCATCATTTGGGGGATAAGGTAAGGCCATGATAAAGTTGTTATCGATGGCTTCTTTAATTGATATCCGTTCACCAGTTAACGGGTGAATAACTTCATTGGTAGCGGAATCGATTAAGCCGCGTTTAATAGCCACTGGGAATGTCATACCAGTTAACGGAATCTCATCCGAAGAGGATTCCACAACTTTAAAAACATTATTCTCCACAGCTTCCAGAAGATCAATCGGACCTTCATTCGTTAAAACATTCGTTTCTTCATCATCAATATGCCCTAATTCTACCGCTTTTTCTAAAGTAATTTCCGGATGGGTCAGTTGGCTCAACGGATCAACAATATCACAAATAATGGCTTCGCGTAAACTAAGATTCGAACCAGTTTCGGGATGGACAATTTTCGCGGTCTGGGGATCGACTAAACCTTGATTGATCAACTCTGGAATGCTAAGACTACGACTCAACGGAACTAACAGTTGATTGGTACCGTCAGGATCTAGAATACCACGTTCGATTGCTTTATTAATGGAAATTATGTCACCGCGTTGAGGATCGACAATTTGACCAGAATTACCGTCCAATTTATTATTGGAAATCGCTTCGCTTAGCGTTAGATTATTTCCGTTGGGTGACGTAAATGTTTCCAGATTGTCTAGGAGTTCAGCGGTCACGGGATCGATTAAACCCGACTGCACTGCTTCTTTGGGCTTGACAATTTTACGACGCATTTTTTGGAGGATTACCGGTTTGGCTTCGCGTTCGGGACTTGATGACGTTTGTCGGGCACAACCAATAGCAACTTTGTATTTGGGTTCGGTAGTGATTCGACTTCGGGTAAGCTCTGCCGCCGTTGGTTTGGCTTTGTCATCGAAATTACGAACTTTCGGAGTTTTCACGTGAATAGTTTCAATTTGCTCGGAACTGACGATACCTTTTTCGAGGGCCTCTTGCACCGGAATCGCTTCACCTGTTTGTGGATCCTGAATTAATATTTCCCTATTGATGGCCTGAGTGGCCGCTAAAAGTGTTTCGGACTCTTTCGGTGGATCGATCAATCCTTTATCGATCGCCTCGTCAACGGTGATAAGTTCGCCGGTTTTGGGATCGGTTAAAACCGGAGAGGCAATTTGATTTTCTACTACTTGAATCTGTGATGGGGTGATGAGACCTTTGGCTAGGGCTTCTTGTAGGGGAATTTCCGTTTGCGTTTCGGGATCTTTAAAGATTATTTTACTTTCCGATTTGCATATGGGAACCAGTTCTGATTGGGCTTCATATTTTTCTAGTTCGTCCCGATTGACCAAACCACGTTCGTACGCAACTTCTAACGGTAATTTTTCGCCCGTGTTTGGATCGACAATCATTGATTTGCGCACGATTTTAACGACATGTTGCGCAGCTACTAAAGGCGCACCGATCACCGCTAAAACCCCACATTTGGCTGCATCACTTAAAGATATCTTTCGACCTACATTATCTCTATAGTTTCCGTTAGATCCGTCAATAATTCCTCGACTTAACGCCTCCGAAATTGGCATATCTTGACCACTATTCGGATCCTTGACCGTAACTAAATCCATGTCAATCTTTTGGGATTTAATGGCATCGATAAGATTTTCCGATTTGCCCGATTCGGTGAAAATAACTAAAGCGGTGGACGGATCGTAGATGACTCCCGGCTTAATTTGCAACGGTTCCAAACTACTGACTTCCGTGTCGGTGCTTTTGACCGGAACAAAAACAGGATTTTTATCAGGAATGTTTTGGGAAACTTCAACGATATCGGGCTGACCGGAAATTTTCGTGATTTGAATTAAACGCTGATTGGAAGGATCGATTTCTGTCCGGTATTTTAATACAACTAAATTGCGTTCCAAAGCTTCTTTCATGGTAATTTTTTTCGTGTCATCCACCATATAATGAGCGGTTTTATCTAAAATCTGTTTTTCTAAACTACGTTTTAGCGACGTTTCACGGCCGTTCGAATCCACGACGGCCGCTGAAATTGGATTGATAATTTCAAGGTTGACACATTCCTCGAAACTAACCAGCCGATCAGTGCCTGGAATAGTAAACAATCCGGTGACCGGATCGAAGAAATGTTGATCTAGGGCTTCGTTCAAAAACCAGCCATCGGGTGGCAGTTCGAAAGTTTGGCGTTCTTGTTTTAGAAATTCGGACGTGAGACGCGGAGATGACGGAGACATGGTCCAGTGTTTGATCGGAGATTGTAAGATACTGTCGGAATTCGGGGAGGAGATTGTCGTATCGGTTTTACTACCCCATTGCCGATTTGAGGATGTACTAAATTCGACTTCCATACTCGGCGATGACGTAACGGAATCATCACCACTCCAAATCTTATTCGGGGATGTTACAAATTCCCGAGTTACCTCATACTGAGGCGAAGTTTTACTGATTTTAATCGGTGATTTATTTAGATGGACACGCGATTCTACTGGTTCTTCTTCCGTGGAAATAAGACCATCGTTTAGGGCTTGCTGAATGGATATCACGTCTCCCGTTAAAGGATTCTGAAAAGTTTGATTTGCCTCATCTATTAACCCTTGCCTGACTGCATCAATAAATGATATAGAATATTCGGATTTAACTCCCGTATTTGTTACGGTTACATATCTTTTAACGATTTTTGATATAGTTTGAGTGGTTACTGTAATACTTAATAAACTGTTTAATAAAACAGCCCCTTCGGGGCTGATAATTTCCTTTTCAATCGCTTCATTTAATGGAATAACACGTCCGTTTTGAGGATTCAAAATTTGACCACTTTTTGGATCTAAATACTTGGACAAAACGGCATCTAGAACTGTGAGTTCTTTGGAGTCTTTAAACATTCCAATTGGACGTGAAAGCATTTCATAGATTTCGCTACGGACTAAATTATCGGAAAGACTATCTTTGATGGGAACGAGGGTACCTTGTTTTATATCACTGACGATCGACCCTCCATTTTTGGGACTAATCAGACCTTTGGAAAGGGCAGAATTGAGACTAATGTATTCACCGCTAGAGGGATCTTTGAAGCTGTCGATATCAAAAATGGAGCGCACTGTAACGGAAGTAATTAAACCGCGATCGACCGCCTCGGGTATGGTGGAAATTTCTCCGGTTAACTCATCTTTGAAATGACCATCCGGAATTATAATTCCGGCACTGAGGGCTTGAGTGAGTGTAAGTAGTTCACCCGTTTTCGTGTTCATTACCGACTTAATTGAATCGGAATCTAAAATACCGCGCTCGATACTTTCGACTAGTGAGATTTTTTCGCGACGAATTGGCGTAACGAATTTACCTTGATTGTCTAAGATTCCTGAGTCGCACGCATCTTTTAAGGTCATCGGTTTGACTATTAATTGTCGACGTTTCGCTTCTGGGAACGTTAACTTTTCCTGATTGTACACATACTTTCCGAGTTTCTGATTAACAATTCCTTTCGTTAAGGCCTCATCTAGGGTTACTTTAGAATCGGTTTTGGGATTAACAATTTCCCGGATCGAGGAATTGACAATTCCCTGTTTAATAGCTAAGTCAATTTGAAATTTTTCCCCAGAACATCGATCTAAGATCCATCCGTTACGATCTTCGATCAAACCTTGATTGATCACATCGGTAAAAGCTAAGGCAGATGTTTTAACTTTGATTTCCTTCAAAACTAGATGCCCTTGTTCGTAGGCCTCTTGTATTGTGATACGATTCCCGTTTTCGAGTAAATATGTTCCCGAATCTCGGTCGATTTTTCCGTCTGTTAATGCATCGTCGATTGACAGTGACGATTTGGTGGACTCTACCTTAATGCGTTTTTCGCTGGTGTCAGAACTAAAACCGTGTTCGGCGTCGTAAAGTTCTCGTTGTATGGCTTCTAACAGTGATACATTTCGACCGTCTTCGGTAACGCCACATGGTCCAGAAAGTCGTTCTGCTAATTCTGGACGAATTATGCCACGTTTGGCGGCTTCTTCGATTGATATGAATTCCGAACCGTCCGGCGATGCGGCTATCCGTCCGGAACGCACATCTAACACACGCAATTTAATGGCATCACCCACCGTCAGGATTTCTCCCGTACTGGGATGCACAATTCCTGGCGTATCAATTATGTTTTCCGTGCCAATTCCTTCATGCACTTTATGAATTCGTTTTAACGAGCGAATTTCACTAAACTGCATAGTAGTGGTGCCCCATTTGGTTGCGGAGCTCACATGATCGACATTATCGAAATTTCCGTTAGTCGCTGTGGCTGATTGATTGCTGGGACTAATTGTTATACGTGTGGGTTGATTTCTTTCGTTTGAGTGTTGAATATATCTAAATTGTGGAAAAAATTAAATGATTTGTTAAAAATCGAAGGGGTGGAATGGTTCTGCAACAACAACAACAAAAAAAAAATGGGAACCACTTACTTGGATTGACTATAGTGACTTGTTGTTGTGAATGCATTTTCTGTTGTTGAGGAAATGTTGAACTCTGTGCGGAACGTTCGGAAGTCTTGTGGCTCCAATTGTTCCACCAATCGCTAAAAAAGAAAATCAAAATTAATTATTAACAGCAAATTGTGTTTATAAATGCATCACACTTTAATCAAAATAAGATTTTTTCGCTGATTTTGAACAGTTATACTGTGTATACAATATATAAAATATATGGCAGTCCAATTTATGTAGTATACTTTAATATAATAATATATAAAAAGCATGCCTCCAACATAAATTTGAACAGAAGTTCAAACAAAAATATTCGTGACGTATTGCCCAGATACGTATTTCGATTGTCAAGCAATCTTCATCAGTGGTCATCAAGTAGTTTGGATCACTCCGTAACCGCTTTGTGAATCATCACAGATTTTGGATCACAGATTGATCACTGATGAAGATTGCTTGGCGATCGAAATACGTATCTGGGCAATACGTCACGAATATTTTTGTTTGAACTTCTGTTCAAATTTATTATACAAAGTTTATATATTATTATATTAAATTTGTATATTATTATATTAAATTTGTATATTATTATGTTAAATTATACTACATACATTGGACTGCAATATATTTTATATATTGTATACACAGTATCACACTTTAGTTATCATAAACTACTTAAAATATATGATGGATTGAAAATATACTTTTAATTATACAAAAGAAGTATAACTTTTCACACTCGTACATCAGTAGTAAGTACATAAGCCATTTTTTTTTCAAAATAAATTAAATCCACTTTAAATTTTACATAAACATAAAGAATAATGTTTAAGTTAATGTATTATAAACTTTAAAAGGGTGTCTTACTTTATAAACTAATGAAAAAAAATCCATAAATATTACAGTTCGAATTCACGTTACAAAGTTTGTTCTTTCAAAGACTTATTTCCTAGAAAATTTATTGATTGCACTAAAATTTTCTTATAAACATGTAAAATAATAACGGAACTAACTTATTAGAAACTAATTTTCCTAAATTATGTATTTTTAGTATAAGAAAAAAATCATCCAATGCCATCATTCAAAACCGTAGAGGGGAAACCAAACATTTTTATAGATTTCATGATACAAAATTTATGAATTCCGCTTAAAATTTCACACAAATCTATAGACTAATTCCCATACTATATCCTTATATACTTTTCACCCCATTTGGATTAGATTTAATAATGAAAAAAAATCGATGAAGTTCTGGCATCCAATCTAACTAAGTAGGAGTGAATTTATCAATGGATTTTCTGATACAAAACTTCATAATTGTTCACAAATTTTACATTGGAACATAGAAAAACCTTCAAAATATACTGTTAAAAACTTTTTGGGCAAATTCTTTTAATAAATAACAACAAAAAAGCACATAAAACAAACAATGCGAACACCCAAAATGAACAGCTCTTTTTTCCAAAGAGATATCTAACAAAATATTAGGCATCTCATCTCAGATTCTACTTGAGTTCATAGCAAAAGATATAAATTAACTGGCAATAATGTTTTTTAAGGCCAAATTTTCCCGATAAACTAATAAAAATCGCATAAAACGGAGGAAACAAATGTCAACATTGATGATAACCTCGTTCATTACCTTAAAAAAAATTCTTACCTAAATATAAATAATATACCCTCAACAATTATAAATAATTTTGATCTTAATTTAATCATTGCTTTGGTTGATTTGTATAACTTAAATTAATAATTTTGCAATAATTATAATCACCAAAACAAAAGAGCGTCTAATTCATTTGTCAATCTTAGGGTATGCGCCGTAGATGAAATTAAGCAACTTAAAATTCAAATTTAAAGTGGGAAGTTTTTGACATCCCAAATATCAATCAATTGATGAAAAATAAGTATTTACTTTTTTAATCTATTAGCTACTACACTGTTATGATGACTTAAACTTGTTTTTATTAAAGTTTGATTTATTTTTAGACCTTTAAACATTATGCCAGTCTTATAATAATGGACATTTTTTGTAGTGCACTCTTTTTCCTATAACTTATCTCTATAAAAGTTTTTGATATTTTTCACAGGTCCTAAGTTATTTAATTAAAATAATAAAAATAATTGTTATGTTAAAAATATAATAATTCAGGGAATTTTCAGTTTAATGCAAATAACCTAGGACCTGTGAAAAATATCAAAAACTTTTATAGAGATAAGTTATAGAAAAAAAAGTGCTCTACAAAAAATGTCCTATAAAATTTTCTCATAAAATTGATGGTTGCGTCAAAAAATTGAAAAAATATTACAATTTCTCTTTAGTTCAACTTTGACCTCGAATAACTTTTGAAGGAATAAATATATCAAAAACTTGTTCGAGACCTTTTTTGTAGATCGTTCAATTTTCTACAAGAATATATCTTGGTCATTCCGAAATATTGTCGTCACCAACGTGAGCTATAAAATTACAGTGCAAGAGAATATTGTTCTCACGTTATTAAAATGGAAAATCGAAATTTGCGATGCGGCACCTCTTAATATTAATATTGAGAGCTTGAACTTTTACAGGATATTTTTTTTGTCTTTCCCAACAATATTTTCGATATAATTAAGAAAAAAAAATCGTCATTTTTTTTTGAATCAGTCTAATAAATACAATAGGCAACTATTTTGATATTTTACACAGTTGCTCTTGGAAAAAGATGAATTTCGATTAAAACTTTTAAATCTTTCACCAATTTTATATTTATTATTACTTGGCGTGTTTTGGACGATCCCGTCAAAGTACAAACAGCCAACTGTGTACACATACAGTATTGCTATGTATAAATAGCCAATTTAATCTTTTATTTGAAAACCAGTAACTTCCCGTGAAATGACACAACTGACTTAAATTAGTAATTGAATAAAACCGAAATGATAGTTGAAACTAATGACATGATAGTTCAAATTTGAGACAATAATTATTATATTTGAAGCTTTTCGGTGGCTTTCTCGGATGAATTGCCGTCGCTGCAATTGCAATTTCCTAATATATTAGATAGAGTTAGGAACTAATAAAATAAATCGATAAATTGGTTGTGTCCATAATTTACATAATATTATTGGTTTTTAGTAGGAAAGTGGACTTAAAGGATGTAAATCCATATCCTAATTATTGATTTAGCGACGTTTCGGTCCTTTATTTGACCTTCATCAGGCTTTTTAATATGAAGTACTTTTTAAGAAGCTTGATGAAGGTCAAATAAAGGACCGAAACGTCGCTAAATTAATAATTAGTATATGGATTTACATCCTTTAAGTCCATTAAAAACAAATAATATTAATTAAAATAAATTTCAGCTATTTACCCACTTTTACTTTCATTTGGTAGCCAGATTTTTGTTTTTATTTACGATATAATATTCTTTAACACATTTTCAAGATTATTTTCATTTAGCATCTGACTCATACAAGTGCATTGTAACTTTATCAAACCATTTCAAATGCACTCGTTCCACAATAACGATGCAATCAAGCAAAACTTATATTAAATTTCGGTAAAAATCTTCCACCTTGAATCAATCATTCGTTCCAGAACAATTCCTCGTAGGTAATAAAATCCAAAACATGGGAAAATCGTAAATATTCCCACGAAAAAAAAAACAGAAATTTGAAAATTTGCAAATTTTCGGAACACCTAACAATGTTAATCATTTCCTTATCAATGTCAGTAGAGAAAAAAAAAAATAAAAACGGAATTCTCTTATCAAAATTTAAATTGTAAATTTCTTAGAGAAAAATATTAAATGTTACGATTGATTAAATAAACTAATCTTTAAGTAAATAAAACTCAGTTGAATTAAGTATGGAAACAATTAACTTCACCCACCTGTAACTCATAGCTAAAGTTATATTTATAATTATCCATTTTGGCGCCGGTTTTAATTTGAATCACACAAAAAAAAATGTGGAATAAATTTCAAATGTTTACAACACTTTCTAGCACATTTCGTTGAAACATCACTTGATTATAATAAAAATATAGAAATGCCAAGGGCATTCGGTTTTAGTCAATTTTGTCGTACAATAAAAACGTTAAAAATAGACATTTTTCACAATTTGAATTTTTGAAAATAAGTAAATATATATATACATTCACACATCTGCAAATTATATAACTTGTATAAGCATTTGGAATGATTTTATGTTTTTTATAGACTCCACACATATAAAATAACACCACATTTGTGTAGACCAAATCAAATTTCTGTATCAAAAATATAATTAAACTTTGTCAAATTTTCAACACCGGAGAACTATTTGTCAATGTGTAATTGTTGCGCGAGAAAATTCCGCGTCGAATCGATCGCGAATGTGGTCGAAACGCGACTGACATTCACTTTTCCGCGACCGTCTTGAATTTGCCGCCTACGACCACCGACCACCAACAATATTGTCCGACCAATTATTCTCCACATAATCAAATCTCTTACAATTCCTCTCATTAACATAACTAATAATCTCATTTTTCTCTTCTTCCAACTAATCTCCTGATTATCAATCTATCACACTTTAAATCTTCACCAAAGGTCCACGATTGATATTAGTTTAACCTCCGGTTCCGGAGCCCAATAATGTTTAAACAATGATCGCCAGTTCTGATCTTTACTGAAAAATTAAATTGGTAACAAATTTGGCATCTGTTGACGGTTGAGTTTATTTTTAAACTGCACCAATTTGCAATGAAAAAAATTATGTCATAGAATAGAATCGAGAGAAATCATAAAGAAAATCATTCTACAAATGAATTAATTTAAGTATGAATTTTGTTGTAATCTTATCAAAATTTATTTTAAAAACAACTCTATCTAATAACAACTAAAAAATGGTCTCAAGTTGATTCGATATAAATTGACCGCATTTTCCAAAATTTACTAACAAAGGCTGGCATTAATTAGTAATGGGATATCTTTCCTCTCTTATCCCCTTGTAGCAATATTCATAAAAATTACCGGCGAAATTATTTTAAACACCAAAAGCTATTGATAAAAAATTATCACCCAAATAAGATAATGACAACACCTATTTTTGGAAATCAATTATTAGCTGTCAACTAATTAGCGGCTTTCGACAAATATTTTCCCATAAAACTATCACAACAAAATGAGGTTTATGATTGGCTTGACTAAAGTTTAAAATCAATAGTTGGATAATAAAAAAAATAAAAAAAAAATAGATAAATTACTCAAACCTAAACCGATTAGCCAACAAAATTTTAATTTTTTAGGCATTGATATAGAAAGATGATAAGAAAACAGGGATTTCAAGCGACTGATAAAAACAAAAATGCAGAAAAATTTAGAAAAAAAATTGTTCAATAGTCAAACAATAAAAAAATTAACAGAAATCCCCCCCCCCTAACAAAAATTTGATGGAAAAAATGACCTGAACATGTATTGAGATGAACTTTTTCAAAATAACAAAAATCAAGACATCATTGAACACGATTTTTAACCAAATATTTTTTTATCGTTTGTGAAAATCAACTTTTCCCACAACCAATTATTGAATTTAGAACTCTAAA
Organism: Sisyra terminalis; assembly: GCA_958496175.1. Taxonomy (NCBI): domain Eukaryota; kingdom Metazoa; phylum Arthropoda; class Insecta; order Neuroptera; family Sisyridae; genus Sisyra; species Sisyra terminalis. Next base: position 46,618,213 of record OY292279.1, on the reverse strand, counting down.
ATCACACACTTATAAGAAGGATTCGGAAAGATGATAACAAAACCGGGATTTCCGGCGACCCATAAAAACAAAATGCAGGAAAATTTAAAAAATATTTTTCAATAGTAAAACGGTAAGAAAAATTAACAGAAATTCCCCCCCCCCAACAAAAATTTGATGGAAAAAATAACCTGAATATGTATTGAGAGGAACTTTTTCAAAATAACAAAAATCAAGACATCATTGAACACGATTTTTAACCAAATATTTTTGATCGTTTGTGAAAATCAACTTTTCCCACAATCAATTATTGCATTTAGAACTCTAAAATCACACATTAGGTGGAGGATTCGGAAAGATTATAAGAAAACAGGGATTTTAGGCGACACATAAAAACATAAATTTAAGAAAATTTAAAAAATATTTTTCAATAGTAAAACAGTAAGAAAAATTAACAGAAATCTCCTCCCCCTAAAAATTTGAGGGTAGAAATTACCTGAATATGTATTATGATGAAATTTTCCAAAATAACAAAAATCAAGTCATCATAGAATACAATTTTTAACCAAATATTTTTTTATCGTTTTTGAAAATCAACTTTTCCCACAAGCAATTATTGAATTTGGAACCCTAAATCACACAGTATGTGAAGGATTCGAAAAATATTTTCCCAACTTTTCGATCGAGCCATCTATTCCTAAATAAAAAGAAAATGGAAACCAAGACGCTTTTCACATATACATTTTCATCGCTTGTGAAAATCAACTTTTCTCACAAGAATTTTTTAATCCCCCAAAAACCCTAAACGTATTATTTAGTAATAAGTTTTAAATTAAAAAAATTTTTGCGGGAAAAGTGAATTTTCACAAACGAAATACTTTGGACGAAAATCGTTTTTAAAAATGTCTCGATTTTTGTGAAAAATTTTTTTCATTAATCCAATTTTTTGGTTGGGGGAGGGAGAGGGGAAATTTTTGTTCATTTTTCTTATTGCTTTAATATTTAATAATATTCTTCTAAATTTTCCTTCATTTTGGTTTTTATATGTCGCCTAAAAACCCAGTTTTCTTAACATCTATCTACTTTAAAGACTAAATAAATAATTTTTCGTAATTAGGGGCCATTAATTAATTGTGTAAAAGTATTGAGGGGAAGGGGGTGGCAAATCTCTACATGTCCTTATATTGGGGTGCAGGGGGTGAAAAACTCATATTATATGTATTATATGTAAACCAATATCCAATATTAAGTATCTAATTCCATTTTGGAATTCGAATAGTTTTCTTCATTTTACATTGTACACTAGACTGCTTCAAAAAAAAATAATGATTTTTTTTTCTTAATTATATCAAAAATATTGTTGGGAATGACAAAAAAAAACCTGTGAAAGTTTAAGCTCTCAATATTAATATTAAGAGGAGCCGCATCGCAAATTTCAATTTTCCATTTAAATAACATGGCAACAATATTTTCTTGCACTTTGGAATTTTATGGCTCACGTTGGTGACGACAATATTTCGGAATGACCAAGGTATATTCTTGTAGAAAATTGAACGATCTACAAAAAAGGTCTCTTGTAAGTTTTTTATATATTTATTCCTTCAAAAGTTATTCGAGGTCAAAGTTGAACTAAAGAGAAATTTTAAAAGTTTTTCAATTTTTTCACGCAACCATCAATTTTATGAAAAAAATTTATAGGACATTGTTTGTAGATTACTTTATTTCCTATAACTTATCTCTATAAAAGTTTTTGATATTTTTCACAGGTCCTAAGTTATTTGCATTAAACTGAAAATTCTCTGAATTATTATATTTTTAACATAAAAATATTTTTTTCTATTTTAATTAAATAACTTAGAACCTGTGAAAAATATCAAAAACTTTTATGGAGATAAGTTATATGAAAAAAAATGCTCTACAAAAAATGTCCTATAAGATTTTCTCATAAAATTGATGTTTGCGTCAAAAAATTGAAAAAATATTCAAATTTCTCTTTAGTTCAACTTTGACCTCGAATAACTTTTGAAGGAATAAATATATCAAAAACTTTCCAGAAACCTTTTTTGTAGATCGTTCAATTTTCTACAAGAATATGCCTTGGTCATTCCGAAATAATGTCGTCACCAACGTGAACTATAAAATTCCAAAGTGCAAGAGAATATTGTTCCCATGTTATTTAAATGGAAAACCGAAATTTGCGATGCGACACCTCTTAATATTAATATTAATAATATTAAGAGTTTAAACTTTCTCAGATTTTTTTTTGTCATTCCCAACAATATTTTCGATATAATTAAGAAAAAAAAATCATCATTTTCCCATCGATTGGTAAAAGAAACTTTAAATTTTAAAACTTTGTTGGGTAATTAGTCAAGCGATTGAAAATATAAATTTTCTTAAGGCCCTAAAATTCTTACGAACTCAATATAGACCTTGACACTTAAAGTATTTCACATATACAATGTTGGAAAGATTAAATTTACAAAAAAAAAAAAAAAAAACGGACTGAAAACAGAATAAGTGAAACCATATCTAAAAATAGTTTGATTTCTTTTCAGACTTATCAACTTCATCTGCATGATAAATCACACGGCCACTAAGTCCTTGAGTCGGGCATTTGGATTTCACAGTACAAAATTCATAATTTTTCCGTGGATTTTTGATCTTTCCAACTATTTGCTCTTTCTTCAATGGCACATTCAAGTGCTGGAAACATATTATACAAACATACTATAATTTATGACCATTGTGGCCTCCAAAAATTAACGAGTAATTATTTCATTCATAAAACTCGGAAGTGAAACTATCAAGATTTATTGTACAACTTGGACCTAATTAAAAGAAATTTAAATAAAAAAATATGTTTATTTTTTCAGTTATATAAGACCATATCAATTGAAATTATTTTATACCAAAGAAATTTTGAAAAAAAAAATTGGCAAACAAATTTGTCAGAACCGATTGACCGAAAATCCAAAAATAAAAACGGGGCGACAATTTAATGATTTTTTTACCAGACTTACGTCTGTCTTCTTTTAATTCTATACTTGATCATTTAGGCCAATAAATATTACATTATGCAAAATTTAATTTACTGAACAATTAAAGATAATTATTATTGAACTGAAAAGGTTGCATAACAAATTTAATATGAATAATCCCTGTGGTAAAATTTAAATTATATCCTTGTGATCTATTGATATGTTTTTTTTGCCAATAAATAATTTATCTACCTACATAGACTTTTTTTCTAATCACAATAACTGTTGGGATAAGATATTTTTTTTTTTTAATTTAAACATTAAAATGATATCATAAACTGGAAAGTTTGATGTCATTAGATTCTAAAAAAAAATCAATATTTGACTTTAATCTATCAATTCTTCAGGATAAAAAATATTGCAATAACGGTGTTTTTTTTTTCCAATTAAAATGGAAATAATTCTTACTTTGGTTATTTTTTTTCAAGATCTTTTCAAATCAGTAGGCGAATTCTGTGTCATACGGGGAAAAAATCGATCAAACGTGATATAAACAAGAACTGGAATGATCCAACCTACTAATAAAATCTACCTACATACAATAAATCCATAATTAATCGTTTTTTCTTTCATATATGTATACACAAAACACGGGACAATAACAAGAATTATAAAACTATATTTCCCCACACATTTTCTCGCAAATGACGTAGCACCTCCTACATTATCTCGTCATAAATTCGCCAAGTACCTACGTATGATTTTGGAATCGCAATAAAATCAAAAATGCCCATAGCAAATTCATTCAAAGATCTCAATCCGATGAAAATCATTCATTCAACATGTGTTTCAAATTTGCTTAATTCGCCTAACAATTACATCAGAAGTTTATTTTGGAAATTGTGTAAGATTTATAGTAAAGATTCAAAAAAAAAATTCAGGTATTCAATAAATTTTTTTCGATCATAATATGCACGTAAAAGGACATGTGACAAATCGGCTCGTTTTAAACGATTACGTCAGTTTTGGTGTTAAAATTTACAAATCGACTCATTAGAACGATGGATAAAGGTCATAAATATATTATAGTGCAATTCCTCCAGTGGTCGGCTTTGTAATAATTATGCGGTCAATGGAAAAGAAAACCACCTGATTTTTCGCCCACACTTTTCGTAAAAGGACAGTGATGTCATTTCTTTATTTTTTTTTATCCGATTGTGAAATGCCACTCATAAAATAAGTTCGTTGGACCTCAAAAAAAAAAAACGATTTATTTACAAGTTTTACACCAAAAAAAAAAAAAAAATCTTAAAATCCGAATGATTCCCACTAATTAGTAAAATCAATAGAAATATGAGATTCAAGTGTAAATTTTATACGTTAAATGTTTGATTTTCCATTGATTACATATATTATTGACTATTTGTTTGTTTTTTTATGAAAAACACTTCAATGTTTGAAGAGACTTAAATATTTTTTTGCCAATACAAGTAAAACTTTATATAGGTTAGGCAATTAGCACTGCGTTCAAGACGCACAAAATGCCTATACGTCTACCTTACAAAACCAAGGTTTGTAAACTACACAGGTTGCTCCATTAGGGAAAAAAAATGACGTCATACGAAGAATTTTGAAATTGAATCTGTCTGAAGATATGTACGAATTTCTTCTGGATACGTCACGTAGCGTATGAGGCCACCTGTGTATTTTATAAACCTTGTTACAATACTAAATCGATTTTTAAACTTTTAAAAGTGAATTTCTTTCAGAGAACATAATCATATTAGGCCAATTGAAAAGTTCCCGATCTGACACACAAATGGCGATGGTAGTATAAAATCCATATGATTTTTAGTTTGTGAGTGTAGCTACTTTTGTTATTTGAAAAAGATGGACAAAAAATAATTTCGTGGGCTGCTAAAATATTGCTTTTTGACGGGGAAAAAATACAGTTGAAGCCAAATCTTGGCTGGATGAAGAGTGTCCGGGGTCTGTACCAGGAAAATCAATCATCATTGATTGGTATGCTAAGTTTACGCGTGGTGAAATAAGCACAGAAGATGGCGAATGCAGTGGATGCCAAAAAGAGGCTGTTGCCGACGAAAACATCAAAAAAGTTCACCAAAATAATTTTGAATGACCGTAAAGTGAAGTTGGTCGAGATAGCAGATATTGTGAAGATCTCATCTGAACGTGCACATCATATCATTTAGGAATATTTGTACATGAAAAAGCTGTTTTAAAAGCTGATCAAAAGCAACAATGTATTAATGATTTTGAGCAGTGTTTTAAGCACAATAAACCGGAATTTTTGTGTCGATATGTGACAATGGATAAAACATGGTTCCATCATTTCACTGCGGAGTCCAATCGACAGTCAGCTGAGTGGATTGCACACGATGGACCAAATCCAAAGTGAGGAAAAATACAAAAATCAGCTGGCAAAGTTATGGCATCAATATTCTGAGATGCGGAAGGTATAATATTCATTGATTACCTCCAAAAGAACCAGACCATCAACAGCAATTTTTATACAGCGTTATTGGATCGTTTAAAGGATGAAATCATTAAAAAACGGCTCAATTTAAAGAAGAAAAAAGTGCTGTTTCATCAAGACAATGCACCGTGTCTCTGATCAATGATAACAATGGCAAAATTGCATGAGTTGGACTTCGAATTGCTTTATTGGCCAGATCTATCCCCCAACGACTTTTTTCTGGTCTCAGACCTCAAAAGAATGTTCGCTGGAAAAAAAGTAATCGCCGCAACTGAGGCCTATTTTGAAGCAAAAGACAAATCGTACTACAAAAATGGTATCGAAAAGTTGGAAGATCGCTATAATCGCTGTATCGCCCTCGAGGGCAAATGTGTTGAATAATAAAATCGAATTTTGCCCAAAAAAATGTGTTTTACTATGGTAGACCGGGGTGTTTTCAATTGGCCTGTTAATAGATTCTAGATGAATTAAAAAAGCGACTCACCAGCGTTACAATATCACCCGGCGATCGATCCGCAATTTCCTTCAGTCGAATATAAAGTAGATCACATAAACGCTTATATCTGGCATTGAGTTCGTCCAATTGATTGATGACGGCATCAACTCCATGAGCGGCCCCGTTCAACAGGAATGCATCGACAGGCGTTGCAGCACCGTTAGACGACGACGCCGGCGTTGTGCCCTTGGCTGCGTGAATCGGCGATGTCACGTCCAACGACGGATGCACCTCGTCAATCAGCCACTCTTTGTAGCGTTGCAGACGCGAGTTGTAAATCTGTGTGTTAATATTATGTTAGTTCAGTTAGTACGGTTAGTACCTTTATATATTTGATAAAATATTTTCAATAATAATAAATTTTTTTAAATAAATAAATAAAGAACAGCAAAAGCACAGTGTTTCATTCGCCCGCTTCCAAAGCCAATGTAAATCACACATGCAAGAAAAATATACAAGCGAAAAGAGTTTAAAAGCATTAAAAAAATCTTAATCTGATAAATATTAGAAACACAATTCATTCATATCATTCAATCATGCACTTCTTTCATCCCACAGAAAAAATAAAAATGCAGTGACAACAAAAAACCGCGCTAGTTTTTCTAGCTTTTTCAAAATAAAAAACACAGACAAGTCTGAGAGCCATTTCTCTATAACAAAAAAACAAATAGCAAAAATTGTCGAATCGCTTTTTAATCCCGGACAAACAAAAGGAACATTCCACGATAACATTGCCATATTGTGCCCCACGATGCAATTACTCACTTTGCCTTCACGAATAAATCGACCACCGTTTCCATTGACATTCTCAATTTTTGGGGCTCGTTCTCGAACATTTGTTAACAATGCCTGCAAAGGAAAATCGCCAATTAAAAAAAACCAGTTTGACTTTAATACAAAGGGTCTAGAATCCACATGGCGAATGGGCCCCCAAATAGGAACTTATGTTAAAATATCGGCTTGGTATACAAACACATTTTATATACTTTTCACGACCAAATTCCTCTTTGACCTGGAGATATAGGCAAAAATGTTCCCTCGCATGGCTATTTTTCAAAGTTATATATCTCAAAAACTAATTAAGCTAGGCAAGTGAAACCAACGCGAAGCGTTGGATTATTTTACCAGAGTATATCATATATATTTTGAAATTTTTAGAAAAAAAAATATACAAAAAAAATCCAAAAAACAAATGAAATATTTTTTTTTTGATGTGTTCTCTGAAAATGACAATCACGAAAAAAATATATTTTATGCTTCTACATGAGCACTATAACTCATAAAAATTTCGTGAAAAAATAATTGGTGCAACACTTTGAAAAAAAATTAAATGTGATTTTTTTTTTCGAAGTGTTTCACAAACTATTTTTTTCACAAAACTTCAATAAAAAATAGGCCACATAAAGGAGCAAAATATATATTATTTTCATAATTGTAAGTCTAAGGAAACATAAACAAATTTTTTTATTAGTTTTTCTATATTTACTCTTAAGATGATTACTTTCAAGATCAAAATAATTGATCCCAAAAGAAAAAAAAAACTAATGTTCAATTTCTATTAAAATAAGAATAAAAAAAACTATCATCACTGCTATAATTTATTACAATTGAACCTAAAATAATTTATTTACTATCTCGTAGGACACAGAATTCTGGATAATTATTGTTCATATGAAAAATAACAAATAAAAGCTGCTACATGAGAACAATATTCCACTGTAAATTTTCTATTGGAAAATCACAAGAATACCGGAAAATACTGTTGCAATCTTTACCATTCAAAATATAATCATTGTATATATGACCGTCTTTGCTATTTCTACATATATCTTGATTTTACTTCTACCCTAATGATATTAGTTCCTTATTTTACACATTGTTTTAAAATATTATTTGATAGTTCATTTATTCACCCACTTTAGGTAGAACCTGTAAAAATTTTGGTATGAGTCAGTGAATAATATCCTAAGCTAAACAAAGAAAACCAAGTAATTCAGATGCCATCAATATGTACCCAGAATTAATTGGAGACGCATATTATTCCAGTTGTAATAAATTATAACAGTGACAATATTTTTTTTTATTCTTATTTTAATAAAAATTGAAGACTACTTGTTCTTTTTTTCTTTTGGGATCAATTATGTTGATCTTGAAAGTAACTATCGTAAGAGTATATATAGAAAAACAAAAAAACTATTAATTTTTTTTATGTTTCCTTACTTACAATTATGAAAAAAATATATGTTTTGCTCCTTTATGTGGCCTATTTTTTATTGAAGTTTTGTGAAAAAAAAGTTGGTTAAACACTTCGAAAAAAAAATAAAACCGAGTTATATTAGTAGGCGTAAATTATATTTCATTTTTTTTCAAGGCGTTGCACCAATTATTTTTTCACGCAATTTCTATGAGTTACAGGGCTCATGTAGAAGCATAAAATATATTTTTTTCGTGATTGTCATTTACAGAGAACACATCAAAAAAACATATTTCATTTGTTTTTTGGGTTTTTTTTTTGTATAATTTTTTTTTCAAAAAATTTCAAAAAAATATATGATATACTCTGTAAAGCCTCGCGTTGGTTTCACTTCTCTAGCCTAATTAGTTTTTGAGATATATAACTTTGAAAAATAGCCATGCGGAGGTGGGACATTTTTGTTCATATCTCCAGGTCAAAGAGGAATTTGGTCGCGGAAAATATAGCGAAAATGTGTTTGTATATCAAGCCGATATTTTAACATAAGTTTCGAGATAGGTTCATATTTTGGGGACCAACTCGCCATGTGGATCTTGCTAGACCTTTTACGTACTCTAGTCGGTTCCAAATGTTCTTTGGCTCGTTCTCCAAGTGGAGCAAAATTGTTTAGTTTCCCATAAGTTTCGTCCATCCACGTCTCTTCGGCTTCCAACGTTTTTTGATAGTTCTTCAATAGCACGTATGCTTGTTCAATACTTCGCAATCTAAAAAAAAATGGAAAAATTAAAAAAAAAATCGTCTGTTATTTATTTAAATCATTTACCGATCGACCAATTGAGCACAAACATTACTCCATCTGGTGTTCAATCGATTCATTTCTTGATCGATTCGATCCAAATCAATGTGAGGTCCACGATGTGCATGACTTCCGACCGATCGTGATTTCTCGGTCAAGCGTTTGATATTATCACAATCGTCATTCAACTGATCCATGGCGATTTGTTGCGAACCAACCGCATTTTGTATGGTCAATAGATCTTCATGGATAATCTTCAACGACTCTCTGTCGGACGGCAATTCTTTATACGACACCAACTTGTGTTCAAACTCGGAAATCGTATTGTTCGCCTCGTCCATGCCGTTGATCACAATTTCGGCACACTTCAATCGTTCAATGTACAAATTCGATGATTCCCACAGGCTGTTCCATTTGTCCAAAATGCGTTCGAGGGCCTTCTTCATTTGTGGTGTTTTCAATGTGATGCTGCGGAACGTTTCTTGCACTTGTTCCACATCGGAGCTTAACTTTTGCAAACGAATCTCGAACTCTTTGTGCTCGATTACCAAATGTTCTAGGCTGTCTAAATCGCGAGGAAGTGGCGCTTGAATACGTAGCGAAAGAACTCTTTCCGCCTCTTCCAACGCCGATTGCAATGTGGCCACTTGTTCTGAAAATATTCGCGATGCATTTTTGCTCTCCTCCTCGGCACGTGCACGTTTTTCGAAATCATCAAATAGCTTATTGACTTCTTCCATTTCGCGACGTAGTCGTCGTAGTTGTGGATCGGCCGGATCGCCTTCGGCTAGAAGTTTGTCAGCATCTTCGTTTAGGGCTCGACGAATGGCGTTGCGTTGATCCGCTCCCATAGCAACAAATTGGGCTAAATCCCAACTTTTCACCACTTTAATCGTGGCGAAAATCATATTTTGACGCATTCGAAGTTGTTTTTTCTGCCATAGTGCAATAGATCGATCGAATTGTCGTCGTAGACGTTCGGCCGCCTCCAGCGCTTCCTTATCCGGTGGAGGAATTACAAAACAAACACCTGGAACTTGACCCTCGACTCCCGATTTGTTGGTGACACGCCATTTTACTCGACCCGAGTTATCATGCAAAGTACACTCGGCTCCCTTTTCAATTATAATCTAAAAGTATTTAAAAATTAAGAAAAAAAAACTAACACTAAAAAGGACACAATTACATTTGCTTGTTTGTAAGAGCAGGCCGCCAAAACCGTAAGAGGTCGTGTCACTGGTTGGCGTCGAAGTTTCAAGGGAACAATAGTTGTTGCTTGTTCACTTAAATGTTGGACGGAATCGCTAAAAGTGTTCAACTCATCACGTAGAGCTTGCATACCCTGAAGAAGACGTTCACCCTGGTCCAAAGTAAAATCACAAACGCTATACTCCGTGTTCATGATTTCATCTCGTCTAAAAAAGAATCAATTAAACAAATTTGTTCTCCTAAATTGAGAAAATGTCATACTCATGAATCCATTGTTCTGCAAGTTTGATATCCTTGAAGAATTGCTGATATTTGGCCGCGTGTTTCAGATGAGTTTCCAAACATAAAGTCAATTGCAACAACCAAGCCCATTGCGCTTGCATCGCTGCCATATGAGCTTCGATACATTTGGTAGCCGGATGGTGCTGAAGTACAAGAGCTTCGCCACGATCTTGCACTGCACTAAATTGAATTTCTCGTTTCTCCAATTCGTTCATTAATGACTACAATTAAAAAGAAAAATCGTTAGTAACATTGAAGTTGAAAACGAAAAAATTGAAAAGAAAAAACCGGTAATTTTGTCATATATGAGCTTTTCGTACATAAAATTAGTATTAATATGTTGAGAAAACTTAAAAATGCAATATTCCTGTGGCGGAAATGCAATTTTCTTTATAGTTCTTCAAAAAAAAAATGCATATTAGACTTTAGTAAACGTAAATTAAAAATATGATTGGGGTTAATAATTTCTATAGTGGATCTAAGAAAAGGACGAATTCATCAAACTAAAGTTCAGCCGAAAGATGAGGTTCTCTTTACCCAAATTGTAAGTATACACATCGATTTTTTTCTCAAAATAGATCATATGCACTTTAAACTTTACATAGACTTACAGAATAATATCTAAGTTAATGTATTATAAACTTTAAAAGGATGTTATACTTTAGTAACTAATGAAAAAAAATCCATAAGCATTACAGTTTGAATTCAAGTTACAAAGTTTGTTCTTTCAAAGAATTATTTTCTAGAAAATTTATTGGTTGCACTAAAATTTTCTTATAAACATGTAAAATAATAACGGAACTAACTTATTAGGAACTAATTTTACTAAATTATGTAATTTTAGTATAAGAAAAAAATCATCCAATGCCATCATCCAAAACCGTAGTGGGGAAACGAAACATTTTTATGGATTTCTTGATACAAAATGTATCAATTCCGCTTAAAATTTCACACAAATCTATAGACTAATTTCCATAATAAATCTTTATATACTTTTCACCCCATTTGGATTAGATTTAATAATGAAAAAAAATCGATGAAGTTCTGGCATCCAATTCAACTAAGTAGGGGTGAATTTATCAATGGATTTTCTGATACAAAACTTCATAATTGTTCATAAATTTTACATTGGTACATAGAAAAACCTTCAAAATATACTATTAACAACTTTTTGGGCAAATTTTTGTAATAAATAATGAAAAAAATCACATAAAACGAACAATGCGAACACCCAAAATGAACAGCTCTTTTTTCCAAAGAGATATCTAATAAAATATTATGCATCTCATCTTCAATTTTACTTAAGTTCATAGCAAAAGATATAAATTAACTGGCAATAATGTTTTTAAGGCCAAATTTTCCCAATAAACTAGAAAAAGTCGCATAAAATTGAGGAAACAAATTTCAACATTGATGGTAACCTCATTCATTAACTTAAAAAAATGTTCTTACCTAAATATAAATAATATACCCCCAAAAATTATAAATAATTTTGATCTTAATTTAATCATTGCTTTGGTTGATTTGTATAACTTAAATTATTAATTTTGCAATAATTATAATTACCAAAACAAAAGAGCGTCTAATTCATGTGTCAATCTAAGGGCATGCGCTGTAGAAAAAATTAGGCAACTTAAAATTCAAATTTAAAGTGGGAAGTTTTTGATATCCCAAATATCAATAAATTGATGAAAAATAAGTGTTTACTTTTTTAATCTATTAGCCACTACACTGTTATGATGACTTAAACTTGTTTTTAATAAAGTTTGATTTATTTTTAGACCTTTAAACATTATGCCAGTCTTATAATAATTCATACCTGCATTCTATATGTTAATATGCTAATGATATTGATAGAGCTGATAATGTTAAATTTTAGAAAAAAATAATTAAATATTGTTTGGAACTTATTAATTTTTAGCAAATAATAAATAAAACGCTGTACAGTTCAATCGTTTCAATGATATATACGAAATTGTTCATTTTTAGACTTAAAATAAGTCAAAATGTGCTAATAAGTTTTAATTCTTTTACATCCCATTTTTAACATATTAGAAGCAAGGGTGGCTTTAAGGGGGGCACGTGCTCCCCTCTCCAAGGTATTTTTATGTACGGTGGATATTCTATCACAGTATATACTGAAAAGCAAATCAAATTATTGTTAAAATAACAGAAAAACATTCATGAAATTCTTGTCTATTGGCTGGAATTGCGAATGTAACACTTTTACACTTCTATAAACCTTCCTATAGATGCTTGTACTTGTAAAAATAATCTATTTGTGGAAATATTTAATTCGAAATTTCGAATTTTTATTTAAATAACATGGGAACAATATTCTCTGGCACTTTGGAATTTTATAGCTCACGTTGGTGATGACAATATTTCGGAATGACCAAGGTATATTCTTGTAGAAAATTGAACGATCTACAAAAAAGGTCTCTTACAAGTTTCTGATATATTTATTCCTTCAAAAGTTATTCGAGGTCAAAGTTGAACTAAAGAGAAATTTTAATATTTTTTCAATTCTTTGACGCAACCATCAATTTTATGAGAAAATTTTATAGGACATTTTTGTAGAGCACTTTGTTTCCTATAACTTATCTCTATAAAAGTTTTTGATATTTTTCACAGGTCCTAAGTTATTTAATTAGAATAAAAAAAATCATTTTTATGTTAAAAATATAATAATTCAAGGAATTTTCAATTTAATGCAAATAACTTAGGACCTGTGAAAAATATCAAAAACCTTTATAGAGATAAATTATAGAGAAAAAAGTGCTCTACAAAAAAAGTCCTATAAAATTTTCTCATAAAATCGATGGTTGCGTCAAAAAATTGAAAAAATATTAAAATTTCACTTTAGTTCAACTTTGACCTCGAATAACTTTTGAAGGAATAAATATATCAAAAACTTGTACAAGACCTTTTTTATAGATCGTTCAATTTTCTACAAGAATATACCTTGGTCCACTGCGAAATATTGTCACCAACGTGAGCTATAAAATTCCAAAGTGCAAGAGAATATTGTTCCCCTGTTATTTCAAATGGAAAATCGAAATTTGCGATGCGACACCTCTTAATATTATTATTGAGAGCTTAAACTTTCACAGGATTTTTTTTTGTCATTCCCAACAATATTTTCGACATAACTAAGAAAAAAAATCATATTTTTTTTTCAATCAGTCTATTGTACTCTGTAAAATGAAGAAAACCATTCGAATTCCAAAATGGAATTAGATACTTAATATTGGATTTTGGTTTACATATAATACATATGAGTTTCTCACCCCCTCCTACCCAATATAAGGACATGTAGAGATTTGCCTCCGCCTTCCCCTCAGTACTCTTACACAATGAATTAATGACCTCCTAATCATTTTCCCTAAATTTTTTTAATCAGTGTAGTATATGTACTGTTTTTTTATTTTTTGATAAAAGCCCCTACATGACAAAATTACCGAAAAAAAAAACCGAAAATCAATACTTTTTGTGTTTGAATTTTGATTTACCTCAGATCCTGATCCGAATGATTGCTTTCCCAATTAAAAAAACAAACAAAAATCAAAAAAATGTAACACACAATTTTGGGGGAATGATAGATCTAAGTATTATTCTTTTTTGAAATTACCTCGTAATACTGTTCTAAAGCTGGCACATTTAGTTGCTTATCCGACCAATCTCTGGTGACTTCCACCTCTTCTTTTTGATTCAACCACATCAGTTCACTGGTGGCCGATTTGATAAAGTCGAGCAAACTTTCCAGGTCCGACAAGCGATTGTTGGAGACCGACGAAAGTTCGGCGTAGACTTTTTGAAGTTGGCCCAAATGTTGGTTGTACAACGCCAATTCTTCGCCATGGAATTGTTGTTTGGCTTTGATGCACGCCTCCACTTTGTTGTGGAACTGATCGATTTGCTTGTGTTCGCGTTGATGGTGATCGAGTTCTTGTTGGACGGACTGTAAGTCGGTGCCGTATTCGGCAGCTTGAAGTTGTTTCTAAATGGAAGAAGATATGATTATTTAAGTTTGAGGAAAGGTCAAGAAAACGTACCAATTTTTCACGGCACCAATCGGTGCATTCTTGGAGATGTCGGAAGTGGGAGTTGGTGTCAACTAAACGTGTTTCGAGGACGGTGCGGGTGTGTCGCGTGACAGTTCGTTCTTCCACCGGGAATGACAGGCTCGAGAGGGGTTGAAGAATTTTTTTATGGAACAACGATCGCAGCGAGACCCAACGTTGGTGCAAACGGGTGACGCGCTTATGCAAGTCGCCAGCCGGTGCATAGCGGCCGTCACGTAAAGTTTGCACATCGCCGAAGAGCACTTCAATGGCTCGTTCGGTGGCGCGGAGTTCTTGATCCAGGACATCGGCCGTTCGTTTCGCCTCCAGCGGATGCATGCGGTCCAGCCGACGTGCCTCTTCCTCGATCTGTCGTTCCAAATCGTCGATCCGGCCGTCGGTGTGCTTCAGCTCGCGATGCACTTTTTCGGCGAGACGCTGCAAACGTTCCAGACGTTTCATTTCGTCGTGAATGGCGACGTCGCGCTCTTGATGCGCAGCCATCAACCGCGTCCAGTTCCGCTCCAGCTGATCGATATGCAGCTCCGGCTCCAGATCCACTTCGCCAATCGATTCGAAATATCGTTCCAGGTCGTGGAACAGATGCACCAGCCGCTTCTTGTCAGCCTGGCGCACTGGCGCCTCCTCGTTGCGGAATCGCGACGATTCCGCGGCCAACTTTTTCATTTCAATTAACGTCGACGGGAATGTGCGATCTTGCATTTGGCTGTATTTTTCGCGAATCCATAGATGGAGTTCCGAGGCAATTTGGCGGTATTCTTGTACGCGACGTTGAGCTTCAATGTCGTACAGTGGATGGACGGGTGGTGGTTCGGGGAAGACATCATACAGTGACGAAATGTAGGTGATGAGAGATTTTTCGTCCGGCTCGTGGGTGTCGACATCTTCGGGGTCGAGGAGACGTGTGACGCCGTATTCTTTTTCCACCACGTGGAAAGCGTATTCGAGACGTTCACGTACTTGACGTGTACGCGTCGTACGCCAGTCGACCAAGTCGGGACGATTACGATGAATAAGGGCATTGAATGCCAAGCCATCCCTCCACGACGATGTAAAGTCGCTAACTCGTACTCCAGGATATTTGTCCGTGGTACGTCTGGCCCATCGCAATAACGCTTCGCGAGCCGACACATTCGGTTCTTGTCCCACAACAATATCGGATATCTAAAACAGAAATTCCAATCAATAAATCATCCACTAGCCATCAAACAAGAAAATGTGATTTTTTTGTTGTCCTTCACCTATATTTTCTTGTAAACAAATCATTTATTTTTCTTAAGGTTATTGTATCCTACACACTCAATAAAAATCCCTCTCTTGTTTTCAAAGCAAGCCATCTTTACGAGGATTTCTCTTCAGATTTCAATTCAATTCATCATCCACATTTGGCCCGAATTTAAAGCCGAATATCTTCACTTCCTACACATATACCACTCGAGCACCAGTGGAATGGAAATATCAATGTATGCGCATAGAGATAATGGTGATCATAAATAATTTTTTTCTTTAATCTGTTGAGCAGTTCTATATGGGCAATGCCACCGTATTAAATATGGACGAGATGTGAGAACACATTTATGTCGTCGGTTCTCCGTCCCACTCGTCACACTCTCGATTGGAGTTGATAAAGAAAAGTGATAGTGACGTCACCACGTCCAAATATGGGCCACGATTACGACGTTTCGCTACACGTTAAGCAACGCAGTGATATGAATTTTAAAATCAACAAGGACTAAAATAGAGTTTGTTTTAATAAGCAGACACATAAGCGTTGATTCAATGTTTTTCTTTGAATTATAATTTGTTGAAAACTCAAACAATTCAACTTTTCAAGCCTCTCTTCTGCCTTTCGGTTTAATTCCCAAGAAAAATTTTATCGGTCAATAAGAACTTTATAACACTATATTGGTTATATTTCTTTTTAAATTTGCTTAGAAAACAATAGTTGTATGTAATGATCAATTAATTGCCAAAAAAAAATTATAAATGGTATGGTCTATTACGTATACCTACCGAAAACCAAATAATTCAAAAATCAATCAAGTTCAATAGCTTTAAATTGAAATTCTGTGCTTGTTATTAGTTCAACGAAGAAGATCAATACAAATTATTTTCTAACTTTTAAATACCTTTCCAATGATATATAACTCGCCTGTCTACAATAAAAAAAAATTTTTCATCCCTCAATTTTTACGTAGGGGATACCTTCCCTTATTATTTTTATGGAATGTTAAATAGCCTATTTTGAGTGGGTAATTGGGTTGTATCTTAATACCAAATTTCATTCAATTCGGTTATTCCGTTCTTTAGTTAAATCTGGACACACAAACTGACAGACAGACAAAAATGTTAAATTTGGAATAAAGGCCTCTCGAAACAAATATTTACTCTAAAATTTGATTGAAAATCAACAATTAAGAGACGGATGTAAGAATTTTATGTATTATTAGTATAGATATCCAGAATACGGTTTCGTTTTTGCCTCGAAAAGCACTACCTTAACGTGTTTCGGTTGGATGGCTCTGAAATTTTCGGTGTGTGATGTGGTGATGCTGCGCGCCTCCGCTTGTCGCATCAAATCTTCGGCAACGGATTTTTCTTCGCCCCGCGTCAATGTGGTAACTTTACGAACGATTCGGGTGGTAATTCTTCGCGCCCCATTTTCGCCACTGCGACTGGTTTTGGTCGACTCGAGCGAACTTCCGAGAACCTCGGTGGATAAGTGGCGTTGGGTGAAGATCGCTTGTAAATTTGCGACGTCTTGGAAGTTGGAAGTCTTGTCGCCGGGAGTTGGGGAGGTGGTACGGCGAAAACGTTCGTTTTGGTGCTCATTGACGGCGATTGTCGTCGTTATGGGGGCGCCGGGAGGCGCTTGATTTATCGGCGACCGAGATGACTTTTCTGTGATTATATTGGTAACGCTACGGCGATGGAATTGCGGCGACGTCGGAGCGATTCTTACGGGCGACGATCGGGACGTCTTCATGTAACTGCTGCTATTGCTGGTCGAGGAAATTTTAATGGTTTTCGAGGGCGGCGGTGAGGGAGCACTATTTTCAGTGCCGCCTTGGACAAAAAGTCGTTTTGGTCCCACCGACCCATTACCCGACGTCTCCTTCACAAACCGATACATGGACGAAGACATTTCACCTCATTTATTGCCTCACAAACTTTCCTTAATATTTTTAAACTAAAAATCTAAAGTGGAAAAAAAAGAGTTCCAAATAAAAATCGAGGCTAAGCCCATCAACCAAAACAAAAACAAAAAAATCCAGTTTTTTCTCTATTTGTGAAAAAAATATTTGAAAATATTTCACACATTTAACAAATTTGCAAATGAAGACTCTTAATTAGAAAACTATTTAAAGTAAGTAAACATTGTAAAATATTTTTAAAACTTTAATTAGTAAAAAAAAAAACGTTTTGTTTTTTATGATTCATCCGAAAAATATTTGCAATTATGTAAATAAATGTTTTTTTTTAAAAATCGCAATGTGAAAGACACACACACCATTTTGCCAAGTCACTGAAAACAAAAGAACGTTTCTCGTTCATTTGCTTCATTGTTACGTTCTTTTGTTTAGAACAAAATTTGTTTTCTCGATTAAATTCCAGTGGTTTTAAAGCTGGGAATGTTTTTCTCTTGTTTCTTGTTGGCATTTATGTCTTCATTAAGACAACGCCACCACCGAGTAATTGCTTGCAATTGCATTTTTAATTGTGAGATTGTAACAAGTTGCAATTAAATAAATTTAATTACAAATTTTATTTCATTTTGAAACCCATAAATCATAGTAGAAAAAAAAAAAAAATAAAAGTTTTTGTCTTCATTCTATAAAGCTCCTAGTTCCCACGCAGTTCTTAGTGCCCTCTATGACCAAAAGGGATGAACTAAAAAGCTTTGATATTTGCAGCAGCCAAAAAAAAAAATTGAGAAATTCATTTACTTTCCGTTGCGCCAATCGATTTTATTGTTTGAAGAAAAAATATTTTTGGAAAAATTCAATTCAATTAACACTCAACTTTAAATTGATGACTAGACTCGACTCATAAAACTCAATTTTCTATTGTTTCATTGTATTTATCAATTTTTTTTTTTTATTTATTTATTGATTTTATCAACAAACATTGTTTTATTCAGCTAGAAACAAAAGTTCAACGCAACTGATTTTGTAATCACTCCATATTGTTACTATTCAATAGATCTAATGCATATATACATAAGTGGTTTTCACTCATACGTATATGTTTACAATCTTTGGTCTATGTTTTTACCGACACATAATTTTTTTATATTTTTGTCTATTATATGTAACTAGTAACTTCCCGTGAAATATTCACAGGCCAGCACTGGCCCAATCAACAAAAAAATCGCTGTTTGGAATCGGTTCTACACTAATTAAATTTTAATTTTACTAGAAAAAATTGAAAAAAAATCATTTGAAATCCCAAAAAAAATCGTTAAATTCAAAATCCGGCATTAAAATGACGTCACTGTACAGAAACTTCAAATTTCCATGGACGTTTTCCTATGACAAATGTGCTTAAACATAAAGGGAAAGGTTTAAATCGTTTAACGGGGGGGGGAAAGTATTAAAATTTTATTTTTTTTAACTAAATGTCTAATATTTCAAGAAATTTGGTACAAAATTTCCAGTCGATTAGATCAAAATTGACGAAGTTATGATTCGGTAAAGAATGGTGTACAATATCGCAACTATATCAGGGACGGTGATTAAAGCTTAATCCGGGTGGGATCCTTTTGAAATTTTGGACCCTATTACTGTACATTTATTTAATTTATTTTTTTCAAATTTGTTAAAAATTTATTTATTTTACAATATCAAATTAGGCGATTTTTTTCGCAAAAAATTCGCGTCTTTCCCTCAAAGTGTTCTAAAAAATTGATATTTCGAAAAATCCTCCCAGGGTTACCCGGAGAAAAGTATGATCTAACGAATGAACTTTGATTTTTTGATTTCAAATGATCCAGCATCAAATTCTAAGGGGTCCGAATAATGGCTTTGCCATTGGCGTATTTTTGAATATTTTTTTCGGGAAAATTTTATACAACATTCTTAAAAAATATGGACAAAAAATAAGGATCTACAACAACTTTTGTTTGAAACTTTTTTTTTTCTAAAAGCTCGCCAAAAAGCCCTTTACTCTAACTATAAATTGAACTATATTTACCTATAAAAGTCAATACTATAGATCATGGCATCAACAAGTGGTCACTTATTTTTTTTTTTTGGCAAAACTCAAGTGTAGACTTCTTTTGTTTCTTGTTTGGACGGTAACAATTCAAAGTTGTAAGAAAATGCGTACGTTTGTCGTAGGTCAAGTCATTTACAAATAAAATAAATGAAACGATCAAGTGAGCATTTCCAATGCGAACAAATGACAATCGACCAAGGCCTTCTGAAACCTCAAATAAATCTTCGCCAAAGCCACCTACCTAATTTCTTGTAAACGATCTGAATAAATACAACGACGTGTCGATCAACACATGTGCAACTGATTTTTTTATTTATTTCTCTTTTTTCAAATCCAAAAATCTTGCAATTATTCAATTTAAATTTGTAATTAATATAATAATTATTGCTCGTTACATTACTAGAGACGAGTCGAACCGGTTGACGACGAAGCGACTGTTTTTTTTTTTCTTTCACCATTTTATTTATAAAACATTCAATAAATAGCATCGAGATGTAATGATGTAACCGATTGGGATTTACATGAAAATAGAGATGGAAAATTGGGCGATTTTTGTGTGGGATAAAGAGAGATGAAAAAAATTAATAATAATAAAAATTTTCACCATGACCAAATTCTAAGTAACCTAATTAAGCGGCGCACCAAATATGGAAGACGTTGGCCAAAAATCACTCAACCATCTGGTCAACAATAATATACTTATTTTTTGAGTGATTCGATACTTAATAACAATGTCAGTAACAATCGTAGTAGTCAAGAGTGCGTGCTGGAATTTCGTCATATCGATAAAATCGAAAACAACTTCAAGTTTTTCACTTCTCTTAAAGAAATATCAAGGATTTTCAAAAAGATTTGATAAAAAAAAAAAACCATATGGTTTTTACGTTTACGTTTTATCGATTATCATAAAATCGTTACGAATTCAATTAAGCTTGGCCGAGCATATGGTTAAGTTCGTTTTAAAGTAATTTGTATGAATTTTTTTTTTCTCAGAAAAGAAGAGTAATAATCGTAATAAGTTCCCAGAAATTTAACGATTTTGATAACGAAGCAAAATTGATCGCAAATCAAACAAATTCAAGAAATATTTAATCAATCGAGTGAATAAAAACTTTCTTTTCGCTGCCATAATGCAATGCAAATTGCATTACAGAAGATCCAACAACTATTGCCAATCTTCTGCCAGTCTGCGATAACGTTTTCCATAAAGCATCGAAAATTCTTAAGGAAAACATTTAAGTTATCGTCGTTAATTCAAATATTACTTAAACGAAATGATTTATGGCGAAAATTCGTGACAAGACAATAAAAGCACGGAAGAGATTTCAACGGCCGAATAGACAACCACACTTGAAATGGATCGGAAATTTTGAACAAAGCAAAAATATTTGTTGGAAAGATTTTCGTGAAATGTAACGCCTTACGATTTAAACCGAAAAAAATAATAAATAGAACTAATTTTTTGGTTCAAATATTCCATTTCCGTGCAAAACCCAGTAACGTAGTTATCCCAATGGATAATGATTTCCGTTTTTATTTTTAAAAAATTTCATCATAAATGGTTTGACAAAAAATTTGGGTAAATATTTCAGACAGTAGTTAATCATTACCTCATTGATTATTTTTGGATTATTATTCAAAAAAAAAAATTGGTCAACAAGTGTTAAAACCACTGCCAACTAAATGAAAAGTTTTCTCCCAATAAAAATCTTCATTTTCGACCATTAAAACAATTCAAAAGTTTTCTTATTTTTAATAGTTTTAGTGACGTCCACACAAAACGTGATGTGTGCCACTAATTAATTTGTATAAAATAATTAGAATAATCTGTGATTTTTTTTTTCTGTTGAATTTATAATAAAATTCAATGCTTTGTGAATAAGTGAAAGATATTTTATTTAAAAAAAATCCGATACGAAATCTGATATACGCGCGAGTTTGCTCTCCATACATACATTTTACAGGTAAACAGGTAATAATATCAAAAAGGAAACAAACCTTTTTCGTACTTTCATTATTGGTAAGATAAGTTGAGTTTTTGAACGAAAAAAAAACGACAACATTCCAATTATTTGCGAAAGTATTGGCACATTGCGTAAAAATTAGACTAATTAGAAATTATATTACTACAGTGTAGCATATCGAATAGCCAATGAAAAAACGCTTTTCATTAAAGTTATCAAGTGGCAATCAAAATACGATTTTTTCGCAGTTATACAGTGTATACAATATATAGAATATATTGCGGTCCAATTTATGTAGTATAACTTAATATAACAATATATTAATTTGAACAGAAGTTCAAACAAAAATATTTCGTGACGTATTGCCCAGATACGTATTTCGATTGCCAAGCAATCTTTCTCAGTGGTCATCAAGTAGTTTGGATCACTCCGTGACTGCTTTGTGATGATTCACATAAATTAAAAAATACAATTCAAGGACGAACAAACGAGGATTTTACACAAACAAACGAAAATCAATAGAAATACATCAATTCCAAAGGAAAAAAGACCTTAATCAAATAAGATCATCACAAAGCAGTTACAGAGTGATCCACTGAGGAAGATTGCTTGGCAATCGAAATACGTAACGAATATTTTTGTTTGAATTTCTGTTTATGGTATGATTTTTATATATTACCTGTTTATATCAGATTATACTACATAAATTGGACCGCAATATATCCTATATATTATATACACACTATCAAGTGGCTTTCCTTCACCATTTAGTCCTCAGCTTGCCACTCAAATAAAATTCCCAAAACTTTAGATAAACGTTTGATTTATCAAAAAGTTTCAATTTTTTTTTTTTCAACAGAAAAAAAAAAATGTTACTATTTGCTTTTATGAATGGCCGGCCAAAGTGTTCATTCTTAATTTTCGGTGCATTAATTTTAGGCTCAATTAAACTCGTTTTACACGGCTAAGGTGATTAGCAAAGTTTTTTTTATTTTGTAATAATTTAAGAGTTCAAATCCAATAAAAATTTGTTAATTTGTTTTCAACAATAAAATTAATTGGCATAACAAAAACCTAATGTAAATAAACTGTTTTCATTTGTTTTTATCCAAAAAAAAATACAATCAATTTATCTAAAATCTTTCATTGATTGTTTACTTTCATTTCCGGGCAACCAAATGGGAATTTCAAGGGGGTGGGGGTGGAAAGAGGTGAAATTGAAAATATTTTAACCACCAGATTTCGACGGAAATTGGTGAGGAAACGAAAAAAAAAACAAGTTAAAAGTTTTGAACTAGGGTAAGTGTACAGTTCTACCCTAAATGAGATATATATTAAGCTTTTTCCACCCCTATGAACGTATAATAATTTTATTAGGTAAAAAATAACAAAAAAAAAAATTACAGTTCATATCTCCAAATAAAATTTCAATTGTTTCAATCAATAAGAGGGCAATCGATTCCTTGTTTGCGCTAGGAAAGCATTTTATTTACTCATTAATTTTTAAGATATACATTTCCTTAACCAAAATGCAATAACATCAATATCTAGTTGGTCTTGGATTTTTTTTTTTTGAGTACCTACAGTCAATTGTTTGGAATCCAATGATGTATCTAAGATATCAAACTAATAAAAATCTCAGTGGGCCATGCCTATATCAATGGCATTCTTGATTCAATTTTCAGCCACAGCCTACTATTTTTTTTCCAAACTTGATTTTCCAATGCGGCACTCTCTATTCGCATTGGTCACGATTTGTCTTAAAACAATTGGTTGAAACGAAAAAATTTCTAGAGATTAGCAAATTTCTCTTTGGCAAATATAATTTTATTCCATTTGTCACAAGAGGGATGAAACTAAATACAAATTTTTATAATATTTTTTTTTAATATTTTAATTGGAACTTCAGGTCAGTTGGCCGTGGATTTTTTTGCAAACAATCGATGATAACCAAAAAAAAAATTGAAGAGATTGAAGTTATTGATTTTTTCATGACCACCTAAGATTATCGATGAAAGCATTCAATTTTGATTGGAAAAAAGTGTAAAGGTTTTTCCACCTTTTTTCGGTAAGTTTTGCATTTATTTTTGAACTAAAAGTTGAATTGATGATTGGAAAATTTTGAAAAATTGATTGTTAATCAGTGATTTTAGAAGTTTAGCGCTAAAAAATCGTCTAAAAAATGAAAAAAAAAAACAATTTTTTAAGTATCGATATCTCATAAACTAAGCGATATATCAAAAAAATTGATTCTTTCTTTTCGATTTATTTCGTTGAGATCTATAAGAATTCATCTTTAAATCATAGCCTGGCCAAATATTCCGTTTTGCGGATATTTTGTTAGTTTTCTTTGTCTTAGGGATATTTTTTCGAGGGATCAAATATCATGGAACCATTTAAATAATGTGTGTAATAAAATTTTATAGTAAAATATAAATCGTAATTGCAAAAGGACAAGTGATTTCAATGCTGGGCTTTCCCCAACACTTGTTTAGTTATTTAAATCAAAATTTAAAAAAAAAAAATAATAAATTTCGATTTTGTTGGATGTAAAAAATGTAAATTTCTTATCAAAACATGGAAAAATGCTAATTTGAAATTTCATTCACGAAACATAAACCGTTAGGATTTAAATGAAATTTCCTGGCTTTGTACTCTACGTGTGCAATGAAACTTGGAATAAAATTTTTGATTCAAAAATCCAAAGATAACAATCCCACACAGATATACGAAAGATAAAGCCTTGATAAATCAGGACAATTTCTATAAATATCTGCAACAATCCAACCGCCCAAGTGTAATAAATTTTCCAGAAAAAATAGTGTTGATTTTTTTGGATTTAAATAAATCAGACCCACACAATTGGCATATCCATAATTGAAAAATTGGTTTAATCATATAAATTTTTCACCAGCCAATCTATATAATTATTATATTATGAATGGCGTAAAAACTTTATCGTGTGTGTTTTTTTTTCTTTCAAATATGTCAATTGATTTTTTTTTATGGGCAATTCTTGTATGATTACAAAATTAATTCCGACCTACAATCAATTTCAATGCCTCAATATCATTAGGTATACTATTAATATTTATAGATCGAGGAAGCGTAGGCCGCAATATTTCACTCCCATCTGTTGATTCGGACCAGTGTAATTAAATTTGGAAAATTCAAGGTCTCGGAAAACAGCTGTCGAGGAAAATGCACCGAAAAATTCAAGGACACGGCCGGCCACAAAACCACCGGGCCAATTATGTGGTAATTGTTTCCCAATTTGGGAAGAGAGCCCAAAAAAAAAAAAAAAAATTATGTAATTTTCTAAGGTAATTTTTTCGAGGTTTTGGTGCAATAATTATGTTTATGTGGAAGAGATAAGTGGCCAATTTTTTTCTCTATTCAAATGTAAATATTGAAAATTGTAAGACAAATATTTAAAGACAATTACTGGCAAGTTTATTGTTGATCTTTTTTATTTTTCTGTAGTCCTTATCTAATCAGCGAATTACTCTCAAAACACATAAACGAATCTTTTGACATAGTAGAAACTATAACAAAGGAATCTACAGAATTTAAAGCAACAATTGACGGCAAAAGATATATTTTTTTTCAAATTTTAAAGTTCCTCTTCTCATCAAAATGAATATTAATTGTCTAATTAAAACGAATTAATCTTATCATATCTCATCTAATTAATTACATAGCCAGAAAAATAAATCTTTCATTTCCAAAAAGCTTTTACGAAAAAAACCAACTAGTCTTTGATTAATTGTTAAAAATTTGCCCTAAGAATATACCGACAACCGAAAAAATAGTTTCTATCAATAAAAAAATGGACAAATCAATTGCCAATTGGCCGAAAAAATAACTGTAATTCAATTCCAATAAGAAGAAGAAAAAAAAAAGATGCTCTCCTCATCTTCTCCGAAAACCTTAAATCTTAATTGATTCACAAATTAAACGATCAACGTTGCAGACATTTTCTCAACTCGAAAATTCCGTTAATGAATTCGTGAAAAAGAATCACAGACAGAAAAGAAAATTACATTGATCTGTGGACCGAATAGAATTTATAATTTTTCCTCATTTGCTCCACTGAATTCATCCCATTGCGATCACAAAACAGAAGACAAATAAATAAAAAAAATAGAGAAAACACTGAATTTTTTCGTAGATTTTCCAAAAAATAAAAAAAAATTATACATACGTTAGGACTTAGAATCATAAATTTAATTAAAGAGTTAACATTTGCAGTAAGTGAATTAAAGGTTTTAATTAAAATCCGTGATGAGCGTAGCTGCTGTATGAGTAATTATTCCAACAATTCACACTGATAACAATTAAAATAAGAATAAAATAAGAGGGAAATTTAAAAAAAAAATATTCTATATGTAAACTTTTCACACAGAACACCAGTCAAACATTAAGTCACATCACACCAATTGTTATATATACATATTATAATTCTTACAATCGAATATAAGAAAATAATAGCAACGAAATAATGGCACGAAATATTTCAACAAACAATCGATCACATTTAGTCGTTCGATTAAAAAACTTTTGGTCGCCACATCGTAACAGCCAGAAAAACAATCGCTAACTAAATGTTTGTAATATCATCAAAATACATTATATTAATATTACCTATACACATACGAAGAGAAAAAAATTACGTGCCCGGCCCCACCTGTTCCCATCAACATTATTCAATACCATTGGCCAACGACGTCGACAAGTAGAGGAGATCGCATACGAATGCCCATCACATTTCCAATGCCCTATCTCCGACCATAGTGGTTCCAATCTCGGCTAAACCTCTCCGCCACATTTATCATTTATTTTCCATTATAATCATAGCTCCCACCCCATTTCCACACAAAATTTCCCCTCAACAGTAGTCGAACCGTGGATGAAACTTGGGCGGCTTAATTAAACACCTCTGACAGGTGGATAGGATATCTATTTACGGTTTAACATGAACTCAACAACTTGATGACGATTTTAAAAACAACAACAACAAAAACAAAACTATGTCGTCACTATCAATTGTTTCGTTTCGTATTTGTTTTGCATTGTTACTGTTTTGTTTTTCGGTCGAAAAAGATGCGCACAATTGGAGAAATGTCAGTGATAGTATCCAAGGTTCGGTGCTGTGAACCTTTCACTCACGACCAATTTTCAACAATGACCTTTTGACCGATTCGGTATGATGTTCGAAAAAAAAACGATAAAGTAAAAGTTGAAAACAAACGAAAAATTAGCGGAAAAAAATTAACATAATTATAAGTCAAAGTCAAAATTTGGATGTTTTTTTGGATTTTTCAGCGAAACGGTTCGTTTTACGATAAAAATATTTGAGACAAAAATTGTAGATCATGCAATTATCTATAAAAATTGTTCTTACAATTTTTCCTATAACATTAACCATTTCTGAGGAAAAGCGATTCAAAAATCTACTCTAGTTGTATTATTTTTTAATATGCATAAACTTCCACGCCATCTACAAGGCATTTTTTAACGTGGTTTTCCCGGTAAGCCTACGCCACTGTCTCTAATAGGTACGATACTTATGATCTCATTTTGCATCTACTTTCCAACACATTATCGTGCTGAAATGTGACACCCCTGTTAACTTAAAATTATCATGAAATTGTGAAAAATCAAAGTTTGGATTTTTTTTTTAATTTTTCAGCGAAACGGTTAGTTTTACGATAAAATATTTGAGACAAAAATTGTAGATCATGCAATTATCTACAAAAATTGTTCTTACAATTTTTCCTATAACATTAACCATTTCCGAGAAAAAGCGATTCAAAAATCTACTGTAGTTGCATTCCCTATAGTACGCATAAACTTCCACGCCATCTACAAGGTACTGTCATAGCGCATTTTACGCCACGGTCTCTAATAGATACGGAACTTATGATTTCATTTTTCATTCTACTTTCCAGCATATTATCGTGCTGAAATTTGACACACCTGTTAACTTAAAATTATGATGAAATTGTGAAAACATCAAAGTTTGGATTTTTTTTGTTTTTGGATATTTCAGCGAAACGGTTCGTTTTACGATAAAAATATTTGAGACAAAAATTGTAGATCATGCAATTATCTACAAAAATTGTTCTTACAAGTTTTACTATAACATTAACCATTTCCAAGAAAAAGCGATTCAAAAATCTACTTTAGTTGTAGTCCCTATAATATTCATAGACTTCCACGCCATCTACAAGATACTGTCCTAGCGCATATTTTAACCTAGTTTTCCTGGTAAGCCAACTCCAAGGTTTATAAATTACACCATGTGCCCCATTAGAAAAAAAAAATACGACGTCATACGAAGAATTTTGAAATTTGAATATGTACGAATTTCTTCTGAATACGTCACATAGCGCATGAGGCCACCTGTGTATTTTATAACTCTTGAGCCAACTCCACGATCTATAATAGGTACGGAACTTATGATCTTTTTTTCACCAACTTTCCAGCACTTTATCGTGCAGAAATTTGGCCCACCTGTTGATTCTCGATGACTTTTTACTTTAAATATTTAACTTTGAAAAAAAAACTCCGGTTGTCTACCTCCACAGGCGCATGTAAAAGTGAATCATTTTATGACAATTGAAACAAATGCCAACAGTCAGTTTCTGATGAAATACGCGAAAGAGGTAAAAAAATAAATTTATGGAATTAATCTTAATATCGATAACACCATCGATAATACGGCAAAATTACCCACTTAATGAGAATCGTAAGCTTTCTAGTTGTACATCAAAACGAGGGGAGCAATTTTGTTTACAATTTAGTAATGTGAAACACCCCTCACTTTGATGCACAACTAGATAGATTTTACCATTTTAGTGCCTTCTATCAACGGAAGTGAGATTTTTAACATATTTTTTTCTTCTTGATCTTCCTGATTTGACGAAAATTATTCTACTCGCTATAGATCATTTGTTTTATCGTTAATGTAAGTATTAAGTAAAGTATTAGGTATTAGGAGATTTTCTAATGCAGACGGAAGTATAGTGATTAAAGTGAATTAGTTCCAAAACATTTTTAATTAGGTTCCAACCCTGCTTTCCTGGATATAGTTGATTACCTTGATAGACTAGAAATAGAAGAGAATACTTGAAAAGTAAATTTTAGAATGATTTTTTCTCAGAAATGGTTCATTTTATAGGGAAAAATGTAAGAACAATTTTTATAGATAATTGCATGATCTACGATTTTTGTCTCAAATATTTTTATCGTAAAATCAATCGTTTTGCTGGAAAATCAAAAAAAAAAAAAAAACTATTTTTGTGAACTTTAACTTAGAATAATTTTTTTGGCATGGAATCGATAACGGTAATGGTGGCCCTAACGTTCATGAAAGTTTTCAGCTTATTGGGAATTTATAGGGTTTCTTTATTAAAATGTATTCAATTCTGCACAATTTCGAACCTACTGAAGAGCAAGAATGACAGGTGCAATACGATTGAAGTATTTTTGCATACAAAGTGCATTTTTTTTTTTAGAGAGAAAATTTGAAAATCGTTGAATTTGTTTTACGATCCTATCATCAATCTTATTTTTATTGATCAATTTCAATGCCTCCTATTCACAAATTTGAGCCACAATCGATACCAAATTGTTTTTAATGATCAACACAATATGCATAGCACGTCAATGGAAAACTTTGCAAAAATATCAAAGATACTTGTGGAAAAACAAAAGAAAATCATTGTACAAGTTATAATCAATGTTATATATATACAATTTCCCGAAATTTTCATCATGCTTCCATCAAGTTTCCAACAGGTAGATCTTATGCAAGGTGACCCCTTATGAGGTTATGCAAGGTTATGATCTAAACCTACAGAAAATTTACGACCTATTTGAAGAATAATATAAATTTTCACTTACTTGACCCCCAAAAAAAAGATGCCTTTGATTAATTTAACTTTTCCCCGTGGAAATTCAAAGAAAATTGTCTAAATTTTATCACCAAAAAACTAACCAAACACCGACATTAAAATGACAATCAAAAACTGACCGAAATAATGCGCAGTCGGTTCAAAACGACGCAACCACCTGTTGAACTTAATTTTGAGCTTTGATTTAACTAAAAAAAACTTTTATTTTCCAGTAAAATTTTG
This sequence comes from Sisyra terminalis, assembly GCA_958496175.1. NCBI lineage: Eukaryota > Metazoa > Arthropoda > Insecta > Neuroptera > Sisyridae > Sisyra > Sisyra terminalis. Next base: position 46,588,372 of record OY292279.1, on the reverse strand, counting down.
ATACTTAAATCTCTTCATTGATTTTAATGGAATTGGGTGCATTTCGATGCAAATGCATTCTCAGGGACGGATATTGGAAGTATTATTATTTTTTTTTTAAAAAGAATCAGTTGCAACGGAAATGTATAGTAAAATTTATGAAATTTAATTGGTGTCAAACTTCGACTTGAATAAGCGGAAGGGCTTGTAATAATTTACATATCCGATACTAATTAAATTTGTATAGATGACAAACAAATAAATATATACATTCACTTGAAATTATTTTGTCCTTGATTTGGTCTAATGTTCTATGTAGGACTAAGATGAGTGCAATTAGTAATGGACCGCCAGCAGAGGCGCTAAACGCGATCAATATACATTTGATATACGAAGATAATGTTATGGAATATGACAAGTTTTGGACCAACAAATCGCTGGAAAAAAATACGCCTGCGATTGAAACCGCCTTCGCATCTATTCGATACGTTCCAGTTTCACATTTTTGATGATTTTTTTTTCCGTTCGCATTAAATTAAATGAAAGAGAATTGTTATGGGAGAGAATCACAAGGGCAAACCGAACAGAGATATAATGTTTATACAACAAAGGCCACAGCTTCCCACACTGTTTTTTCCAAGACCGACCGAATTGTCGCCGCTTGCCAATGCATATTTAATTACTAAATCGCAAAGCGTAAATCTCTAATTTATTTACAAAAAAAAATAATAATAATAAAATAGGTTTTTAAAAGGTTTTGTTGTGTATTTCCTTTGCCACATTGGTCGTGAATGATTTGGTCGAATACGCGCGACAAGAAAGGAAGTTGAGGGTAATTGTCGGCCAGCGCACACTTGAGCAATAGTGCAGAAATAACATTAACAATATTGTGTGTAGTCTATAAGACTTAAAGGGATAAATGAGAGAAAGAATGAAAAAAAAAAAAACGACAAATTCACGTCAATGTATGCAATTGTTCGGATGGCCAAGGCTAATCCTCAATTGTAACTCATTTCAAAGAGAAAATCTTTTTTCAATGACTCAAATTTCATAATTTTTTCCTAATACCATAATACTTTGATTATTTGTCGTACTAAGTAGTGGTGAAGGAAATATTTCCTTCCCCATTTGGTCATCCACTTGCCTACACTCAAAAAAATAAATTAATTATTTTAATTTTATTTTTTTTTCAATAAACTTCAATCAAATTGGCTTCTTGCATAACTTTAATTAATTTTTCAAAATTTAATTTGATTAATTTCATGGTTGGTCCATTGTAAATCATTTTTTCTCTTTCTTAATTGAAATCAATCCGATTATTTCATCTTTTCGGATGACTTGAGAGAATATTTGCCCTACTTTTTTGCAATGGTCAAATTGAAAATTTGCGATTATGACAATACGAATTTATTGTAATCAGGTTGATAATACAAATTCAATTAATCTCTTATTTAATTTTTGCCTTTTCATTAATAATACTTGATACAAATTTAAATAATTTTTTAACAATCGAAAACCTAATTTATAGTTTTTCGATCAAGTCAAAAAAAAGTTTTGGTACTAGTAACTTCCCGTGAAATATTCATAGTTCAACACTGACAAATTCAAATTATAATCTTTGTTCTCTTGTTCGACAAACAAATGATATAAATAATTAATAATGTTCTTGGGAACTTGGATTTAAATAATAAGACGTTAAATTTTCAAATTATCTCAACATTTCGTTGGTATTTATTTCCAACTTGTTCAGGAGAACTAAAACATAATAACAATGCATGTTGTTCAATTCTGGACAGCGAAAATTAATCTGTGTAATTTGGTTTTGAACAACATGCATTGTTATAATGTTTTAGTTCTCCTGAAGAAGTTGGAAATAAATACCAACGAAATGTTGAGATAATTTGAAAATTTAACGTCTTATTATTTAAATCCAAGTTCTCAAGAACATTATTAATTGGTTACCACACCATGGATGAGAGCCACCAGAAAAGATATAAAATTTGTCCTTTAAATTCGCTCATCAGATAATCGTTAGTTGAAGGAAACAACTGAAGGTTGTCATTTGACTTAACTTAAGTGAACCATTGGCCAATCAAAGATGTTATCGAACAATTGTTATATGAGTACAATTATCAAATAAGTTTAATGCCGGATCAGTGATCCGACGGCTTAGATCAAAGCCTCATATAAAACAATTAATATTCCACTCCTATCCTTTGTTTGTTAAAACAAATGAAATTACATTATTTTCATAGAAACATTGATCCTTTCTCTTTCCCTTAATAGTAAGCAATGTTTTTTTGTTTCAAAACCAAAAAAAAAACGATTGTAAATGATTTAAATTGAGATGATATCTGCATATTAAATGTACAAGGTATGTTTTCTTGCGGGGAAATGAATATAGGCTGACGTCATGCCGTAGACATGTCATTATTTAACACTTTTCCAGAGATAAAAAAAATGATTCTTATGTTTATTGCTATACGAATTTTATGGTTGTGATGTTGTAATAAGAATGAGGTCACTTCTTCGTCATCGCTTGTAGTGTTGTTTTTCGATTGTTTCGATCGAAATGGGGAATATGAACGATTGGGGTCTTTGGTGGCGATTGGCCATTTGGCGTGAAAATCGTGGGCTGAGCGCCAAATATGAATTTTGCGCCCACGTGTAAGATATCAGTGCGCGAAGTGCTGCCCACCGGGTGACTGCTGGAACGGGCCTTCTATCCTTCTATGGTAAATGGAGTAGGATTTCGGTTGTTTGGACAAAACACCTTATGGCAGATTTTGTCCTGATATTTTTTTTTCACTAATGCGATAGGTAAACAGATGGCTTTTTTTTTGTAAATTTATTTGCATCTTTAGTTTAATGATTTTTTTTTTTGCGTGTGATATAAAATAGTGAAATTTATTGGACTACATGGGCGTTTGTCGCAATTTTCCAAAATGATTAAGTGATCACCACTATTATTAAAACGATAGTAAATTGTAAACAAGAAAATAAATCGAAAAGCTTTAATTTTTCGGAAATTTCAATTCGTGCTAAGGCACGAAACCCGTTTTTTATGCTTTAACACATTAGTTGGCTGATTTCATCAGATGCGCCATCTATTCAACAATAGCTGAACTATGGTTATCCAAGTTTCAAACCTTTTTAAAACGTTTAATATCGGTATATTAATGCTGATATTTTTTTAAAAAATCACATTTTCTTTTTCGTTGTTCCTCTTAATTAAAATAAAAAATCCATATCAATTAAATGTTAATCCAATATTTCAAATGTTATTCTTTTAAATTCCATTAAATTTTGATATAACTCGAGTGGACTTACGAGTAAAATACCTCTTACCTTGCATCCCTGCATCGTTCCATTTAGGCATTGAAATTATAAATTTCAAAATATTACCATCAATTTTATAGTAAAAAAAAAAATCCACACATACAGGATGCATGCGCTTCTTTAAACGTAAAGAAAATCTGGTTTTGTTTTACACTTGTTTCAGACAAATAGCGAAAATAATTTGAATAAACAAATAACATTTGTATGAATATTAATTGGTCAGTTTTGTTCTCAACTACTGGCCCAAACCAAAAAAAAAAATGATAAATCAAACGAGAAATATCTGAACAGAAAACAACTTTTACTCATCGCACAAAATGTAAACAAGCATAGCCAGTTTTCGGTCGAAACGATCAGGAAAGGATAGTCACATATTGGATCAACATTTACTTGAAATAATACCAAAACTAATATTGAAATTCTTACCTGAAAGTGTAAGATAATTGTCCATATTAGACCTAGAGTGAGTTTCGGATTTCCATCGACAATATCTTCCGGACGAATGTTCACCAATCTGATGTTTTTGTATCGCAAAAAGCCAAGTGCTACCTCAACGTTTTGTAACATGTGGAAACGCATTTCGCCCCGTTCTCGTGGCTAAAATAAAAAAGAGGAAAAAAATTGATTTAAGGTATCCACAAACGTGCAGCATCGCTTGAATAATTCATGATGTAATGACAATATAATTAATAATGCGAATCTCCAGGGGTTTGTGAACCCTGTTTTTATTTTTCATCAACTTCTGATGCCAAAATAAAAGAAATAATTCTTTACAGACAAAAATGATTAATGATTTATTCGATTAAAACTTAAAAACATCAAACATGGATTTCAGTAAAAGAGATGGCTCATTTTTTTCAAAAAAAAAAAAAACAAATGTTTTTTAACAACTCTAAGAGTGGATATTAGCCTGACTCAAAAAAAAATTATGAATTTTTTTTTCTTAATTATATCGAAAATATTGTTGGGAATGACAAAAAAAGAATCCTGTGAAAGTTTAAGCTCTTAATATTAAGAGGGCCGCATCGCAAATTTTGAATTTTCATTTAAATAACATGGGAACAATATTCTGCTGTACTTTGGAATTTTATAGCTCATGTTGGTGATAATATTTCGCAATGACCAAGGTCTATTTTTGTAGAAAATTGAACGATCTACAAAAAAGGTCTCCGACAAGTTTTTGATATGTTTATTCCTTCAAAAGTTATTCGAGGTCAAAGTTGAACTAAAGAGAAATTTTAATATTTTTTGAAATTTTTGACGCAACCATCAATTTTATGAGAAAATTTCATAGGACATTTTTTGTAGAGCACTTTTTTTCCTATAACTCATCTCTATAAAAGATTTTGATATTTGTCACAGGTCCAAAGTTATTTAATTTAAATTAATAAAATATTTTTTAGGTTTAAAATATAATAATATGGGGAATTTTCAGTTTAATACAAATAAATTAAGACCTGTAAAAAATATCAAAAACTTTAATTGAGATATGTTATAGGAAAAAAAGTGCTCTACAAAAAATGTCCTATGAAATTTTCTCATAAAATTGATGGTTGCGTGAAAAAATTGAAAAAATATTAAAATTTCTCTTTAGTTCAACTTTGACCTCGAATAACTTTTGAAAGAATAAATATATTAAAAACTTGTTGGAAAACTTTTTGTAGATCGTTCAATTTTCATTTTTGGTCATTCCGAAATAAAATTCCAAAGTTCAAGAGTTCCCATCTTATTTAAATGGAAAATCGAAATTTGCGATGCGGTACCTCTTAATGTTAAGAGCTTAAACTTCCACAGGACTTTTTTTTGTCATTCCCAACAATATTTTCGATATAATTAACGAATGGAATCCTTTGTAATGGTCTTAAATTAGATTGTATATTAAAAAAATTAACCAAGATATCTAATAGACTGATTCAAAAAAATGTTGATTTTTTGTTCTTAATTATATCGAAAATATTGTTGGGAATCACAAAAAAAAAACCTGTGAAAGTTTAAGCTCTTAATATTAATATTAAGAGTAACGCATCGCAAATTTCGATTTTCCATTTAAATAACAAGGCAACAATATTCTCTTGCACTTTGGAATTTTATAGCTCACGGTAGCGACAATATTTCGGAATGACCAACGTATATTCTTGTAGAAAATTGAACGATCTACAAAAAAGGTCTCGAACAAGTTTCTGATATATTTATTCTTTCAAAAGTTATACGAGGTCACAGTTGAACTAAAGAAAAAATAAATATTTTTTCAATTTTTTGACGCAACCATCAAATTTATGAGAAAATTTTATAGGACATTTTTTGTAGAGCACTTTTTTTTCTGTGACTTATCTCTATAAAAGTTTTTGATATTTTTCACAGGTCCTAAGTTATTTAATTAAAATAATAAAAAATAACTTTTATGTTAAAAATATAATAATTCAGGGAATTTTCAGTTTAATGCAAATAACTTAGAACCTGTAAAAAATATCAAAAACTTTTATAGAGATAAGTTATAGGAAAAAAAGTGCTCTACAAAAAATGTCCTATAAAATTTTCTCATACAATTGATGGTTGCGTCAAAAAATTGAAAAAATATTAAAATTTCTCTTTAGTTCAACTTTGATCTCGAATAACTTTTGAAGGAATAAATATATCCAAAACTTGTCGGAGACCTTTTTTGTAGATCGTTTAATTTTCTACAAGAATATACCTTGGTCATTCCGAAATATTGTCACCAATGTGAGCTAAAAAATTCCAAAGTGCAAGAGAATATTGTTCCCGTGTTATTTAAATGGAAAATCGAAATTTGCGATGCGGCACCTCGTAATATTAATATTAAGAGCTTAAACTGTCACAGCATTTTTTTTGTCATTCCCAATAATATTTTCGATATAATTTAAAAAAAAAATCATAATTTTTTTTGAATCAGTCTAGTGGATATCCTCGTTAATTTTTTTAATATACAATCTAATTTAAGACTATTAGAAGGACTAATATATTCCATTCGTGTTCCTCGTTTAACTTTTCATCTAACCACGGCTAACAAAGTGAAAAAAAAATAGTTTGATTCTTAATAATCGATTTAAATTCTTCACCACGTTTCCCTATTCTTCCATAACTATCATAAAAACCGACTTATTCTATTTATAAATTTCCATATTCCTTCCAACTAATAATCATATAACGTTACTTATATCTTTCAACATCTTTTGATCTAAAATCAGATTTATCACATGAAAGTTTGAACATATTTATTAGAAACCTTGGACATTGAAATTTTTCTGAATTTTAAATTGAAATTAAATGGTCGTTTTGTACGAAGAGTTTCGACTTGTTTGATCAGAATAAATTCGATTTTAATTGAAAGTAATTATGAATTTTTATTAAGTCTTGCGGTTAGTAGACAAGCTTAACGATTTTTTTTTGGTCTAATGCGTTCATTGATCTGAACCTCAACACATTTGTCACGTAAAAGCGATTCAAAGACCAACTTGAGAGATAAATATTTCCAGGTTTTCTATTTGAGTGAAATTGTTGCAATATACTTACAAGATGTTCGCCAGTTAACACTTCCAGGAGTGAGATGAGATTGTGGCCGTCTCGTAAGTCGACAAACAAATCGCCCACATGTCGACTTGCCTGAAAATATTATAGACAGAATTAATAATCACTCTATTAGTAAATTTCACACCTAACGTTCAACCACTAACATCAAAAACACATATAATACACAACATATAATAGAAGGAAAAAAGAACTAAAAAAAAATATGAAAAGTTCATAATAAAACGTGTGGTCTTTTCACAACAATGATAATAATGAATAGTTGACGAGAATAGTGCGAAAGGCAAACATGAAATCACAGAAGCGATCACGCATTTGGCATATCAATTTCCACGATTATCTACCAAAAATAATAGTAAATAGAAGATGAAGAAAAAAAAAACGGGTAATTTGAGAAGATAAACGACCCAAAAAAAAAATAGCTAGAATTTTAATGAGACAATTTTCTAAATTCAAATTTTGTACTTGAAAAATCAACGAATATAAAGGGGGAAAAAATATGGAAAAATTCATGAGGACTATTCAATCTAAGCGGATTTATAAAACGATGCAACTACTACCTGTTAATTTTCAAACATAATCTCAGAAAAAGAGATAAAAATTACAAATCTACAATTTAATTTTTACAACAAATTTCGTGCGATGCACCATTCTATGGTATTTGGTTCCATGATATTTGATCCTCCGACAAAATATCCCTTAGACAAAAAAACCTGACCAAATATCTCGACAACGGAATATTTGATAAGACGGATTTTTATAGATCTCGAAAAGGAAGAATAAAATGTGTTGATTTTTCGCTTAATTTACGAAATATCGATAATGAAAAATTGAAAAAAAAAATTTTTTTCACTTTTTTTAACGAATTTCTATAGATTTTCCCTAACAAAAATGCTAAAATTTCCCCTTAAAAACGTCAATATCAATGTTACATTTACAACTATACTTTTAATTTAATTCGTGAATAAATCGAGCCACAAGTAAATAAAAATTTCAAATATTTTTATTTGGAATTGGCGCCTTTCACCCCTCAACCTCTTCACTACACTTTTTTTAGAATCATCAGTTTTTTTACGAAGAAATCAGGATTCAAAAAAATTAGGAACTATCGAAGGATCAATTGTCGGGGATATTTTGTCTTAGGGATATTTTATTCGACGATTTTTGTATAGGGATCATGACGTCAAATACGCCAATCAACAAGTGGTTGCAACAATAAAATTGACGACCCTCGATATGATAGAGTAGGAATCGAAAATCAAAGATTTATTGATCCTATTAGGGGGGGAACCGGAAAGTAATGTCATATTTTTGAACACAAAATTCTGAAACAAGTTTTGATTTTTAATCAATCTTTTGCCATCCAAATTAATAAAAATTAAATTTACTACTGAAGAAAACACATCGGAAAATTACATTTTGAAAATTTGTTAAGTTTTCAACTATTTTACCACTTAGTGTAGGTTGTAGCGCAATTGAAATTAATAGAACTCCAATGGAACAATTATAGAAGATTATAGTGGATACGATAATTCCCCCCCTCCCCGCTAATTTATTTATTTTTCCCAAGCAGTTCTTCTGCAAAAGTTAATCACGAATGATTAGAAATTTTTGACAACTTTTCGACTGTTTGTCACGGATTTTTTGTCATTTTTCGATGGTACCAATTGGCGAACGGAAAATTATCGATTTTGAACTTAAAAAAAAAACCATTTGGTACTATTTAAGATCCAATTGACTTGGATAAGTAATGAAAATGTTTTTGGTAACAACTTTGAGTTCCTACCTTGTAAAATTCGACGAGATTGCCGAAAATGTTTTATCACTTTAAAATAACTTATACGTAGATAAATGACAATTGAACGACTATCGATTCAAAAATTGGCATTACTGTCCGGTCCCCTTAAAGTATTTTAAAAGATCGATTAAAACTTCTGGAGTCTAAATTACAAAAAATCTTTACTATTTTAGCAACAAATTTGTAAAATTTATTTGGTTTAATTTAAAGCTTTTTTCTACAAAAAATACGTCAGATTATTAAAAAAACTAAGCCAATCTTGTAAAATTAATTTAAAAAAAAATACAAAATACAACAATCATGCTTTAACGCTACAAAAGCTATCGATAATTTTGACAAATTTGCTTTCCCAACTTACAGGTGGTGCACAACAGGGTACGTTGTTGACGACAACACACACGTGTAGACACGTGTACGTCTGTACATGAAAAAAAAAACAAAACAATCCATGAGGAAAACAATGCCTCAATTATTTCCACCAACGAAAAAATCGTCTCATCTCAAAATCAACAACAATGAACGTTTTAATTAATTAATCATTTTCCTAATAAATCAAAATTATATGTTTTTCCCAATCGATGACCTTTACGGCTCTCCTCATTTCTCAATTACGGATGAATCATAAACATACACACAGTAGGATTACCTATATATTATTATTATTTCATTATGCATTTGCATCATCAAATCTGCGAAACAAGAAGTCGAGGATTCTTGCCAAGATTGGTGGTGAGACCTTGCCCCACATTTTAATATGCACTGGACATTGTCGATTTTTTTTTTTTTTTTTGAATTAATTCAATTAAATGAGAGACACTTTCTTTGACTTTGTATTGTATTTAAACCAACGACATAAAGTCCTTTTCTTATGGGACAAAAAAAAGCATTGCACTTGTTGCATAATTTATGCTATTATCATTGTTTCATGGCCAAAATCTCATACTACACCAATCCGATTTAGGAATAAAGCAAATTCTATGGAAAAACAAATGAAACGAGGAAAATCTTTGTCAAGTGCAAACAAACCTTTACGTATTTCCAGTGCTGCATGAAAAGAAGAGAAAATTCCGATGAATATTCATTAACGTGAAAAGATTTATGTAAATATTATATATTTAAGAGTAAATGCATTTTTCCGATTGGACAATCGATGAGACCTTGCGTCAAGCCTGAGCCTAACACTTCCAAATCAGAAAGACGAAGAAAAATTTTGATGTTTGTTAATGGAAATTTTTGTGAATAAATTGAGTGGAAAATTAAAATTCACCAAACTACACACACACAAATGAAATGCATTTGCCTCAATAAATTATTATTGCATTATGCATTCGACGAATTCATAATTCGCACAATTCCATTGTGCAATTCGGTGAAGAATTATTTTTACCTTAAAAAATTTCATTGACGACAATCAAACTTTAAATTGGACATTTGAGTGAATTTTATGGTTTAGAACAATTTCTTGAAAGATTTTGTAAGTCAATAAATTGAAAATTCTAAACAAATCTTAATGCATTCCAAAAAAGGAATTTTTTATTCTCAAAAATTCTTTAATTCGAATATAAAAAAACAAACCTTTCACTTTTGTCCAAAAAGACAAAAAAAAAATTTTTTTATCTTAATGCATTTGATAAATTAAATGAAGTTTAAAGAAATTAGGGAAAATTTTTTTTTTTTGATAGTTGAATCCACGCTCTGCTACCATTTTTTTCCAGAATGGCCATTTACAATCATAGGTATCTAGATTTTAAGGGTGGATCACCGTCAGAACGTAAAAAAAAATGACTTTTTAAAACTGCTGCCATTTTTTTTTATTTAGAGATATTAAAAAACGGTCTTCGGCATATAAAAGTTGAAGTTTTGAACTATTTTTTTTTATTTGCCCCGATATTTCCCCCTCCCCCTCCCTCGTTTACAGCGCTTTGAAAAAGGGTTCTCAAAAATGAGGAGGCAAACGGGAGACAAGTTTTCTCGGAAACCGGAAGTCGGATCATGATTTTCCAAAGAATGTATTGGTTTTGGTAATGCGTCTTCTTGATACTGAACCTCGAAAATCCGAAAAAAGTTGAAACTTCTCAAAATGGCGCGACTTTGAAAAAAATGTTAAAAAAAACGACCTTTTTTGAACCTTTTCCCCTCTCCCACTTTGAGGTGGGGGGATGAGGTTTGGCCAATTTCAGAGGTTCAGTACCAAGAAGACGTGTTGAACTATAACACTCTCCAGTTTCAAGTCAATCCGTCGGGTAGTTTCTGAGAAATTTTGTCTCCCAGTTTTAAAAAGTTGATTCCGAGAAAAACGCATTTAGAGTTTTTTTGTTAAAAGAAGACATTTATGGAAAAAAAATCGAAATTTTTTTTTCTGACGGTGATCCACCCTTAAAAGAAAAACCTAACCACCACCTAACCACATCGCAAAAAGAGAAAGGCTCGACTTATAAATTGAGATCAATCCGTGATTATTTTGTGAATCATCACAAAGCAGTTACGGAGTGATCCAAACTACTTGATGACCACTGAGGAAGATTGCGTGGCAATCGAAATACGTATCTGGGCAATACGTCACGAATATTTTTGTTTAAACTTCTGTTCAAATTTATGTTTATGGTATGGATTTTATATATTATTATATCAGATTATACTACATAAATTGAACCGTAATATAGTCTCTATATATTGTATACACAGTATAACTGTTCAAAGTCAGCGAAAAAATCTTATTTTGGTGAATTTTATGGTTTTGTAAGTCAATTTGTAAGTCAATAAATTGAAAATTCTAAACAAATCTTAATGCATTACAAAAAAGGAATTTTTTACTCTCAAAAATTCTTTAATTCGAATATAAAAATTAAGCCTTTCACTTTTGTCCAAAAAGACAAAAAAAATTTTTTTATCTCAATGCATTTGAAAAATTCAATTAAGTTTAAAGAAATTAGGACAAAATTTTTTTTTTGATAGTTGGATCCGCGCTCTGCTACCATTCTTTCCAGTATGGCCATTTACAATCATAAGTATCTAGATTTTAACATTTATAAAACTCCAAACAATGATCAATTTATCAAAAAATAACCATTGGCCATAAAAAAAAATGTAAATTGGGTGCGGTTTTAAGGAACAAGGAAAGAAAAAAACCACTCTCAACTTATAAATAACAACCGAAGGTTGTTTCATTTAATTTTTTTTCGGTTCATTTGAATATTAATCCAATAATAAATCCTACAACTATGATAATTGGCAAAACCCTCATTCTAAAACTTCATTGGTATTATGTGTGGTTTGAAGCTACGCTAATAATTAGCGCCCACTTTTCCAAAGCCAACGATGATTTTATAAACTAAAAGAAAAACCGAAAAAAAAATTTTCAACTTACTTTTTTCAAATGTTTGTTGACCCATTTTGTGAATGTTTTCTTCTGGATTGCGTCACGTTCGTCTACAAAAAAAAAATAATCAATTTTAGATTTAAATCGGTTGAGACTTGCGAATAGTTCAAAAGGATTGTTGAAAACTTGGCGCCAATTTTTTTTTTTTTTGGTGCAGAAAATAATTAATTGATAACAATCCTCTGGTACATACGTACATAATTATAGTGGAAAGAGTTGCGATTTTACATCAAAGCTAACGTTATAATGAAATTTATGCATTCTTCAGTGCAATAAGGTTTATTTAAGTCGAGGAATTTGCCTTATGAAGATTGGAATTTTTTTTCTTTAATCAAATAATTCCATACAAAACATTTGGATAATAGAAATGATTGATTTTTCAAGCCATACAAAATGGATAAAACTTTCGTTTATTTGCACCAAATTTTCGATGAAAATGAATAAAAGTTGAAAAAAAAAATGATTAATTTTTAGAAACTAGAAGTCAAAGTTTACATCTTTCACATATAAAATTTAGCTTAGTTTTTCCAGCGTTTGTTTATCGATCATTATTGATTCAGATATTTACCGATCAATTCAGGTTAATTAACGTTGCTAGCCTTCCAAAAAAGGATACGAAAATCCGGATAAACATGTCCGTCTTATACCCTGTACTAAGTACTGAGAAGATTTTATTTACATGAATGAAAAATCCTTGTAGATCTCTAATTGATCGTTTAACATAACATTTTTTTTTTCCACAGAAACGTCATCGGTTGAAAATAAATTTCAACGTAAGAAAGATCACCTCGTCACCATCACTACCAGTGATAATGATCCATGCAACTGTCGTAAATCTCTTCAAATTATATTGATCAATGGATTTTTCTCGCCGCATATTCATACGATGAGATCATCGCAACAATTTCCTAATTACACGAAAATTTTTCATTTTTTTTTTAAATCAATATTGGTCATTGATTTTTGGATTGAAAGAAAAAAATTTTTGTTGAAATTTTATAACAGTAGGCACTTCTTTCATTGTTGCATCATTTACGCACCACACCCGTACCCTACACCAAAAAAAAAAAATTTTTCTCAAATTTTAATTTGTACAAAATTTTTCGACCCACTTAACTATGGTTTAATATTAATTAGTGAATTACAGAGGAATTCATCCTACCTTAAAAAAAAACAACACGAAATTTTCGCCTACGTAAATATCGACGCAAAAATTGGCATTGCCTCTTTTAGAAATCGCTACTACGTTTATCCTTTAAATCCCACAGACTTATAGACAAAATTAAATTACAGGATTCAGGATTTATTTCTTGACGCAATTTCTGGGAAGAAATTGAGACCAAGGTTGACGAAAAATGGATTTAGTTGAACAATTAATATTGCACGTGGGATGAATGTGAGTGGTTAGGCAACAATTGATTACTTTTAGAAGGGATTTCAGATGAGAATGCAATGATGAGTTTACATAAGCAATAATGAATCTTATCTAATAAACCATATGTCGATTTTTTTTGATTTTTTTTAAACCAACAAAAGACATTCTTAAAATGAGGAAAAAATATTTTTTTCGTGAAGAAAAATTATTTTTATAAACAATGGGTGTCCCTTTGAGGGTCTTCTGTGACGTATATAAATAGATTATGGAGCAATTGCCACAAAATCAATAATAATTTAAACAATTTTCCCCCACGAAAAACATTTTTTTTTTACCCTTAAAATAACTCAAATTTTTTGCTATAAAATAGAGATTAATTGGAATTATTAAATGTAAAAATTAAGCTTTTCATTAATCATTATTGAATATTTAGTTTAGTCTTTTAATACAAATGGTATGGAAAAGCTGTTTTTCCAAACAATGAAACTCTAATTGGCAATTTGAAGCAAAATCCAGCCAATAAATTCCTATAAATTTTAAAAATTATAATATATTAGAGATCAATTTTTAATTTATTATTTTTTCAATTCAATAACGTTTCGTCACATATTGTGACTTCCTCAAGTGTCTTCAATTAAATACACAATTACCACAAATGTCAATGTTTATAATTACAAATAGATGCAATAAATAATCAAACATTAAAGTTAGACATCCCACCTGTGCATGGTAAAAAAACAAACTTTAATGTTTGTTTATTTATTGCATCTATTTGTAATTATAAACATTGACATTTGTGGTAATTGTGGATTTATTTCAATCATCATCATTTATTAATTTTAAAAATTATGACGAATAGCTGGAAAATGAGATATAAAAAAAAATGTGTCTTGGTGTATAGATTTATACTAAGTTTTTACTAAGGAAAACTTGATTTTTCTAATAAATCAAATTACATCTGAAATTTGGAGAAAAGTATTTCGTAAATAATTTTCCGTTAGTTCAAAAATTTTAAAAAAAAAAACTTATTGTATTATCTTCTACATGCTTATGTATGTTTAGGTATTTATTAGATGCTTGAGGAAGTCACGATACGTGACGAAACGTTGCTAAATTTTAAAAATTATGACCTAAAGCTGGAAAATGAGATTTTTTCAAAAAAAAAAAAATGTGTCATGACGTATAAATTTACACTAAGTTTTTAAGGCAAAACTTGCTTTTTGCAATAAATCAAATAATATCTTAAATTTGGAGAAAAGTATCGTAAATAACAAAAAAAAAAAAAAAACGTAGGACGATAACAATGAAAAATCGGGACCAAAAAGGAAATGGGATCACTTTAAGAAGGTTAGTTGGTCCAAAAAATATTATTTGCGAGTAAATCAAGAAAAGTTGTAAATCAAAAAAAAAAAATTTTTGATTTAAAATATTAATTTTTGCACCTTATTTGACTTAATTTCGAAAAAGCACCCTGATTTTCAACCGAAAATTTTCGTCAAAATATCTGTTTTTTTTTAAAAAAAAAGTTGGCTTTTATGTTCAATGAAATCTCTACTTTCTGATGGTGTAAAAAAAAATATACATCACTATAGTAAATTTTCTCAGAAAATGCAAAGAAACGAAACAATATTTTGCTTGAATGCCTATTTATTGCTATAGGTACTTTTAAGATAACTTATATACCTTAATGACCTATTTCCGAGAACATTTACCATAGTAAAGAATATTTTTTTTTATACCATCAGAAAGTAGAGATTTCAACGAACAAAAAACCCACCGAATTTACTAAAAAAACACATTTTTAGATGCGAAAATTTTCGATTGAAAATTAGGATGCTGTTTCGGTATTAAGTCAAAATAAGGAGAAAAACTTAATATTTTAAATCGAAAAAATTCAATTGTGTTTGGGACGTAAAAAGGAAAGTTCTTACCAAATTTTACAAAAAAAAAAAAAAAAAAAAAAATGGTTTTTTGAATTTTTCACATAAATTTTTGAGGTTATACGAAAAAAGTTTAAATGCAAAAGTTATAGATCTTTTTATTGCCTACAACTTTGCCTTATAACTTTTTTCCATAGGACTCGTATTTTTGCTGGAAATCGAAAAAAACCGTTTTTTACCCTTAAAAACCCACCCCCTTTCACTTCCCGACCTCAGATCGCCCTTAAATTTTTTTCCTTTCCTTTTTCTTTATATTCTCTTCCTTTTTCAATGGGTTTTATCCTACTATAATTTTATTTTTTATTTATAGTATATTGGTTAAATAACGAAATACGTAGAATTTATTGAGGAAAAATTTAAAAAAATCTTTCAAATATTGATGATGGTACAGAGAATCTTTTAGACTAGTGGGTCAATCTTTGTTCAATATTTTCTTTACGATCACGTGGATCACATCTTAGTGCAGAAGATTGGGGGGAGGAGGCAGAGGATCAAAGTTATTCTATTATGTAAAAACCTCTTATTTTACAAATATGCAAAAATAGTTTTTGTCGCACATTATGTCTGAATTGGTTTCATCTTAACAATGAGATCATCAAATGAAAACCTTTAACCCAACACTACTACACAGTATATTAAATCGATAAATAAAGAGAAGAGCAAAGTAATTTATTTTTCAAAACCGCGTAATTTCAGAAATTTAAATATTCAATTTGCGTGGAACGATAATTGAAAATAATGGTTTTCAAGATCAAACTTTATGATTTTTTTTTTTTTTTTGAGTTCAATGTGGTTTGTTCACACCATTGGTAATTAAAGTTAGTGAAATCCCCAAAAAAAAAAAAAAAAAAAAAAAAATGGTTAATATTTTCTTGGAAGAATTTTTACAAAATACTTTCGTAATTTTTCCGAAACTTATAGAGTTGATACTTTCGAGTCTGAAACTTTCGAAATGGCACCAATGTTCAATAATGAGCAAATAGATTGATTGTTGCCTTTTTACCAACTTTTAAAACCTCTCTCTTTGTCACTCAATATTGACATAAACTAATACATTTTCCCTTTCACACAATATTCATACACTTAAACATACACTTTTACTATAATAAAAAAAAATCTTATCATAAAACACTTATCACTATTAATACAAACTTTTCTATTGGTAGAAATATTAAAATTAAACAAATAGTTACGACAAACTGGTCTCGTATATTGTTATACGGTGACGTAAGTGCTTTTAATTTTCACACAACAACAAAAAAAAAAACAATTAGTAAAAAAACATAGTTTGAACGATTTATTTGAATTTCAAGAAAAATAATTGCCTTTGGCTGATTTGAACGATTTTAATTACGATTTATTGTACTGTTACATTGTTGAAACTGACATTGATTTGATTGTTGATTGAAATAATTATTATTCTAATCCATTCACATGAGAATGTTAGCAAAATATTGACTTGGAAGATCATCACTTGTCTTAATTGCATGAAGGCCATAATTACATTATTTATTTAAACTTCAAAAGTTTTACCTTTCCCAATAAAAAATTAAATTTTCAAAGCTTTTTCTTCGCTATGCACCACATTTGGGAGTGAAAAAGTTAAAAACGTGGACAGATTTGAAGCTTTTAAGCTTCCAAGAATTAGCAGCGCTATCGCGCTGTTTGGCACTACGAGGCTTTAGAGAATTAAAAGCAAAATAATAGGTAAAACAAAAAACCAAAAATTTAGTTATTTGAATTTTTCACATAAATTTTGAGGTTATGTGAAAAAAGTGTAAAAACAAATGTTATAGATCTTTTAATTGTCTACAACTTTCTTTTGAAAGTTTTTTCCATAGGACTTATAGTTTTGCCGAAAATCACGATAAACCGTTTTCCCCCCTTAAAAACCCACCCCTTTGTACTTCCCGACCTTAGATCACCCATAAATTTTTTTCCTTCAATTTTTTGTTATATTCTCTTCCTTTTCCAATGGATTTATTCCTACTATTATTTTTTTTTTGTTTTCAAAAATTATTGACCCTGATCTATTAATAAAAATGCAAATACGCATATGCAGGCTACTGATCAAAAAGAAGCAAGTGTTTGAATCTTTACGCAGGAAATATTGTTCTTACTAAACAATTGTGAATTTCAATCTTTTGTACAATAAAAAATGATTCTAGAGGTGGCGCCGCCACAAGAATGTCTAATGTACTATCTTATGTAACCTTGGTTACCTTGTTTAAACTACTTAGTTTAAGTTAGTACGGTAAATAAACGAGTGGCTGCGCCACCTCTTGGTACATTTTTCATTGTGCAAAAGATTGATATACCTTTTTAATACTTGAATAGTTGCGCTGTTAGTGACAGAAACGAGAACTATGATCAGACTCTGTTATTGGTATACATTAGACTGATTCAAAAAAAATGATGATTTTCTTTTTTTCTTAATTATATCGCAAATATTATTGGGAATGATAAAAAAAATCTTGTGAAAGTTTAAGCTCTTAATATTAATATTAAGAGGTGCCGCATCGCAAATCTCGATTTTCCATTTAAATAACATGCGAACAATATTCTCTTGCACTTTGGAATTTTATATCTCACGTTGGTGACAATATTTTGGAATGACCATGGTATATTCTTGTAGAAAATTGAACGATCTACAAAAAATGTCTCGTATAAGTTTTTGATATATTTATGCTTTCAAAAGTTATTCGAGGTGAAAGTTGAAAAAAGAGAAATTTTAATATTTTTTCAATTTTTTGACGCAACCATCAATTTTATGAGAAAATTTTATAAGACATTTTTTGTAGAGCACTTTTTTTCCTATAACTTATCTCTATAAAAGTTTTTGATATTTTTCACAGGTCCTAAGTTATTTGTATTAAACTGGAAATTCCCTGAATTATTATATTTTTAACATAAAAAATCTTTTTTTATATTTTAATTAAATAACTTAGGACCTGTGAAAAATATCAAAAACTTTTATAGAGATAAGTTATAGGAAAAAAAGTGCTCTACAAAAAATGTCCTATAAAATTTTCTCATAAAATTGATGGTTGCGTCAAAAATTTAAAAAAATATTAAAATTTCTCTTAAGTTCAACTTTGACCTCGAATAACTTTTGAAGGAATAAATATATCAAAAACTTGTTCGAGACCTTTTTGGTAGATCGTTCAATTTTCTACAAGAATATATCTTGGTCATTCCGAAATATTGTCACCAACGTGAGCTATAAAATTCCAAAGTGCACGAGAATATTGTTGCTATATTATTTAAATGGAAAATCGAAATTTGCGATGCAGCACCTCTCAATACTTAATATTAAGAGCTCAAACTTTCACAGGATTTTTTTTTTGTCATTCCCAACAATATTGTCGATATAATTATGAAAAAAAAATCATCATTTTTTTTGATTCAGTCTAGTGTACATGAATTTTGCGAAAAAGCCTATACCATTCGGACTCCTATCGATACTTAGAGACTGACTTAAATTTTTAAAGTTGCAAAATAAAATTGAATTTTTAGGCTTTGTAACCCAATTTTTAATCCAACAATCGTTTGGTACTCAGTGTTTGGAATGAAATTTTTTATGAAATTAAAATATTGAAAACTTTAAATCAAAGTTCAAAGCGCTATTGCGTTGCTAAATCGCAAAACAAAAAGATTATTTTATAAAAGCTAGAAGAAATATTGATCAATGATCTAGTAATTGAAATACTGAAAGCTTTCAAGCGCTATTGCGCTGCATGGCACTGGATCATTTAAAAAAAAGATTGCATATGTATGCCATGGACTTAAAAATAGATCATTCCATAATAGAATAGAGAAGAAAAAAAACGATGACAAATACTACTAGACGAACCGGATTTTTGATTGTCGATTGTTATTTCCGGAATGTAAAGTGATTCAGTCAAATACCAAATTACTAAACGGTTATTTTAACGATATGAGAGAAACGGAGAAAAATTTGCATCTTTCACTTGCATTTTAACGAAAAAAAAAATGGGCAGAAATTTGCTGAAGAATTATTAACATTAAATTTGTTGTTTTTAAAGAGCTTTTCATTGAATGGTACCCATAAAAATCGCGTGGATGTAACATTATTATTTTTTTTTTCGTAGGACGCCTCAACCTCTACACATAAAATGTAAATCTTTAATAGATCTTTTCAAAAGTTTCATGTAAATCTTTTTAATAACATTTAATTTAAATTTGTATATAGAAAAAAAAGCAAAGTGTTTTTGTCTTGTTTTATTACCCATAATTTCTTGAGCAAAAATATATGTAAGGAAAATGTTAATTTTTTTTGTTTAAAGAAAAAATCGATCACACACATCGATTTTTTTTTGGCTTTGAAATCGGGCGGAAGATGTGACCAAATTACTAATATTATTACAATGTCAGATACGAAAAGATATATAATATGTCTTGGGAACGATAATTTTTCGATGAGGTAATCAAACGATAATTATTCGACAAATGGAAATTTTCAGAGATTATATTTATTTATTGTTGCAACAATTGTGATATAAATCCAAGATTTTTTCGAAAAATTCCCGTAAATCTCCCACTAAAAGAGTATAGTCGGATTTGTATGGGAAAACTACCCCCGCGGCTTTTACGATCATTTTGATATTACGTTTAAAAAATTAGTCAAATTTTTGGCTTTCAATCTCAAACGATTTTCAAGTATTTCAAAAAAAAAAAAATTTTTTAGTAGTAAAATTTAAAATTAATGACTCATTCTTAGGAGTAAAAGACATGAAAAAATATTTTTACTATGAATTCCTGGTAGAATTTCGTTTTTTAAGGGCAGAAACCAAACTAAAATTATTTTTTTAATTAATTCTTTAGTACTTCTCTATACTTAGGAATTTTTTCAAATTTTTTAAGGTGGTGGAACATTATGAAAAAAAAATAAAAACTATTTTTTTCTTAAATCTCATGTTTAAGTCAGAGACATATATTGAGGGGGGGCTGCAGCCCCCCCCCCTCCTCGAAATATTTTGTTACATGTAGATAATTTATAAAAGTTACATATGTATAATTTTATGATATAAGGACGTTAAACTATAATAATAATAATTATCTTTGGATAGTGGAAAATAAGGACCAACTTATTTGTGAAATATCAAATTATTTTCGTACCAACGTTTCGTTAAATAATTCTTCACTTCTTCAGGACTCAAATATTAAAAATTACTCCACAGATGTCATAAATCTAAATTCCAAAATAACCCAACTGGCAGAACTATGAGATCAAGATCCCAATGGAATATTAATTTTAGACGAAAAAAAAAATATTCCACAAATAAGTTGGTCCTTATTTCCCACTATCCAAAGTTGATTATTGTATTACAAGGACAGAAATATAACATGTATACTAATAATAGTAATAGTACAGTACTGTAAGTTATTTTTGGACCAGAAAACTATGGTGTCCCCCCCCAAATATTTTTCGTATATACTCCCCTGGTTTAAGTACACTTAAACCAACTAAGAATATATATGTAACTCATGAAAATATTTAAAAAATTAAGAAATTGTCCTTTAAAAATTACTTTTTTATGCAAAATTCATTGAAATAACAATACATCGTTATTAGCTTTAATTATTTTATCATAGGGTGCTGTTCTCACATTGCAGCCATCGTATATTATCTATCGTAGTATGCTATGTAACCACAGCACCCTATGATCCTACTGTACAAGTATTAGAGCTAATAAATATAACTTATTATAAATTCAATGAATTTTTGAATAAAAAAGTAATTTTTAACGGTAATTTCATTATTTTCTAAATATTTTGAGTCGAAAAATAATTATCTTTATGTTTGTTTATCGAAAAAAAAAGTTTAAATATGCTTAAACAAGAGATTTAGGGAAAAAATTGTTTTTATTTTTTTTTTCATGTTCCACCACCTTAAAAAATTTGAAAAAAAAATATTCCCAAGTATAGAGGAGTACTGAAACATTAAAAAAAATGGCGGCTGTAAGTGTGCAAAAACATACTCAAAAAATTAATTTTTAGTTTTTCACCTGGAATTTATAAGTAAAATTATTATTTCTTGTCTTTTCCTCGTAAAAGTGAAAAAAAAAATTTTTTTGGTCATTTTTTTTACTACCAAGAAAAAAAAAAGTTTTTTTTTTGAAATACTCGAAAATCGTTTGAGATAAAAAGCTGAAAATTTGGCTTAATTTTTTTTATTTGGTATCAAAACGATCCCGTGAGTTTAAATCGAAAAAGTCATGAGGGCAATTTTCTCATCGAAACCCGGATATACCCCTTAATAAGTACACCAATAAGTGGCCAAAAAGTGAATTAGGGTGAAATTTAAACCCTAATTTTTGATAGAAATAGTTAAGATGATTAAGTGTTCCTTCATGAAAATTAAAAATAATTATCTATAGTAAGAAAGGGGTGGAAATTGATTTTAAAGAAGGGGATGAAAAAACTTTACTAGTTGATTTTTCTTCAAATTTTTACTATTTATGTATTTAATACAATTCGAAATATCATCAGAAATTATTTTCTTTTGAACCAATTTTCGTTATATAATGACTAATAATTACAGCAATTATGGACCTAATGATCTCCGCATCTTACGATATTTTCAAATTTCAATAAACATAACTCTAACGGATTTATTTTACTCAATACACCTTTAATCTCTACTTAATTACACTTAATTAACCGTTTTTTTCGATTCCACCTATAGAAATCTTCAAACTTTAAAATCTTTCAAAAATAATACCTAAGCGAAAGAATTTTTTTTTTCTGGGACATTATTGAAATTCAAGTATAATCGTTCAAAACTGATAAAAAAAAATGCTCTTTTTTAACAAAAAAAAAAAAAAAAACAAAGCACACACAAGTCCAGTAAATCGTACACTACCTGTTGATTCGGCGAAAAATGTCCATATGGATGTACCTTTAAATTTGCTCAAATTTTCCTCGTAGCCCTGTTGCGATTTTTTATTGGGCGACGGCATTCGATGTTTTTCATAATTTTCCGCAGGATCAAAGCCCAGCCGCTCCTTGTAATACGCTTGCGTCGACATTATCAATTGTTATCCACACGTAGCGATAGTCTCAAACATTGAACAATTACAACAACAAAAAAATCAAAAAAAAAAATCACCAAACGAAAATCACTAAATTTACACATAAAACTTTATGACACACTTGTTCCTGATTGACTAGGATAAAACAAAAAATCAGTAATTTCGCCAGAGAATCACTGATTTTTCCGGTAGCACCAATTGTTGAAAAGAGATTCAAATGTTTTTTTTTTCGGTTGCGAAATTGTCTTTTTTTTTGCAGTGGAATGTTATGAAAATTCGTTGCTCTTTTTTTTTTTTTTGGGAATTACGTCATGGCACACTGAGAAACCTTTAAGAAAAATAAATTAAAGAAAAAAAAAGAATAACACAAAAGGACAGAGGAGGGTTGAGAAAAAAAAAAAGAATACAAGGCGATTTTGAGAAACAAAAAACGTTCGGTTTGAAAACCGGTCACTACTAACTTCGATCACCGACCAAGTCAAATTGTCAACTAAAGTCAATTACAAATTATCATTTTACTTTACAAACGGAATTCCCCCACCTAATCAATTCCAATTCAAGACAAATACAAGGAAAAAATTCATTTCCAGAATTCATAGCGCAAAAAAAAAAAAAACGCAGAAACCTTTTACCAAGTATTTATGAGTCAGACAATGACGCCAACAATAATAAATAAACGCGTGGTTCTTTCAACAGGTTGCAAAATTGCGTGGGGGTTTGTACCAATCCAACAATTGATCGAAAAAAACCTAGAAAAGCCTACACAATTCCCTAATGTCACATTCGAGAGAGTATAACAAGAAATATTTCTCCGCTTAGCAAATTTCCAGTGTAGGCTTTTCATTGAAAGTTTGACGCCGGCTTTTCGAAGCCTTCTTATTTGAATACGAAATCGGTTGAGTAGGCAATTCGGATTCGGCCTTTTTCACAATGAAAAATGCACAAGGTATACCGGTCTGTCTGTCTGTCTGTCTGTCTGGTTTTGAGACTTTTAATCAAGCGAAATACGCAAAGGTTGCAGCTTTCCAAAAATGGTCAGATGTCCATGCTCCGGATCGAAGTCATCTGTGGGTTGGCTATTATTACCTATAGTGATCGGAGGTAAGAATTTTCACGAAAAAATCGGGAAGTCGATTTGCACGATTTTATGTCCATTTTGGGGGTTTTGGAATGAAAGATTTTGGGCCCGGAGAGCCCTTTTTTGGACAACTTTTTCGCATCAGCCGAAATCCTACACAAAATTGAAATTCATTTTTTTTGGAGTTCGCCTACCTATAATTCTTTTAGACGTTCAAGAAAAAATCATCCAAAAAAGTTCATAAGGGTATAAGGTGGCATTCACCCTCCAGAAGAAATCTAATTTTTATCAAGTGGAAGACCAGACTTTTGCTTTTAATGGTTATTTATTTTGGAAACCAAAAGTGAATTTTATGGGGACATGTCAAGCTTGTTATACGTGAAAGTTATACGTGAATGTCAAGAATTTTTTGGGAAGGTCTTCGACATTATAACGTGGGCTTGTAGTCTTTGTAAAATTATATTATCGTTCACAATTTATTGTATAATTGACTTAAACCTTGCCAATGGCAATTAAGTTAGATATTTAAGAGAAAAAAAAAACGTAAAATAAGGCAATAAATCCACGGAAAATAAACGTTTTTCCTCATTGCGAAATTTCTCCTTGTTAAAATTACATGTATATGTGAAATATAAAGTATAAAAAACCATGGGAACAACATTCTCTTGCACTATGGAATTTTATAGCTCACGTTGGTGATAGTATTTCGGAATGACCAAGGTATATTCTTGTAGAAAATTGACTGATCAACAAAAAAGGTCTCTTACAAGTTTTTGAAATATTAAATCCTTCAAAAGTTATTCGAGGTCAAAATTGAACTAGAGATAAATTATAATAAATTTTCAATTTTTTGACGTAACCATCAATTTTACGAGAAAATTTTATAAGACATTTTTTGTAGAGCATTTATTTTCCTATAACTTATCTCTATAAAAGTTTTTGATATTTTTCACAGGTCCTAAGTTATTTAATTAAAATAAAAAGAATAATTTTTAAGTTAAATATATAATAGCTCAGGGAATTTTCAGTTTAATGCAAATAACTTAGGATCTGTGAAAAATATCAAAAACTTTTATAGAGATAACTTATACGAAAAAAAGTGCTCTACAAAAAATGTCCTATAAAATTTTCTCATAAAATTGATGGTTGCATCAAAAAATTGAAAAAATATTAAAATTTCTCTTTAGTTCAACTTTGATCTCGAATAACTTTTGAACGACTAAATATATAAAAAATTTGTACAAGACCTTTTTTGTAGATCGTTCAATTTTTTACAAGAATATACCTTGGTCATTCCGAAATATTATCACCAACGTGAGCTATAAAATTCCAAAGTGCAAGAGAATATTGTTCCCATGTTATTTAAATGGAGAATCGAAATTTGCGATGCGGCACCTCTTAATATTAATATTAAGAGCTTAAACTTTCACAGAATTTTTTTTTGTCATTCCCATCAATGTTTTCGATATAATTAAGAAAAAAAATTCATATTTTTTTTTGAATCAGTCTAATATCCAACTTTAACTTTTAACATGTTTCTTTTGCCTAGTTCTTTCCATCTACCAAAAAACCCCTTGGGATGAGGGGGGACAATATTTCGGAATGACCAAAGTATATTCCTGTAGTAAATTGAACGATCAACAAAAAAGGTCTCTTATAAGTTTTTGATATCTTTATTACTTGAAAAGTTATTCGAGGTCAAAGTTGAACTAGAGATAAAGTAAAATATTTTTTCAATTTTTTGACGCAACCATCAATTTTATGAGAAAATTTTATAGGACATTTTTTGTAGAGCTTTTTTTTTCCTATAACTTATCTCTGTAAAAGTTTTTGATATTTTTCGCAGGTCCTATGTTATTTAATTAAAATAAAAAGAATAATTTTTATGTTAAAAATATAATAATTGAGAGAATTTTAAGTTTAACGAAAATAACTTAGGACCTTTGAAAAATATCAATAATTTTTATAGGGATAAGTTATAGGAAAATAAATGCTCTACAAAAAATGTCTTATAAAATTTTCTCGTAAAATTGATGGTTGCGTTAAAAAATTGACAAAATATTAAAATTTCTCTTAAGTTCAACTTTGTCCTCGAATAACTTTTGAAGGAATAAATATATCAAAAACTTGTTCGAGACCTTTTTTGTAGATCGTTCAATTTTCTACAAGAATACACCTTGGTCATTTCGAAATATTGTCACCAACGTGAGCTAAAAATTCCAAAGTGCCAGAGAATATTGTTCCCATGTTATTTAAATGGAAAATCGAAATTTGTGATGCGGCACCTCTTAATGTTAATAGTAAGATCTTAAACTTTCATAAATTTTTTTTTTATTATTCCCAATAATATTTTCGATATAAATAAGAAAAAAAAAATTCATAATTTTTTTTGAAACAGTCTAATATGTATATATTAGGCAAATTGTTGCAATGAACAATTGTTGAACAGAAAACGGATCGAGTGACCTCAGTGTGAGCTTGGAAGCGTGGGTTCGAATCCAAGACCGTTCAGTTTACTATTAAAGGAGGTGTCAATAAAATCGAGCGGCGATCATAACCCACTATGATGACATTCTTCTAGAAATAGATCAGAAGACAATTTATATTTCCAATGAAACTATCACTTATCGATCGATTAATCGATTATTTCTCGATAGTGAACGAAAGAAAGTTGCCCGGTTTTTCTTTTCTTTCGATTCTGCCAAGCGATGTTTTTGTTGCTGACCTTATACGGCGGCCGAGAGGGACGTTACTTTCGCTATATTTGGCCAAAACCAGAGCCTGAATCATTATTGTCCACAATATCGAATTGATGAAGAACGCAAACGATGCAGAAACACGTAAAATTTAAGTATTGAGCAAATTTTTCGATCAACGATAATTTCGCAATTAAAAACGGTCCAATTGCGGCGTTTAATGGCCGTCCGAAATAATCAAAGCCGACCATCAAATTTGAAGCCATAAAAGTAAAAATTAAATTTTAAAAACCGTTCTTTTTTTTTTTTTATTATTGATCCAAACAAAACACTTTTCTTTGTTGTAAAAAAAAAAAACGAACGTTATAAAACGGAACTAAATATAACGGAAAAACAATTGATACGATCCTTGAAATTTCTGATCGATTAATTGACAAAGATTTATTATTTTCCTATAATTAAATGAAACTATTTAATTGCATCAAGTACCTATACAGGATGCATTTTTTTACCAAAAAAAAAAAAAAAAAGAAGGAAATTCAAAGAATTTCAATGCTATAGATAAAAATAAATTACTGACATTCGAACAAATTGAAATCATTGTTTTCAATAGATATCCTCCATATTTTCACCGAAAATTTATAGTAGGCTTTGCTTCTGTGTTATGATTTTGTTTATTTCCCTAGCAATTCTTCAAAAAGCCATAGTAAACAAACTCTAAAATTAGTAATCATTCTACCAAAATATTTCTTTAAAAATATCAGACTAGTAACTTCCTGTGAAATATTCACATCCCATTAATATTTTTCTCCCAAAAATATGTAATTTTTCTGGAGATAATTGTTCATAAATTACGAAGTAAATACAGTTCTAAAGGAATGCAATTCGTTGAAATATCATTGACTTATATCACATCAATATTTTTCAATTAAAGCCGCTAATTAATTGAATGCAACGTGGAAAAATATGCAAAATTATCAATGCAATTAACGCGTGTGCAATTGCAACAACGCAGCTCTCGACTGATTGATTATTAATTTATGCATTTAATTCTCCCAATGCATTCAATATAAAGATATAAATCATTTTATTATTTATGATTAGATTATTTTATTGCATCCAATTGGCATGTATTTATTAATTTTTTTTGGTGCGAAATAAATTTGTCAAACAATTTTATTGACATAATCAAAATTTATATTTGATCGTAAATTACGAAATAATATATAACTCTCGAATTTCATAGTTCGAAAAAGAAAAAAACGTGCAAAACATTTATATTAATAATTGTGTAAATAAACTGGTTAACATTTGATCAGAACGAAAATAAAAGTTGCCTTTTATTTGAAGAAATGTAAAATTTTGTCAAATCTAAGTCTTAGATTTTAGGTTGAAATACTTTCGCGAAGCGAAAAGTCGTGATACTATCAAATTAATGATTTTAAATATCAAACTCGATAATAAATGAGTTTTTCGGGTTTAATTTATGGCCGAATTTTGAAGAAAATACGTTTTTCGAAAATGACTAATTTGCTTGGTCTAATTTTAAAGTTTTGCAACAATTAAAATTACGCCATTTTGGTTATTGATTAATTATTTCATTCAATACTGGCCTACTATAAAAAATGGGCGTTTAAAGAGGAAAAGAGTGTGATTGGTGTTCAATTCTAGAAAATTGAACCAATCAAAGGAGCTTTGATTTTTGAATTCCATAGTTAACTTTGGGAAATAGGAAGAAATATTTTTCTGAAGTAAATTGATTATGTTTAAATTTTAAATAAACGAATCATTAAATTCTAATGACTATAGAGAGATAGTAAAATGATTTCATCGCATCCAACGGATCATTGATTCACGTAAATTGTTTTTCACGCCTATTTTAGTCAATGTAAATCTAAAAACCGAAGAAAAAAAAATTAATATCTGAGAGAATATTCAATCACTTCCCACATATGATAACTCGGAATCAAAAACCTCATATCATTTCCATAAAAAATTGGCATTTTTCTTTCATTTTCTGCCGAACAAATGTTTCGGTCTCTCTATATTTTCCGCTATGGCTTTACGTAAGTCCATAGCGCGCGAGAAAAACAGTAGATAGCGAAAAAAAAAATGGATTTCCAAGAGTAAAAATAAAATCTAAAATGCTATTCGGAAAGTTCATCAAACCACTTCCACTTCAAAAACGAAAATAGACAAAAAAAAAAAAAAAAACATCTGAGAATCGTGAACAACGATTTTCAAGTTCACCACAGTTCGTCACATATATTAACTTGGAACATTTAACGCCATATTTTCCTTATCACATCTTATCTATTTGTCCATGTAATTTTATCAAATCATTTTCCATTTCCCCCCCTCCCCCCCTTTCCCGCTTATTCTTGTTTACAAACTATGGAAATGTATTGCTCGATTTTCAGCACAAAATAAACGATTATTTCCTATTGGTATTTCTTGAATCTCTTGTGATTACAATTGAAAAAATAACGGTAATCCCCCCCCCCCCCCGACTCGACATCCATCCACTAATGCTCATACAGTAACGGTTCATATTTATTATTATTACTGAGGCCATATTAAAATTAATCTTTAACAGCTCCATTCATCTTTCTTCCTCTCAACAGACTCAATATTCACAGAGAAATTAGATTGGGTACACTTGAAATTTTGTGGTTTCCATATGAAGACTGACGTAGATCTGATCTAGTTACATGGAAATATATGGAATAGTAGACTATGGGATCGAAGTTGGCCAAATAACAGATAAGCTCGTTAATGTAATTACAAGCTATAGAGGATAGAAAACCCTATAAACCACCTGTGAAAATAATTATAGCTTTTCAAAGTTCTCCGAGTCGATTATTTTGATACCAAAAGTATTGATTTAATAATTTTCATAAGATAACCCGAGGATATCTATGGGAATGCTGAAAAATGGAACAAAGAAATTAGTGCAGTTTTTCGGGTGATTCCCATGCAAATCACATGCACTTAGCAATTAGAAACGCTCCCATTTTCGTCGTCGACTAATGTGCATTTCGTGTAAACAAAAAAAAAAACGTTCCACACCCTCGTGTTTCGTCGTAATTCTTATGCAAGCAAAGTTTATTATACATGAATACTGCAATTCCTGCATTTTCTCTGTTCCCATTTTTCAAGAAACTTCACCCAAAACCATTCCTCAATTAATCAATCTATTATTGTAAAGAGGAAATAATTGACTGTTTGTTTGTTTTGAATAGGCTCCGAAACTACTTGACCGATTTGAAAAATTCTTCCACTGTTGGGAAGCCACACTATTTCCGGTAAACATAGGCTATATTAAATTTTCAAAAAAAATAAGGATCCATAGTAAAACTCCAATAATGTGTGAGAAAAATTACCAAAAAACATTCTTTTATCGAGTGCACTGCGAAAACTATTGGTTATAGAACAAAACAATGTAGTACGATTTTGTAGAACATATCATTATCTACAAAAAACAAAGCGACAGCATATGTCTAACTATTATAGTTATGTCACAATAAGTGTTTTTTTCATTTTAAAAAAATAATTTAAAAATGCCACCGCTATAAAAGCTCTTTTATTTATACTTTGGGATTAATCCTTATCAAAATAAATGATTTCATATTTAAGTTTGCTTCAATACCATTATATAACTTTTGGAGTTATTCAATTCGAACATTCCATTCGAAAGATATCGCAAGTTTAAAAATTTAAGTTATTTGAAAAATGTCGCATGGTCACCGTGCTCGGTTAAACGGCACTACAGTAAACAACGGAACATGGGGCCTGCGTTATAATTTCAATTAGAAATATTTGGTGAGGTTAATTTTATAATTGCAACGAATATATCACTTGATCGTTGCCCAAAATTGCGTAACTATTCCATTTTTTTACATATCTATACTAATATAGAAAATGCTTACGTCTTAATTTTAGGGTAAATATTTGTTTCAAGATGCCCAAATCCCAAATTTAACATTTTTGTTTGTCTGTCTGTCTGTGTGTCCCGGTTTAACTAAAGAACGGAACAACCGAATTTAATGAAATTTGGTAGTAAGATACAACACAATTTTCCACTCACAATAGGCTACTTCTCATTCGTTAAAAATAATAAGGGAAGACATCCCCTACGTAAACGTTGAGGGATGAAAAAAAAATTTTACTTTAGCCAAGCGAGTTATATATCATTGGAAAGGTATTTAAAAGCTAAAGAATAATCTGTATTAATATTTTTAGTTGAACTAATAAAAATCACAGTAATTTAATTTAAAATACAAAAATGTGCCTTTTTGTAATATAAATGTTTTTATATATAATAAACACTTATTGTAATTATACGTGCATAGCGCATTCGCTTACGTATCTTACATTCTTATGCTCACAATAAAAGAGACGTGGGTTCGAATCTTACAGTAAACTTTTTTTTTTTATTTTTTTTTTTACAAAATTGTTAAAAATAAATTCTTAGGGTTGCTCAATAAGGAAATATTAACGAAAATAGTAACAGTAGTAGTAAAAAAAAAATATTAATAAGGCTTAAAGTACGTTTTTAAAACCATGCATATGTAAAATCGTGTAATTATAAATCTCCTCTGCCAGATGAAATTTTAATATTCGGTGTATTCCTTATAAAAAGTAGGCATGGGATAAGATTTTAAATTCCCACCAAGCTGAAAATTCGTAAGATTGTTTAAAATATGATTAAAAATAAAATTTGAACGTTCCCCATCTTTCCGCTGTATGGAAACATTTTTATTCAAGGTCAAAGGTCAAAAAAATGAGTTTTTCGCAATTTTCAGCAAAACGGTAAGTTTTATCATAAAAATACTTTGGATAAAAAATGTAGATCATAAAATTATCTACAAAAAATGTACCAATACTTTTTTTCCTACGAGCCACCGTTTTTGAGATATAACGATTCAAAAAATTGTAAAAGTTTACAGCAGAGCACAACCGGCCTTGACAATGTGTACTTGCCAAATAATAAAACAGTCCGACTTTTTTGTAACCATTTTTTGCAGTACTCATGCATATTATGACGATTCCAACTTTTACAACTTTTTGAATCGTTATATCTCAAAAACGCTGGCTCGTAAGAAAAAAATTATTGGTACATTTTTTGTAGATAATTTTATGAGCTACATTTTTTGTCCAAAGTATTTTTATGATAAAACTTCCCGTTTTGCTGAAAATCGCGAAAAACTCATTTTTTTGACCTTTAACGTTGAATAAATTTTTTTCTATACAGGGGAAAGATGGGGAACATTCAAATTTTATTTTTAATCATATTTTCAACAATCTTACAGATTTTCAGCTTGGTGGGAATTTATGTAGCTTCGAATGTCTAAATTGACCGGACTATAAACTAATTAGCCGGTTTATATACACAAGAAATTGTAACGGAACTTTGAAACATTGCGCCATTTTTTTCTTTTTAAATAAGTCTATTTAAAGATAACTTTTTAAAAAAAAAATAACATTTTTATTGAAGATTTTTTTGCAACAATAGAAATATTCTTTAGCAAATCTAATGACTGATTTTTTTTTTTTACTTTTAAAGAATTTTCTTAATTGATACTTTTGCTTCGAAATTAACCTGAGGCCTTTTTTTACATATCTATTACATACCTACCTATCCACGGAGAAACCATTTAATTTTCATTGTAAAATATAACTGCAAAACACGCTAATTATTCTTTATTACCCAACAAATTTGCATAAATGATATCTTCATATTAAAAAAAAAATCCATAAAAGATTACAAATGTAACGTTTCACTACCAGCATTTGTATGAAGAATTTTTTTTCAAATTTTACCTTTTGAAATGACTCCATTTTAAATGATTTGATTGAATATTATCGTACTAGTTGATTGGTTAATCAATCAAAATGGCCGAATTAAGGAAAGATATATGATTGGTTTGTTAGAACCAAGCAGGCGTAACCACATGCCTACTATTACCAATTAAATGATATGAGTGTTGAAAAATCCATAGGCAACTTGGAAAAATTGGTTTAAAATTCGATTTGGACCTAGAAAAATGTCATGCACCTCTTCGAATATAAATCATGAGTCACATCTCTAATTAAAACTAGTTACACAAAGATAAACGATTGAAAAACACGAAATTTCATATTGACAATAATATACAAATATTGGCTTATCGCTTGAAAAACACAATTTTCATTTTTACACTCTGCGAGTATTTTTAATTTAGTGACGCAATTTTCAGAGGCAATTTATCCAGGAACGTATGCCAATAGTAATGACACCCTATTCTACTTGAGCAGGTATGACATCATCGAAATATATGTAATATCTACACCTTTATCGGTACATATATAAAGTGTTTAAATATGTAATGGATTTATAACGAGAAAGTTGTTCTTTTTTTTCAGGTGGGAATCGTGGGATGAAGGCGCGACCAAAATGGCCATCCACATTCACGAGACCATGGCTAAAAATATCTCTGTATGACGTCACGGACGTTAATCAAAAAACAGTATTAATTACCCACGAAATTTTAGCTTATATGATTAAATTAGTGCAAAGATGAATTCCGATTGTTAAGTGCCAATGTCTCCATTGTTCAACACCCACGAAATGAAGCCACATGACATTTTGCCTGGATGGCGCCCAACTACCCACAACAATCGTCCAAATTGAAGAAAATTATTAAAAATAAAAAAAAAAAACGAAATTCTATTAATATAATAATTGAAAACGATTGACACTTTTAGACAGTATCGCTTGAATAAATCACGACCAGTTCTGAACGAAAGCCGGTTTTCGTAATAATAATCTAATTATCAAAGTTAAATCGAAAAAAAAAACGACAGAATTTTACGTTAAAAGTGAAATTTTCGTATCTCTATTTTTAGAAGTCCAAAAAAATTGTTTAAATTTTTGGGAATTTTTTGATGGAATTTTAATTTACTTTTAAGCGGACATTAAATCGAAAATATAAGCAAAAGCTTTTAAGGAACTATTTATGATTTGGTTACAATTTTATCGATGATTCTGGTCCATATTTTCCTCATAAATAAAAGTTTGGATTATCAAAAAAAAAAAATAATTAGTCTTCTTTAAACATCCTGGCCAAAGTTTAAACATAAAATCCTTCCAAGAATTCAAATGATTACTTTTTCTAAAAAACCCTAAACCAGAGATCTATTTTTATGATCAAAAAACAAATGTTAATATTATGCAGTGCAACAAATTGAGAGTTATATTTGTGTCACACTAATTACATTACAATGCAATTAATAATTAATTATCCGCACAGAATTATTGCATCGTAGAAAAATGCATTTGCAATTTTATTCATTTTGAATTAGTTGTGTACATACATATACACGACGATTGATGGTAATTTCAAGTGAAAGTGTAAAAGCATTTATTATTTAATATATTTTATCTTTCGCAAAAGACATATAATTACTTCATTTACGATCATTCCCAGATGTTTATTGAACATTAAATTAAATTAATTTGTCTCATTTATAAATTCAACTACTGTAAACTTCACTTCTTCAGGGCCTTCAATGGCTATTAAACAATTGAAAAATTGATTTCAATAAATCGACTGGGAGATTAATATTTCACGGGAAGTTACTAGTTTTGTATTAATATAAATAATGTTTTTATAACGCCACTAAAGAAGTATAACTTCCAACAAAAAACAAAAAAGGACTCTAATAGATTTGATGTTCATGTTTAAAAATAATTTTCAATTTTACTTGATAAAATCGATGAAATATTCAGGTTATTTATACAGTAAATTCCCGATTATCCCGGCCAATGTTAGGGATGGGGCGGCAAATATAATAATTTATTTTTAAAATAAATTTAATTTAAAATATAATTTACTAAAGAAAACTATAAACTTGTACAAAAGTTGAAACAAATTTCTTTTTGTCCTATTGTTTAGATACGTATTTCGATTGTCCAACAATCTTGAGTCATACATTTATATATAGTGATGACTCATCACATAGTAGTTACGAAACGAACTACTTGATCATCGCTGAAGAAGATTACTTGGCAATCGAAATACGTATCTAGACAATACGTCAAACATATAGGATTATTCCGACTAATGTTGGGGATAGGCGGCAACTATAGTAATTTATTTTTAAAATGCATTTAATTTAAAATATAATTTACTAAAGAAAACTATAAACAGTTTGAAATAAAGTTGAAACAAATGTCTTTTTGACCTATTGTTTCGATACGTATTTCGATTGTCAAATCGTGAGTCACACATTTATATAGAGTGATGACTCATCACATAGCAGTTACGAAGCGAATTAGTTGATCATCACTGAAGACGATTACTTTGCAATCGAAATACGTATCTAGGCAATACGTCAAACATGTATTTGATTGAACTTTTGTTCAAATTAGTAGGCATATTTATTGCTTTTGGACTCTTGGAAATAATTTTTCTGAATAAATATAAATTTTTTAAAAGTTAAAAACTGATTTTTCCTCCATGCAACAATGCCTTGATTCGATTAAGAGGATAGCTAAGAAAAATGTACATCTTTGGTGAATTGGCAACTGAATATTTGTCTTAATGTAATATTGAATTAATTTTTACATAATACCAACCATAGCTTTGTGATCTATAACACGAAAAAAACTAGTTTTATCGTTTAATCTCAAAAAATAAAAATTTTGTTCAATAAATTATGCACTTTGAACAGCTTTCACTAACCAATTTTTTTTTTAATTTTTGCAAATCAATAACCAACCGGTTATTTAATCAGTCCCTTGATAATATCATTTAAAAAATGGCGGAGAAAACGTTAATTTACTATCTAAACCAGTGGTTCTTAACCTTTTTAGCTACCGGCACCCCTAAAATTTTCAAACAATATTCTCGCACCCCTTACTAGAAATTATTGAGTTATATAAATTAAAAAACAAACATTATGCAAAACATATTTTTTATTAATTTTATGTGCGTAACAAATTTTTTATAAATTTTAATTGTTAGCTGAAATAATCAATTATAAATTATCAAAGTTTTTATTAATGGCTTTTTTGTTGTTGCTTTTCCTCAATTATTTTTGAAAACCGGGGGATCTTTTTTGAAATAGCTACACGCATATCATTACTAACATTAAGTCTATTTCTAGCTTTTGTTTTTATATGCACAAGTGACGAAAATCCCATCTCACACAAATATGTTGTGGCAAATGGAACAAGATGCTGAAGCGCTATTTTAGCTAATCGTGGATATGACATTACTTGAGCACACCAGAAATTTTCCAAATTCTCTGCTTCAAATTCCATTTGATTATGTCCATTTGTCCGTAGTTCAACAAGGTCCTCTTTCAATAAATTACTGTCATCCATTGAGTCCAGATTATAAATAAATGGATCTAATATCCATTTTTCTGATATATCTATATCTCCAGTAGCAAAATATCCCTCAAAAGATTCGCTCAACTTTTGCAAATGATCTTTAATTTCGGTGGTAATATTGTTTCTTTCATCATCTGAAACAAGAACTTCTTCAAGCAAAGGAAAGTTAGCATAATTTATCTTGTCAACACGGTTAATCCAAATTGAAAGTTTTCGACTAAACGCAGTCAACTTCTCTTTCGCTGTTATAGTGTTCACTCCAAATCCTTGGATTGAAATATTTAATTCATTAAGGTGCGTGAATATGTCTGCCAAATACGCTAGCTGAATTATAGCATCTCTATTGCTGAATTCATCAGCTAAACTACTGCCTTGATTATTAAGAAACTGCATTATTTCACTTCGCAATTCGTACACACGATTTAGCATACGTCCACGCGATAGCCATCTTACTTCTGTGTGAAATAAAAGGACAGTATGCTCGGCACCAAGTTCTTCGCATAAAGCACGGAAGAGACGATGATTTAAAGCTCGACCTCTGATAAAATTTACAACTTTGACTGAAGTGATTAATGTTTTCTTTAATTTTTCAGGCAATGTCTTTGTAGCTAGCGCATGTCTATGTAAAATACAATGGGTAATTGTAACGTGAGGCACTTCCTTTTTTACATACGCTACAAATCCAGAATTTTTGCCTAACATGGAAGGAGCTCCATCAGTACAAATTGATCCTATTTTGTTCATCGGTATCTCATATTGTAATAAAAAGTCTTTGACTTTATTAAATATATCAATTCCTTTTGTAGTCAATTCTAATGGTTCACAAAACAAAAATTCTTCAACAATTTCTTTTTCTTTTACATATCGTACAAACACCATCAGCTGAGAACAATTTTCAACATCTGTAGATTCATCCAATTGAATACCCACTGGGACATTACTAGCTTTAATATCTTCAATTACTTGTTGTAAGATGTCTTTACTTATATCAGAAATTCTAGTACGGATTACGTCATTTGACAAAGGAATTTGTTGAAGCTTTTGTTGTGCTTCAGTACCCAACACTATTTTTGCCATTTCTAATGCACAAGGCTTTACAAGTTCTTCAGCTATTGTATGTGGTTTCTTCTTCTTGGCACAGATATATGCAACTTGATAAGACGCTTGCAACAGCGGCTTTTCGTGTGATATAAATCCAAAAGTTGTGATAGTTCCACTTTTATCAAATCGAACTCGTTTAGATTTCAAACTTTCAAAATCATAGCCAGCATCTACACCACCATGCTGTTTGGTAAAATGCTCATTTAGTTTCGACGGCTTGAGATTGGCGTTTGAAAATTTATTGCAGCACAGAATACATTGTGGTCGCTGCGTTCCATCCTTCTCCGTTGTAAATGTAAAACCATAACGAACATAATCGTCATTCCAACATCGTTTCTTTGACATGGCGTAAACTAAATTAAATTTTTTAATAAAACACTAAAAAAATATTAAACTTCTATCTATTATTGCTATATTTTAGCTTACCTTTTGAATTTGACTTTAATGTACCAAATTATATTCTAATAATTAGAATATAAATATTCAACTAAACTTGTAAAATTAACTTGTATTAATTATTTTATATTAATATTTAACTTTTAATATTCAACACGAAAATTCAAACTTGTAATAGTCGACACTAAAATTCAATTATTTTTAAATTTTTATTCAATGTAATGTGCGCATCAACAGTATTTATATTTCTAAGAATAATCGCAACAATCAACTGAAATTTCGAGGAAATATAAAAATTAGTATAGAAACTAGAAACGCATTTGAATTTTTGTAATTGTAGAAAAAATACAAAAATTAATTTGTCTCGATGGTTTATAATTTACAAACATATTTAAAAAATGTTTAGGGAATAAAAAATTTACTAACCAAAATGAATTTTTAAGATTAGTTTTTTATTTTGCTAGCTACACGTGAATTTGTAAAATTACAATTTCGCACCCCAAAATATTCAAGCTCGCACCCTTAAGGGGTGCGTGCACCACCGGTTAAGAACCACTGATCTAAACTATCTAAAGGATAATGGATCAACAAACTAGATCCAATAAAATGGCTAAAAATCTGTCGAATTATAAATAATGTGGAAATGTGGAAAAAATGCCTAATACCGGATGTTGAGAACAAAAACAAAACAGAACCGCTAATTGCAAATAGATAAGGAAAGCCCAACAAAGTTATTTCAATATGTACATATGGTTTTTATTTATTTATATTACAATAAACATAAATACGTTTTATTCAAAAAGCAGAAATGCACTTTTACTTTTCCGACAAACCAAAGCCAAGCCAAAGAACTTTGAATTTAAAAAATAAAAATATAAAAAAAACCATTAGAATAATGGATTGTCTTATAGTTTGCCTCGTTATTTTCGCCATAAATAATTTAATTACTTTATAAACTCTCCAGTCGCCATGGCAAACAATCGAACGTTTTATTTTCCTCATTATCGATTGTCTTTATCTGCCCATTTGCGTCAATGTTTATATTAAATGGTCTGAATAATATGTTGCATTATTATATCGAACAAATATTCAAAATATATATAAATTATATGCGAAATATTCACTATCTATCGATAGTATTTACTCGAGTGATTCAAGTGCAATTATACGAAGTGGGCTGGATAAACCCAAACAAAACAACATCCAACATCAATATAACGAAATTTAGTGTACAATATATGAAGTTATTTTGAAGTCATCTTTAAAATCAGAAGACTTTTCTAATTTAGACCAACTTGATTCCAAGAAATTTTCAAGTTTAACATCTGAGTCATCTTCTTGCAAATTAATGATTAACACTCGTCCATAATTCGTCTGCAAACCAAATATCTGAAGTATATAAAATATAAAATTCGAAAACCCCCAAAGTTTTCAAACGTTAAACCGCAGATAAATACAATATTTTCTTCTAAATTGTCATTAACTAGTTAATGATTTTCAATTTAAGAATATATATATATAAAAGAAAATTTAAATTACTATCATTAAACCACAAATTAATGATATCATTTCTCTTCTGTTTTTATGCAACAATTGTTTATTCTTTGAATTTAATTTAAATGTTACTAATATGGTAAAATGGGTCAAAGTTCTTCCTACTTTACT
This sequence comes from Sisyra terminalis, assembly GCA_958496175.1. Classification (NCBI taxonomy): domain Eukaryota; kingdom Metazoa; phylum Arthropoda; class Insecta; order Neuroptera; family Sisyridae; genus Sisyra; species Sisyra terminalis. The sequence goes on along the minus strand of OY292279.1, from coordinate 46,549,646 downwards.
CATTGCGTATTGAAATTGTTATATATTAGGCTGATTCAAAAAAAAATATGATTTTTTTTTTCTTAATTATATCGAAAATATTGTTGGGAATGACAAAAAATAAATCCTGTGAAAGTTTAAGCTTTTAATATTAATATTAAGAGGTGCCACATCGCAAATTTCGATTTTCCATTTAACATGGAAACAATATTCACTTGTACTTTAGAGTTTTATAACTCACGTTGGTGACAATATTTCGGAATGACCAACGTATATTCTTGTAGAGAATTGAACGATCTACAAAAAAGGTCTCGTAAAAGTTTTTGATATATTTATTCCTTCAAAAGTTATTCGAGGTCAACGTAGAACTAAAGAGAAATTTTAATATTTTTTCACTTTTTTGACGACACCATCAATTTTATGCGAAAATTTTATAGGACATTTTTTGTAGAGCACTTTTTTTTCTATAACTTATCTCTATAAAAGTTTTTGATATTTTTCACAGGTCCTAAGTTATTTAATTAAAATAAAAACAATAATTTTTATGTTAAAAATATAATAATTCAGAGAATTTTCAGTTTAATGCAAATAACTTAGGACCTGTGACAAATATCAAAAACTTTTATGGAGATAAGTTATAGGAAAAAAAGTGCTCTACAAAAAATGTCCTATAAAATTTTCCCATAAAATTGATGGTTACGTCAAAAAATTTAAAAAATATTAAAATTTCTCTTTAGTTCAACTTTGACCTCGAATAACTTTTGAACGAATAAATATATCAAAAATTTACAAGAGACCTTTTTTGTAGATCGTTCAATTTTCTACAAGAATATGTCTTGGTCATTCCGAAATATTGTCACCAACGTGAGCTACAAAATTCCAAAGTGCAAGAGAATATTGTTTCCATGTTATTTAAATGGAAAATCGAAATTTGCGATGCGGCACCTCTTAATATTAATATTAAGAGCTTAAACTTTCACAGGATTTTTTCTTTGTCATTCCCAACAATATTTTCGATATAATTAAGAAAACAAAAATCATAATTTTTTTTTAATCAGTCATAATATTTTAATAGTGAACAATAAATTTTTATCGACTTATTATTGAACATGAAGTGCATTACTGCGATAATTGTTGCACTTTTGTGTCACAAAAAAAAAGAATAAGTGACTTAAGTACATTCGTGATATATTTTAATTAAATAATAAGGCAAAATATTGCTCCATATCTAAAATTATTTGTTGACTTATTTGTTGAAGTATTTTTGCCTAAGTTTTCCTAGAAAAATATTAATTTTTTAGATAAATGCCACCAATCAAACCACTTGCTTGATTGACTGAATCGTTTTTTTTTTACTCTTCAAACCTATTGAAACAAAAATCTTTTAAGATTTCTTTCTTTTATGATTAATTTCAATCAAATTAATTGAAAATTTCACTTTTCTTTCATTAAAATTTTGATTATATTTCCTTTTTTTTTCCACTCCAACCAATCATAGACGAATATAAAATTTAATTAATCTCATTTAAAAATCCATAATCCACAAAGGTCTTATTTATAATTAAGTTCGAAATGGTAATTTTAAAACTTTCAACAAGTATTTGATATATTTACGTTGCATGTGGCACAATTAATATAATCAAAATTAGAACAAAAGTTATTTTCCAAGTTATCGCATTAATTTATAAGTGTGCAACTCTTATCTAAGTAGGATAGTAATATAAATGATTTTCACTGTGTAAAGTTCATCTGAAAACTTATTTAACGATAATTTCCAGGTCAAATATACATAGGTACAGAGAAATTCCTTTGGAATTGACAAGACATAGATCAATATATATAAAAAGTAGAACCGTAACGAAATGACAATATGATGAAGACTTCCGCGACTAAATCAAATCAATCACTGTTGATTTATTTTAGTATTACTTTCAAGGATTCAAATGTATCGAGGGAAAAAAATGAAGATCTCTAATGAAAAGTAAATAATGTTTTTTAAAAAGAAAAAAACGTGCAATGCACACAAATATCTTCAGACACTAAATGCTAATAATCTCTTCGGTATGAGTCAACAATTGGGAGGGAAAAAAAAAACACTATAGAAATTTACTATACACAAGAAGATTGGTTTTTGTAGTTTCTTGACACTTGAAAATAGCAAATTTCTCTATGAGAAAGATTTTTAACAGTTAGAACTTGAAATTGCAAATAGTTTCCACTAGTGGAATTACCAATAGATCTATGAAGATTCTTCATTAATCATTAACGAAATTTTTTTCTTTTCTTTTGTTGGATGAAGATAATAACGTGAAACATTAAATTTTCCGTGGATTTTCTTTAATTTATCTCAACTATTGCAACAATCACGTTTTACTCTTTGGCGAATCGCCTCAAAGCATTGTTGTTAATCATTTGTAATTTAGTCTGTGACCAAATTGTGTGTGTGTTTTTTTTTCTGGTTTACTGTTATATACATTCCTATGGATCTACAATGGATCTTTCAAGTTTTCATATGCAAATCAGTTGCACTTTTTCTCATCTTAATTGTTTGAATTTGGTTCATTGTTCGAACAATGAACTCGTTGATTTGAATGTTAAATATATTTCATGTGATCAACGATGATTAATCATGGATCAATCTTTTTCAATGACAAAATTATTATTATAATAATTAAAGTTAATGTCTGAAGATTGTGATTGTTCATTAATTTTTTAACATCTTTGCATAAATATAGAGGATATTATTGAAATAACCATTGGACTTTAGTCAATTTAAATGATATTCTTCATCACTGTTGCACCAATGCACATGATTTTATATTAATTCAAAAAAAAAATGCAATATAAAGAAACTCATTTTTTCCACAGTAATAACTGGCAAAGTTTGACATTAAAATCTCCAAAGAAAAAAAGGTCAAGTTCTTCTGGAGATCGAGGATTTAATGGATCGAAACCAACCACTGGCCCCATGAATATGTTAAGTGTTAATTTCTGATTAAATTAATTGAAAAAGATTAAAGTTTCGGGTGCAATTGGCTACGATAACAAAACACTCTTTCATTTCATGTACCCCACCCCCCGATTTTTTCCCTCCAACACTAACTACGATTGAATTTTATTGGGAAGATCATGTTGGATTTGATTGTCGTTAAAATTAATGAGTCGAAGAATTATTATACCCCAAGTTCCACGCAATAAAGATTGTCTAGAAATTAATTTAAATGCTCTTATTGGTACTTAGAGCAATTGCCATCTTGGCACACATTGCCAACTCTTAAAATAAATCAATTTTCACGAAAAGCTGTCAATTTAAACGACCAAAAAAATTAATCATTTTTTTCAGTAATTACATAAGACCAATACAAGGTCTAAGGTCTATCGTTTAAATTTGTAATAAACTTCGATTAATTTTCTAACCTCATTCTTACCTCAAGGTAAAAATATTTTTCAATAAATTTTCAATAAATTTTCCAGAATTTTTTTTTTTAAATATAAAGAAAAACGATTGATTTTCATTAAAAATGCTACATCATAATTTCCTGCTATATCGCTCTTGTATTATTTTTTTTTTCCCCGATAGGGGTAGAAAAAGATGGGATTCTCAACTAAACCAACCTGTTTTGTTTAATTATTTCACAGTCAAATCATTATCATAGAGGGCTGTGAATTTGCACACGTAAACAATCACACACGAACATAATAATTCCACGCATTGCCACCAGAGAAAAAAAAAAACAAATGATTCACCCACACACTTGATTCGTCATTTTCGCGATTGATCACAACCGTCACACCGGACACTTGAAGTAAAACAAAAAAAAAAACAAATGCAATTTTTCAAGTTTAATTCACATGTTTTATCAACAAATGAACGCCGACCTTAACCGAATGACAGAGATAAAGGAAAATTCGTGCTGCGATTTAACACGAGGAAAAAAAAAACGAAAAACAATTGCTATCTTTGAAAATTGGAAAACCAATTTGGTTTTTTGTTTTTTGACGGAGGTGCACAGGTAGTTTTTCGGAGAGCTCCTCTATGTCCAATCTATTCTCATAAACTCCGAATATCAAGTCTTTTCTACTTCTTCTGTAGCCCATTGAAACGTGTAACAGTGTCCATATATGTGTGGATGTGTTGGTGTGTGGTTTGGAATGAACGTTCTCCGTCTTTGTCGCATTCAACTGATTGGTTAGAGAGACAAACAATCACACACTTACACATATATATACACACTTAAGACGTTTGGTATTCCGAGCACGGATTCTCACATCTAAATGTGTTACCCATTAGACAAAGATAACCAATCGTGAAATTCCATAAGTCAGACACATCTGAACCAAACACAAGTTCAGATCAATGTGTCAAGAATCCCACATACCGGCACATTTATTAGCTTTCGTTTCTTCACAAATAACTTCAAAGAATAATTCAGGGCTGACCGTCACTTTTTTGTACACACGTTTCCAAGAAACCAAAAAAAAAAAAAAAAAAATACTACAACAAGTGAATTCTTAACAGAAGAGAATCGTCTTCTGAATTACATATATACAAGACGAGATGGCGTTATCAATGGGGTAGGTTTCGGAAAAGAAACGGTCGAAATCCACACAAAAAAATCATACAAATTTCGGGAATATGTCAAAGAATCTTGCCAGGGATAGACGAAGAATGAGAGAGGAAATCAACCAGGATTAGAACCCAAAAAAAAAAAAAAATCAATTTTTTTTTTTATTTAATTTTATGAAAAGTACTGGAATTAATTGATTTAAATATATAAATTTGATAGGGAAAACGGGAAAGGGGTATTTCGGCATCGTTATACTTCATTTGTTTAATCACGAGTCACTTATCATCTACGATAAGTGAATTCCTAACAAAAGATAATCATCTTCCGCGATTTTTTCGCACAAATTTTCATAATATTTAATATAATTTTCAAGGTGAGAATTACAAGACGAGATGGCATCCGCAATGGGGCAGGTTTAAACGTTGATGACAAAAAAAAATTGCTAAAAAAACGGAAGAAAAGGTTGATATTCGCAAAAAATAAAACAAATTTTGATCTACATATGCGAAATTGATATGAGGGGGGGGGGAATTTCGGCAGGGCTATACTTTATCTGTTTAAACACGAACCATCCTTGGTTCCAAAAAAACACAAAAAATCACAAGTGAATTCTTCAGAAAAGAATCTTGTCTTCTGAAGAGACTTTCCCGATTTTTTTTTAAATACAAATTTTCTCACATATATGACATAATTTCCGAGGTTTAGACATACAAAACGAGATGGCATCATCAATGGGGCAGGTTTAAACGTTGATGACAAGAAAAAGGAAGAAAAGGTTGCAATTCGGAAAAAATAATAAAAGTTTTGAGCTACATATATGATATTTATACGAGGACGGGAGGGGGGGGGGAATTGTGGCATTGTTATACTTTATCTGTTTAAACACGAACCATCGTTGGTTCCAAAAAAAACACAAAAATCAACAAGTGAATTCTTCAGAAGAAAATCTTATCTTCTGAAGAGACTTTTCCGAATTTTTTTTAAATACAAATTTTCTCATACATATGACATAGTTTCCGAGGTTTAGACATACAAAACGAGATGGCATCATCAATGGGGCAGGTTTAAACGTTGACGACAAAAAGATAACAAGAAAAAGGAAAAAAAAGTTGAAATTCCCAAAAAATAATACAAGTTCTGATTTACATATATATGAAATTGATACAAGGGGGAGGGAGGAAAGTGTGGCATTGTCATACCTCATCTGTTTAAACACAAACCACCCTTGATTTCAAAAAAACAAAAATTTTTTTTAAATATGTACAAATTTTTATGTATAACATAATTTTCGAGGTTTAGAAGTACAAGACAAGGTGGCATCACCAACGGGGTAGGCTTGAGCGCCGATATCAAAAAAAACCACATACAAAAGGAGCGAAAGCTCGAAATTCGACAAAAATAATACAAATTTCTGAAAGAAAAAACTTTGTTTCTTCATCTTTTATACTTCAACGAACCTTGCCAGGGATAGACGAAGTTGGACAGAGAAAATGAACAGAGAATTGGATAAAAAAATATTTCTTTTTAATTTGATGTAGAGGGGGGGGGGGGATTTTGGTATTGTCATACCTCATTTGTTTAGTCACAAACCACCTTTGGTTTCAAACAAACAATTCTATAGCTATATGAGATTAATTTTAACTTTTGTGTACTATAAAAAATATTTTTTTAAATCTAAAGTTTTTTTTGATTTCCCAGCGAACAAAACCAGTTTTCTTTCGATTTTGCGAGAGAGAGAGAGAGAAACGAATTTTGTGCAACCCTATCACGCCTACCTAAATATAGCTGCTACGTCTTCACATTTAACGAAAAAAGACAACACTAAAATGAAGAACACCTGAACGATAGAGAAAGAGGTATACGTATCCGCTTATCAAAATACAAACATTGCAAACGCTTTCTCCGTCTACCATATTATAGTACCAGCATAACTGAAACTCGTCAATTTTCCTCGTTATCTATGGACACAGAAATTTTCATAATCACTGCCACTCCATCTTTGTTGTAATATCAACGCACTGTGTTAGATTAGATTAAGTGAAATGGGATCATGGTTTCTGTGGAAGTGATCCACGATCTATTTTCGATCTTTTCGGATCGAGAAACGCTCATGGAAAGAGTGTTGAGGAATGCCGCCGCTCGACATGTCTCCGGCGAGAGCTATGCAAATACCGCGAAAATTTTTCACTTTGCATTTTCGTTTATTTTCGCAACTCTGTATACTACTGACTGATTTATATTTAGTTGAACATAACCTCCAAAAAAACAAAACAAAAACGAATCAAATCATGAGATCCTTAACCTCAATGCTCGTGAAAACTATTAGGTCATAGGTCAAATTTTTATGAAAACTTTTATGATCAATCGATTAATTACTAAAAAGTGATGTCATAAAAATCACTGCGCCATGCTTTCTTACAGATCGTACAAGAGACAGGAAAGAGGTAATCATCCTATGAAGAAACGCATGGCTTAGAGGTGCAGGCAGGCAGTCGCAGCCCTCTTCGATGCAATTTAAATTTTTACTCAAGTCTTAAATTGCTGGCTGGCTGCTCTATGGCCTGCCAGCATTGTTGAATGGAGAACAATGAACTTAATGGATTTAAATAGAGTCTCGAGAAGACTTCTCCGCGCTCAATGGAAATTTCAGACTGATGTGATTTTTTTTTGTGTAATTTAACCGTTTCCTCAACCAATCATATAATATTTATATTATTATAAATTTGAACAAAGAATATCATCTCAAAAGATTCTCTGTAACATTTCCAATCATTTAGTGACTAAATAAAGGGTACAACTATAAAATTTTTACATAACATTTTCTTTTAACTATACTTTCCCTTTGGGGCCACAACAATTTTTGGTCCTTCGAGCCGGATTTGACTTATTTGGCAACGTTTTGGACTACTAAATTAGGCCGTCAGTTTTTATGCTACGTTTACACATTATAAAAAGTTGAAAATTTCTTATCTCACATATTAATAAATATTATAGAAACCTTGAGAATGAACACACAATATTTCAAGTTTCGTGCATAATTAAAATAAATTAATTATATTTTGGTTTCGTTATAATTCTCACAGACTTAAATAATAATTATTTAACGGAGATGTGAGTTTATTGATATAAAAATCACGTTTGACAATTGTATAATTGCCAATTGAAGAGTTCAAAGTGGAAAAAATTTAATAACTGTCTAATTGGTCCAGCGGTTTTTTCTCTCCTTTTAATATAAAATTGAAAACAGTTTTGTATAGTCAGCAAAAATTAAAATTTAATCGTGTGTATACAATATATAGAATATATTGTGGTCCAATTTATATAGTAGTATAATCTGATATAATAATATATAAAAATTATACCATAAACAGAAGTTCAAACAAAAATATTTGTGACGTATTGCCCAGATACGTATTTCGATTGCTAAGCAATCTTCCTCAGTGGTCATCAAGTAGTTTGGACTACTTCGTAACTGCTTTGTGATGATTCACATACATTAAAAAATATAATTCAAGGACGAACAAACGAGGATTTTACACGAACAAACGAAAATCTATAGAAATACATTAATTCCAAAAGAAAAAAGACCTTAAATCAAATAAGTTCATCACAAAGCATTACGAAGATTGCTTGGCAATCGAAATACGTATCTGGGCAATACGTCACGAATATTTTTGTTTGAACTTCTGTTCAAATTTATGTCTATTTTATTATATTATACTACATAAATTGGACCGCAATATATTTCATATATTGTATACACAATATAACTGTTTAAAGTCAGCGAAAAAATCTTATTTTGATTAAAATTTAATCGTTCCAGCACAAAAATTTCAAATCAGTCAATTGAGACAAATAACACGCTCGTAAGAGTTAACATTTATTATCTAAAAGAAACCTTTTTTTTCCTTATAATCTAATGAGATTTTCACGAATTGTTCAGAAGGTGTTTCAAAAACACCTGTCGAGATTGTATGAGTAGAATGGACGTATTCCATAAGACCCATGTTAAATTTTAAATTGTCATTTCCCCTCAATTTGTCGAGTGTTCGTACCCCTTCCACAGCATATTTGTACAAAATATATTCTTCATATCTAAGTAGGCTATGGAGCAAAATGAAATAGTTCTAACGACGACCACAAGAAAGCGCTGATTAAAAAAAAGGGTAAAGAAGTGGGGGTCCAATGACATTCATTTTTTTTTACAAGGTACCCTCTAATCATATAATCTCAATGGATTTAGGTGGTAAATATGCGAAATAAAATATTCAAACTTTTCAAATATCGAAAAGTAAGTATTCAGGTGTTAAATTATTTTTTTTTTCTTAAATTTATCTCTATAATTTCCTATCAAATTGAAAAGAGATGGAAAAAGTCACGAGTTAAAAAATTTCTTATAAAATATCAATTACATGATTATAACTACAAATACTGGCTATTATATACAGGTTGTCCCGAAAAAGTGTAATACGGAATAAATTTTCATGATTTCCATGAATAAAAATCACACATTGATGGGTGATTCATAAGTTTATTGCCGCATAAAAAATTGGAATAAAATTTACGTGCAAACCAACAGTTTAAAGGAATCAGCATTAGTAGGCATTGAAAATCGCTTGAGGTGACTTGATTTTCCGATATTTATCATATAGTAGATTGAATACTTGATCACCACTGCGGAAATTGCTGGGCAATCGAAATACGTATCAGGGCAATACATCAAAAAAATGTTTGTTTCAGATTTTGTTCAAATTTATGCATTGGCTTTAGAATTATTGTATAAACAAAATATGGTTCTACAATTAGTCGCCAGTGGATGTCAACTATTTATTATCGTTTTTCATTGGTCGACCGATAGATGAAAAGTTGAGATCTTTAAATCGGTGAAAATTGGTATTTTATATAAATGTTTTAAGGATGTTATTGAGGTATGTTAAAATGGTACCAGATAACTGAAAATTTAGGAAAATATTTCTTATTTAATGCTGAAGCACCTGTGAAAATTTTAAAGCAATTCACAAAGTCGTTAAAAAGTTATTGCAATTTAAAAGTACTATGATTTTGCATGGTAATCTTATGGAGATTTGGTAATCGAAGAGGATAAATTTATTTTTATTAGCAAAAAAATGCTACCAGGAATCCCAAACTTCTAAGATATGTAGTTTAAACTTTAAGGAACTAATTTTGTATAAATTTATTTGAATTTTCATGTACTTTTGCCTCCGATTGTATCTCCATAACATTCTTAATCAATAGAAAAATTATTAAACTACCAAATGATTTGATGCATTATTACTCTGTTATTTTCTGGAACAACCTGTATTGATTTTACAACCATAGTGTTAGCAGATAATATATGTACTTAAATCTGCACTTATGACTATCATTAAGGTGAAATAATTTAAACATTTTCAACCATAAACGATCATTATATTGATCTCAATTCTAAGTTCTCCAATATAAATGTTATTTCGAAAATTATTTTAGAATCGAGAAAAGTGGTCTTAAAAAGAAAATTTTAGGTCAAACTTTGGAAAAAATAATTATGCTTTTTTTTTTTTTGGAACTATAATTACATTAACAGCAATGATTTATAAATTAATTAAGGAAAGGACTTTTGGATGGAGGAAATTTTAATGAGTTTTTAAAGAGTTTTCCAAAAATTATATGTAATATTTACATTTCTCACGTCTGTTGGGAGATCTTATCGTATCGTTTAAGTAATTGGCTGACATAATTTAATTTTTCTCTAACACGCAACTTTTACCATATTTTCACCGAAAAAAAAAAAGGAAAATAAATAATTAAGTCTCAACAGTTTTTACCATTGAAAAAATGACACAATTTCGTGCAGTGTCTGTCCACCTTGACATTGAACTTAATAAGAGACCCAATGGCAAAATTTAGACGAAAATTGGTGAAACACCAAAAAGGTGATAATAACACTAATTTTATAGTGAAAAAAAAAATCAATATCTTACTTTTCGATGTTTCTCGAATGACCAGAAAAAAATCGCTTACCTGAAAAAAAAAGATAAAAATTAGTTTTTGATAGATTTCCATGTCAATTTTTTAACGATTGGGATTAAAATTTCTTGAAAACTTGTTTCTCAAAATACAAATTATTAACATTTTTTTGTATATTTACTGAAAATTGTTTCACATTTATCAAAAAGAATTGGCCTCCGTTTAAATACCATTCAAAGAATTCAAGTTTGTGATTAAATCAACGATGAAATAATAAATTACAATTTGAAAAACAAAAATTAAATTTTAAATTCATTTTATAGTAAGAAAAGCCTCGTGAAGCTGTTGTAAAACGAAAATTCCCTTAGTAAAGTTTACAACAAAAAAAAGGATCAAAGAAGGCGAGCCGAAACTCTTTGGCAAAAAATTTGCTACCAAAAAAGGAGCTCAAGTATCTAAGAATCAAATTGGATCGGATCTAGCACCTTCAACTTTTGATTGTTCCATTTTTTTTTTTGGTCATTCATTTGTTCGTATTTTTTTTTATAATACAATAAACGAATTTGAAGAAAAAGAAACCTAAGGTTAACTTATACAATATATAGAATTTCATATAATAATATATAAAAAATATACCATAAACATGACTGATTCAAAAAAAAATTTGAACTTTTTTTTCTAAATTATATCGAAAATATTGTTGGGAATGGCAAAAAAAAGGTCTGTGAAAGTTTAAACTCTTAATATTGATATTAATCGGTGCCACATCGCTAATTTCCGTTTTCCATTTAAATAACATGGGAACAATATTCTCTTGCACTTTGGAATTTTATAGTTCACGTTGGTGACAATATTTCGAAATTACCAAGGTATATTCTTGTAGAAAATTGAACTATCTACAAAAAAGGTCTCGTACAAGTTTTTGATATATTTATTCCTTCAAAAGTTATTCGAGGTCAAAGTTGAACTAAAGAGAAATTTAAAAAAAAAATCAATTTTTTGAGACAACCATCAATTTTATGAGAAAATTTTATAGGACCTTTTTTTTGTAGAGTACTTTGTTTCCTATAACTTATCTCTATAAAAGTTTTTGATATTTTTCACCTGTTCTAAGTTATTTGCATTAAACTGAAAATTCTCTGAATTATTATATTTTTAACATCAAAATTATTTTTTTTATTTTAATTAAATAACTTAGGACCTGTAAAAAATATCAAAAACTTTTATGGAGATAAGTTATAGGAAAAAAAGTGCTCTGCAAAAAATGTCCTATAAAATTTTCTCATAAAATTGATGGTTGCGTCAAAAAATTGAAAACATATTAAAATTTCTATTTAGTTCAACTTGAACCTCGAATAACTTTTGAAGGAATAAATATATCAAAAATTTGTTGGAGACCTTTTTTGTAGATCGTTCAATATTCTACAAGAATAGACCTTGGTCATAAGAAAAGGTCTCATACAAGTTTTTGATATATTTATTCATTCAAAAGTTATTCGAGGTCAAAGTTGAACAAAATAGAAATTTTAATATGTTTTCAATTTTTTGACGCAACCATCAATTTTATGAGAAAATTTTATAGGACATTTTTTGCAGAGCACTTTTTTTCCTATAACTTATCTCCATAAAAGTTTTTGATATTTTTTACAGGTCCTAAGTTATTTAATTAAAATAAAAAAAATAATTTTGATGTTAAAAATATAATAATTCAGAGAATTTTCAGTTTAATGCAAATAACTTAGAACAGGTGAAAAATATCAAAAACTATTAAAGAAATAAGTTATAGGAAACAAAGTACTCTACAAAAAAAGTCCTATAAAATTTTCTCTTAAAATTGATGGTTGCGTCAAAAAATTGAAAACATATTAAAATTTCTCTTTAGTTCAACTTTGACCTCGAATAACTTTTGAAGGAATAAATATATCAAAAACTTGTACGAGACCATTTTCGTAGATCGTTCAATTTTCTACAAGAATATACCTTGGTCATTCCGAAATATTATCACCAACGTGGGCTATAAAACTCCAAAGTGCAAGAGAATATTGTTCCCATGTTATTTAAATGGAAAATCGAAATTTGCGATGCGGCACCTCTTAATATTAAGAGCTTAAACTTTCACAGTTTTTTTTTTTCATCTGCAACAATATTTTCGATATAATTAAGAAAAAAATTCATCATTTTTTTTTAATCAGTCCAATAAACATAACTTTGAACAGAAGTTCAAATAAAAGTATTTGTGACGTATTGCCCAGATACGTATTTTGATTGCCAAATGATGATCTTATTTGATTAAGATTTTTTTTCCTTTGGAATTGATGTATTTCTATAGATTTTCGTTTTTTCGGTTTCAAATTGTTACATTGAATAAAGTAACACCTACTTGGGATCCTACAATAAATAATAACTACAATAAATAGACTTAAAATGAACAAAAAAAACTACTTAGGATTCAAATTTTCAATTTCTGAATCCTCTGAAAGAACAACGAATTCTGAACCTTGAAAAAAAGGATATCAAAATGTTGATAACCTTTTTTTATAGAACACCAAATTTGAAAAAAAAACATCTTATGGTAACTATAGGGAAGAATAGAGTCAAGCTGGCAGGAAATGTGGTGCAGGAAAACAGACTACTTCCCACATACTATTTAGCTACCCAAACCATGATTCAAAGTCATATCACCTTTTTTGGTCCACCCGAACACTGAGCTGGGAAACACAAAAATCCTATTGACTGCTGAGATTTATCTCAAAAGAAGACCTAACCAATTGGAACTACTACTAAAGGGAAACGATTTGTAAAAGTGCCCTTTTTATAGCCAAAAAAAAAAATAGGTTTTACTACTTATTATTGATATGGAAATTTGAAAACATTTCACACCTCAATTGATGTTGACTTAACATGCGGCACATCTTTGATCGTCCTTTTTCAGACATGAACTCGCATTAATTCCGAAAGTTTGATCTGCAAACCCTAACATACCTACATCAACTGATTACCGGTAAATATTGACTTGTCTTGATTTTTTTTTTTCGCAGTAATCCCAAGAAAAGTGGGTTCTTGCGTGCAACATTGGCATTTAATTTATCTTTGCGACCAGCGAAGAAAGACCCGGAAGGGGTCAGATCTAATCCATGCAATGTTGGGGTCAAAATGTTGGCGGTCGTTCGTCACGACCCACTAATACAAAATCAGTCCAGAAAACCGGATTTGTTGCGTTTGTTACGGAAAAAAATAACAACGGGCGACAATAATTTACATTGACACAAGTGACCCACGAGTGTTGTGTACTGCGATAAGTCGCCAATATTCGATCTTGCAGTACATATTTTCAATCATTGCATCGTACAAAGAAGGCTCAGGAAAACAACTGATCAAGTGATTTAAAAAAAAAAAGAAAAGAAACAAAAGAAAAACAAACTATGTAAGTCTTTTTCCACTTCATTATCACTAACCAATTAACTATTAACTCAATTTTTGGAATAGAAATTTGCAAGTTTAATTTATTTGACGTTTTTTTTACAACTTTGACCTATCAATGAATATTTTCTTAATTAAAAACAAAAAAAACAAAGTTTTTTCTTTGGAAATTGTTTTCTTATTTAATTAAACGGCCACCTACGATCAATTTTGAAAGTTATATAAGATGGAACATGGGGCACCGTGACGTCCCTTTTCGTGTAATGGTTTTTTAATCGATAAAATATTAAAATATTAAATTAATTTGTTTGCTCAACTAAGTATTCAAGAATTGTAAATGAAAAGGAAATTGAATGTTTTCTAGTTTTCCTTTCGGAAACATGTGCGTTTTTATTTCCCTTCAAATTGGATTAATTTCCGACCTAGATTTACGTTTTTCATCACTTTTCAATTTAGTGACGAGACGGAAAATATCGAGGGATGAAAAGGGAAATTTATATGACAAATCTATCAAAAAAAAAAAAAAAAAAAATATAAATTTTGCTTTATTTATCAATTTTTTTTCAACTGGTCATTAAATGATGAAATTTAAATGAAGATACCATTACTTTTATTCCGACATCTTCTCTACCATCCTTATTGCCTAATAGTCCGACTATGTGATTTTTTGTGAACTATATAATGACAAATTTTCAGAAATCCAAAGTTTTAAATGTCAATCATTTTGAAATTTCAAGAAATAAATTTAAGAATGATGTTTTAATTATAGATTTCCATATTTGTTTCTATGACAAAAATGTTTAAGTTCTAAAAAACAAGTCCCTATCAAGGTGTTCTAAATGATAAATAAACAAAAAATTAGTTTCAGGCAATAAAATTAACAACTTAGTTAACATGGATCCACGGTGGCTGTTTTCTTAAAATAAAAACATAAGAGGGACGGGGTATAATTAAAATTTTCAACATTTCTTTCCAAAGATATTTCAGGTTTTCAGATATTGTGATCCCAATCCTCATTATGATGATATATTAACCACATAATATCAAAATTTGTATAGAAATTAGCGAAAAAAATCTAACCTTACAAAGGACGCCAAATTTTTGACACACCGCGTACCCCTTAAATCTTGAAATTTTCACCAAAATACCACTAAAACCACTACATCACATTGTCACAATGACATTAAATAAACAAATTATTCAATAAATAAATGATTTAAACAATTAATTTTTCTCAAAATAAAACAAAAAACGTAGTAATTGCAATCAACAAACTAACGCCGCGTCGTATGATTGTTTGCGATGCGTTTTTGTTTTGTCAACATTACACGTAATACACACACACACAAACAAGTAAACAACGCCACTTGCAACCACTTGTTATTCTTATATTGAGCAATAAAACGATTGTTTAAAAATTTAAAATTTTGACCAAAAAAATTTTTTTTTTAAATTTTAAAGAAAAATCGAAAAAAAAAATATTTGAACAATTTTTTTGTTAGTTTATTGAAAAAGTAGATTTTTCTTGAGTAAGGGAAAAAAATTTACGTTTTGTGGTTCAATCACCAAAGGGGGGATGTATGGGGGAACTCATTTGTCCTAGGTTATGCAGTAGATTGATTCAAACAAATTTTTCTTAAGTTCAACTTTGACCTCGAATAACTTTTAAAGGAATAAATATATCAAAAACTTGTAAGAGACCGTTTTTGTAGATCATTCAATTTTCTACAAGAATAATATACCTTGGTCATGCCGAAATATTCTCACCAACGTGAACTATAAAATTCCAAAGTGCAAGAGAATATTGTTAGAATATAGATATTAGACTGATTCAAAAAAAAATGATGAATTTTTTTTTCTTAATTATATCGAAAATATTGTTGGAAATGACAAAAAAAAATCCTGTGAAAGTTTAAGCTCTTAATATCAATATTAAGAGGTGCCGCATCGCAAATTTCGATTTTCCATTTAAATAACATGGGAACAATATTCTCTTGCACTTTGGAATTTTATAGCTCACGTTGGAGACAATATTTCGGAATGACCAAGGTATATTCTTGTAGAAAATTGAACGATCTACAAAAAAGGTCCAGACAGGTTTTTGATATTTTTATTCCTTTAAAAGTTATTCGAGGTCAAAGTTCAAATAAAAATAAATTTTAATATTTTTTCAACTTTGACGCAACCATCAACTTTATGAGAAAATTTCATAGGACATTTTTTGTAGAGCACTTTTTTTCCTATAACTTATCTCTATAAAAGTTTTTGATATTTTTCACAGGTCCTAAGTTATTTGCAATAAATTGAAAATTCTCTGAATTATTATATTTTTAACATATTTTTTTTTTTTTATTTTAACTAAATAACTTAGGACCTGTGAAAAATATCAAAAACTTTTATAGAAATAAGCTATAGGAAAAAAAATGCTCTACAAAAAATGTCCTATAAAATTTTCTCATAAAATTGATATATTAAAATTTCTCTTTAGTTCAACTTTGACCTCGAATAACTTTTGAAGGAATAAATATATCTAAAACACGTACAAAACCTTTTTTGTAGATCGTTCAATTGTCTACAAGAATATATCCTGGTCATTCCGAAATATTGTGACCAACGTGAGCTATAAAATTCCAAAGTGCAAGAGAATATTGTTCCCATGTTATTTAAATGGAAAATCGAAATTTGCGATGCGGCACCTCTTAATATTAATATTAAGAGCTTAAATTTTCACAGGAATTTTTTTTTTATTTCCAACAATATTTTCGATATAATTAAGAAAAAAAATTTATCATTTTTTTTTGAATCAGTCTTTTATGCAGTATATCTATTAAAAACCATTTCCTTCCTTTGCACGAAAATTTTTCTAGGCCAGTGGTTGGAGGCAAGGTTTATATACAGTTGGCCTCATGCCCCACGTGATGTGTCCAGAAGAAATTCGTACATATCTTCAGACTGATTGAAATTTTAAAATTCCTCGTATGACGTCATATTTTTTTTCTAATAGGGCAACCTATGTAATTTATAAGCCTTGGGTTGGAGGTACCGACCCCTATTTGACACAACCCTTCTTACTTGGAAAAATAAAATATGATTTTTTCAAATGATCCACAATTAGGGATGCAAACGATACATCGTTTTTTAACACGGAATAATAATATGGCGATTAAAGATGGGAGGGGGAGAGTGAGGGGGGAATTTAAAGTTGTCACACATTTAAAAAAAACATATATTTTCTCAAATATTTTAAAATCAATTCATATTATTGATATTAAACGACAAATATTATTTTTGGGGAACTGTGTCGTATAGGCAACCAGTGTTACACTAAAGTTACACGTATAACATATACCTCACCATTAAAGGAAAAATTAGGTTCAATCCCCTTTTACCTTTGATATTTAACTTTTTCACTAAGTTTTAAACGTTTATCTCCCATAATTCATTTCATGTTTGTCAACAATTAAAGTATTGGTTCAATAGATTTTAATATTTCAACAAAATACTTCCAATTATCATAAATAACACATAAATCTCTGTAGGATTATGGAGAAGATTAATAAATGAATTTTGATTAGATTTTCTTCCAAACACCAAGATAAAAAAATTGTTTTGTATCTTATCTTTCATCGTAAGCATTAAGGTAATGACTAATTGTAAATTTGTGAAATTCTTGCAATAACGAGAAATACAAATGACAAAATGATTGATCGTTAAAAAACGATTTAGATAAGAAATTTCTAATATCTTAAGCAAATTAAAAATTTGGTATTTTACATATTATAATATATTACTTTAAGCACAATTTCCTATATGTTTACGAGTTAATTTAAATACATTTTAGAATAAATATTTAAGATTCCATTT
This sequence comes from Sisyra terminalis, assembly GCA_958496175.1. Lineage (NCBI taxonomy): Eukaryota > Metazoa > Arthropoda > Insecta > Neuroptera > Sisyridae > Sisyra > Sisyra terminalis. The sequence continues at coordinate 46,531,848 of OY292279.1, read as the reverse complement.
CTAGAACAATTAGGTATGTTATAAAAATTGCAACCAATTAAAACATTACATAATTGTTCTGTTCAAAATGACCATTCATCCTTGTTGCAACAATATAAATGCAAATTGGCTAAAATGTGCCACCAACAGAGCAAATGCTTGCACAACCAAATCACTATAATAAAACTTGACAGAAAAACTTTATAATTTATTTCGTAGCACATCTGCAATTAAACTGCACCATTTTTACGAAAACGGAAAAAAAAAACACTAAATGCAGGTGTGCAACTCACTAATTAAGCATTCATCTCATTAAAAATGTCTTAAACACATTCAAATAAATCATAATAAAAAGTGTACAAATTTGTAAACTGAATTTTTATTTCAGAGATGAAAAAAAAAATACAGTAAAAATTTTAATGAAAAGTCGTAAAAAAATGTTGGAAAAATTAATTAATTAAATTCATAATTTAAAGAAAAGAATATCATATTCATCTTAATGAAGCGAAGCAAATATTTTGTTTATTTTGCCACGGATAATTAATTAAGCATTAAATGCAAATTATGTTTTTTCTTAAAAAAAAAACATATTATTTAAAACGTAGATATTTTTAATTTAGATATTTAAATGTAATTCTTTGAAATTTTGATTCTAATCTTTTGGTTTTAAAAAAACCCATAGTTTTGTAGCGGAAGAGGGATTAATTTATCAGAAAATATAAACTAAAAATAACAAAATCTGCGCCGTTTATTTTGAAAGTGAGTTAAGTCCATTTCATGAGCAATCCCTATAGTATTATCATTGTTAACCATAGGCACATAAGATACAAAGGAGGGGAGGGAATAATTGGCGTTTTTGTTGAAATCAGTAATTTCTGAAAACTTAGCAGTTAAATAATTAACATACTTTGTTCTAGTTACAAGAAGAAAAATCACCTTGAAATGGACTTACACCACTTTCAAAATAAACGAGTCAATTATGGAATTTTCTTTAGCATATAAATGTATTAGACTGATTCAAAAAAAAATTATGATTTTTTTTTTCTTAATTATATCGAAAATATTGTTGGGAATGACAAAAAAGAAATCCTGTGAAAGTTTAAGCTCTTCATATTAATATTGAGAAGTGCCAAATCGTAAATTTCGATTTTCCATTTAAATGACATGAGAACAATATTTTCTTGCACTTTGGAATTTTATAGCTCACGTTGGTGGCAATATTTCGGAAGGACCAAAGTATATTCTTGTAGAAAATTGAACGATCTACAAAAAAGGTCTCGTACAAATTTTTGATATATTTATTCCTTCAGAAGTTATTCGAGGTCAAAGTTGAACTAGAGAGAAATTTAAATATTTTTTCAATTTTTTGACGCAACCATCAATTTTATGAGAAAATTTTATAGGACCTTTTTTGTAGAGCACTTTTTTTCCTATAACTTATCTCTATAAAAGTTTTTGATATTTTTCACTGGCCCTACGTTATTTGCATTAAACTGAAAATTTCTTGAATTATTATATTTTTATCATAAAAAATATATTTTTTATTTTAATTAAATAACTTAGGACCTGTGAAAAATATTAAAAACTTTTATAGACATAAGTTATAGAAACAAAAGTGCTCTACAAAAAATGTCCAATAAAATTTTCTCATAAAATTGATGGTTGCGTCAAAAATTTAAAAAAATATTAAAACTTCTCTTTAAATCAACTTTGACCTCGAATAACTTTTGAAGGAATAAATATATCAAAAACTTGTTCGAGACCTTTTTTGTAGATCGTTCAATTTTCTACAAGAATATACCTTAGTCATTCCGAAATATTGTCACCAACGTGAGCTATAAAGTTCCAAAGTGCAAGAGAATATTGTTCCCATGTTATTTATATGGAAAATCGAAACTTGGGGCACCTCTTAATATTGAGAGCTTAAACTTTCACAGGATTTTTTTTGTCATTCCCAACAATATTTTCGATATAATTAAGAAAAAAAAAATCATCATTTTTTTTTTGAATCAGTCTAATATCTATATTCATTTAATAAAACAACCCCCAACGTAAATATCCTAGCTTTTGTACAAAACATATTCCTCTAGTTCTTTTACCGAAATTTTTTCATTACAATTAATCACTTTACGTTAATTGTCAAATTACTAAAGCAAACTGTTTATCTTTTTTTTTTTAATCACCGTTGAAATTTCTGATTTCTTGATTTTACAATCAAAGTTAAATGTTATTTATATCACCTGTTTCAAAATATCATTTATTTATTTATTTTTTTCGAAAAGATCAAAGTCATTAACCGGCAAAAATATTTGACGGCGATAAAACGGAGGATTATTCGATAATTTATGGCGATGAAAATCTTGAAATTTAACGATTGGTAAAAGTTGAATTTTTGTAAAACTAAATGATAAATTATATTTAATTGTGAAAATATGCAAAGCCAGATAAAATATGTCTTTATTTTTGCCATTCTAATTTTTTTTTTTGGAAAGGATCAAAGGTAAAAAATCAAACAATTTGTAAACAGGTATTTATCAAAAATTTACTGATAACAACTATTAGTTAAACAGAAAAAATTGTAGTTTAACTAATTCGGTTCGTTTGATCTACTAATCAAACATTTTATTCAATAAACACTTAATGAAAGTTTATCATTTCAAAGGTTTTCAATTTAAAATTTTTTTTAAAAAGTTCTTCCGTACCCTTACACCAAATTTGCATTGAGAAAATGGAATTTTACTTATGTATTGGGTAATCATTGTTGATTGTTTTATTTGTATCTTGATACGACGGATAATTAACAAACAATACCAGTAATAAAGTTGATTAATTACCTCAACTAAAAATGAGATAATCAACGCTAATAGACATTCAAGTTTAGCTAAGATTATCCTTGGGATTTCAAAGTTTAAAATAACATTTAACATTATCAGATTAACAAAAAGATACGTTACAATCGATTTTGACTTTGAAATAGTAAAAAAACAATGTTTAAATCCTTTTAATCATCGATTTTTTCCAAGATAACAATAGGGTTTTTAAAAGCTATGCGTGCTGCCATCTAGACGTGGAACGATATACTTCAACATTTAAAGGTTCACGTCTAGACTAACTTGATAAAATCTTTAATTTTCCAAGTTTTACCATTAAAAAAACCGGAAATTTAAAGAGAACATCAATTTGAGAATTTATTTAATTTGTTTCAAAATTCCCGTAGCAAAAACTACAAACGACAATCGCTTAAAATATTATAAATAAATTATTCGCATAAGGTCACGGCCAATGATCTAAAATGTCACTGAAAAGATCGCAGTGTTAATTAACATTAATTTTATTTTCAAATGTCTAACCACAGTGATTTCTCCAAGCGAATCATTTATCTTGCATTTTATTGATTGCATGCTACATTAATGCACTTAATTGGATTACGATTTTAATCCCAAAATGTATTCGAAATATTATTAGGTCAATATGGTCTATAACTACAAATTTAATTGTAGATGAAAAAAAATATCGATGACGACTTTTTTAAACGATGCAAATTGCATTGTTGTATGGAAGCATTTGTTGAGTCATTTGGTTTAGAAAAAAAGACATAGTGCAATAAGTATTAGATAACGACAGGTATGACGTAAGGAGATGGCAAGATAATTTACTTATACCAGTTTTTACGATAATGTCATTGTGACTTTGGTTTTTAAGAAGATTACATTAATCGCATAGGTCATCTTTTATAAATATCAATTTGTTGACAGTGCAACCAATTTTCTACGTAAAAATTGTGAAAATATTTAAATCAGTTGACGGTTTGTTGCTCTTTCACTAAAAAAATTCGATCAACTAATTATTAAATTTACGGGATTTTGGATAACTTTTATAAATATATTTTTTCCTTTTTCTATAGTTAAGTCCGAAGACCTATTACCCTGGTCGATAATTTTTCGGAGGCTCTTTTTCAAATGTTAAAAATGTTGAAACGAATTAAGGTTACAGTCACGTTCTGTTACTGTAGATAATCATTGGACACGAGGTGTCGGTTTCCTTCTGCTTTATGGCCAGAATTAATTTTTTTTTTTACGATTGTCGACTGTTTCTATCCCACAAAATGACTCAATTATGAATCCCAAGCATTTTAAAATTCAGTGTTAATTGTATCACACAATTTAAAATGCAAACAATTATTTCAAATTTGCCAATTTTCCATAGATTCTTCCGTAAATCTTTTAGCTCATTTCGTATTCAAGTAATTCCGAGTTCAAGTGAAAGAAAAGTACCACGGTAACCTCTTCAATTTTCAAGTTGAAACGTCGAAGAACCCAAAAAAAAAAAAATTGACATTAATTGCAGGTTTACCATATTAAATGAATTACACACGTAAAAGAACTCGAAATTAAACGCTTCAACGATACATATCTCAAAGTCCTGTTCTCGAAGAATATTTCACATGACTTGTGTCTTCTGGGAAAAAAATACGTGCCCGGAATTGTCAACAATCATTTCCCGCTAGCCACTATCAAAACGAATTAATTACTCGAATAAAATCCTCAAAAAACGCCAATTGTTGTCCAATAATTTAAGTCTGAATAAATTTTTGCGAAAAAAAAATGAAGAAAGAAACAAAAACAAGTCTGTTATTCTCATTGATATCTTTCATTTGTTTAGTTATTGTTTTGAAAGAAAAAATAGTTGCATGGCACACTATTTCATTAAAATCGCATAAATTTAGTTGTGTAGAAAAGAAATGCATCTTCAATAGATATTCTCACGCCATGCTCTACATTCTAATTACAATATTGAAAATAACAAAAGTTTTACGATAAATAATTCACCTACTAAACAGCTTTTGTTTTTTTTTTAATAAAGTAATTTTCCAAAACAATTGAAGACTCAAAAGAAAAAGTTTTTATCGATTCTCGAAGAAAAAAAAATATCCGAAAACCTAAAGGTTAATGAAGGGAAGAAAAGAGGATAAAAAAGTCTTTTTTTTTCTTTCTAGCCTAAAAGCAAAGCTTAATTTTCTAGATACTTGAAGTCAAAGTTTATAAAATACACAGGCCACCTGACGTATTCAGAAGAAATTCATACATATCTTCAGACTGATTCAAATTTCAAAATTCTTCGTATGACGTCATATTTTTTTTCCCAATGGGGCAACCTGTGTAATTTATAGACCTTGACTTGAAGTAACCTACTTAAATCCTGAATTTACTAAAAACCTATGAATAAAATTACTTGGAAATTGGAAAAAAAATGAGAAAATTTTCTATCGAACACAGCCAAAGCAATTAAAGTGAAAATAAAAAATTTAATATTTTTTTTTTTATGAAAAATAACAATCTTGTATTACCATAAAAATCTTGAGAAAGCCGTGTAAGGAGCTTTGGTCTATCAGAATGCGAATTATGCATCTTAGTCTTAGCAATTATGCATTGCCTTTATTAGCAAAAATTTGCAAGAAAAAATTCTATTTCAACATGGCAACCATTTATTCTTGTTGGCACTTTGTATCCATGATGGTTTTCAATTGTTCATCCACATAAAGGTCAATCGAAAAGTTTGCACTCCATTTTCCGTTCGGATGGATTTCTCAAAAGCATTTCACGTGGCTTCACGAATTACAACAAAAAAAAAAAAAAGACGAAAGAAAAAAAAAACGATCACGACAATCCAATCTCTCAACTCTCGTCTTTTGTTTTAGTTTAAATTTCAACCAATGATTCCAATCACGAATTTTTCCCGTACTATTGTCGCCGTAAATTACCAAACAGTTAACGGTTCACGAGAAAAAAAAATTGAATCAACGCCAATTGGCCGTATGTATGACCGACCATGTGCGAATAACAATTGCATTGATGAAAAATTTTCACGATTTCCACGCAATGGTACCCCGTGGGAAGGGGACCACGGGGCGAGGTGTGATTGGAAATGGGAGAAATTTGCGCACTAAAGTGTCGATTTTAAACGGAAAATTATCTGATTTCCACCTCAGCTTAATTGACTTGGATTAATACTAATATATATATATATATATATATATATATATATATATATATATATATATATATATATATAGGATGAATGTAGGGGGAAAGCTCGCTAACAACTCAATTGCACGCTTCGAGAGTTTGATTGAAATTTTCGACAGTAAACTAAATTAAACAAATCGTATCTAGGTTGCGTTGGATTTCAAGGCAAAAAAAAACGAACATCCTTTGGCAATGTTTCAGGAAACTAGGTCTCTAGATGCAAATCTTTTTACGGCAACAAAATCAGTTCAGAGTAAAAAAAGAATTATCCTGAAAAACTAGAAAACCTATGTATACAATATATAGGATATATTGCGATCCAATTTATGTAGTATCATCTGATATAATAATATATAAAAATCATACCATAAACATAAATTTGACCACAAGTTCAAACAAAAATATTCGTGACGTATTGCCCAGATACGTATTTCGATTGCCAAGCAATCTTCCTCAGTAGTTATCAAGTAGTTTGATCAAGCATTCTTCTTGCTTTGAACTTCTGTTCAAATTTATGTTTATGGTATGATTACCTGTTTATATTAAATTATACTACATAAATTGGACCGCAATATATTCTATATATTGTATACACAAATCGATTGGATGCACTCGAAAGCATAGAAATTGTTAAAAGAAAGCGAAAGGAACTAAATTGGGAAAATGGACCAATGCACAATTCGGCACTTTTCGGGTTGCTCTTACGAAAGATTCGGTGAAAGTAAAGAAATTTGGGAACACCCCCCCTCCATAACCACATCGCAAAAAGAGAAAGACACGACTTATAAATTGAGGTCAATTTGTGATTATTTTGTGAATCATCACAAAGCAGTTACTACTTGATAGCCACAGAGGAAGATTGCTTGGCAATCGAAATACGTATCTGGGCAAATATGTCACGAATATTTTTGTTTGAATTTCTGTTCAAATTTATGTTTATGGCATGATTTTTATATATTATTATTAGGGTGATTTTTTTTTTTTGACTTTTTTTGGTCCCATCGTAAAATTTTGTTGGAAATACTAAAAAAAAAAAAATTCCCTGAAAGTTTGAGCCTTTAATATTATACATAAATCCGCAATATATCCTATATATTGTATATATAGTATAACTGTTCAAAGTCAGCGAAAAAATCTTATTTTGATCTAAGTGAAAGTTTTTACATGGAAATAATTGAAAAAATTCCTTCAAGTGAGAGGATTTTAGCGTATCGACCGTGGACTTATGACAGTATTGTCTTTATTTAGCTCATTTTTTGACAAAAATAAACATTTAATCACTTCAACTAGTTTATATATATATCATTCAGGATCTAGTTTGTCATGAAAACGATTGCGTCATCACGAAACGCGCGATTTTTAAAATTCTTGACCTTTTTCACCCATTCTTAGAATTGGCATTGCTCTACACTTCTATACAGTCTACAGTGGTACCATACTTTGGTGAAAATTTTAAAATTTTCGATTTAAAAATTTGCACAATTGTTTGGGTTTTTTTTTCTTCGATTCAATTTAGCAAATTGCACGCTTGACGCTTTTGTTTTTTGGTTCATTCATAATTAAAGACTAATTAATTAAAATGTTTTTGAAAGTTGATTATAAAAACCGCAATAAATCACAGGCAAAAGGCAAAATTTTAAAGTCAATTTGAAAGTTGAAAACCGCGACCTATTTGTATATAAATAAAATATAAAGGAATCCGGAATACTGTTTTAAAAATTTGATTTTTGAATTTTTAGGTAATTTGTCTAAGTTATTACTGAATTTATTTGGTTGGAATATAAAAACCATGAATTCGTGTTTCATCAATGTATTTTCCAAATAAAATTATACTTTTTTTTTTAAATTTGCTCAATTTAGTTTACAGATAAAAAATCTCTCAACCATATAAAATTGAAGACAATTCCCACGGTTATGTCTATTATATTGTTCAAACATCAAAAAAAATAAAATAAAAATAAACACGAAACGTAGATATTTAATTTTATGAACGTCCAATCTATTTGCATATTTCCACTTTTAATTTCAATATGAAAAAAAACGAACCATATCTATTTAAAGTTCTAATTAATAACTCTTTAAAAGAAAAACCAAATATGTACTTAAGGTATTTGATAAATATTTTTGAGTAATAAGTTTTGTTTGCCTCGAAAATAGGATTAATATAAATATTTTCCTTTCAACTTAATTTTTGTAATTTTAAATCATTTAGAAATAACTTAAATAACATATTTGGTGTGGATTTTTACAATTAATCTTTTGTAAAGCAGAAATTTATTTTTATATTAAAGTCCTAAGGACTTGGCCTGAATCTTTATTTCTTCCATTGAGAAAACACAAAAAAAATTTGCATATTTCTCAATAAACTTAGTCCACATGCGTTAATTATTTCAAAATTTCCAACGATGAGAACTCAACAAAATGCTTTATCTTGCCATCACACTTCTAATTGTTCGACTAAAACTGTGAAAATATTTTCGAAAATTGTACTTCCTGCCTACAAAAAAAAAAGTCGATTAAAATTTCCATTGAAAAAAATATCCGTAATTCAAAGAGAGAAACATTTTCTTTCCGTCTTAAATATTTACCTTTCATCAACGGCTTTTTGCGAAAGCCTTTAAACTGAAAAGGGAAAAAAAATAATCTTAGGTCAGTTACCCGGCCAAAGAAGAAAAATGCAGTTGCAGTTGCAACACCAGCTGGAGGCTGTAAGCGATCTTTTCTTCCACCCCCTAAGACCAACTCCCAAAACAATTACGCCTGTTTAATATTGAACACCAACAGTTAGAGCAGCTGAGTTTATTTATCAAACACTTGCGCCTTACAAAAATAATCCATTCAAAACAAAGAATCGCGCATTTATAAATAAATGGTTCTCCATCCGGTTTAAATTAAACACAAATTTGACGAAAAAGAAAGTAAATGGCAAATTGTGTGGAGTTTTAAATTTAGCACGAAACATGAGTCAAGTATCATAATATATTCTTTTTCGCCAAGGAAGTTTATTTAGAGTTAATAAGAATGGAGTGGATATGTGAGGAAATAAAAGGTCAGACACCTCTGAGCTGCCACCTGAACTACTGCAAAGTGTTTTGCCGGTAGTAGTACTGGTAGTAGAAGAACGACTAATATAAAAGTATCCATTGTTTAACAAAAGTAGTTGTGGTCTTTAAAAATAATACGAATATAAGGTGCACTGATTGTGAGGTGCTCGTTTTGTTACAGCACGGTCTAGTGCCTGTGCCCCACCTGTAACATAATGCCTCAGTTCCCATGAAACAGAACAACCGCCATTTCTTCTCATAACTCTATTTCTTGTCATAATTAAACACAATATTAACAGAGTACTCGTTCGCATTCGTGTCCCACATAATATTAGCCAGAATTAATCACAATGCCTTCATTTTTTTTTTCTCCAAAACTATTCAATTTTCACAGGTATAAACAGGTGGATTTGCCGTTTAGATTCATTGATCAAAATCAAGGACGGACGATGACTGGCCCCATAAAAGAGACAATACTAAATCGAATAATTGCTATTGATTGCTCATATCGACTAAAAAAAAAATAAGTAATAATAATTCAATACAATTTATGCTAATTAAATTACTCCTAATAGTATTTTGATTGAAATGGACACCAATTTCGAAATCACGTGCTAACACTTCCACTTCTTCTGGTAATGTTTCATAAAATTATCATTCATTAATTACTTCTGAAAAGATTTTTTTTTAAAAGATATTTAGCCATAACCAAAGTTAATACCTGTAGGTTTCAATGCACCAAATTATGCCAAAAAAATAACATTAAACTATCCAAAATAGTTCAATACAAACTTTTACAGTAATTGATTTAAATTTTGCCAATTTATTTCTTTATCATTGATTAATTGCTTCTGAAAAGAAAACTTTTTAAAACATAGTCAACCATAACCAAAGTTTATACCTTTCGGCTCCGATGCACCAAATTGTGCCAAGAAAACAGCATTAAACTATCCCAAACGAGTAAATACAACCGTTATTAATGTTAATCAATTAATTTTACAATAATTGATTTAAATTTTGCCAAATTATTTGCGAAGATTGAAGCCAAATAAAATTAAAAGAGCACATGTTTTTATTGGTCTTGTCACACAGAAGTGGTAGCACTGATTAGTGATGTGGCAGCACTGTTTTGATAAATGCTTTCCGTTATATCTCCATTTTGAAATAATTGACCAATGAAATGTTAGCGCGATTATTTAAGAAATTTAAATAATAAAGATACTACAATTAAATTTGTGAAAAGTGGGAATGTTTAAATATTTCTTTGATAGAAACTCCAATTTCAAAATTTACAATTGTTAGAAACTTTTTTTCGATTATTAATTAAATAAAATGTTTTATTGTAAAACATAAATTTAAGTAGGCACATTGTGATATATGGCTGAAAATGTGGTTATGTCAGTAAAAGCATAAATTTTAAATAGCAAAATATTAAAATTAAGATTGATTGTTTTTTCTTTGATTAATCTCATTTAACAATGATAATTCAGTGGAATTAAGGAAGTAAAACCACGTTTTTCTAGTACGTATTATAATAGGTAGTGGTAGTATTGCTTAATATTAATATGGTAATACTGTTTTACAAAATGTAAGGTACCAATTACACTTTCTTCAATATAACTACCATCTTGAATTGGCCAATGAAAATTAAGCGGAAAAATTCAAAAATATAAATACAATATTATTCATTTTTGCTTTTATTGCAGTTTTTAAGGAAATTTTAATCGAATCATTAATTCCCTATTTCTACTTGCGTAGATTGTTAATGAAATTCATTCGAAATGTGGGCTATTTGTGATGTCGCGTGCAAAAAAAAAATAAATAAATTCAACAATTTCTCTAATTCATTTATTGCATGCTTCACAACAATTGTATAGCTTGAAAAATTTCAAGACCCAAAACAATGACTAAACTATTACAAATAAGTGAATTGGATGGCCAATAAAACACTTATAAAAAAAAAGTAGAGAAAACAAAAAAAAATTTTTTTTTTCTCCCTGTTTTCGTGTATTTGCAATCAATCTGTCCCTGGACAATGAGCAAATAGTTTTTACTTTCTGATGGTATAAAAAAAAATAAACATTACTATGGTAAATCTTCTCAGAAATTGGTCATTAAGGTATATAAGTTATCTTAAAAGTACATAGCCATAAATAGGCATTCAAGCAAAATATTTATCGTGTTTTTTTTTCAATTTCTGAGGATATTTACCATAGTGATGTATATTTTTTTTTACACCATCAGAAAGTAGAGATTTCAACGAACATAAAACCTAGCGATTTTTTGAAAATTCGGGTGCTTTTTCGAAATAAGGTGAAAAAATTAAAATTTCAAATCAAATTTTTTTTTTTTGATTTACAATTTGTCTCGATTTACTCGCAAATAATCTTTTTTGGGCCAACTAACCCTCTTAAAATGATCCCATTTCCTTGTTGGTCCCGATTTTGCATTGTTATTGTCCTACGTATTTTTTTTTTACGATACTTTTCTCCAAATTTAAGATATTATTTGATTTATTGCAAAAAGCAAGTTTTCCCTTAAAAACTTAGTGTAAATTTATACATCATGACACATTTTTTTTTTGAAAAAAACTCATTTTGCAGCTTTAGGTCATAATTTTTAAAATTTAGCAACGTTTCGTCACGTATAGTGACTTCTTCAAGCATCTAATAAATACCTAAACATACGTATGTACTAGGGTGATTTTTTTTTGGTCCCATCGTGAAATTTTGTTGGAAATACCAAAAAAAAAATCCCTGAAAGTTTGAGCCCTTAATATTAATTTTAAGTCCTCGACCAAGACGTGTAAAGATTTCCCATTGAAAATACACGGAAACTGTGATTTTTTATTTTTAAATTTCTATATCTCAGCGACATTTCATGGGATCGCTTTTACCGAAGATGTTTTTTTCTCAGAATTAAACGCTCTACAAAAGTGCCCATTGCGACAAAGTCGTAATTCACACCGGTGAGGTAGTACGGGCCACTGAACCTGATTTTTCCATAAAATTCGCGTTTTTTTTTTGTATTTATCTCGTAAATAACCAGAGCTACGGAAAAATTATAAATGAAAAACTTGTAGAGAATTTGATTTCCTACAAAAAAGGTCCTGTAGACCAAATCGCTAAGATCAATATTAAACGACATATTAAGCCTTGAATTGATTTTTCTGTGAAATTTTTGCCGATCATTGATTTAAACTTGAAATAAAGGCTTTTAATTTCAAGGCTTCATATCTCGTTTAATATTGATCTTAGCGATTTGGTCTACAGGAACTTTTTTGTAGGAAATCAAATTCTCTACAAGTTTTTCATTTATAATTTTTCCGTAGCTCTTGTTATTTACGAGATAAATACAAAAAAAAAAACGCGAATTTTATGGAAAAATCAGGTTCAGTGGCCCGTACTACCTCACCGGTGTGAGTTACGACTTTGTCGCAATGGGCACTTTTGTAGAGCGTTTAATTCTGAGAAAAAACCATCTTCGGTAAAAACGATCCCATGAAATGCTGCTGAGATATAGAAATTTAAAAATCAAAAATCAGATTTTCCGTGTATTTTCAATGGGAAATCTTGACACGTCTTGGTCGAGGATTTAAAATTAATATTAAGGGCTCAAATTTTCAGAGAATTTTTTTTTGGTATTTCCAACAAAATTTCACGATGAGAACAAAAAAAAAGGCCAAAAAAAAAATCACCCTAATATGCATGTAGAAGATAATACAATATATTTTTTTCCCTGTTTTCGTGTATTTGCAACCTGTTCACGCTCTATATTGACTCTATATTGAGTCAAATCGGTTCCTTGAACTTACTCCCTGTGAGGCAATTCCAGAAATAATAACAAATCAGTATCCCAGTTCAGTGGGACTGATTTGTACACTAAAACTTGTAAAAATTTTTTGCCCCCAATTTTCCTGATAACATTGAGAATTTAATAGGTGTAAGCTAAAACCCGAACAAGGCTATTGTGTATCGATTTTACGCACCTCTCATAAAAGAATTAGTAGCATTTCCACTTATATAATCAAGGTTTAATTAAAATAGTTTTGGATATTCATTTATTCAAATAAAGATTGCTTTGTTATCATCGGAAGAAAAATCTTTGGCTGAAAGTTTCCAGGTAAAAATATTACTTCAATCTTATCTCAAAAACTTTTATTGCTTGGCTGATAAAGCTGATAAAAAAAATAAACATTCAGTTGCAACTGAAGAAAATCTTTCGTATAATATATTATCAAATCAAACTTTGGAAAAACGGAAGAGGAAAATTACAATTTTCGGAGGAAAATTTAATTTATTTATTGCATGAAACTCGTTCGACACAATTCGTCAATATCAATCAATAGTAGACGGACTGCTTTAACATATCAATTCCGTTTTGTATTAACGGAAATCAAACCTCAACACCCTTCAAAGATAAATGTAGAAGAAAAAAGAATCTTCGATTCAAAGTAATAAAAATATTTCTGTTTATAATAAAACCAAGTTTTTTTTTAATTTTATTTATGCACTTTTTTTTTCTTTTCATTATATATGGATAGACTGTTACTGTTATTATTCAGAGTAATGCACTTGAGTAAATAGATCAAAAAGAGGTTGGGTATTATAAGTCAAATAAATTATTCACATTCTAACAAATAAATATATTTTTTTTTTGTAGAAGTAAAACGTTAAACAACTTTTTTATCATACACACAACTCCAAAAGAAATTAGTATAACATTGTTAACAATTAATAAATCTAAAATCCGTTTTCCAAACAACTTCAAGAACAATGAACTGAACATACCTGGAAGACTTAAACTCCGTTTAAGTCTCCAATAATTTATTGTTTTATGAATGCAAAAAAAAAAATATGAAATTAAAGATAGTGTTTTAGATTGCTTAAATTTTTTCAAGTCATTAAAGAATCGGATAACAATGTTGAAAGGTAATTCCGGCCTAAAAATTTTGTTCACATGTAACTATTTAGTTTTATGAATCATTAAAAATGTAAATAAAATTAACTTTCTTTCAAATTTGGTTGTAATTACTAGAAAAATGTAGACAATAACACAAAGATAACATTTTTAATAAATCGTACGGGGAAGGAAATGGTTCCAAAATGGATTTTTATAGAAAGTTTAAAATGAAAATTTTCGTTAAACATCTAAAAAATCGATAGAAATTACTTTGGGAATGTCCAAGATATGCATCGGGCCCTCAATGGGTCCCAATTGGGACCCTAAACATTTAGTGACCACAGATTCTTTACATGCATCGGATAATTCAAAAGAAGCATCAACTATAAGCAACAATGAAGGTTTTATAGGTTTTATTGAAGGTAAGAGGAATTGTCCAACTGAGACCCAAGAGGGATTGCCATTATATCCTAAGCTGGGACCCAATTGGGGTCACTCGAAAGCTTTAGGTCGAGTAGTACAGTCGTGGAAGTAAAATTTTTGCACATTATATTAACATTAGAGCTTTCAAGGTCAATTTTCGGCCAAACTATAGCATTTAAGAAAAATATTTAAGGATAATTTTTTTAAGAAATATCCTCAGCTTTCAATTTCATAATAACTATTTTATTGATTTCTAGCATGGTTTAAAAGTTATAGTGAAAAAAAGGATTTTTTTGGGGGAAAATTTCATTTTGAGGGAAACGGGGCGCCCCACTATGACGGATTTTTTGGAGGAAATAAAGTTTGGAACCTTATCTTCTAATAAATAAAATAATTGGCTTCTTTTTGGTTATTATTTTTCATAAGCTTGAACAACTGTACTTAACAGTACAACCCAAATCAAATTTACACATTATATTGACATTGGACCTTTCAACATCAATTTCCGGCCAAACTATAGCATTTAGGAAAAATTTTTAAGGATAATTTTTTTTCGGAAATATCCTCAGCTTTCATTTTCATAATAACTATTATTTTGATTTTTCGGACGGTTCAAAAGTTATAGGGAAAAAAAGGAAAAACGGATGTTTTGAGGGAAAATTCAATTTTGAGGGGAACGGAGTCCCCCATTATGACGGATTTTTTAATCGAAATTATGGTTGGGACCTTATCTATTAATAAATAAAATAATTGGCTTCTATTTGGTTATTCTTTATCATATGCTTGAATAACTGTAGTACTTAACAGTATAAACCAAATCAAATTTATACATTATATTGACATTAGAGATTTCAACACCAATTTCCGGCCAAACTATAGCATTTAGGAAAAATTGTTGAGGATCATTTTTTTTCGGAAATATCCTCAGCTTTCATTTTCATAATAACTATTATTTTGATTTTTCGGACGGTTCAAAAGTTATAGGGAAAAAAAGGAAAAACGGATTTTTTGAGGGAAAATTCCATTTTGAGGGGAGCGGGGCGCCCCACTAGAACGGAATTTTTGGTCGAAATTATATTTGGGACCTTATCTTCTAATAAATAAAATAATTGGCTTCTTTTTGGTCATTCTTTTTCATATGCTTGAACAACTGTACTTAACAGTATACCCCAAATCAAATTTACACATTATATTGTCATTAGAGTTTTCAAAATCGATTTCCGGCCAAACTATAGCATTTAGGAAAAATTGTTAAGGGTAATTTTTTTTCGTAAATATCCTCAGCTTTCATTTTTATAATAACTCTTTTATTGATTTTTTTCACGGATCAAAAGTTATAGTGAAAAAAAGGGTATTTTGGGGGGAAAATCAATTTTGAGGGAAACGGGGCGCCCCACAATGGCGGATTTTTTGGTCGAAATTATGTTTGGGACCTTATCTTCTAATAAATAAAATAATTGGCTTCTTTTTGGTTATTCTTTTTCATATACTTGAACAACTGTACTTAACAGTATAAACCAAATCAAACTTACACATTATATTGACATTAGGGCTTACAAGATCAATTTCCGGCCAAACTATAGCATTTAAGAAAAAATTTTAAGAATAATTTTTTTTTGCAAATATCCTCAGCTTTCATTTTCCTAATAACTATTTTATTGATTTCTAGCACGGTTCAAAACTTGTAGTGAAAAA
The DNA here is from genome assembly GCA_958496175.1 of Sisyra terminalis. NCBI lineage: Eukaryota > Metazoa > Arthropoda > Insecta > Neuroptera > Sisyridae > Sisyra > Sisyra terminalis. Next base: position 46,515,779 of record OY292279.1, on the reverse strand, counting down.
AAGTTTTTTTTGGAAAAATTCCATTGGGAGGGGAACGGGGCGCCCCGCTATGACGAATTTTTTAGTCGTAATTATATTTGGGACCTTATCTTCTAATAAATAAAATAATTGGCTTCTTTTTGATGAGAGCATATGCTTGAACAACTGTACTAAACAGTACAATCCAAATCATTTAAAACCCTAAATTTTATGAAGTTGAAGTTTGTCACCCCGTACCTCTTTAACCCTTGGTCGGAGCGAAAAATATTTCTAACATTTTCGGTAGTAAATTTAATTTTCTTCAAATTTCTATTCTTCTCTTTTTTCGATGGAAGCCACTGTTTTCGATATATTTACGATTTAAAAAAAATATATGAATCTAACTAAATCCCGCAAAAAATCGATAGAAAACCAAAAAAAAATCACCAATATTGGTCTAAGTTTCTTGCCATAAAATTATTGGTTATAAAATTTTCAATTAAAAACCGGTTATTATTCCATGTTTGTTCCATAAATCAGATCGTAGCATTAAAATCACCAATAAAAATCGATCAAGTGTGAAATATATTGATTTTTAAAAAAAAAAAACAAAATCGAACTAACTGTTTAATAAATATTTCCACCTTTTGTTTTGACGCATAAACAAAACTGTATCTGAAGCGATGCGATTTTATTTTATTATTGTTGTTCGATTACACATTAGTTATGAGTATTATTTTATTACTGCATTTTTCTTCGAATTTAAATTCATGCGAGAAAAATTCGCCAAGTTGTATTACCAATTTTTCATTGGTAACCCACACAGGCAATGCACTTAAAATTTTAGAATGCAATTATCGATTTGATAGTAAAACGCACAAAAAACCTAAAAATCGATCGATTTTCATGACAAATTCAATCGAAACCATGTGGAAATTCATCACAAACTTATAGTGGGATTATAAAAAGTAATAAGTTATCTTTTTTAATAGAAAAAAATGCAAATTTTGCATTAAAGTTATGTGTAACTTTACGAAAATATTCATTGAAAATTATGAAACTTTAGTTTCAAAACACTTGAAATGTTTTTCCTAATTAATTTTAATTGATAAAACCTCTCATAAAACTATGAAAATACCAAAATTTTTATCTCAAACCATAAAAAAATTATCATGGAATGTTTTACGTTCAAATTTATATCATTTTCCAACTTTTTTTGAAGAGCTTTAAAAGCTCTGAATCGCTTAGATCTAATTCAAATTTTGCAATTTATAAAAAAAAAAAAATGGGGAAAAACTTACCAGCTATTCGAAGAACCGCCCTGTCGGCTGGATCCAGAGCCAAAATTGTCAATGGCTGTTCCCGGGTCCATTCCTTCAGGCTCTTGTCATTCTCGAACTCCATACCAAAAACACCTCCCCCTCGCCGCATTCAACACTTTTAACTATTCCTCATCTGAAAAATTAACATAAAACTCCCATTAGCCAAAAGAAAAACAATGGTCAATTGAAACTTATTGACAAAATTAAAAGACCTCTGCTATATTTGAATGTCCAATTGGAACATTGTGACGATCTTATTTTTTCACAGGCGCCAATATGGCAGAATCATTTCATAGTCAATATATTCAGTAAGGCAATATTAAACTTGTGCTATTTATAATGCATCATTTGAACATTTATTGGGCGTTTCTTTTTATCCGACAGAAACGAGTGAGATGGAGTACTTCCTTGCAAAATAATGGCACAGGAATTGATAAAACGAGGACATTTATCATTTGAATTATTTGATTTTCCCAGTGACGCTTTAATCTAGTTTGAAAAATGAATGCGAAATTATCGAATTATTTACAAATTTAAAAAAAAAAAACAAGGTGGTTATCAGCAAGGTGAGGGATATTACAAAAAAAAAAAAAAAATTTTTTCAATAAAACATAGCCTAGAATTTTTGGCACAATAAATTGTGCGAAAATTTCAACGAAATTGTTTAGAAAGTTTTTGCAAATAAACATTTTCTTTTTATAGGAATTTCAATAATTTCTATAGGAAGTTTTCTCTTAGAGGTTACCATTTGCAAGCTATTTAAAGCAAAAGCATCCAAAAATTTTATTTGTCAGGAATTTTTTGGTTCAATCTTAAAAAAAAAGTTGAAAATTAAGGAAATCAGGGAAACCGACCCGCAGTATTCTGATAAAATGTCGAATTTTCTTTAATTTTTTTTTTATCACCTCTTCTGGATGCCACGGAATTGGAGATATTTAGGAAATTTTTTTTTCTTTTCCCTCCATCTTGGAAAATTTTAGAAAAAAAAACGATATGTATTTAAGAAGTTATACTTATTTGTCGTAATTTTAAAAAAAAAATCAATTCACTGCCATAACATTTTCCGGTAGTGCTTAAAATAGTACATCAATGATATAATTTTAAACAAAATTTTTACTTTTAATTTCAATATAATAGGAAAATGTATGGCAGCAAAATTAATACAGATATAATAATTGTTGTCATTGGATTCAACTGTCATTTCGTTTACATTCAATTGCCAATTTTTGTCATTTGTCAGTTTCTCCAGTGAATATTTTCCATAAAATTACTATTTTACTATATTAAATTGGTGGCTCATTTTTCTTTTAACAACATCAATATCTTGCAACGTATAGCTCACGTTGGTGACAATATTTCGGAATGACCAAAGTATATTCTAGTAGAAAATTGAACGATCTACAAAAAAGGTCTCGTACAAGTTTTTGATATATTTATTCCTTTAAAAGTTATGCGAGGTCACAGTTGAACTAAAGAGAAATTTTAATATTTTTTCAATTTTTTGACGCAACCAATAATTTTATGAGAAAATTTTATGGGACATTTTTTTAGAGCACTTTTTTTCCAATAACTTATCTCTATAAAAGTTTTTGATATTTTTCACAAGTCCTAAGTTATTTACATTAAACTGAAAATTCCCTAAATTATTATAATTTTAATATAAAAATTATTTTTTTTATTTTAATTAAATAACTTAGGACCTGTGAAAAATATTATATCAAAAACTATTATAGAGATAAGCTATAGGAAAAAAAGTGCTCTACAAAAAATGTCCTATAAAATTTCCTCATAAAATTGATGGTTGCGTCAAAAAATTGAAAAAAATATTAAAATTTCTCTTTAGTTCAACTTTGACCTCGAATAACTTTTGAAGGAATAAATATATCAAAAACTTGTACGAGACCTTTTTTGTAGATCGTTCAACTTTCTACAAGAATATACCTTGGTCATTCCGAAATATTGTCACTAACGTGAGCTATAAAATTCCAAAGAGCAAGAGAATATTGTTCCCATGTTATTTCAATGGAAAATCCCTTTCCAAAAAAAAAATCAAGAAATCAACGTCCAGACGTATTCTGGTGGAAAATTAATCGATTTGGCAATTTATATAGAATATGATTCAAAAGTCATTAACTGTTAATATATGAAAGTTTTAATCTTTAAACTATTTCTTAGAAATCTTTTCAATTGATTAGTTTCGATTTTACGTAATCAATTTATTCACAAAATTAATGCAAAAAAAATAAAATAAACGATAAGATAAAACCATTGAATAGTTTTTTCCACTGATAAAAATAACTATTCAATTAATTTTCATCGATATTTTCAAAAAATGCCACACTTGGGTCATATTTCCATGTAAATCCTTGACTCATAAATTTATTGCCATAAAAGTTTCTCGACTATTTCTTATCTTTCGAGACCAAACAATTGTGGAAGTTTTCGAATTCTAGACATTGCAATTGAAAGTTGGATAACGTTGAATAAAATGCATCAAATTTTTTCCATTCTAATTCGTTATATTGTACGATAAAACGTAGGTTGATGGTAAGTGGAAGAACAATTAATAGGTGAGTGGAAGAAGAAGGAGGAGAAGAAGAAGGAGAGGAACAATTATTGAGACATCTTAGCGGAACAAAATGTTAATAATACGAATGTCTCGTGATGGTATTTGAATGAAATTCTGGCCTCAATTGAGGAAAACAATGGTCAAGTTCAAACGACCATTTTGATCGTCAGGAAAACAATATGCCACAAAAGGCAAAAGTTTAATTGTTGCAATTTGACATTTTCCTCCTAATTCAATTGCTGTTCAGACATTTTTTTTTTAGTTTTCCAAACTTGTTTTATCATTTCCTGTTTTAGCCACTTTTGTACTCAAATTATAAATTGTTAAGATAAAATTCTAAGGTCACTCCATTTCCTCTACCTAATTACACCGATAAAAACAAGTGCTTTCCATTTTTATAACAAGAAAATTTATTTAAAACGAAAAAAAATAATAATTTTATTGATTTTAATAGTTGGAAAATTAAATTTTTTTGGCTATAAAACGCGTAATTTCGTCTCTTAATACGTTTTTTATTTGGTCCCATTAGCAATCAAGGAGTCATTTTTTTATTGGATCGTAAAAAGAAAATTGTTCGCAAGAGTTATGAGTCATTGGAGGAAAGGGCCTGCGTTATAATTTCAATTAGAAATATTTGGTGAAGTTAATTGTATAATTGCAACGATAATATCACTTGATCGTTGCCCAAAACTGCGTAACTATTCTATTTTTTACATATCTCTACTAATATAGAAAATTTTTACGTCTTAATTTTCAATCAAGAGGCCCAAATTCCAAATTTAACATTTTTGTCTGTCTGTCTGTCTGTGTGTCCCGATTTAACTAAAGAACGGAACAACCGAATTCAATAAAATTTGGTATTAAGATACAACACAATTTCCCACAAACAATAGGCTACTTATCATTCCTTAAAAATAATAAGGGAAGATATCCCCTACGAAAAAGTTGAGGGATGAAAAAAAAATTTTACTTTAGCCAAGCGAGTTATATATCATTGGAAAGGTAAATAAAAATTGAAAAATAATCTGTAAAAAAATTTTTAGTTGACCTAATAAAAAGCACAGTAAATTCAATTTAAAGTCTACAAAATTGCCTCTTTGAAATATAAACGTTTATATATTTGCTACTCATAATTGATGTTACTAACGTAATGGCATACGTATTTGACATTCTGATCCTCCTAATTACAAAGACGTGGGTTCGAATTTTATTTTTTTTTTTACAAAATTGTTGTAAATAAACTCTTAGAGTTGCTCAATAAGGAAATATTAACGAAAAAAAAATTATAGTAGTAGTAATATTAATAATAGTAGTAATAAAACTTAAATTAAATACGTTTTAAGACCGTGCATGTATAAAATAGTATTATGTTTTTCGTAAAAGAAATAAGAAAAATAAAAATTTTCATATACCACTACTAAGCTAGTAATCTATAGAAGGCTAGGTTTAACTAAGTCATTGATGTCTTTGATCCAAGAAGATGATTGCTAAAAGGTGGCTATGAAGTATAAACATTTAACTAAAATCAATTCGTCAGTAAACGAAAAAAGGTTTAAATAAAATATCAACATATTAGCATTTATAAGAAAAAATCAAATCGTTAAAGCCGTTTTTAATGGACTGTGAATATTTCACGGGTAGTTACTAGTTAACAATAACATTATATATGAAAAAGTTAACTTTTTTACGGAGAAAAACTCAATTTTTCTAAAGTCTAACAACTGATTTGCTTGTCACAGTTTCCAACGCGAATTCTGTACAAAAGACTTTTATGTCGTAAAAGGATTTACTCTAAGCTTTGGCTGGAAGCCAAGAAGAAATCAAATAATCTATAAAAGCAGTACAATCTTAAAACTGGAGCAACGAAATTTTTAAAATTTTTTCTGGTCAAAAAAAAAAGTTTTTTTTTTGGTTAATACGAATTATTTATCGTTAAATATTTGATTCAGTCAAAAAAAAATGTCTTTTATAGATTCAAATAATTTTCTTATCAATGAAATCCAATACAAATCGTGTTTTGTCATCAAAACCATGAAACAAACAACAGCCGTCTTGGATATTTCCACAGTGCCTAACAATTGAAACACGAATTATTATTATTAACGATTTAAACAAAAGAATTTCTAAAAAAATTACAATATTTATGATGCATTTAACATCGGCCCGATTAATTAGAGCTGAATAAAAGTTGAATTCTTCACTTTTTTTTTATATAATTTCACCAAAAAAAAAAAAAAAAAAAAAAAAAAAAATGACTATCATCTAGATAGTATCGTTAATTGTAAGTCTATAGGTTTTTCGATTGGAAAAGTTACATAACTTATAATTGGATACGGTCGTTACAATTTCAAAAAATTCCTTCACGTTAGTGGTGGGCGTTTGCAATTTATTACTCAGCATTTACTTCCTTCTACTATTATAACAACTTTTACGTTGCATTTGTAAACGATGCAATTTTTGCAATTGAAAATTTAAAAAAACTTAAAATAATCTAACGAGATATTCATTTGTAAAGAAATCGAGTAATCGTTAATGTTATTAAAAATAACAAATTATGATGTTATTTTGTTTCATAGAACAAAGGAGTAACGAATTTTATGATTGGGGTTGCGGTTTATGAATTATTACATTAAAGGGAGAACTTCCCCTACGTTTTTCTTTCTTCTCTAAAGGGTAAAATTGTCATTCATTTAAGCAAAATGAAGAACAAAAAATTTATCATAGCATTAGAATTTTTAGTTTTTATTGAATATCTCGAAAACAAAAGCCTGTAGCACAAAAAGTGAAGAGTATAAAACTATTGGAAATATATTTTCCTTGAAAAAAGATGAGCATCAATTTTTCTCTACGATCAATAGTTTTCAAGATATAAAAAAAATATCAGAAAAAATGAAGAGAACCTTTTTTGTAGAAAATTTAATTCCCTTCAATTTTGTATATTACAAGTTTCTTCTAAAATTCATTGTTATTGACATATTTAAGAAAAACCAAAAATAAAACTTCTTTTTCCTTTTTAACTTGAAAAGTAATGAAAAAAGAGCCAAAAACACTCTCTACCTTTCTCATAGAAAATTTAATTCCCTGAACAATTGAATTTCACAGTTTTTCGTCTACGAAGCACCGTTTTCGAAATATTCACAAAACTATTTTCACATTTCTTGTTCTTTGAGCATCAATAGAAACTTATGACATTTTGGACTCAAATTTTAATAATTTCATAGCAAAAAAAAGTTCAACGAACGAAAGTTAAACAAATATAATTTGCTCTAATTCTATCCTCGTGTTATCTAACACTCAAGTATAGTTTCCGGTTAAACAATTGAAAAAAACAAAACAAGCTCTCAACCTTTCCAATTCAATTTGGCCAACTATGACTTTAACCATCTTTCATATCATTTGTTTTTCATCCAAAAAAAAAAAAATGTAAGTGAATTCTTTTTCTAAACCCAAGTGCTACTTATTCAAAAAAAAAAAAAAATGTTCCATTGTATACAATTCGGCTAGCGTTGGTGTTTTTTTTTTCAGAAACAAAACATAATCAAAGACCTCGATTTTCGATTATTTTTTTTTGTGTTTTTTGTTTTCTAAAGAATCCAAGTCGGTCAGATGAAAGCATTACTTGTTTTAATCGCTTTAATGAAACATATGCAAGCCAAAATCAATAATTCTCACCCCCTAATTTCAACGCCAACGTAAACACACTATGGCATTCATGCAAAACAAATGAAGCTTCTAAACAATTTTTTTTCTAAAAAATATTTATTAAAATTAATGCCCATAGTATATTTGAGAATTTTACATTATTTTTTTTCATTGCGTCGCGAAAATGATTTGATGATGATTCATAGGTTATGTGTGCGCAATAACGACGCCTGGCGTCGTCACGTTGACGTCGATGTTCCTGCATACAAAAAGGGTTTCGACTGTAATTTTATTTACAAATTTTCCCCAAAAAAAATAAAAAAAAATGGGTTAGTATTTTTCAACCACGTGAACTTGTTTATTTTTGCTTCTTTTTTGTTTTTGGGGCCAAACAAAAAAGCATCTCTAGGCAATTATTTTAAACAATAATGAAATGTTTTAAAACAAAAGAAAGTGCTAGTAAATTTTTTGGTACCTTTTTTTAACAAGTGAACGAAAAAGCACAGAAGTGTGGCACAATTTTTCGTCAATATCGAAAGTATAATCATATTTTAGCTAGGAATTCACATGCAACATGGCTTTTACTACACTTTCACTACTATTTTTTGTTTTTTTTTTTTTGTTTAATTAAATATTTTTTTTTCTATTTGTTTAAAACAACACTTAATTTAAATTCGGCCTCGGATTTTAATTAAAGCACTTTCAGGTCGATTCCTGCCGCGATTAATATTTCCGTATTGCAAAGCATAAACCGCATAAGCCAACGAAAAACAATTGAAAAACGGTTTCGTTTAAATTTAATTATTTAAAATTTACCCACTAATCTAGTGTGTTGTGAGGCGAGAAAAACAAACGAGGAAAAATTATCACATTTTCCACGGCGGCGAGTTTCGCGAATTTTCTCGGCCCCGGTTTCGATCACATTTGTTTTCACTAAATATACCTACTATTCAATGCTAGGCAATTGAAAAAACAAAAAACGTGCACTGTTTTTCGTTTTTTTTTTCTTGGCCAACTAATTTATTTTAATTATTAAAACTATTCGAGTTGGAGGAAAACGCAGCACATTTACTCATGATATCAAAAAACAACTGACAGCTGACGGAATTCGTGAAGGAAACGCAACCAAGTGAGCGTTCGTTGGCTTGCGTTTAGTCCACAATTTCGCCACCAGAGGCTAACTCACCACGTGCCCCATCTATTGTACAACGATGCAAGTGCTCCAGTTCCACATGTGGAACTTGTAAATCAAAAAAAAAATATTTAAATCAATGCATCTTCTCGCATCCAAACCGGTTTCTTACCACTTTTTTTTTTATTCTTCACTCGTAAAATACTTGTTTTTTTTTTCACTTCACTAATGTAATTAAATATCTTAATAGTAAAATCTTTTGATAGATCTAATCGAAAGTGTATACGTTTTTTTTTCAGAAGCCTTTTGAATTAATCAGATGTAAATAAATCACAAATGATTAGCAGTATTTTATTACAATAATATTGATTGTTCAAACATTGAACGCCCACCGGGTAATTTGATTGTTTAGAAAACGGTTTATTTGGCGCTGATTTAATTATAATTATTCACCAACAACTGAGTCACCGGCTTAGTGTTTGTACAGGTTTTTTTATTTGCTTAAGAACTAGTAATCAATTTAACAGAAAAAAGTGTTAAAACTTTAAAACATTGTTAACTTTAATTTGCTCCTAATTTAATTATTGTATTGCAAAAAGAATATTTGAGGCATCAAACGTCAAATTTCATTCCCAAGGAAGAATATGGACAAATGGGAATGTGACGAAGACTACAAGAATAATTTGGAAAGATGCCATGAAACAACACAGGAGGAATAAGAGGAAAACAAAGGCAAAATCTAACCCCTTGAAATCTTTAAAATTCTTGTTAAAAAAAAAACATTTTGAAAACATTACATTTAAATGCCTTTAAATGACTTGTAAATGGTTTTTTGAAAATTAAAATGCCTTTAATTACCGTTCCTCTATCACTTCAAAATCTTTGTTATACTCAATCAATTTGTATGGATTTATTAACGGTGACAAAATACAAATTCCATTAGCTGCCTTTAGTAAATTTTGAGTAAATCATTTAATGTCCAAGTCCTGTTATCAAAACATGATTTAATTCTAAAGATAATTGAAATAAGTACAAGACGTTCATCAAAAACTCAATAAATTGAGATGCCACAAAATTGTCATAGGCATCTGGGGAATTTTGAAAAAAACAAAAAAAAATCAATATGAAGGAGGAGTTGTGAAATCAGCTGTGTTATTAAACGTGGCCAAATACTAGCGATAAAAAAAAACTTTATAACGTGTATAGTAGGGTGATTTTTTTTTTTTATTTTTTTTGGTCCCATCGTGAAATTTTGTTGGAAATACTAAAAAAAAAAAATCCCTGAAAGTTTGAGCCATTAATATTAATTTTAAGTCCTCGACCAAGACGTGTAAAGATTTCCCATTGAAAATACACGGAAACTCTGATTTTTTATTTTTAAATTTCTATATCTCAGCGGCATTTAATGGGATCGCTTTTACCGAACATGGTTTTTTCTCAGAATTAAACGCTCTACAAAAGTGGCCCATTGCGATAAAGTCGTAACTCACACCGGTGAGGTAGTACGGGCCACTGAACCTGATTTTTCCATAAAACTCGCGTTTTTTTTGCATTTATCTCGTAAATAACAAGAACTACGGAAAAATTATAAATGAAAACCTTGTAGAGAATTTGATTTCCTACAAAAAAGGTCCTGTAGACCAAATCGCTAAGATCAATATTAAACGAGATATTAAGCCTTGAATTGATTTTTCTGTGAAATTTTTCCCGATCATTGATTTAAACTTATTAAAATCTTTTTTTCTTTCTCTGTAATATTATATGTTTTGTTCAATATATTTTTTCAAGGCTAGAAAAGTAGGATATGATAGATATCTTACATTATTAAAGCTTATATGTAAAGAATCTTTAAAAAATAATGAATTTGCGAGTTTCTGCATAAAACTTGTGAATAAAATTGCACTTGAATAATCAATATATTATTAACAGAAAAATCAATTCAAGGCTTAATATCTCGTTTAATATTGATCTTAGCGATTTGGTCTACAGGACCTTTTTTGTAGGAAATCAAATTCTCTACAAGTTTTTTATTTGTAATTTTTCCGTAGCTCTTGTTATTTACGAGATAAATGCAAAAAAAAAGGCGAATTTTATGGAAAAATCAGGTTCAGTGGCCCGTACTACTTCACCGGTGTGAGTTACGACTTTGTCGCAATGGGCATTTTTGTAGAGCGTTTAATTCTGAGAAAAAACCATCTTCGGTAAAAGCGATCCCATGAATTGGCGCTGAGATATAGAAATTTAAAAATAAAAAATCACAGTTTCCGTGTATTTTCAATGGGAAATCTTTACACGGCTTGGTCGAGGACTTAAAATTAATATTAAGGGCTCAAACTTTCAGGAATTTTTTTTTTTGGTATTTCCAACAACATTTCACGATGGGACCAAAAAAAGTAAAAAAAAAAATCACCCTAATATATATATACGAAAAATTCAAGTCTATGCTCCATTGGTGATATGAAATAACATAGTACAAGCTTGAAGGCCAAAATAAGAGAATGGCAGCTTTAAATACGTCGTTTAAGAAATCTGAACCGGTTTGAGGTATTTATTATTTGTTGTCAATTATAAATACATTAACACCTGTTTCCGATTCCATAAATGGAACCTTTGAACATTCCTTTTTCTTATTACTATATTATTTATTATCGCCAGTCGAGAGCAGGTAAAAATTCTTTGCAATTTCACACCTGATTGGAATTCAACCCCTTTTTCTCACTATTAATCATCATGGACCAAAGTTGATAAAATTGAACGTAAATATTTGTCTACCTGAATTCTATCGTATGATTCAAGAACAGGTTGATGGATTTCGATAATATTTTCTTGTCAGGTACTTCTTGGTGTTTTGCCCAAAATAAAAGTATAAAAGAAGGTCACAAATAAGTCTAATCTAAATAGTTTTACCAATATTTTATTTTGATTTCTCTTATGGTTTCAATTTAAATCCAAATTTACTGATTTGATAGAAACTTTGTAATCAAGTTCAACTAATTTTTCTTCGGAAGAAAAGGTTACCTATTCATGTTTAATTATTAATAAAAGTAGGATCCAGAAGAGGACCGATTAAAATAAATAAACGGATACCTTTTAGTTGGATATAAATTGTACTTTTTAATTAAATATCTATGTTCTTTTTTAAAGATATCGAAAAATAAGCATTCTTGAAATCAGGGGTGGCCCACCCAAATGATATTACGGGCCACCTCGGAAATGCATTATAACTCCATGGGTCACTTTTGAAGTTATATCTCAAATTCTCTGTAATAAATTTAGATGCAATGTAACCATTTTTAATATATTGGTTTTCACCACTTTCGTCATTATAAAATGTATGCATTTTATAAAAGTCTGATGCATTTCTCGGGTTGGCCACCTCTGACAACCTCTGATTTAAATAAACAATGAATAATCTGTCGTTTATCTACATAGATAAAATTGCTATATTGATTTGGGTAGATTTCAAAAACTTATAAAGTTTTGCATCGATTTAGCTCAAATTTTGTCACCATATACAATCTGCCTTGAAGGTTGTTTCTATCTTATTAAGACTATAACAAGAAATTGTCCTATAACAATTAAAAAAAAAATATTGATATGATCTATTGATCTAATTGTCTTGGAACGGGGCATTTCCATGAATTTGTACAGATTAGAATAATTTAAATGATAAACGCATTTCTAGATGTGTAAAGTTTAACGGAAGTTTTAAGACAATGTTTAATACGCATAACATAGCAACACGTTACCATTTTTTTTCTTGCATTCCAATCCAATCAAAACGAAATACACCTACTTTTAAATATGCATTACAATTATTTACATTATAATAATTGCATATTTGCATTTACCTGATGCACCAATCATGGGCCAATTGGCATTCTCGTTAGCAATTTACCAACTCCAATTACAAACAATTCCTGGTAAATTATTCAATGAAAATAATAATAATTGCATTGATTGCAAGTGAGCAAATAATTTCTTGTTTTTTATAAAACACTAATTTCGTTTTATCTATATCTAAATCGCAACACGACCGTAAAGTTTGACCACTTCCTATGGGACATATATTTCGATATGAATATCTAATTAAAACTTTACGTCAGAATCGTGGAGCATTTGGATGAGTTGTGGGAGGATTATTTCATAGTATGTGAAATTTTGGTAATCCAATAAGTGGCAAATATGCCACTCATAAATTATGGTAATTTTTTTTTCAATTGATTTAAATTAGGCAATACCTACACACGCAAAAGAAACGCCCGGACAACGACTTGTCGTTGTTATTTTTAACAATAATTGATTGATATTAATATGAAACGTAATATCGCAAGTGCGTCGCAAGTAATTACCATAAGTTTAGTCTTTAGACTAAATTAATTTTCACTTACATTTTCGGATAAACTTCCAATTTCTTGGGACATTGGTGCCAAATGCCCTCGGCATAGTGTACCGACGCCGTTGCATTATTGCCAATAAATGATGAGAAAATCTACAAAAAATATGTTGCAACTAAAGTAAAACATTCACAAAAGTGTAATGAAAAGTTTTTTTCGACTTACTTGCAATAATTTTAGATGAAAACTTTAGAAAATATGAGGAAAAAAACACTTCACAACTTTTACACACAAAGTTAAGACGCTAAAACGCTAATTGACACTTTTGGTCGTTATTGTTTTGTTTTTTTGTTTATTCGTGTTCCGCCAAATCGTTCGAACAGTTCTAGAACCATCATTGAACAGTCCCTGATATGTCATAAAAAGTTTCAGTGAATTTGTAAAGTTTTAGTTTTGAATTAATCAATTTTTGTGAAATTCAAAACCAAAATAATAGCGATCAAGACGTTCAATTTATTTTTTTATCAAAGGTTTTTCGAAACTTCTAATTTTCCTCATTGGCAGCAGATGAATCATCATCGAAAATATAAGTATCAACAAATCCATTTATTTCAATTTCAAGAATTTCTTTTATAAATATTTTAGCCTTGAAGTTATTTTCAACCGTATATGCTAATTAAGTTGAACTATATAATTGTCATCATTTGTTACAACAATGTTATTTGACTCAATTGAGGCTTAGTTAAAGAACCAAAAGTTGGAAAAATAGATTTTATCTTCACTTGAAATTACACGGATTCAATGGCATTGAAATGCCGCAAAGATTTGCGGCAATCAGACATCGTTTAACATACATATATATATGATTTTTTTTCTTAATTATATCGAAAATATTGTTGGGAATGACAAAAAAAAATCCTGTGAAAGTTTAAGCTCATATTATTACGAGGTGCCGCATCGCAAATTTCGATTTTCCATTTAAATAACAAGGGAACAATATTCTCTTGCACTTTGGAATTTTATAGCTCACGTTGGTGACAATATTTCGGAATGACTAAGGTATATTCTTGTAGCAAATTGAACGATCTACAAAAAAGGTCTCGTACGAGTTTTTGATATATTTATTCCTTCAAAAGTTATTCGAGGTCAACGTGGAACTAAAGAGAAATTTTATGATTTTTTCAATTTTTTGACGCAACCATCAATTTTATGAGAAAATTTTATAGGACATTTTTTGTAGAGCACTTTTACTTCTATAACTTATCTCTATAAAAGTTTTTAATATTTTTCACAGGTCCTAGGTTATTTGCATTAAACTGAAAATTCCCTGAATTATTATATTTTTAACATAAAAATTATTTTTTTTATTTTAATTAAATAACTTGGGACCTGTGAAAAATATCAAAAACTTTTATAGAGATAAGTTATAAGAAAAAAAGTGCTCTACAAAAAATGTTCTATAAAATTTTCTCATAAAATTGATGGTTGCGTCAAAACATTGAAAAAATATTAAACCTTCTTTTTAGTTCAACTTTGACCTCGAATAACTTTTGAAGGAATAAATATATCAAAAACTTGTTCCAGACCTTTTTTGTAGATCGTTCAATTTTCTACAAGAATATACCTTGGTCATTCCGAAACATTGTCGTCACAAACGTGAGCTATAAAATTCCAAAGTGCATAGAATATTGTTTCCATGTTATTTAAATAGAAAATCGAAATTTGCTATGCGGCACCTCTTAACAGTAACATTAAAAGCTAAAACTTTCACAAGATTTTTTGTTGTCATTCCCAACAATATTTTCGATATAATTAATAAAAAAAAATCATAATTTTTATATAATTTTTTATATCAGTCTAATATATACGTCATATATATAAGGGTGTCCGTTATTCCCCAAATTGTTTTTTTACAGCGATCGCCCCCTGAATTTTTAGTTTAAGATATAAAATAAATTATCCAATACAATTAATCTCTTAATTTCTTGATTAAACCGTGGCGGAGCCAGGTTACATTTACCATTTAAATAACATGGGATTATTTGACTTTTTACCATTTAATTTTTTTTCTCGGAAACAAATGAATGAAAAGATTTATAATCATATTATTCTGACGTAAAATTTACCGCTCTACAAAAAAGGTCTTTTATAATTTTTCGATTAAATGACTCCATTAAAAGTTATTCAACATTTAACTTTGTGCCTCATATTTTCAACTTTTTGCTCATTTTTACTTTTTTTAACTCTAAAATCATTGAAAGAAAAGATAACAATTGTTATCATTAGAGGGCTAGTGATTATTTGTGTAAATTTTAAGGCTTGAATTGAAAATTAAACAAAAAAATCATTTTTTGGCAATTAAAACAGGTAACATAAGATCTGAATTCCTTATAGTCGTGAAATTTAATTTATCCATAATTAATTTTCGTACTTTAATCAATATTTTGTACCTACGAAGTCATTCTAATTAATGAGACTATCGACAAAAGTTCAATTAAAATTCGAATTTTTACCATTTTCCCTGACGCCATCTATGAGAAATTTCTTAGAACTTGTAGTCAACAAATTAAATGTTGATTAAATTACAAAATACAAATTAATTCAAGTAAAATGTTGAATAACTTTTACTGGAGTGATTTAATCGAAAATTTATCAGAGACCTTTTTTGTAGAGCGTTAAATTTTACGTCAGAATAATTTGAATACAAATCTTTTCATTCATTTTTTTGGAGAAAAAAAATTAAAAGTAAAGTCAAATAATCCCATGTTATTTAAATGGTAAAAGTAACATGATTCTGGTACGGTTTAATCAAGAAATTAAGAGCTTAATTGTATTGGATAGTTCTTTTTATATCTTAAACTAAAAATTCAGGGGACGATCGCTGTAAAAAAATCAATTTGGGAAATAACGAACACCCTAAAGCCCTAATGTATATCATTATTGGTGGTCGTAGTTGTACGACGATCATAATAAAAATGGAAACATTATCACTAATTGTTAATCTTTGTGCAGTCAACATTTATGCCATCGTCAATCATCTTTTATTGAGATGAGAAGCACAAAGTTTAACATTTTATGATTAGATTGTTAAGTTTATTTTTTCAATGGTTTCACCATAAATTTTATGATAATTACAAAGATTGAATTTAATTGTTGTTAACTTATGTCAGCTAGAAAAAAATAACCAGTTTACATCATCTTTAAGAATTGATTTATAATCTATAGTTTTGGATTATATTTGATATATGAGTTCGTGAAAATACTATAATATTTCTTCTTGTACTTATTTCATATTTATTTGTTAACTTTGAATCAACAAAAATTGAATTTCAACATTATTTTTTATCTTTTAATACAACTTTAAAACAACTAAAATCATTAATAACTTAAAAATTACAATTTTTAACATTAAAAATCTCAATATTTAACATCGATTAAAGCCAATTATCTATTCCAATCAAACAAAGCAATCGAATAAAAGTTTACTTTTCCAATCTAAAAATCATCATTTTAAATTTACGACAACAACGCATTTACATAAATTATTATTTTTTCTCCTTATTTAAATATTTTTTTCTTTTTGGGAAAAAGGTACTGCAGAGAAATGACCTAATTAAACATTATAAATATTCTAATTTTTATGTTTATCTCGAAATAAAAGATACGCCGGCGAATGACTTTTACTCGACGTAAAATCGTCTTGCAATTTTTCAATCATTTGATCCTTTGTCATCAATAACTGATTCATTTTTTCAATTTCCGCATTGAAGTCGGTCTTTAGCGTTGAAATTTGTGTATCTTGTTCTTGCATTTTACTTTCGACCGAATCCAAGTTTAGCATTGCGTCCGTTTGTAAAGTCTACAAGAAAAGAAAAGATTGAAAATATATTATGTGTGCAAAAAAGATTTTAATGCAAGATAATCAGGATACAGGTTGGTCGGTGTTAAAGGTATCAAGTATGAAATTATATGTTACTTTTAGCTGTGATTTTAACGAGTCCATTTGTTGGAGTGCACTTTCGGGAATGATGTGCGTTTGTTGATTTTCGCGGTGACGTTCTGCGGCCAATTGGCTGAGAAGTTTTTCCTGTTCATGCACCAAATCGCGGGAAAATGTAAACGCTCGTTGCAATTGACGTCGACATGCATCCCGAGACGTTTGCAAGCCAATCATTTGCGACTGTTGTTGATCATGACGAAGTTGCAACTTTCTACAAAAAGAAGCATAAATTAACAGATTTCCAATTCAAAAAAAAAAAAACGAAGACATCTCTAAATTACAAACCTTAACATTTTATCCATTGTACGAATATTAATTTGCATTTCTCGCTTTTCCGTGCGCAAATCAATTATTTCCTTTTCAAATTCAATGTTTTGTTGGTGCAATGTACGAATTTGGCCTTCAAATTTCGACTTGTCAGAGTCGTATTGTACTTTCAGGTCCTCGTAAATCCTAAAATTATATAAACGAAGAATTACAGAAAGTAAATCACATGTAGCGTACGACCCTTTAATCATAATGCCTCATTAGAATTGATAAACGCTGGGTAAACTTTATAAATCGTTGGTTTAATTTTAGTAAACAGTTCCCTAAAGTTAGTCCTTAGACTTCTGAATTTTCAAAATTATTTTTGCTCATTCGGTTCGTCATTTTTTTTTTTTCGTAAAAAGTAGAGTTTATTACAAGTGGCAAGTGATTTAATTATCACAAACTAAGCTAATATATTATACTATAAAGTAGACTGATTCAAAAAAATTATGATTTTTTTTTCTTAATTATATCGAAAATATTGTTGGGAATGACAAAAAACAAATCCTGTGAAATTTTAAGCTCTTGATATTAATATTAAGAGGTGCCGCATCGCAAATTTCGATTTTCCATTTACATAACATGGGAACAATATTCTCTTGCACTTTGGAATTTTATAGCTCACGTTGGTGACAATATTTCGGAATGACCAAGATATATTCTTGTAGACAATTGAACGATCTACAAAAAAGGTCTCGTACAAGTTTTTGATATATTTATTCCTTCAAAAGTTATTCGAGGTCAAAGTTGAACTACAGAGAAATTTTAATATTTTTTCAATTTTTTGACGCAACCATCAATTTTATGAGAAAATTTTATAGGACATTTTTTGTAGAGCACTGTTTTTCCTATAACTTATCTCTATAAAAGTTTTTGATATTTTTCACAGGTCCCAAGTTATTTAATTAAAATAAAAAAAATAATTTTTATGTTAAAAATATAATAATATGGGGAATTTTCAGTTTAATGCAAATAACTTAGGACCTGTGAAAATATCAAAAACTTTTATAGAGATAAGTTACAGAAAAAAAAGTGCTCTACAAAAAATTTCCTATAAGATTTTCTCATAAAATTGATGGTTGGGTCAAAAAATTGAAAAAATATTAAAATTTCTCTTTAGTTCAACTTTGACCTCGAATAACTTTTGAAGGAATAAATATATCAAAAATTTGTCGGAGACCTTTTTTTTTGATCGTTTAATTTTCTACAAGAATATACTTTGGTCATTCCGAAATATTGTCACCAACGTGAGCTATAAAATTCCAAAGTGCCAGAGAATGTTATTTAAATGGATATTCGAAATTTGCGATGCGGCACCTCTTATTAAGAGCTTAAACTTTCACAGAATTTTTTTTTATCATTCCCAACAATATTTTCGATATAATTAAGAAAAAAAAATCATCATTTTTTTTGAATCAGTCTATTATATAACCATTTATACTATTATACTATCAAAGATAATACTCTAGGCACACTTGTGGCGGCGCCACATTATAACACATTTCCCATCATGCATTGCAGGATAGGAATATTACACTGGGACAAAAAATTTGTAGATTTGAGCCCTTATTATTAATATTAAGAGGTCAATCATCTTTAATTTCGATTTTTTATTTGTACTTTGATTTTTGCGTCAATGCTGTCGAAACTATCAAGGTAAAAAAATTCATCTGCACACATATTTATAGAAAATTAAATTCCCTACAAAAAAGGTCTCTTTGAAAATTTTTGTCAGACACGCCCGTTTCCGAGTAATCAAGCTTCAGACATTGATATAATTTTTCAGATTTATCTTCTTTATTTTCGAACTTTGTAACTAACGAACAAATAAATATAAAGAAATGAATAATATAGATTCTTAAAGGGAATTTAATGCTCTACAAAAAAGGTCTCTTAACATGTTTACATAAAATCACTCGTTCAAAAATGATTCAACAAGAAAAAAACAATAAATTAATTTTTCCTTCAACTTTAATTGTGAATAACTTTTGGAAAAGTGATTTTGTGTAAAAACGTTAACAGACCTTTTTTGTAGAACAATAAATTCCCTTCAAGAATCTATATGGTTCATTTCTATATAGTTATTTGTTCGCTAATTACAAAATTCCAAAATAAAGAAGATAAATCCAAAAAATTATATCAATGTCTGAAGCTTGATTATTCGGAAACGGCATGTCTGGCAAAAATTTTCCAAAAGACCTTTTTTGTAGGGAATTTAATTTTCTATAAATATATGTGCAGATGAATTTTTTTACCTTGATAGTTTCGACAGCATTGACGCAAAAATCAAAGTACAAATAAAAAATCGTAATTAAAGATGATAGACCTCTTAATATTAATATTAAGGGCTCAAACTTTCCTGTTATTTCTTTATTTTGGTCACCTTAAACAATATTTTCGATATTCTTTTCCAAAAAAAAAAAAAAAAAAATGTCAATTTTTTTGGCCTAGACTAAGAAATACCTTCTTCTTTATTTATCTAAAGGAATATTAATAAAACCGTTTATTTTGAAAGTTAGTTAAGTCCATTTCAAGAACAATCCCTAAGAATAGAAACACAAGATATAAAGGGGGAGGGAATAATTGGCGTTTTTGTTAAAATCAGTAATATCTGAAGATTTAGCAGTTAAATAATTAACATACTTTGTTCTAATTACAAGAAGAAGAATCACCATATCTAAATGAACTTACGCCACTTTCAAAATAAACGCGTCAAATAATATTTCATACGGATATGTAATAAATTTTTATATCATCTAGGATTAATATCGGCAACTTCAAATGTCCTTCTAAGATACAATAGTTCGCATTATTTGTTTGAAGAAAAAATTCAAACAAGATTTCGGTTATTTCATAACAAACAATGTCTATTGTTGTTGTTATTTAAGTGACAAACTAAGGTTAAAGATAAGATTTTTAAAAAAAAAAAAAAACTGTTGTAAATATTTTGAAACATTTATTGACAAGGCTTGTAAATTACACAGGTTGCTCCATTAGAAAAAAAAATGACGTCATACGAAGAATTTTGAAATTTGAATCAGTCTGAAGATATGTACGAATTTCTTCTGGATACGTCACGTATCCACCATGAGGCCACCTGTGTATTTTATAAACCTTGATTTATTGATACCTTTTATTATCCGCGATGGTTGTGTTGTGCACCGAAATGGGAATGAAATTTTCATTATCCTTTTTCTGATTCGATATTGTTTCCAACAGGACTTGATGTTTCCCTTGCAACGTATACAAATCAGTGCGAGTCTTATGAAACTCCCCATGCAATTGATCATAATCACGTGTCATACTTTCAACTACAAAAAAAAGAAAAAACGGTTTACCTCAATTGTTTAAAATTTTAAAAGTCGATTGTTGGCATTTCTTTTTGATAAATGACCATTGAAATTGTAACCAATTACGTGCACAAATAGATTAGTTTTAATAACTATGATTATTGATGATTTACAGTATGGTATCACCAAGTAGATCCATTTTTCAAATTTACGATAAGAAAACATGTTTATATTGGAGTTTTCCATGTTTAATCGAATAGTGTGTGTGGAAAGTACGTCGCCAAAAAAATTGGTTTGTATATACCTTTTTGTTCGTACATTTTCAATAGTTCTTGCATTTTATCATTGAAATTTTTGCATTTTTGATTTAATATTTGATTTTTTTCGCGTAAAAGTATCAACTCTTTGGTTATTTCCTCGGATGTTTCATCGTTCTTCAAACACTTGTCCTCGTCGTCGACGATTTTCTTGTGCAGAATATCATTTTCGGCAATGATATCTTTAAGTTTACCAGTGGCATAGTCTAATTCTTTTTGATATTTGCGAATGATTTCATCTTTTTCACTAATGGCATCTTGATAGGCGTCGAGCAGTGGCGCCAAGGTATGCGTGTTCACATTGCCCCAACTAACCGGAACCGGATTTTCATTGTACTGTGGTTCTTCGGCTAGAATGTCATCCTTGAATTTACCACGCAGTTTGTCCTGATAGCGTTCAAGTTGAACATTCAGACGGAAGACCACATTCTTTAGCATTTCCAAATCTTGATTGAGATTTTTGTTGGCCGTTTCTAGTCGATCGATTTCGACACGAGCTTGCGAAAAGTCGCGTTCCAGGTGGCCGCAATTGCGGCACGATTCTTGCAAAACTTTATTTTCGCCTTTCAGTTGGTCCAGCTCGAGCAAATAGTGGTCGTTGATTTCTCGAAGATGGTCACACGACAAACATATCGCTCCTTTGGCTGAGGCTTGTTCTAATTTTTTGTACAAAAAATTCAGTTGCTCCTCTTTTTGTTGCATCAATTTATCGATTTGTTCAATGCGTTCGTTCAGCGTTAAATTTTCGACTAAAAGTTTTTCGTTTTCAGTGTGCAACGAATCAACATGT
Source organism: Sisyra terminalis (assembly GCA_958496175.1). Lineage (NCBI taxonomy): Eukaryota > Metazoa > Arthropoda > Insecta > Neuroptera > Sisyridae > Sisyra > Sisyra terminalis. The sequence goes on along the minus strand of OY292279.1, from coordinate 46,494,113 downwards.
GGCACGGGATGCTGTTTGGGCGCTTTGCGCCCATCAATAACCGTGGTGCATATATTTTTCTCGTTTGGCTTCAACTCATCAATGTTCGAGTATGCAGCCTCTGCACTTTCCGCATACGAAATTGGCGTAAAATTCGCTGCAAACGAATGCTTATGCGTGGGAAAATCCGGATTGAATCGAGATGCAGACGATTTCCGTCGATGATGCGACTTATGCACACCGACCACCTGCTTTTTCACCACCTTCTTGTCGCCGGTTTTGCTGCAGGTTTGCAACAAATCAACCACGGCTCCTTTCGACTGATAAATCGGCGTCGTGGCCAACGGATGCGATCGAATCACCGTTGGATCTGAAAAATCATGAGATTTCCGCACCGGCTTCTCAGGTCTCCGGACCAACTTTTCCACGTCCGGCGATGTAAAGCTGCTCGTCGGAGTTTTCGGAGATATAATTTGAAAGAGTGGAAGTTTTGGTTTCGATCCACTCGTCTCACTTTCTCGAGACATTTTTTTCTAAGTCTAAAATTCATTATTTAATCAATATCGACATAAATTTAATTTCCTAGGATACGTACCGCCCAAAATGGCCCCGATAAATTACTTTTATTGGATAGTTTCACGAATTTCACGGTGATTTCACATTCTGACATTCAGCCATTTGTAAACAATTTGATTGTCGCTAGGCAACCAGTGGTGTAAAGTTCACCACGCATGACCACTACCAATTATTTGATTTACAAAGCTTTAAGCTTTCATTGTTGATTTAACAAAACGTAAAACTTGCGACAAAACAATGCAAAACTTTTCATGAAAGACTTGGCTATCTTTCACCTAACAAAGGAATAAACTTAATGGTTGCTAGGAGATATATTTTTATAAACACCAAACAAATTTACGCTCGACTGCCTCGGTTTTCACCCTACTCTCTTGCAATAATACAAGGGGTTGTATTATTATCGTTAAATCATTTTTGTTCTATTTGGTTTTCAGAATTTTAATGTCTTTAACTGTTTTACAATCGCTGACACAAATCGGTCGAAAAGAAAAAAAATTATGGATCATGTTTTGTTGAAAATTTAATTCTCTACAATTAAGTATTCTTTCATTTTTACGATTTTGGTCACCGTTTAGGAAATAAATGGAAAAGACCAAAATTAAAATTTTTGCCAGACACGCCGTTTCTGAATCATCAATCTTCAGACATTGATATAATTTTTTGGATTTATCTTCTTTATTTTGAAATTTTATAACTAACGAACCAATAAATATATAGAAATCAATAATATAGATTCTTGAAGGGAATTTAATGCTCTACAAAAAAGGTCTCTTAACATTTTTACATAAAATCACTCGTTCAAAAATGGTTCAACAATGAAAAAAACAATAATTTAATTTTCCCTTCAACTTTAATGGCGAATAACTTTTGAAAAAGTGATTTTATGTAAAAACGTTAAGAGACCTTTTTTGTAGAGCATTAAATTTCCTTTAAGAATCTATATTATTCATTTCTATATATTTATTGGTTCGTTAGTTACAAAATTCCAAAATAAAGAAGATAAATCTAAAAATTATATCAATGTCTGAAGCTTGATTATTCGGAAACGGCATGTCTGGCAAAAAATTTCTAAAGACCTTTTTTGTAGAGAATTTAATTTTCTATAAATATATGTGCAGGTGTTTTTTTTTACCTTGATAGTTTGACAGCATTGACGCAAAAATTAAAGCACAAATAAAAAATCGAAATTAAAGATGATAATCGTCTTAATATTATTATTAAGGGCTCAAACTTCCCCGATATTTTTTTTTTTTGAATCAGGCTACTATATCGCCATTTGTACTATTATACTATCAAAGTTAATACTCTAGGCACACTTGTGGCGGCGCCAAATTATACCACGTTTCCCATCATGCATTGCAGGATAGGAATACTAGACTGGAACAAAAAATTGGCGCTTTTTTTTGGAAAAGTATATCGAAAATATTGTTCAAGGTGATAAGAAAAAAATATCGGAAAGATTTGAGCCCTTTATATTAATATTAAGAGGTCAATCATCTTTAATTTCGATTTTTTATTTGTGCTTTCATTTTTGCGTCAATGCTGTCAAACTATCAAGGTAAAATAATTCATCGGTATATATTTTTATAGAAAATTAAATTCCCTACAAAAAAGGTCTCTTTGAAAATTTTTGCCAGACACGCTCGTTTCCGAATCATCAAGCTTCAGACATTGATATAATTTTTAGATTTGTCTTCTTTATTTTGGAATTTTGTAACTAACGAACAAATAAATGTACAGAAATGAATAATGTGGATTCTTGAAGAGAATTTAATGCTCTACAAAAAAGGTCTCTTAATACTTTAACATAAAATCACTTTTTCAATAGTTGATTACTATTAAAGTTGAAGAGAAAATTAAATTATTGTTTTTTTCATTGTTGAATCATTTTTGAACGAGTGATTTTATGTAAAAATGTTAAGAGACCTTTTTTGTAGAGCACTAAATTCTCTTCAAGAATCCACATTATTCATTTCTATATATTTATTTGTTCGTTAGTTACAAAATTCCAAAATAAAGAAGATAAATCTATAAAATTATATCAATGTCTGAAGCTTGATTATTCGGAAACGGTGTGTCTGGCAAAAATTTTTCGAAATTATTCGAAGATCTCATCAAAAACTTTTAAAACTCGTACACATGAAAGTTTGATGATGAATATCTTTTGAACGGTTAATTTAATCGCCAAAACATAAGAAACCATTTTTATAGAGCAGTTAATTTCCACCAAAAATTTGTATTGCACATTGTATAAGAGTCATTTATTGTCGAGTTATAAAATTCATAAACAAAAATTTAATTTGTCTTAAAATAATCAAAATTAAATCCTTAATATCTTTCAAATGGTGAGGCTTACGGAAAAAATTTACAATACCTTTTTTGTAGAGCATTAAATTTTCTAAAAAATTCTTTCAGAACATTTTTCTGTACAATTGATAAATGATGAGGTATGAATTTTTTTCTATTGGACTGAGAAAAAAATACAAAACTGCGATGCGGAGGATCTTCCTATTAAAAAATGAAAAGCTCATACTTGGTGAGAATTTTTTTACGGTGTCTAACAACCCATTTTTCCGGGTCACTTGTAAAAAAAAAAATAATCGATTTTTTTGACCCACCCTAATCACCAACATAATATAACAACGATAAAAGTCATGATAATTATAAATAAATTCAACCACTTAATTTCGTCCAGGATTTCTTAATAAAATATAAGAAAAACAATTGGAAATAAGTAGCAAATATCGCAGTTTTTAAAAAAAAAAATGTTTCCTGAATTCCATGGAAGCAATATTGGAACAGAAAAGGAAGAAGTCTCTCTCTGTCTTTGTGCCATGCCGGCACGCAATTGGCTGAGTGACTTCTTTCTCTCTCCTACCAATGCGAATGTTCATATAGATTGTTCTGGAACAATGGAGTACATTCTAGAATGTTGGGTTGCGCTCATTTACCATCTAACTTTTGAAGCTTTTGAAGAAGTTTATTTAATTTTAAATTTCACTAAAACATAACTTTGGAAGCAACAATGCCACGCAGTCGTTTTACATCCTCTTGTTTTAAATTTTTCCTGAAGATTTTTCCATTCATAAGCTAAAAAACTTCTTGTTAGTCTTCAATAAAGTCTTGGAATTTATTGGACTTGCAATAAAAAACATAAGTTTGTGCTTTTCACACGTAAAAAAAAAATAGCGAAAACATTATCAAATTGGTTGATAAGACGTTTTTTTTTTTTATGATCGTTTTGGGGGGAAATGGTTTAATATCATTTTTGTTGAAACATCTTCAAAATTTTTTCGTTTTATATACCAACGTATGTATATGAACTTGAGGAAAATAACCAAACAATAAATCCTGTAATTTAGATAAGAACTTTTATAATGCTACGCAAGTTTGATATCAAAATTTTTTTCAGAATCTTTCGTTTATTCAATGATAAGCCACGAAATTAAATATTCACCATCGAAAATGAACGGTAAAATATTAAATAATTGCAATATATATAAATGCAAATTTTTGATGTAATGTTTGATTTTTAGGTGGTAAATTTTGGAGTTGCTTTATTGTATTTTCGATTTTTTGGATTCAAACATCGCAATGTGCAAGTCCTTCGTGTACGTTTCAGCAATTTGTCAGTCCCAATCAGGTGTACTATATATACAGTCCAGGATATCCGACCAATTATCGAGGAGTGCAGGATTGCATTTGGACTGCAACGGCTGCAGCTAATACACAAATGAGACTCACATGTTCCAACGTACGACTACCTTATGTAAGTAACGTAATCTTCAATATTTATCAACATTTTCTTTAAAAAAAAAACAACGTAAAACACTAAAACTGCTTAAAAATCACTTATAAAAGAATCATAGTGCATTAATATCTATCAACATATGGGGGAAATCCAAACATTTCCGGTTGAAAATCCAAAAGTGAGTCCAGCACCAGCGTCGCATTATTCGTCAATGTTTTGGGCAAATTTTTATCGGGCACCATTACCACAGGCATGTGGGCAGCCACGGCAGCCTCCACTCCATTGATGGCATCTTCAAACACTAAACATTCTTCCGGTTTAGCAATCGGTGGCTCAAAACGTTTAGCACATACCAAAAAGATATCGGGAGCCGGTTTTCCATTGACCGTTTCCGGATCACTGCTGGCCAATACTTTATGATGGAACAAAGAAAACAATTCCTGATGATTTTGCGTTTTTAAGGCAAAACTATAATTGCTGCTGGACGTAGCCAATGCAATTGGTACTTGCGATCTAACCAAATGCCGAATTAATCTTTCTGCTCCTAAAAATTGCACAATTAAACACTGATTTTGACTAAAAATGTAATTGTACCAGGCTGTAGTGCTACATTTGGTAACATATCACTATAGTTAGCCTGTAATTCCATGTAATATTGGTCAGAAGTAATTGGTAATTGATAATATTCGACTATAAATTGTGCAGTCGCTGCACTATTCATTCCCATGCGTTTGAAATTCATTTCCTCACTTAAACTGCACTTTCCATATTTATTAAGTATTGCATTGATGGCCGTCTCGTAAATCGGTTCGGAATCCAGCAATAAGCCGTCCATGTCAAAGATGACATGAGTGCATCTCGAAAATTTAACAATTTTGCATAGCGCACAAGTGGTACAATTTGAACACATTGCACCAATTAGTTGCATTCAATGGCATTATCATCAATTTTGTATGACACTCAAGGCTATTTGATTATTATTATTTTTTTTATCGGTTAATGTCATAAATGTTACAAAACACTGAAGAAATAATTTTTTGAAGGATTTGTGATGAAATTTTTTTCTTGTTATAGGTAAAATAATAAAAAAATATTTTTTTTTTGTTTATTATGCACTTTTGTGAGTCAATAGTTGTAAATAGTAAGTTTTAAGAAGAAAAAAATAAAAAAAAAATTCGCCCCCGGGTGGGGTCGAACCACCAACCTTTCGGTTAACAGCCGAACGCGCTAACCATTGCGCCACGGAGGCTCTTGGTATTGTATACGAAAATTAGGTATATAAATAAGTCATACGAATGCTTCTACATTGATATGATGCATAAATTATATTTTATTGCAATAACTGCAATTTAATCGCATAAAACTGACTAAAATTAATTGCAAAAGTCTCCGATTTAACTATCAACCCAATTCAAATGACACTACTCCAATATTGATAATTAGTTACTCGTGTTTTACAACTTTTTTGATCCCTCTTAACACATCATTTAAATATTTTTCTCAAATTTGATACAAAATTTAATAATTTAATGTTCCCATACGATTTGATACACTTTGGACAAAATTTTGCATTCCAAAAAATTAATTTTTTAAACTATAATATCATTTTACCATTAGTTAAACTATCGTTAAAATTTTTTTAAATCATTTTTTTTTAAATTTGATGCATAAATTCCTTTAGAAATAATTTTAATTAATGATTGTACTTTAGTATTGGTTCTGCAATGATATACGTACATACGTGTTACGCGTATTGCCTATACTTAACATTAGTTATCAAGTAATACCAAATCAATGGTATGGAATTAAAAATTTCAATTTTCAAAATAGGAATTAGAAAATTTATATAATCAATACCTGGATTTTTTAATCGTATTATTATACGATTTGATTTAGGTTGGACAAAATTTTGATAAAGTTTTGCATTTCAAAAAGTTTCATTTAAATATTTATTTTTCTCAAAGGGTCCAGCAGGATCCACATGGCCAGTTGGCCCCCAAAATAGGAACCTACATCGAAACTTACGTCAAAATATTGGCTTGATATACAAAAACATTTTATATACTTTTCGCGACCAAATTCCTCTTTAACCTTGAGATATTGGCAAAAATGTCCCACCCCCACATGGCTATTTTTCAAAGTTATATATCTCAAAAACTAATTAAGCTAGAGAAGTGAAACCAACGCGAGGCTGTAGATTATTTTACAGAGTATATCATATAATTTTTTGAAATTTTTAGAAAAAAAAATTATACAAAAAAAATCCAAAAAACCGATAAAATATTTTTTTTTTGTGTGGATCTGAAAATGACAATCACCAAAAAAATATATTTTATGCTTCTACATGAGCACTATAACTCATAAAAATTGCGTTGAAAAATAGTTGGTGCAACACTTTGAAAAAAAAATAAAATGTGATTATCGTCTAATAGTATACTTGGGTTTTATTTTTTTTTCGAAGTGTTGTACCAACTTTTTTTTCACAAAATTTCAATTAAAAATAGGCCACATGTAGGAGCAAAATATATATTATTTTCATAATTATAAGTCTAAGGAAACATTTTAAAAAAAAAATTTAATTAGTTTTTTTTTTCTATATTTACGATTTACGTGCTACGAGATACTAACGAAATTATTTTAGTTTCATAATAATCCAGTTGTAATCAATTATAACAATGACGATATTTTTATTTCTTATTTTAATAAAAATTGAACAGTAGTTGTTTTTTTTTCTTTTGGGATCAATTATTTTGATCTTGAAAGAAATCATCTTAAGAGTAAATATAGAAAAACCAAAAAAAAACTAGTAAAAAAAAATTTTTTTTTATGTTTCCTTAGACTTACAAATATGAAAAAAATATATGTTTTGCTCCTATATGTGGCCTATTTTTTATAGAAGTTTTGTGAAAAAAAAGTTGGTGCAACACTTCGAAAAAAAATAAAACCAAGGTATACTATTAGGCGTAAATCACATTTCATTTTTTTTCAAAGTGTTGCACCAACTATTTTTTCACACAATTTTTATGAGTCATAGTGCTCATGTAGAATCATAAAATATATTTTTTTCGTGATTGTCATTTTTAGAGAACACTTCAAAAAAACTTATTTCATTTGTTTTTTGAATTAAAAACTAATTAAAAATATTTTTTTTATGTTTCCTTAGACTTACAATTATGAAAATAATATATATTTTGCTCCCATATGTTGCCTATTGTTTATTGAAGTTTTGTGGAAAAAAAAGTTGGTGAAACACTTCGAAAAAAAGTAAAACCGAGGTATATTAGTAAGCGTAAATCACATTTCATTTTTTTTCAAGGTGTTGCACCAACTTTTTTTTCACGCAATTTTTATCAGTTATAGTGCTCATGTAGACGCATAAAATATATTTTTTTCGTGATTGTCATTTTCAGAAAACACATAAAAAAAAAAATCATTTTTTTTTGGATTTTTTTTATATAATTTTTTTTTCTAAAAACTTCAAAAAAATATATGATATACTCTGTAAAATAATCTAAAGCCTCGCATTAGTTTCACTTCTCTAGCTTAATTAGTTTTTGAGATATATAACTTTGAAAAATAGCCATGCGGGGGGACATTTTTGCCCATATCACAAGGTTACCAAGCCGATATTTTGACGTAAGTTTCGATATAGATTCCTATTTGGGGGCCAACTCGCCATGTGGATCCTGCTAGACCCTTAGATACAAAATTTAATAATTTAATAATGTTCCCATACGATTTGATAAAGTTTGAACAAAGTTTTGATTAAGTTTTGCATTCCAAAAAGTTAATTTTTTACACTAAAATTTCATTTTACCATTAGTTAAACTATCGTTAAAAATTTTTAACTCATTTTTTTTAAATTTGATGCATAAATCCCTTTAGAAATAATTGAAATCAATTATTTTAATTAATAATTGAATTTTAGTACTGGTTCTGCAATGCTATACGTAGTACATACGTGTAACGCGTATTGCCTATACTTAACATTAGTTATCAAGTAACACCAAATCAATGGTATGAAATTAAAAATTTCAATTTTCAAACAAGAAATTATAAATTTTATTTAATTTATACCGAGATATTTTAACCGTATTGGTTTTTAAGCTAAATATTGTTGTTTTTTTCAGTCTCCAAGCTGTTCCCAAGATAAACTTTTGGTATCGAAAACCGGAAGAGCCAATTTTGCGGATGCCAACATTTATTGCGGAACTACACAATTCACAATCGATTCTACCTCAAATACAATGACTATTGGTTTGTATCTTTTGTATTTTCAAGAATTTTCTTAGTAAAAAAAAAAAAACTTTAATATTTAAAGGTTTGAAATCGCCTTCATCCTCGCAAGGTGGTCAATTTTTGTGCACGTTATCTGCAATAGCTCCGGTGACAAACTGTGATTGCGGTTGGCAAAATCAGGTAAACATTTTTTTTTCTAATTTTTTGAAATTAGAAGATTAAAAGTTTATTGTTTTAGAAACGAATTGTCGGTGGCACTAGCACGGATGTTAATGAGTTTCCAATGATGAGCGGTCTGATAAGCACTGATACCCGAGCGATATTTTGCGGTGCAACAATCATATCAAACTTCTATGCAGTTTCTGCCGCCCATTGTCTGACAACAGGCAGTAATACAATGCAACTACGTCCTATTTCTTCCACCGGATTACTAGTGGGTGATTGGGATATTTCAACCGGTAAAATCGGTCAAATAAAATTGAAAAAAAAAAAAAACAAACGTTGATTTTTAATTTTATGTGACAACCAGGTCAAGATACGCAAGCTGCAAAACTTTATGCCGTGGCTCAATTCATTTTGCATCCATCCTATGTGATTCAAAACTTTCAAAACGATATTGGATTGATACGAACGGCACAATCTATAACTTTCAGTCTTTTCGTGGGGCCAGTATGTTTACCGTTTAGCTATCGAACTTCAAACATTGAAGGCATTGCCGTCACCGCCCTCGGTTGGGGCACCGTATCGTTTGGAGGACCCCAATCTGACATTTTGCAAAAAGTCAACTTGAACATAGTTTCTCGAAGTCAATGCCAAGCTACTTATCCTAGTTTATTACAAACACAATTTTGCACTTTTACCGCCAACAAAGATGCATGTCAGGTACCCATAGTCATTTTTCTTGTAAATCAACATGCATTTGTATATCTTTCATTTATATTTAAAGGCCGATTCTGGTGGTCCGGAACTATGGCGAAGTTCTTTCAACACACGAGTTCAACTAATGGGAATTATTAGTTATGGAAAAGCCTGTGCTGCTAGAACTCCGGGAGTTAGTACCGATGTTCGGGCATATCTTGACTGGATCATCCAAAACACGCCAGGTAATAATAAATATTAACATTGGTGAAAGATTTAAAAGTATTAATCGTAATTTATCTTTTTCCAGGAACAAATTACTGTGTAAAACCTTAAAAGAGTTACCTGTTGTATTTATAATAAAAAAACTTTTTTAAAATCTCTTTTATTTATAAAATTATTTTCAAAGGGAAATTTTACGAATAGTGAATAGGTGGAGCTTTAAAAAAATAATTAAATATTGTTTGCAAATCGTGCACTTTGGAATAGCTCACGTTGGTGACAATATTTCGGAATGACCAAGGTATATTCTTGAAGAAAATTGAACGATCTACAAATTAGTTCTCGTACAAGTTTTTGATATATTTATTCCTTCAAAAGTTATTCGAAGTCAAAGTTGAACTAAAGAGAAATTTTAATATTTTTTCAATTTTTTGACGCAACCATCAATTTTATGAGAAAATTTTATAGGACATTTTTTGTAGAGCACTTTTTTTCCTATAACTTATTTCTATAAAATTTTTTGATATTTTTCACAGGTCCTAAGTTATTTGCATTAAACTGAAAATTTTCATTTTCCTTTTACATAACATGGGAACAATATTCTCTTGCACTTTGGAATTTTATGGCTCACGTTGGTGACAATATTTTGGAATGAACAAAGGATATTCTTGTAGACAATTGAAGGATCTACAAAAAAGGTCTCTTACGAGTTTTTGATATATTTATTCCTTCAAAAGTTATTCGCGGTCAACGTTGAACTAAAGAGAAATTTTAATATTTTTTCAATTTTTTGACGCAACCATCAATTTTATGAGAAAATTTTATAGGATATTTTTTGTAGAGCACTTTGTTTCCTATAACTTATTTCTATAAAATTTTTTGATATTTTTCACAGGTCCTAAGTTATTTAATTAAAATAAAAAAAAAATGTTAAAAATATAACAATTCAATTTTCAGTTTCATGCAAATATCTTAAGACCTGTGAAAAATATCAAAAACTTTTATAAAGATAAGTTATAGGAAAAAAAGTGCTCTACAAAAAATGTCCTATAAAACTTTCTCATAAAATTGATGGTTGCGTCAAAAAATTGAAAAAATATTAAAATTTCTCTTTACTTCAACTTTGACCTCGAATAACTTTTGAAGGAAGAAACATATCACAAACTTGTTCGAGACCTTTTTTGTAGATCGTTCAATTTTCTACAAGAATATACTTTGGTCATTCCGCAATATTGTCGTCACCAACGTGAGCTATAAAATTCCAAAGTGCAAGAGAATATTGTCCCCATGTTATTGAAATGGAAAATCGAAATTTGCGATGCGGCACCTCTTAATATTAATATTAAGAGCTTAAACTTTCACAGAAATTTTTTTTTGTCATTTCGAACAATATTTTTGATATAATTAAGAGAAAAAATTCTTCATTTTTTTGAATCAGTCTAGAGGATATCCTCGTTAATTTTTTTAATATACAATCTAATTTAAGACCATTCGAAAAGACTAATATATTCCATTCGTTAATTATATCGAAAATATATTTGGGAGTGACAAAAAAAATCCTGTGAAAGCCAAAGCTTTTATTATTAATATTAAGAAGTGCCGCATCGCAAATTTCGATTTTCCATTTAAATAACATGGGACCAATATTCTCTTGCTCTTTGGAATTTTATAGCTCACTTTAGTGACAATATTTCGGAATAACCAAGGTATTTTCTAGTAGAAAGTTGAACGATCTACAAAAAAGGTCTCGCACAAGTTTTTGATATATTTATTCCTTCAAAAGTTATTTGAGGTCAAAGTTGAACTAAAGAGAAATTTAAATATTTTTTCAATTTTTTGATGCAACCATCAATTTTATAGAACATTTTTTGTAGAGCACTTTTTTTCCTATAACTTATATCAATAAAAGTTTTTGATATTTTTCACAGGTCCTAAGTTATTTGCATTAAACTAAAAATTCCCTGAATTATTATATTTTTAACATAAAAATTGTTTTTTTTATTTTAATTTAATAACTTAGGACCTGTGAAAAATATCAAAAACTTTTATAGAGATAAATTATAGAAAAAAAAGTGCTCTACAAAAAATGTTCTGTAAAGTTTTCTCATAAAATTGATGATTGCGTCAAAAAATTGAAAAAATATTAAAATTTCTCTTTAGTTCAACTTCGACCTCGAATAACTTTTGAAGGAATAAATATATCAAAAACTTGTTCGAGACCTTTTTTGTAGATCGTTCAATTTTGTACAAGAATATGCCTTGGCCATTCCGAAATATTGTCACCAACGTGAGCTATAAAACTCCAAAATACAAAAGAATATTGATCCCATGTTATTTAAATGGAAAATCGAAATTGGCGATGCGGCACCTCTTAATATTAATATTAAGAGCTTAAACTTTCACAGATTTTTTTTTTTGTCATTTCCAACAATATTTTTGATATAATTAAGAAAAAAAATTCAACATTTTTTTTTTGAATCAGTCTAGTATTTATAATAAATGATGCTAAAATTAATAAGTTTCAAAAAAGATTTAATTATGCTAATCCAAAATTTAATACTATCAGTTCTATCAATATCATCAGCATATTAACATATAGAATGCAGGTATGAATTATTATAAGACTAGCATAATGTTTAAAGATCTAAAAATAAATCAAACTTTAGTAAAACAAGTTTAAATCATCACAACAGTGTAGTAACTAATGGATTATAAAAGTAAACACTTATTTTTCATCAATTGATTGATATTTGGGATATCAAAAACTTCCCGCTTTTAATTTGAATTTTTAGTTGCTTTATTTTTCGTACGGCGCATGCCCTTAGATTGACACATGGTGATAGACGCTCATTTGTTTTGGTAATTATAATTATTGCAAAATTAATAATTTAAATCATATTAATCAACCAAAGCAACGATGAAATTAAGATCAAAGTTATTTATAATTTTTGGGGGTGTATTATTTATATTTAGGTAAGTAATTTTTTTGTAAGGTAATGAATTAGGTTATCATCAATGTTGATATTTGTTTCCTCAGTTTAATGCGATTTTTTCTAGTTTATTGGAAAATTTGGGCCTGAAAAACATTATTGCCAGTTAATTTATATCTTTTGCTATGAAGGTAAGCAGAATTTGAGATGAGATGCATAATATTTTATTAGATATCTCTTTGGAAAAAAGAGCTGTTCATTTTCGGTGTTCGCATTGTTCGTTTCATGTGATTTTTTTCGTTATTTATTACAAGAATTTGCCCAAAAAGTTTTTAACAGTATATTTTGAAGGTTTTCCTATGTACCAATGTAAAATTTATAAACAATTATAAAGTTTTGTATGAGAAAATCCATTGATAATTTCACCCCTACTTAGTTGGATTGGATACCAGAACTTCATCGATTTTTTTTCATTATTAAATCTAATCCAAATGGGGTGAAAAGTATATAAAGATTTAGTTTGGGAATTAGTCTATAGATTTGTGTGAAATTTTAAGCGGAATTGATAAATTTTGTATCAATAAATCTATAAAAATGTTTGTTTTCCCCACTACGGTTTTGAATGATGACATTAGATGATTTTTTTCTTATACTAAAAGTATATAATTTAGTAAAATTAGTTTCTAATAAGTTAGTTCCGTTATTATTTTATATGTTTATAAAAAAAAAATTAATGCAATCAATAAATTTTCTAGGAAATAAGTCTTTGAAAGAACTAACTTTGTAACGTGAATTTAAACTGTAACGTTTATGGATTTTTTTTATTAGTTACTAAAGTATATCATCCTTTTAAAGTTTATTATGTATTAACTAAGATATTATTCTATAAGTCTGTAAAGTTTAAAGTGCATTTGATCTATTTTTGGGGAAAAAACACTTAGTTTACGTTGAAATTATGAGTTTATAGCAATAAAAAAATACCTTGAACAATGTTTAGTTAATGGGTCGAGATATTTTTCCATTAATTTATAAGAACAATATAATTTTACCAAGTCTATAATTTTAAGTCTTACCAAAGTTCCAGAACGCCTGATTCTTTCAAACTACCTTAAACTTAATATTATTTTTTTTCAATTGCAATAATTTCTGTGTCCTTATTTATATATTTTATATGACAATTAATCTTTTATTACGCCTAATTTGAAAAGAAAAAAAAGATAAGAAGTTTCATAGATAAAAAATTTAAATCAACAATGTCTTTTCTGTGTAACTTTCAATGATTTTCATACCTCACAATAAGTAAATACGGAATTTCGAAAAACACAATCAACACGCAAAATGTTAAAATTAGGTTTGCATGATTATAATTTTTATGTTTTTTTTTATTTTTTGGGCCTTTTTAGGATTGTTTTTGGTGGCAATTTGTTTGTCCTGCATTTATGGAGCGATTGATCCCACGTGCAACTATAGACAACTGTCCAAACCGAAGGTTAAATATTATATTTACAATTCCGAGTATCCGAAGAAGTATGCGAAAATTCGTTCGTGTCGATGGTGGGCGGAAAGTGCTGCCGGTACAACGTTGACGTTGAATTGCCAACAATTTGATTTGCCAATGGTAATTTTTTTTTGTTCTTCAATTATATCACAAAAGTTTAGATCGACAAGAAAATTTCCCAAAACTCTAGATACTTCTCTCTTTTGATTATCTCAATCAAAACATTTGATTGATTTGATTTCTTTTGTAGAGCACCAATTGTATGAAGGACCGCATGGATATATCACTAACTGGTGACTTGAATTTCAAAAATGCTCACAAATATTGCGGAGTCGGAAAATTTTCAATCACATCCGAGAAAAATGCAATGACAATTGGTAAGAATTTCCTTTCCTACACAGGTGAATAATTGTGGGCTTTAACTACTTAATTTTGTCAAGGATACACATCCGTTCCGGGAACCGTTGGAGGTAAATTTCTTTGCACCCTGACTGTGAATGTTCCGGCTAATAAAACCGTTGATCCTGGAACTACTTGCGACTGTGGATGGCAAAACAATGTACGATTGAAAACAGGATCTGCCAATTAATTTTACTTAGTGGATATTTGAGTTTTAGAAGCGCATTGTGGGAGGATCGGCGACGGGGGTAAATCAATTTCCCATGGTGAGTGCTGTTGTGGAAATTCTCACGAAATCAATCTGCTGTGGGGCGACCATTATTGCCCCACGTTATGCCATATCGGCCGCACATTGTTTGACATCTTCTGGAACGATGCAACTACGAAATGCTGCACAAACTGGACTTTTAGTGGGCGATTGGGATGTAACCACCGGTTGGTAACACTATTCAAATTTTAATCTTACAATTATGCTTTGATATAATTTAAAACCTAAATACTAAAGGACCGTTTTAGTACTCATTGATTTCAATTCGGGTAAATTAAGGTACCTCTTTATTAGTGCAGGAATGTACTTCGAAAATTACGATAAATTAACCGATGATAAATAAATCTTTCAAACTTTTATTGATCTAATAATTCAGTTTAAAGAAAGCCATTTTAAATCATAGCTTGCTGTTTGTAGGCAATATGCATAACATATATGTAGCGCTGGTTGCATACACACAATATTGATTCTTCTTTCAAATATGTACCTTATTTTCGGAAAGTAATACTGCAAAATTTTTATAAAATGTTTGTGAAGATATATTATAGGTCGCAATAATGTATAACGGACGAAAATTATCACTTTAGTGATGAAAAAGTTAATTTTTTAGTACAGCATAAAGCACATTAAGTCCTAACAACAAAACAGTATAAATTTATCATTTTTCAGGCATGGATACCGCGGCCGCAAAGTTGTACGCCATCGAAAAATTCATAATCCATCCGAACTATGCATATTTACATTTTAAAAACGACATTGGCCTGATAAAAACCGCTCGAAATATTGTCTTCTCGCGGGAAGTGGGTCCCGCATGTCTTCCGTTCAACTACCGAAATCTGAATCTTGTCGGCAAACAAGTGGCAGTTTTAGGTAAAAATTGTCGCCACCTTTTTCCCATGTGTCAAATACGTGACGTTGTAGACGTTTAAGGTTGGGGCACCCTGTCGTTCAGCGGTCCCAAATCGGACATTATCCAGCGGGCCGACCTCGAAGTCATTTCGCCAACGCAATGTGCCCATTTCAATCCGGATTTGCAGCCAAATCAATTTTGTACGTACTATCCAAGCAAAGATGCATGCCAGGTAAAATTATCACTGTGTTTTTTTTTTTTTGTCTCAATAATTTTCTTTGGTTCTTCTATTTTAGGCAGATTCCGGCGGTCCTACATTGTGGTGGGCCGGTCCTAATAAACGGACACAAATGATGGGAATTATAAGTTACGGAAAAGCATGCGCTACTAAATTTCCCGGAGTCAATCTTGATGTACGTCCATATTTGGATTGGATCGTTAAAGTTTCACCTGGTAAAGTTTTTAAATTGTACAATATTTCGTACGATTAATATGAATAATAGACTGTGCCAAAAAAATTGACAATTTTTTTTTAAAAGTATATCGAAAATATTGTTCAAGGGGACAAGAAAAAAAATATCGGGAAGGTTTGAGCCCTTAATATAAATATTAAGAGGTCTATCATCTTTAATATCGATTTTTTATTTGTGCTTTGATTTTTGCGTCAATGCTGTCGAAACTATCAAGGTAAAAAAATTCATCTGCACATATATTTTAAGAAAATTAAATTCCCTACAAAAAAGGTCTCTTTGAAAATTTTTGCCTGACATGCCGTTTCCGAATAATCAAGCTTCAGACATTGATATAATTTTTTGGATTTATCTTCTTTATTTTGGAATTTTGTAACTAACGAACCAATAAATATATAGAAATGAACCATATAGATTCTTGAAGAGAAATTATTGCTCTACAAAAAAGGTCTCTTAACATTTTTACATAAAATCACTCGTTCAAAAATGATTCACAAGAAAAAAACAATAATTTAATTTTTCCTTCAACTTTAATTGTGAATAACTTTTGAAAAAGTGATTTTATGTAAAAACGTTAAGAGACCTTTTTTGTAGAGCATTAAATTCCCTTTAAGAATCTATATTGTTTATTTCTATATATTTACTAGTTCGTTAGTTACAAAATTCCAAAATAAAGAAGATAAATCCAAAAAATTATATCAATGTCTGAAGCTTGATTATTCGGAAACGGTGTGTCTGGCAATAAATTTCAAAGAGACCTTTTTTGTAGAGAATTTAATTTTCTATAAATATATGTGCAGGTGTTTTTTTTTTGCCTTGATATTTTGACAGCATTGACGCAAAAATCAAAGCACAAACAAAAAATCGAAATTAAAGATGATAGACCTCCTAATATTAATATTAAGGGCTCAAATCTTCCCGATATTTTTCTTTGAATCAGGCTACTATATAGCCATTTGTACTATTACACTATCAAAGTTAATACTCTAGGCACACTTGTGGCGGCGCCACATTATAACACGTTTCCCATCATGCATTGCAGGATAGGAATACTAGACTGGAACAAAAAATTGGCGCTTTTTTTTTGGAAAAGTATATCGAAAATATTGTTCTAGATGACAAGAAAAAAATATCGGGAAGATTTTAGCCCTTAATATTAATATTAAGAGGTCCATTATCATTAATTTCGATTTTTTATTTGTTCTTTGATTTTAGAGTCAATGCTGTGAAACTATTAAGGTAAAAAAATTCATCTGCACATATATTTATAGAAAATTAAATTCCCTACAAAAAAGGTTTCTATGAAAATTTTTGCCTGACATGCCGTTTCCGAATAATCACGCTTCAGACATTGATATAATTTTTTGGATTTATCTTCTTTATTTTGGAATTTTGTTACTAACGAACCAATAAATATATAGAAATGAACCATATAGATTCTTGAAGAGAATTTAATGCTCTACAAAAAAAATCTCTTAACGTTTTTACATAAAATCACTTTTTCAAAAATGGTTCAACAATTAAAGTTGAAGGAAAAGTTAAATTACTATTTTTTACGTTGTTGAACCAATTTTGAACGAGTGATTTTATGTAAAAACGTTAAGAAATCTTTTTTGTAGAGCATTAAATTCACTTCAAGAATCTATATGGTTCATTTCTATATATTTATTTGTTCGTTAGTTAAAAATTCCAAAATAAAAAAGATAAATCCAAAAAATTATATCAATGTCTGAAGCTTGATTATTCGGAAATGGCATGTCTGGCAAAAATTTTCAAAGAGACCTTTTTTGTAGGGAATTTATTTTTCTATAAATATATGTGCAGATGAATTTTTTTACCTTGCTAGTTTCGACAGCATTGACGTAAAAATCAAAGCACAAATAAAAAATCCAAATTAAAGATGATAGACCTCTTAATATTAATATTAAGGGCTCAAACTTTCCCGATATTTTTTTTTTTTTTGGTCACCTTGAACAATATTTTAAATATACTTTTCAAAAAAAAAAATTGTCGATTTTTTTGGCCCAGTCTAATGAAAAATAAGTTATTTCATTGGTTTATTTAATAAATTTGTACCAACTTATTTAATTATTATTCTGAATATTACACATAAATTTTTGCTTTTTCAGATACGACATATTGCAGAAAAGATTGATTGAATATTGGATGGACGTGATAATCATTTAACTTTGATTTATTTACAATAAAGAACCAAGATTTTTTTTTCAGTGTTTTTTTTTTTTATATTTCCTGGACGAAATTATAATCAATTATATATCATTTCCATTCGGTTAGATTCTTGATATTTATTTATTCCTATTTTTTTTGGGTACTTCAATTGCATATCTTAAATGCCATATCTGTTATTATATTTATAACTAATTGAATACTTCAGTTTCAATTTTACCTCTCATTCTAATTGCCCTCTAAAATTTATGCTGTCTTTGTCCCAATCTCTTACCGAATACTGATTAGCAACAAATAATCAGGTTGAAATAGTTTAAATTAATGTAAAATTTGAGATAATTCATTTGAAAAATTGGTCACTCGAAAACGAAAAAAATAAAAGTTAAGTTAAAGATTTTTTTTATTTTTGAAATATTGATCATAATTATTTTTTTAGAACAATGCATTTTTCGGTAAAATTCTTCATTTTTATTTATGGAATTTCCTTGACAAACGCTCAAATGGGTTGTGGCTTTTCCGAAGCGGATAAAGTGTATTGTGCAGTTGTAAACGTAACGGAAATGCAAAATTTTCTCAATAATATAACGGAAGGCATTGTTAAAGAATTGGACATTAATTATTGTTTGATCGATACATTCGATGCCCAAACAATTCCAACATTGACTGCTAAATATTTAGAAACATTACACATTATGACTCTGGATGCAGTGGCGATGAGTGGAGATTTTCTTGAAAATTTTCAACAATTGGAACTTGCAGTGTTTACGGGTTCATTTCATGAGATACAGCCGGGAATGTTTAATTCGTCCAAGCATATAAAAACGATTAAATTAACCACAGTTGTGCTCGATTTGGAAGTTGGAGTTTTCTGCGATTTGGACAATTTGGAATTGATTAGTTTTAGTTCAGAAATCGCCAGTCTTCGTAATGAAACATTTAAAAATTTGCCAAGTTTAGACAGTCTTATCTTGGACTCCGCCTGGTTGACATCGATTGAATCAAATGCTTTTGTAAATCTTCCAAAACTAAAGAAATTGTCAATCAGCGAATCAAAATTATTAACTTTACACGCAGATACTTTTCCGCATATTCCAATACTTTATCAAATTATTTTCACCAACAGTGAATTGGTACATATCAAAACCGGAGCTTTTGACCACTTAAATGCGATCGAATATCTCGATTTAACGGGAAATAAAATCGTTGAAATCGAAAAAGATGCATTTTCCAATCTACCGAAACTAACTGAGCTGACATTAAGCAAAAATCTTCTATCAGATTTGAATGTCACCGATTTAGCTGAATCCATTCCGGCGTACACTTTAATCAAATTGGATGCCAATCCGTGGAAGTGCCAAAATCTACCAGCGATCGTTGATGATTTCGCTAAAACCAATTTATTTCCCTATTGGGGAACCAAAAATTTTAAAATACCAAACTACAAAGGTATTCCTTGCAAACAATAATTATATAATAATTAGATAAATTGTATAATTAAATTGATTTCCAATATCTTCATTGTTTGTTTGTTTTTTTATCTTTGCAAATTATTTTTGAACTTTGAGAGATGTTCTTGGAATTATATATCTTGAATATAAACGATAAGTTGAATTTTATCAAAGTGCAACTTAAAATATTTTTGAGAATAACATTGAAAGATTGATGAATGTAATGGATTATTTTGATAAAGCATCGTAAAGGGATTGAAATTAATTGCTTTGCGCAAGAAATAGTAAAGTTCGAATTTTTGTTCGAAAACTGATCCTTCCAGTTTGCCAATGAAAATACAAATGTATTTATGGATAATTTAGATTTTAAATGAACGAAATACGTTTCGAAGTTCTCTTATTATCTTATAATACAAAAGTTTATTAAAAATAAAGCAGTTTTTAAGCCAAAAGCAAATAAATCCGCAACAGTTTTAGAAGAAGAAATAACATCTTACAACATACAATCAAAAAAAAATATGCAAAGAAAACCAAAGTCTAGAATTTTATTCGATTGAAGATCTTTTAAGTAATTTTTCCACAAATTGTCAATTCAATTTCAAAGTTGTACCAGATTTATCCTGGACTGAATCAATTGTATGAATAAAGAGAGTTCCCTAAAATTAGCCCCCCACCCCCCAAACAAACGTCAATTCTTCTAGAACAAACGAAAATAAGTAAAAATTTAACGATTTAAACGTTCCAACATCGATTTACAATGTTTTAATTTTCCAAAATTAAATAAAACATGCTGCACACTTGGCCTCTGAGAAGCACTTGCCGTTTTGAAGAATTTTATACTAATTTTTCAGAATACAAACTTTATTAATATATATCAAACATTAACTATTGTAAAACTAATTTGTGTGAATAAAAATCACCGCCCCCAGTTTCCCATAGATGTTTTAATATTCCATATTTACGCGATGGAACATAATGGTGTGCTTATTTTCATGCAAATATTTTTCTTTTATATTGTTGGCTTTTTCTTATAAAATACAACAATTCAAGGATGAATAAACGTAGATCTTATACGAACAAACAAAGATCTATAGAAATATATCAATTCGAACGGAAAAAACCGTATTTATAAACCGAGAAGGGGATAACTTTAACTTTAGGGAGCTAATAAGGAGTTGGGTCCATTTAGGCCTAATTGATGCTTGAACTGTTTACGCTTTGTGACTGTCAAGAGGTGGAATTTTTTGGCTTAGATCTAGATGAATCTGGTGAATTGTTTGAACCTAAAATTAATATTTATTGATAAATATAACTAAATTTACAAGACTTAATAATGTTTTATTCAATTGGTACAAAAAAATATTAATAATAATTGATTTTTTTAAAATATCTCTAGGCGCATGTGAAGATTTCATAGTCGGTGGTGGGTTGCACCCAAATGGATCATTAACATTTTCTATTTATAATTGCTGAAAAAATGTTGTCATTAAAACTTGAATTCGACCAAAAACAAATTAAAAGCAATATGAATAGTATTATTGCATTAGTAGTATAGTAGATAATATATTTTATTGAAATAAAATTGGAAATTTTTGAGGTTACTTCCATATTTGGTGATACTATTTTTGCATTCATACTTTTGCAACTTAATATGATTGTGTGTTTCGTTTATTTACTAAAAAATCAATATAACGAGTGACGTAAGCAGAAAATATTTTGGAAAATAAATCAGAAATTGCATTGCAGTGCAGTTTAATTTTTTTTTTTGAACTTAGAATTTATAAGTGGGCAAAATTGAATGAACTTGAAATGATAAATAGAGAAAAAGATCTTATTTGATATAATTTATCTAACAATTACTAACAGTTATTGAATTGTAACGAAAAGCCAGAGAAGGTAAAACATTTAATTGATTATTTAAAAAAAAAATTATTATAAAGTTAACACTGTACTCCATTTTTTTTTATACAGGTAGATTAACTTCCAGAAATCGTTTGATCAACACATTGCTCTACTGATTAGTTCATCTGAAACTTGATCGTTAAAAATTTAATGAATATTTTTTCTAATTTCAGAATAGTTTCCCACTGGCACCATCCAAAAAGTTCAACATTCTGGCAAGGATGCACATGTTTGTGATGTTTGTATGGAGAGTCAATGAACATTTCTACAAACATCGCAAACATGCGTTTGCTTGGCTAATGTCTTCAAGCAAATGTCCTTCAAGTTGAACATACTACGAATCTTATAAGAATAATTGAATATCATTACGTTTTTAGCGACTTAAAGTTGATAGCTTTTACAATTTTACATTCATCAAAGTATTAAAACAACATATCAAGGAATTTAATAGCAATTATTTACAGAGAAAAAAATATTCACTGTTATAGATCAACTGCGTTTGGACTGCATTTGACCGAAGTCAGATTTCGAATGTGGAACCAATTTTGAACCAGTGATTTTATGTAAAAACGTTAAGAGACCTTTTTTGTAGAGCATTAAATTCCCTTTAAGAATCTATTTGGTTCATTTCTATATATTGATTTGTTCGTTAGTTACAAAATTCCAAAATAAAGAAGATAAAAATTATATCAATGTCTAAACCTTGATTATTCGGAAACCGCGTGTCTGGTAAAAATTTTCAACGAGATCTTTTTTGTAGGAAATTTAATTTTCTATAAAAATATGTGTAGATGATTTTTTTTATCTTGATAGTTTAACAGCAATGACGCAAAAATCAAAGCACAAATAAAAAATCAAAATTAAAGATGATAGACCTCTTAATATTAATATAAAGGGCTCAAATCTTCCCGATATTTTTTCTTGTCATCTTGAACAATATTTTCGATAATACTTTTCCAAAAAAAAAAAACAATTTTTTGTTCCAGTCTAGTATTCCTATCCTGCAATGCATGATGGGAAACGTGTTATAATGTGGCGCCGCCACAAGTGTGCCTAGAGTATTAACTTTGATAGTATAATAGTACAAATGGCTATATAGTAGCCTGATTCAAAGAAAAAAATATCGGGAAGATTTGAGCCCTTAATATTAAGAGGCCTATCATCTTTAATTTCGATTTTTTGTTTGTGCTTTCATTTTTGCGTCAATGCTGTCAAAATATCATGGTGAAAAAATTCATCTGTACATGTATTTATAGAAAATTAAATTCCCTACAAAAAAGGTCTCTTTGAAATTTTTTGCCAGACATGCCGTTTCCGAATAATCAAGCTTCAGACATTGATATAATTTTTTGGATTTATCTTCTTTATTTTGAAATTTTGTAACTAACGAACTAGTAAATATATAGAAATAAACAATATAGATTCTTGAAGTGAATTTAATGCTCTACAAAAAAGGTCTCTTAACGTTTTTACATAAAATCACTCGTTCAAAAATGGTTCAACAACGAAAAAAACAATAATTTAATTTTCCCTTCAACTTTAATTGTGAATAACTTTTGAAAAAGTGATTTTATGTAAACACATAAAGAGACCTTTTTTGTAGAGCATTAAATTTCCTTCAAGAATCAATATGGTTCATTTTTATATATTTATTTGTTCGTTAGTTACAAAATTCCAAAATAAAGAAGATAAATCCAAAAAATTATATGAATTTTATATCAATATTTTATATCAATGTCTGAAGCGTGATTATTCAGAAACGGCGTGTCTGACAAAAATTTTCAAAGAGACCTTTTTTGTAGGGACCAAGCTGTTAAAACGACTTAAAATAAATAAAAAAAAAAGTTATCTTTCGGTATGAAATACTTCAAAAAGAATTTCTTTTACAAAATCGCAATAAAGCATTATATAAACTCATTCATTTTCGTAGTACGTATGCAACCCGTTTTACATGTCGGTATAACAGAACGTTACCAAAACCCAAGCACGTGTGAAATTTTAATTTCATTGAAAACATTAACTTTATTGTTATTTTAAGACAGAAATTATTTTTCCTGTTAGGGATTGCATCAACTGATTTATGTACTTTAATATTATATAAGGTTTTTTTTCTATTAATTAAATGTAAATTCTCTCATTTGCTTTATACATGGCAATGTCAAACAAGGAAAACTGTTTATGTTGTGTAGACTTCCCTAAATGATTTCCATCTAATTCATTTCGTTTTTACCAATTATTATTTATTTGATATAAAATTAAATTTAACGAAGGAAATGTCGTATTTTCATAACAATGAAAAATGTTTTCTTTGTTCGGAAAAGTTTAACGTAATGATATCTTTACAACAATGTTTAAATGAATGCGATGGATTGACAGTTGGACAAGTTTTAGAAAATTTATTTTTCTTGAATGTAAGTATTGGAAAATCGTTAAATACTTATGCTTTAATTCGCTAAATCTTCGAGGAAAATCAATATTTAATATCAATTATAATGGCAGATATTCTATGACAATACTATTGAGGTTATCTCTTCAAATCTGAGATCAACTAAAATCGTAGAATATGATTGGTGGCTGCAAATATTTCCCTTTTTAAAAAAAATTAATTGGAATATTATAAGATTTCAGATGCTGTACAATTGGGTCGTGTTTTGTGTTGCATTTGTATAGCAAAAGTTCAATGTTATTATAATTTTAAAACAAATTTTGAACAAAATGGCCAAAAACAATCGAAAATCGGTAAGAAAATCAAATGGAAAAATGGGGAAAAATGCAACAATCAAGTCCTCAATGAAGAAATCGTTTCCCCCATAAATGAGTTTCGAATTAAAACCGAAATAGATATTGACGTGGGCATTTTTGTATCGAAAAACGGTAATATAAAAATGTTTGGTCCATAAATTCTTTGGCATTTTTTTCATCTTATGCATCTATATGTAATTATTAAGTTAAACACAAAAAAAACGCCAAAGGTTTGCTTTTTCTGATATGTTATGCATCCCTTGTTCATTTTAACTAATTGCTTTTTCCAAACACAGATGGCAGCAGTAAAACCAAGCATCAAAATAACTATACTTGTCCAATTTGTCACAAAGGCTTTGACCAAGACGTATATTTGCGTAAACACTCCCGAATTCATGCTAAAAAAACATACGAATGCGATGTTTGTAGTAAGTATAGAAAGTGCTTAAGAAGTAATCAAAGGGAAAAAAAATTATATATTAAGAAATTGTTACCTTTCAGATAAATCGTATCGATGTGCCAATTACTTAATCAAACACAAAATGATTCACACGAGTGAAAAGCCATACGTTTGTGATGTTTGTAGTAAGTTTTTTTTTGTTTTTGATCGATAATATTCAATATTTTTTTTAAAAAAAAACAATTTTTAGATAAGGGATTTTCTCAAAACTTCCGATTAACAACCCATAAAGCTACACATTCGGGTGAAAAACGTCACGTTTGTGATGTTTGTCGTGAGTAATGAAACAAGAATTGACGAAAAAAAAAATTGACTTTTTTTTAATTTTTAGAGAAAACATTTGTTCATTCTCATAGCTTAAGACTTCACAAAACAATTCATACGAGAGAGAAAGCGTATAAGTGCGACGTTTGTAGTAAGTGCCAACAATTGCAATTGTATTAAATTTTAAACTTTTATTATTTATTTAACTTCAGATAAATCTTTTGCTCAATTGGGTAATTTAACGATACATAAGGCAATACATACGGGAGAGAAGCCTCATATTTGTGATATTTGTAGTAAGTGTGGAAATTTAATTTAATAAATTTAAACAAAAAATCTACTTTTATATTTGTAGATAAATCATTTGCTCAGTTGGGTAATTTAACTGCGCATAAATTGATTCATACGGGTAGAAAACCTTTTGTGTGTAATGTTTGCAGTAAGTGGTAAATATTTGCGTTTTTAAATCTTTATTAAATTTTGGTTGTATTCCAGATAAATCATTTGCCGGGTCCAATAATTTAAAGAAACATAAAATGATTCATAGTGACGAAAAACCCTACGTTTGTGATGTTTGCAGTATGAAAAAAATAATTTTTTAGGTTTTTTTCTTTAGGCATTATTTTTTTTTTAGATAAAGCATTTACTCATACTTATAAATTGATAACCCATAAGTTGACTCATACTGGTGAAAAACCACATGTGTGTGATGTTTGTGGTGAGTCTTCAGTAATTTAATTGATTTATATAATTTTTATTAATTTTAAATAATTTTTTTTCAGAAAAATCATTTTCTCAACCATGTCATTTAGTTACACATAAATTGACTCATACTGGTGAAAAACCTTACAGTTGTGATATATGTAGTAAGTTGGACTTTAAATTATTTTGAAGAACAATTGTAATTATTATCTTTTCGTATTTTAGACAAATCATTTACGGTATCCTCAAGTTTAGTGAAGCATAAGAGGATTCATTCGGGTGAAAGGCCATATGTGTGTAATGTTTGTCGTATGTATTTATCCAAGCAATCATTTTCATCGTTAATTTGTAGTAAAGTAAATATATGTTTTAGGCAAATCTTTTAAACAATCTTGGGATTTAAAAACTCATAAATATACACATACAGGCGAAAAACCATATGTGTGCGATGTTTGCAGTAAGTGTTAATAAATGGTTTGATGGGCTTTCGTAGCTACTTGAATTGTATTTTATATTTCAGATAAAGCTCATACAACAGTCGGCAATTTGAAAAAACATAAATCAACTCATATCAACAATAAAACTTCATAAGTTCTTTATTTATTCGAATTATAAATTTTTTTTTCTCCTTCAAATTGAATAAAGATGATTTAAATATTCTTTGAATCCATGCTGCATTGATAAACGGATAATCCATATAATATGTAATATAAATTTTGTATAAGTAACCAAATGATTTTTTTTTCTTAATTATATCGAAAATATTGTTGGGAATGATAAAAAAAAAGTCCTGTGAAAATTTAAGCTCTTAATATTAAGAGGTGCCGCATCGCAAATTTCGATCTTCCATTTAAATAACATGGGAACAATATTCTCTAGCACTTTGGAATTTTATAGCTCACGTTAGTGACAATATTTGGGAATGACCAAGGTATATTCTTGTAGAAAATTGAACGATCTACAAAAAAGGTCTCCAACAAGTTTTTGATATATTTATTCCTTCAAAAGTTATTCGAGGTCAAGGTTGAACAAAGGAAAAATTTTAATATTTTTTCAATTTTTTGACGCAACCATCAATTTTATGAGAAAATTTTATGGGACATTTTTTATAGAGCACTTTTTTTCTATAACTTATGTCTATAAAAGTTTTTGATATTTTTCATAGGTCCTATGTTATTTAATTAAAATAAAAAAAATGTTTTTTTTGTTAAAAATATAATAATTCATGGAATTTTCAGTTTAATGCAAATAACTTAAGACCTGTGAAAAATATCGAAAACTTTTATAGAGACAAATTATAGGAAAAAAAGTGCTGTACAAAAAATGTCCTATAAAATTTTCTCATAAATTGGATGGTTGCGTCAAAAAATTAAAAAAATATTAAAATTTCTCTTTAGTTCAACTTTGAGCTCGAATAACTTTTGAAGGAATAATTTTGCGTAGAAATTTATAATTGCAGACAAATGTCCATACTAATGTAAACAAAAAAACCAATTTAAAGCAATTATTTTTACTAATTAATCAATTTTTTTTACCAACCCATAAAATAACAATCAAACTCCACTATTAAATGCTTTTTGTGACATTTTATTTGGTAATTACCTTAGAAAAAAATCATTTATTTAACCCAATTGACGATACGATTGAGGCAAATAATTTTCAGTGACTTGTGGCATCGAAAAAAATAGCAATTTTTAAGAAAAAAAACTCTCAAACTATGGAAAAATTATTCAATTTAAGAAGTAATAACTTAAAAAGGTAACATTTTCCGGCAATTATTCAGAAAAAAATCGTAAAACCCAACAGGTGTATGCATATTTTCAAAGTGTATTTTCTTCAGTGGTTTTCGTCATTTAAATTATAGAATTTCACTAAAATAAAACTACCAGTTTATAGAAGGATAACAAAATTAAAGCACTAAAAACTTTTTTCGCCAATTCTTTCACTGATTACTTTTAAAAAAATCATTAATTGTGGTAAAGCGATGATACGTTTGTGGGAACTTTTTTCCTGATACGTTTTTCATCAAAAAAATTACCAATTTCAACCAAAAATTTTACACCAAACTATAGAGGAATGATTGAACTAAGTGAGTGAAAAGTTTTTACGGCAAAATTTTCGACCAATTAGTTACAAAAAATTCGTAAAACTCAAGAATGGCACCCATCTTGCGGACAAGTTGTTTTCGGACCATTTTTTCATCAAATTGCCTCCTGATTTTGGCGCAAATTCATTGCAAAAAGATAAAACTAATCCCATACAAACTTTTTAAGGCATTTAATTTAAAATTTATCCCAACTAAACTCGCATAAAAGTCAAAAACAGTTGTGTCCACTGAATAGACGCCATAAGATTTGAACAGTTTCCACCAGTAAAACAGTCGAATTAATTGTACTTAGTGACAAAGAAAACATTTCGGTTATCAATTGAAAATGATTTCCGCAACAATTTCAATACTTTTTCATATAAAGCCCAAAACTTTTCAAACTTTATATTTCAATATAACAATGACGCTATATGAAATAATCGAGTTCCGAAATTGACACAAGTGTCTACACATGCGCATATGAACAAAAAGTTACTGAAGCAATTTAAAATTAAAATTTTCTTCTTGGATGCTTAAATATCTTAATTACTATCCTCGTTGATTATCTTTTATGCAATAATAACCGTATTTTTTATTTTGCCATAATCTTTTTCTAGTATTTCTATAAAATTTCAAATTTTGACATTTGGAATATCGATGTGACGTATAGGCAAGCAATGTACACAAATGTATAGAAATTGCCTATACTGGACTAATGGCGCTAATAAAGTTGTCATAATATTTTTTTAAGCAATCGAAATACTTATTAGTTAATCGGTGATATCTATTAAACTTTTAGTGAAAAAAATTTTTCCCTTAAAAGTTGACATGTTGATATTTTTTGTATTAAATTAAGTTTGTATTTTAGGGTGACTTAAAAAGTTTGGTGAAGCAATATCCGCGAATGGTCCATTCCTCCATCCAATCTGCAAGAAGATGATGTCACGAAACATTGAAGATGGAAGTCTCCTTTTTGCTGGTTACTTCTTTTTGAGATAATGTAACATAAAATAAGACTTCATTTACTTTTATTCTTGGTATGTACCAAGGTTTGTAAATTACACAGGTTGTCCCATTAGAAAAAAAAAATGACGTCATACGAAGAATTTTGAAATTTGAATCAGTCTGAAGATATGTACGAATTTCTTCTGGATACGTCACGTAGCCACCATGAGGCCACCTGTGTATTTTATAAACCTTGGGTATGTACTCCTTTCCTCACCACCCAAGAGGTAGAGTACTAGGTGCGTTTTTTTTTCAAGTGGTATCCCCAAGAGGCCTAATCCACGAATACGTAAACTGTTAAGATCATAGTTATCTAAAAAAATTATTTAAAAAAATAAATATAAATTAATTCTTTATGATTAATATCAGTAAAAAATCAAAACAGTTTCCGTATAACTTTACATTCATTAATTCATAAAAGACTTTATAGCCTAACTACCTAAAAAAACATTGCAATTTGAACAATGAATAGTCAATTGGACATTTCACCCAACAATTGTTTCAACAATGAGGAAATTAATATGAAAAAAAAACAACAAACTTGTCAGCCTAAGGACCAAGAAATATTTTTTCCTTTTTGGCGTCAAAAGATTGTTGGAAGACAAAGAGAAAATTAAATTAAAAAAAGAGAAAGAAAAAAAAAATGAAACAATTTGGGATCTTTTGTCATCTGTGACTATTCAAATGTATCAAACTGCTATAAAAAAAATATCCTAACAGTAAAACAATAAAGTTCCTATCATAAAGAAATGGAAAATTAAATAATTTTCTTAAAAAACTTAAAAAAAACAGTTATAACCTAAAACGATTTGAACAACAATAGAACTGTCAAATGTCTAACGGAAATTTCCGACTTTCTAACCTAACTGACCAAATACTAACAATCACGAAAAAGTGAATTTAAACTTTAGATATTTTTTGATGAAAAAAAAATATAGCTATGTGAACAATGAATAGTCAATTGGACATTTCACCCAACAATTGTTTCAACAATGAGGAAATTAATATGAAAAAAAAAACAACAAACTTGTCAGCCTAAGGACCAAGAAATATTTTTTCCTTTTTGGCGTCAAAAGATTGTTGGAAGACAAAGAGAAAATTAAATTAAAAAGAGAAAAAAAATGAAACAATTTGGGATGTTATGTCATCTGTGACTATTCAAATGGATCAAATTGCTATAAAAAAAAAATATCCTAACAGTAAAACAATAAAGTTCCTATCATAAAGAAATGGAAAGTTAAATAATTTTCAGGAAAAAAACAATTTGAACAATGAATAGTCAATTGGACATTTCACCCAACAATTGTTTCAACAATGAGGAAATTAATATGAAAAAAAAAACAACAAACTTGTCAGCCTAAGGACCAAGAAATATTTTTTCCTTTTTGGCGTCAAAAGATTGTTGGAAGACAAAGAGAAAATTAAATTAAAAAAAGAGAAAGAAAAAAAATGAAACAATTTGGGATGTTATGTCATCTGTGACTATTCAAATGTATCAATTTGCTTTAAAAAAAAATATACTAACAGTAAAACAATAAAGTTCCTATCATAAAGAAATGGAAAATTATTGAATTTTCATGAAAAACTTAAAAAAAAAAGTTATAACCTAAAAGGAATTGAACAACAATAGAACTGTCAAAAGTGTAACGGATGTTTCTGACTTTCTAACCTAACTGACCAAATATGAACAATCACGAAAAAGTGAATTTAAATTACAGTTATTTTTTGATGAAAAAAAAATTAGCAATTTGAACAATGAATAGTCAATTGGACATTTCACCCAAGAATTGTTTCAACAATGAGGAAATTAATATGAAAAAAAAAACAACAAACTTGTCAGCCTAAGGACCAAGAAATATTTTTTCCTTTTTGGCATCAAAAGATTGTTGGAAAAACAAAGAGAAAATTAAATTAAAAAGAGAAAGAAAAAAAATGAAACAATTTGGGATCTTATGTCATCTGTGACTATTCAAATGTATCAAATTGCTATAAAAAAAATATCCTAACAGTAAAACAATAAAGTTCCTATCATAAAGAAATGCAAAGTTAAATAATTTTCAGGAAAAAAACAATTTGAACAATTAATAGTCAATTGGACATTTCACCCAACAATTGTTTCAACAATGAGGAAATTAATATGAAAAAAAAACAACAAACTTGACAGCCTAAGGACCAAGAAATATTTTTTCCTTTTTGGCATCAAAAGATTGTTGGAAAAACAAAGAGAAAATTAAATTAAAAAAAGAGAAAGAAAAAAAATGAAACAATTTGGGATCTTTTGTCATCTGTGACTATTCAAATGTATCAAATTGCTGTAAAAAAAAATATCCTAACAGTAAAAAAATAAAGTTCCTATCATAATGAAATGGAAAATTAAATAATTTTCATGAAAAACTTAAAAAAAAGAAGTTATAACCTAAAAGGAATTGGACAACAATAGAACTGTCAAAAGTGTAACGGACATTTTTGACTTTCTAACCTAACTAACCAAATATTAACAATCACGAAAAAGTGAATTAAAATTTTAGTTATTTTTTGATGAAAAAAAAATATAGCAATTTGAACAATGAATAGTCAATTGGACATTTCACCCAACAATTGTTTCAACAATGAGGAAATAAATATGAAAAAAAAACAACAAACTTGTCAGCCGAAGGACCAAGAAATATTTTTTCCTTTTTGGCATCAAAAGATTGTTGGAAAAACAAAGAGAAAATTAAATTAAAAAAAGAGAAAGAAAAAAAAATGAAACAATTTGGGATCATTTGTCATCTATGACTATTCAAATGTATTAAATTGCTATAAAAAAATGAAGTAAATCTTAAAACTGGAATATAAAATATTATTTTTCTGATCAATGAGAAAAAATGAGAGATTTTTGGAAAAGTTTTGAAACGATTTCATTATGAAAATCAAAATAAACTTTCGCTTACCCCAACAATGGGAATACTGTTGAATCGATGACAGAGTAATCCAATTTTCACTTTGTATTTATCACATTTTGTTTTAAATCACTTTTCACAATATTCAAATTATTTAACAATCACAACAATCAGGCGCCTGATTTTTGAGAGAATTTTAACCCTTTGAAATTAACCCTTTGAAATCTCGAAGCACACTAAGTGAAAGGTAAGGGTAGGCAAGCGAACGTTGGCTGGCGTATAAGGGATGCGTTTGAAGGCCACAAGTTTTCGAGTTGTTGCGAATTTAATTTCAATTTTAAAAGTTTTTTTTTTTTTTTAAATCTTTTATTGCCTTCTATATACTTACAATTTATATACTATGCAATGTGCTAACAAATTTTGGTTGCTTATTAGGGTGTCCGTTATTTCCCAAATTGATTTTTTTACACCGATCGCCCCCTGAATTTTTAATTTAAGATATAAAAAAAATTATCCAATACAATTAAGTTCTTAATTTCTTGATTAAACCGTACCAGAATCATGTTACATTTACCATTTAAATAACATGGGATTATTTGACTTTTACTTTTAATTTTTTTTTTCTCATAAACAAATGAATGAAAAGATTTATAATTAAATTATTCTGACGTAAAATTTAACGCTCTACAAAAAAGGTCTCTTATGAATTTTCGATTAAAACACCCCACTAAAAGTTATTCAACATTTAATGAATCGAATTGAAACAAAGTATTCTATTAAAATAAATTTATTAATGTTAAATATTAATAAAATATAAATAATAACAGTTTTTCTACATATTTACAATCGTTTTTATAAAGTATATAAAATTATCAATCATTACAATCATATAGCAATTTTAAGTTAATGAAAAGTTTTTACATTTACTGATATTTTGATTATTTATAGTTTTAATTACTTTATCACTTCGCTTCACTGATTTATTGAAACACAATTTACACCACTAATTGTTGTAGTACCTAAATCCATTTGTAATTTTCTCGGCAGATATCAATCGTGGAAATGATATCCTTGAGGAATTCAATTGAAGATTCTCGAATGATCCGCGTCCATTCCTCAAATGTCTTGGTGATGGAAAATAATGAACAATTCTCTAATGTCTTCGGTCAAATTCCTCTGCAATGAAAAATTCAATTAGAACATTATCTACAAGTTTCAATAACACTTACTAAACATTAATCTCCCAAAAGCATAGTAGTTTCCTCAACCCCAACGAAAGTGCATTTATCCTCAATTTCCAGATAAGACAAATCTGTTAAAATATCATTGATTTAAATTAATAAAACAAATCATACATGTCCAATTTATGTTAAGGTGTAAACAAGAAACCTTCAACCGCAGCCCCATTGCCTAGATGAATAAATGGTTGCCTAACTTATAAAATTTAGTATGACATTTAAACCAAACATTTTTATAGACTTCTTGATACAAAATTTATCAATTACGCTTAAAATTTCACACAAATCTATAGAATAATTCCCAAACTAAATCCTTATATACTTTTCACCCCATTTGGATTAGATTTAATAATGAAAAAAAATCGATGAAGTTCTGGCATCCAATTCAACTAAGTAGGGGTGAATTTATCAGTGGATTTTCTGATACAAAACTTCATATTTGTTCATAAATTTTACATGGGTACATGGAAAAACCTTCAAAATATACTATTAAGAACTTTTTGGGCAAGTTCTTGTAATAAATAACGAAAAAAATCACATAAAACAAACAATGCGAACACCCAAAATGAACAGCTCTTTTTTCCAAAGAGATATCTAACCAAATATTATGCATCTCATCTCAAATTCTGCATACCTTCATAGCCAAAGATATATATTAAACGGCAATAATGTTTTTAAGCCAAATTTTTCCAATAAATTAGAGAAAAATCGCATTAAACTGAGAAAAAAAAATGTCAACATTGATGGTAACCTCATTGATTACCTTAAAAAATGTACTTTCCTGAATAAAAGTAATGTACCCCTAACAATTATAAATAATTTTGGTCTTAATTAAATCATTCCTTTGGTTGATTAAAATTAATTAAATTATTAATTTCGCAATAATTATAATCACCAAAACAAATGAGCGTCTATCACATGTGTCAATCTAAGGGCATGCGCTGTAGAAAAAATTAAGGAACTTATAATTCAAATTTAAAGTGGGAATTTTTTGATATCCCAAATATCAATCAATTAATGAAAAATAAGTGTTTACTTTTTTAATCCATTAGCTACTACACTGTATAATGACTTAAACTTGTTTTACTAAAGTTTGATTTATTTTTAGCCGCTTAAACATTATGCCAGTCTTATAATAATTCTTACCTGCATTCTATATGTTAATATGCTGATGATACTGATAGGGCAGATAATATTAAATTTTAGAAAAAAATAATTAAATACTGTTTGAAACTTATTAATTTTTAACAAATAATAAATAAAACGTTGCACAGTTCAATCGTTTCAATGATATATACGAAACGGTTTTTTTTTAGACTTAAAATATGTCTAATTGTCCCAATAAGTTTTAATTCTTTTACATCCCTTTTTCAACATAAATGATTCTAATTACATGATAATTATTTTATGGATGTGTTTATATTTTTATCATATTTTAATTATCACAAACCAATTATAACTCATAAGAGGCCACAGTAGTGGATTGAAAACATATTTTTAATGATATCAAAGAAATATAACTTTTCCATGGGTACAAAAGTACACATAATCATGTTTTTCTCATTCAAATTGAACAAAGATGTTAAAAACTTTGGTCATTTTTGTATTTTATGCAATTAATGTCATTACTGTAATGACTTGTTGCAATTATTTGCCTAAAATGTTTAGAAAGTTTTAGTTTTTAATAAATTGTAATATTATTGACAGTAAAAAGTTTAATCAGAACTGTTTATGCTATGTACAATTTTTAGCCGAAATTGCTTAAGCTATATACAATGATGGATTGAAAAGTGACAGATTGTTTAATATTTTTAACGATAATTTATTTCATTTTAATCATTTGAATTTTGATTTTTAACATTTATTGACAATATAATTACATAAATGATGCAATAAATATTTGTTTTTTTTTTTGTTAAAAAAATTATTATTGCGTATGTAGTCTACGAATGTGGAATATTACTTTCATTCATTGATAACTTTAATTCGCTTTTCTTTATTTATAGGTTGAAGGATTGTTGGAAATTATAAAAGAAATATGTTCAATTTTAATGAATAATTCATTTATCGTACTTACTATTAGTTTATGCATAATGTATCCATGAATGAAGTGATAACTTATTAAATATTATGTCGTTTGGTATTATCCTTATTATCAAGGATTTCCAATTTGCATCCGATTTTATTTAAGAGGCAGAAATCTCTACATTTTTAAGCTT
The DNA here is from genome assembly GCA_958496175.1 of Sisyra terminalis. NCBI lineage: Eukaryota > Metazoa > Arthropoda > Insecta > Neuroptera > Sisyridae > Sisyra > Sisyra terminalis. Next base: position 46,458,938 of record OY292279.1, on the reverse strand, counting down.
AAATATGATAAAGATCCAGGAACGTATTACATAGAATAGATTCAAGTTCTTAATACCAAAGAGAATGCCTTGTAAATAAATTTTTTGGACTTAAGGTGAAAATATTTTATCCTTTATATTATATATCATTAGACTGATTCAAAAAAAAAGAATGACAAAAAATAATCCTGTGAAAGTTTAAGCTATAAATATTAAGATGTACCGCATCGCAAATTTCGATTTTCCATTTAAACAACATGGAAACAATATTCTCTTGCACTTTGGAATTTTATAGCTCACGTTGGTGACGACAATATTTCGGAATGACCAAGGTATATTCTTGTAGAAATTTGAACGATCTACAAAAAAGATCTCGGATAAGTTTTTGATATATTTATTTCTTCAAAAGTTATTCGAGGTCAAAGTTGAACTAAAGAGAAATTTTAATATTTTTTCAATTTTTTGACGCAACCAACAATTTTATGAGTAAATTTAATAGGACATTTTTTGTAGAGCACTTTTTTTTCTATAACTTATCTCTTTAAATGTTTTTAATATTTTTCACAGGTTCTAAGTTATTTGCATTAAACTGAAAATTTTGATTTTCCTTTTAAATAACATGGGAACAATATTCTCTTGCACTTTGGAATTTTATAGCTCACGTTGGTGACGACAATATTTCGGAATGACCAAGGTATATTCTTGTAGAAAATTTAACGATCTACAAAAAAGGTCTCTGACAAGTTTTTGATATATTTATTCTTTCAATAGTTATTCGAGGTAAAAGTTGAACTAAAGAGAAATTTTAATATTTTTTCAATTTTTTGACGCAACCATCAATTTTGTGAGAAAATTTAATAGGACATTTTTTGTAGAGCACTTTTTTTTCTATAACTTATCTGTGTACAAGTTTTTGATATTTTTCACAGGTCCTAAGTTATTTAATTAAAATAAAAAAAATAATTTTTATGTTAAAAATATAATAATTCAGGGAGTTTTCAGTTAAATGCAAATAACTTAGGACCTGTGAAAATATCAAAAACTTTTACAGAGATAAGTTATAGGAAAAATAGTGTTCTACAAAAAATGTCCTATAAAATTTTCTCATAAAATTGATGGTTGCGTCAAAAAATTGAAAAAATATTAAAATTTCTCTTTAGTTCAACTTTGACCTCGAATAACTTTTGAAGGAATAAATATATCAAAAACTTGTCTAAGACCTTTTTTGTAGATCGTTTAATTTTCTACAAGAATATAACTTGGCCATTCCGAAATATTGTCGTCACCAACGTGAGCTATAAAATTCCAAAGTGCAAGAGAATATTGTTCCCATGTTATTTAAATGGAAAATCGAAATTTGTGATGCGGCACCTTTTAATATTAGTATTAAGAGCTTAAACTTTCACCGGTTTTTTTTTTGGTTGTTCCTAACAATATTTTCTATATAATTAAGAAAAAAAAACATATTTTTTTTTGAATCAGTCTAATATATCATATATAATCTTATAGAAGTATTGCTAGATCATATATAGCAGGATATGCGACTAATTTAAAATTTTTCCTAGGACAAATATTTATTTCAATTCTAATGAAACGCGACTTATATTGAAAATTACAAAATCAGCAAAATATACAATGTTTAACAAATCATATCAACTATTAGGAGTCAATATTTGATGTCAACGATTGCCCTTGGACAATTTCTGGTATTTGAAGTATTGATTTCTCCCCTTATTTCCATTAGTTTCAAGAGGACATAGTTTTAATTCATATTATGTAATTAAAATCAATAGATATCTTTTAAAATAAACATTGATGTCCTTTAAATTTTTTCGACGATTTTTTTATTCTATTTATCAATTTTGTATAATTTAAATTCCGTATCAACAACTAAAATACATATTCATTGTTCGGACCTTGAGAATTTATTCCAACAGATATTTCTTCATCTTTGAAATTAGAGAATTATATTATATATATATATATACATATAGGAAGTCTAATAGGAAACTTTTTAAGGTTTCAATTCTCCAAAACGAGTTTTGAAATTTCCCCATTCACCACATTTCTCGCTTGTCCTCATCAAATGACATATTTTCATTTTTATCTAAAATAATCCGCCTTTGCATTTTATATGCTACATGGTAGATAGAAAAAAGGAAAGAAAATGACTGAAAAACAAGAAATTTAATACGAACCCAATTTACCGCGTGTTTATAAAACTCAGTAACAATGAAATAGGAAATTTCCCTCTAAAAACTTCAATTTAACATTGATTTTAGATTGGCTTTGATTAATTGTATTCTATCGTGTAATTTTCTAATGAATGTATTTTCTTATTAGGAGCAGATTTCATGTGAACTGCAGAAAGATTTGTAGAAACATGTGGTATACTTTCAACAAAACTAAACATGTAAGTTTGGAATAGAATTTCAACCCAAGCTCCGTTAGGTCTTCGGTGGCTAAAGACTTTAGTTAAGTGCCGGTTTTTGATCGATTCGAACGGAAATTGTTTCCAATAGTTAAGTATTAATGTGCAACGTTGAATAGAGCAGTAATTTAATTGGATAATTGTACTTTTAGATCAATTAAGTGTTGGAAAACATGAGTCAACAATTGCAAAACGGAGATTGTCATATTGCGGGGAGTAAACGACCGGAGAATACAACAGTTGCAGTAATTGGAGGCGGACTTGTAAGAGATTAATAACAACTTTGATTTATTATTATTTAATGATAAAATGTGCAGTCGAACAAGTAGTACCGATTGGAAATATCGTCTTTGTACATAAATCTCACGATAAAATAAGTGGAAAAAACATTTTTTTTAATAATTTTGATTAGTATGAATTATTTATTGATAAAGGGTCTAGCAGGATCCACATGGCGAGTTGGTCCCCAAAATAGGAACCTATGTCGAAACTTATGCTAAAATATCGGCTTCATATACAAACACATTTTCGCGACCAAATTCCTCTTTGACCTGGAGATATGGGCAAAAATGTTCAAAGTTCTATATCTCAAAAACTAATTAAGCTAGAGAAGTGAAACCAACGCGAGGCTTTAGACTATTTTACAGAGTATATCATATATTTTTTTGGAAATTTTTAGAAAAAAAAAATTATACAAAAAAAATATCCAAAAAACAAATGAAATATTTTTTTTTTATGTGTTCTCTGAATATGACAATCATGAAAAAAATATATTTTATGCTTCTACATGAGCACTATAACTCATAGAAATTGCGTGAAAAAATAATTGGTGCAACACCTTGAAAAAAAATGAAATCTGATTTACGCCTAATAGTATACCTCGGTTTTATTTTTTTTCGAAGTGTTGCACCAATTTTTTTCTCACAAAATTTCAATAAGCAATAGGCCACATATAGCAGCAAAACATATATTATTTTCATAATTGTAAGTCTAAGGAAACATAAAAAAGTTTTAAATTAGTTTTTGATATACAATAGGGTGTCCGTTATTTCCCAAATTGATTTTTTTACAGCGATCGCCCTCTGAATTTTTAGTTTAAGATATAAAAAAAAATATCCAATACAATTAAGCTCTTAATTTCTTGATTAAACCGTGCCAGAATTATGTTACTTTTACCATTTAAATAACTTAGGATTATTTGACTTTTTACTTTTAATTTTTTTTTCTCAGAAACAAATGAATAAAAAGATTTATAATTAAATTATTCTGACGTAAAATTTAACGCTCTACAAAAAAGGTCTCTTATGAATTTTCGATTAAATCACTCCATTAAAAGTTATTCAACATTTAACTTTTTAACGACAAATCAATCGCCTTTAGGCTCAATAAAAATTATGTTGACTACAATTTCAAAGAAATTTCTCATAGATGGCGTCAGGTGAAATGGTAAAAATTCGAATTTGAATTGAACTTTTGTCGACAGTCTCATTAAATAGTATGAAATTCACTTCGTAGATACAAAATATTGATTAAAGTACGAAAATTTCCTCCTGGATAATCAAAATAAGATTTTTTCGCTGACTTTGAACAATTATACTGTGTATACAATATATAGAATATATTGCGGTCCAATTTATGTAGTATAGTTTAATATAATAATATATAAAAAACATACCATAAACATAAATTTGAAACAGAAATTCAAACAAAAATATTTGTGACGTATTGCCCAGATACGTATTTCGATTGCCAAGCAATCTTACTCAGTGGTCATCAAGTAGTTTGGGATCACTCCGTAACTGATGACCACTGAAGAAGATTGCTTGGCAATCGAAATACGTATCTGGGCAATACGTCACAAATATTTTTGTTTGAATTCCTGCCCCATATCTCAAAGGCAACGGGGAATTTGGTCGCGAAAAGTATATAAAAATGACCTTAATCCTTGAAAGTTTCGACAATAGTAAATTTTATTGTAATGTGACATCTGAAAACTGTATTGAGATGGCGTTGATTCGTTCTTTTAATTACTTTTGGAAATAAATAATCACTTTTTTTTATTTCACTTTTAATTACGTTTAATTTTTTTTTAATTTCTTTTAATTCAAATCACACTAATAATCGCTTTGTCGTAACGGAAATTCTCAACTGAATTTCTATACAGAACTGTCCCTGGGCTTAAGCTGAGCGACTTATATACCCGCAACCCAACATTCTAGAATGTACTCCATTGTTCCAGAACAATCTATATGTATATTCGCATTGGTGGGAGAGAGATAGAAGTCACTCAGCCAACAGGCTTTGTCCTTTTTTGTTACAGTATTAATCTAAGAATTCTTTAACATATTTTAATATAATTTTTTTTTCATACACTTTCAGGTTGGTTCGTTATGTGCTTGTTTCCTAGCGAAACGTGGATATAAAGTGGAACTTTACGAATATCGAAGTGGTAATTTATTTTTTATAATTTTTTTTTTTTTGCATAGATAAATTTTTCGGTTGTATTGGCTTTAGATATACGTAAAACGGAATTGGTGAAGGGTCGATCAATTAACTTGGCATTGTCGAATCGGGGTCGAGCTGCACTACGGGAAATTGGGGTTGAAGATCATATGATTCGGGAGCATGGCATTTCAATGGGAGGACGCATGATTCATGGTCTTGATTGGTCCATGAAACCATTGCCATATGATCCACGAACTAAAAAAGTAATATAATTCTTCGAAGTTCAATCAAACTATTGGTTATAGCTCCTTAAGGTTGGATCACCGTCAGAACGTAAAAAAAATATGACTTTTTTAAAACAGCTGCCATTTTTTTTTCTTTAGAGATATTAAAAAACGGTCTTCGGCATGTAAAAGTTGATGTTTTGAACTATTTTTTTTTATTTGCACCGATATGTCTCCCCGCCCCGTCCCCCTTTTACAACGCTTTGAAAAAGGGTCTTCAAAAATGAGGAGGCAAACAAGGGGAGACAAGTTTTCTCGGAAACCGGAAGTCGGATCATGATTTTCCAAAGAATGTAGGTTTTGGGTAATGCGTCTTCTTGGTACTGAATCTTGAAAATCCGAAAAACAGTGAAAATTCACAAAATGGCGTGACTTTGAAAAAAAAAAAGTTACAAAAAAAACGACTTTTTTTTTGGGACCTTTCCCCCCTCTCCCATTTTGACGGGGGGCGGGGGAGTTTTGGCCAATTTTAGAGGTTCAGTATCAAGAAGACGTGTTGAACTATAACACTTTCCAGTTTCAAATAAATTCGTCGGATAGTTTCTGAGAAATCTTGTTTTCCAGTTGTAAAAAGTTGATTCCGAGAAAAACGAATTTAAAGTTTTTTTTTTTCAGATATTTTTTTTATGTTATTATCAATTTATTCAATTTTTATCAGTGAAAATACATTAGTCAGCTATTCTTGAATGTTAGAAGAAGACATTTATGGAAAAAAAAAATCGAAAATTTTTTTTTTCTGACGGTGATCCACCCTTAAATGTAGCCCTTTGCCTTACCTTTTATCTTAACTTTAAAATTTTGTTGGCTAGTCAGTAAAGGGTGCTTGACTTGTATAATTTTTTTTTTCATCTACATATGGCTAAATTGGAGTTTGATTGAACTAATTTTACTGGTCAAAGAATATGTCAACTAACTGAAATATATTTTTTCGCAGTGTATTTATTCAGTGGGACGTAAATATCTGAATGAGGTTTTACTGACAGGTATGATGTTGCCAATATAAATTTCATACAAGAAACATAAGATTTAAAGGGAAATTCAGAACGAAATATGTAAAAAGTTGAGACCATAAAATGGAATTGAATTTCGTTGAAAAACCACAAATGTTTTTTTTTTCTTGATTAAAATCTCGAATGTAAATAAAAACAACTTTTATCTTCTCTAAATTCTCAATATTTCCTAACAAATCTTTGCCTTGAAATACTTTCAAATGCAAATATACAATATGTGTTTTAGCTGCGGAAAAATATTCCAATTTAACAATGTTTTTCAATCATAAACTGGTCAATGCCCGTTTGGAATCGGGAACCTTAACATTTCTGAGGTGCGTAAAGTTAAAGTTGATTTTGCCACGTAAAAACTTGCCAGGCAAGTTAATGGAATGCATAATTTGGAATTTATTTAGGCCAGACACTCGTGAGACGATTGAGGTCTATGCTGATTTGATAGTTGGAGCCGATGGAGCATTTTCTGCAGTCCGCAAGCAAATGATGAAGATGTCCTTGTTTGACTTTAGTCAAACTTATATTGAACATGGATATCTGGAACTTTGCATCCCTCCGGGATCTGATGGAAACGTATTACATGCATAAACTAATCTTTCTAGTTGTAATCGGGTAATTTCATTTTTCCAGTTTCAAATGAAATCAAATTTCTTGCACATTTGGCCACGCGGAGAATTCATGATGATTGCACTGCCAAACCAGGATCGGTCGTGGACGGTGACGTTATTTATGCCGTTTAAAAAGTTTGAAACTATCGATTCGCCCGATAAACTTTTAGAGTTTTTCGAGACCAATTTTCCAGATTCGATTCCATTGATTGGCCATGATCGACTGGTGAAAGATTTCTTCAATTCGAAACCATCTCCGTTGGTTTCGATCAAATGCAAGCCATATCATGTTGCCAATCGAGCTTTGATTATTGGAGATGCAGCCCATGCTATGGTTCCATTTTATGGCCAAGGAATGAATGCTGGATTCGAAGATTGTTTACTCCTAGATCGTCTGATGGAAAAGTATTCGGATAAAATGCAATTGGGGAAAGTTTTGGAAGAATTCAGTGCGCAACGCCATAAAAATGCACATGCCATTTGCGATTTGGCCATGTACAATTACATTGAAGTAATTTACCCTGGTAGAAAAATCGGTAATTTTGTCATATTGCGGCTTTTCTCAAAAAAATCGTAGGCACATAAAATTAGTCTTAAAACGTTCAGAACACTTAAAAATGCAATATTCCGGTGGCGGAAATGTAACTTCTATTACAGTTTCTCCAAAATAAAGCCAAAAAAAAATGCATTATAATAGACTTTAATAGACGCCAGAGTAATTATTAAACTCATTTACTTTCAAGTACGCATGTGCATTAGAACAAGCAGATAGAGCAGATATCTATTTGAAGCAAATTTGAAAAAGCCCGGCAATATCTATATGAAACTGTTAATTGAGAAATATTGAAAATTTGGTTGTTTTTGATTCTTGTTGGTTTGATTTTGATTCGATTTTCGCAAATAAATTGCGCCATAATGGTTATGATCCACGTTGTCTTGGTTGATCCAGGAGAATACCCGAAAATCGTTATATTTTTCATTACAAAGGATTGCTATAATGGAACTTTTAACGAATTAAAAGTGAAATCTGGCGTAAAACAAAACTCGTGTTTAGTCTCGCAACGTAATATTATTGGTCTACCTTAAATTACCGAAGATTTAACAATAAAAAGATAAAAGGAACAAAATAAACATGGACTAATTTACTAAATAGAATTTTTTTCAACTATTAAATTTTTATTAGTAATTTATATACAAATAATTATATGACAACGTCCCATTTTCTATTCCGGTTTTAATTCAATTCGCGAATAAATTGGCCCTCATAAAATTTAGCACTAAAGGAGAAATTAGAAGATGTTCGAGGTGAATTAACAAACCAAATATCGAATAAATTCGCGAATTGATTTAAAACACCCATACAGTAACGTTAATAAAAGCTATTTCTAACATAAAATTATGTAACCTGTTGGTTATTACTTCGTATCAGATATTTTACTGTAATTTGGTTAACTTTTACTTTTTCCCGGGCGCTTTGTCAAATTAAATTCATATTTGTTCTCTTTGTCATTTTTGCATCTCTTTGTTTTTATTGCACATGCGTACTTGTAAGCAAATGCGTTTAGCTGTTACTTGGACGTCTATTAAAGTCTACTATAATGGCATTCTTTTTTAGACTTTTTTGTAATAATTGTCAAGAAAATTAGAGTTCCGCCACCGGAATATTGCATTTGTAAGTGTTCTGAACATTTTAAGACTAATTTTATGTGCCTACGATTTTTTTTGAGAAAAGCCGCGATATGACAAAATTACCGAAAAATCAAAAAAAAAAAAATTCAATTAAAAATCCTGTTTTAGATGCGAGATTTGGTGACGAAGCGCTCGTATTTGCTGCGTAAAACACTCGATGATTTCCTCTTTCGAATGTTTCCCCAATACTGGGTGCCTCTGTACAATTCTGTCACATTTTCCAGCATGGGATACAAGCAATGTATTGAAAATCGAAAATGGCAAGATGAGGTATTTGATTTGTCAGATATAATATCTTAAATAGAAACTATACTTATTTTTTTAATTATTACTGTAGATGCTGAAAAAAGTACTGTGGTGTATAATTTTCATGATTGTCTTGGCAATTTTGATTCACCAGCTGTACAGTGCCCAAAAAGTTTTTGGGGTTTTAAAGTAGTATTAAACAAAAAAAAAAAAAAAAAACTATTGAAACTAATGTGCCATACTAAAACCAAAAGAAGCTTGATTTTTATAATAAAGTTTATATTTCTACTGCCTAAAAAATTTATTTTTTAAATCATATTTTTAAGATGACAACCGTTTACACAGAGGTCTGATTAATTAACTTATTGTAGCAAGTAAAAGTTGATATTAGTAGCAAAATTTTTTATTAGACTAAGGCCAAATATTTTAAGATTGTACTGAATAAAATTTTATTAAGATTTATTAAAAATAAAAGAGGTTTTAACCCTATATAACGGTTAGGATATTTGAAACTAATAATTGTTCATATGCGTTAAGATAGGCAATTTGCAAACACGCATGCAAAACTGATTGCCTATACAAAAACGTAATGTTCTATTTCACTTCTAAAACATATTTTTTCGAATTTATATCATTAAAAACATCAATCGTTAAAGAAAAATAAAATACTTGGCCATCATAGAAAATTAATTAACGTACTAACTGTTACGATTGGAGTGCGTTTGGGAATAAAACCGAAAAGTTTTATAAAAATGAAATAAATTACTGAAAAAAGTCAAAAATAAATGCAAAAATTTAAAAATAATGTTATATAATAATTTATTCACGTATATTGAATCTTCATATTACAGTATATGTGTTTCTTTGGCCAAGTGTATGCATTTCTATAATATTTTCTAAGTTATACAATAACTAATTGAGCTTTTTCTGGATTTTTCAAGTATTTGTGCTTTTCCGTGTTGAACAAATCGGTGATTTCTTTTTCAAAGATTTTGTGTATTCGCTCCACATCATCGTCGGTGGGAATGGGAATTTTCGGAACTTCAATAGGTTTGCCGACTAAAAACAAGAAAAAAATATTTTTCTTAATTCAAATTTTTAAGGTGCCAACCGTTTAAAAAGAGGTCTGATTAATCAACTTATTGTAGCAATTAAAAGTTGATATTATTAGCAAAATATTTTATTAGGCTAAGGCCAAATATTTTAAGATTGTATTGAATAAAATTTTATTCTGATTTATTTAAAAAAAATAGTTTTTAACTATGTATAATGATTAGCATATTTTAAACTAATATTTGTTCATATGTGTTGATATAGGCAATTTGCAAACATGCATACGCAAAGGGTTGCCTATACAAAACGTAATGTTCTATTTTACTTCTAAAATATTTAACAATTCTATTACAAATTGGTGACGTTTTGATAGAAAGCCACAGGTGGTCAAACCAGTGGCAGATAATCAATATGTAAATCTTTCAATTTTATTACCTGATATCACTTGCATATTCCAATAATATAAATACAATAACAAATAGAAGAATGTCGTTTGGCCACCCGTGGCTATCCATTAAATTGTCGCCAATTTGAAACTCGTGATGCAAAAATAAATGCAATAAAAGTTAATCATTTATTAATGGAACCATTTTAATATAGTAGCACCTTTTTTATGGAAATTAATAATCTCAAAAATTGTTTTATTACTAAAATTTTCTATGATTATTATATTTTCTTATTTTGTTTAAAACTTTTAGGTGAAATTTCCGATTTTCTCTTACATTATATATACAGTAGACTGATTCAAAAAAAATAATGATTTTTTTTTTCTTAATTATATCGAAAATATTATTGGGAATGACAAAAAATACTGTGCAAGTTTAAGCTCTTAATATTAATATTAAGAGGTCCCGCATCGCAAATTTCGATTTTCCATTTAAATAACATGGCAACAATATTCTCTTTGGAATTTTATAGCTCACGTTGGTGACAATATTTCGGAATGACCCAGGGATATTCTTGTAGAAAATTAAACGATCTACGAAAAAGGTCTCTGACAAGTTTTTGATATATTTATTCCTTCAAAAGTTATTCGAGGTCAAAGTTGAACTAAAGATAAATTTTATAATTTTTTCAATTTTTTGACGCACCCATTAATTTTATGAGAAAATTTTATAGGACATTTTTTGTAGAGCATTTTTTTTCCTATAACTTGTCCCCATAAAAGTGTTTGATATTTTTCACAGGTCCTAAGTTATTTACATTAAACTGAAAATTTCGATTTTCCATTTAAACAACATGGAAACAATATTCTCTTGTTCTTTGGAATTTTATAGCTCACGTTGGTAACAATATTTCGGAATAACCAAGGTATATTCTTGTAGAAAATTAAACGATCTACAAAAAAGGTCTCGAACAAGTTTTTGATATATTTATTCCTTCAAAAGTTATTTGAGGTCAAAGTTGAACGCAAGAGAAATTTTAATATTTTTTCAATTTTTTGACGCAACCATCAATTTAATGAGAAAATTTTATGGGACATTTTTTGTAGAGCACTTTTTTTTCTATAACTTATCTTTATAAAAGTTTTTGATATTTTTCACAGGTCCTAAGTTATTTGTATTAAACTGAAAATTCCCTGAATTATTAAATTTTTAACATAAAAATATTTGTTTTATTTTAATTAAATAACTTAAGACCTGTGAAAAATATCAAAAACTTTTATAAAGATAAGTTATAGGAAAAAAAGTGCTATACAAAAAATATGCTATAAAATTTTCTCACAAAATTGATGGTTACGTCAAAAAATTGAAAAAATATTAAAATTTCTCTTTAATTCAACTTTGACCTCGAATAACGTTTGAAGGAATAAATATATCAAAAACTTGTACAAGACCTTTTTTGTAGATCGTTCAATTTTCTACAAGAATATACCTTGGTCATTCCGAAATATTGTCGTCACCAACGTAAACTATAAAATTCCAAAGTTCCAGAGAATATTGCTCCCATATTATTCCAATGGAAAATCGAAATTTTCGATGCGACACCTCTTAATATTAAGAGCTTAAACTTTCACAGGTTTTTTTTTGTCATTCCCAACAATATTTTCGATATAATTAAAAAAAAAAATCATCATTTTTTTTGAATCTGTCTAATATACAGTTTTTTAAGTATCGACCTCTTTATTAACCTCATGGTATGCTATGCGACGTAAATTTCCATTTTTTTTGTACTTTTGTCTCCGATTGTATCTCCACAACATTCTTAAACCCAATTAAATTTTACATGCCTTGTTTTAATAGGGATGCTAATATAATGTAATGGTTATGCAACCATTTAACATCGGTGTATATAATTTGCCTATACGTGAACTGAAATTTAGGCTCATGTGTACTTTAGCACATGTCGCATTTTCGACTTTGTTTTTAAAGTAATTCGCGATTAAGTAGGTCCATATTGAAAATTCAGTCACAAAAGAGAGAATCATACCATATTATAATTGAATCAGCAAAAATATCGCGAATTAAATTGGAGACAAAGTCGAAAATGCAACATTGCCAGATTGTGGATGTGCTAAAGGACAGTGGAAAAAATATATACTTGGATATCTTAGAAAAATAATTAACGTACCAACTGTTACGATTGGAGTGCGTTTGGGAATAAAACCGAAAGTGTATTGGAAGAATCCACGTCCCAGAGGAATGATTGGCGCTATTCCGGTAATCTTTTGAATTTTTTCTTGAATCACATGAAAAATAGAGCCTTCCGGAGTGTCAACTTGATCGTATAGATCAGTTTCTCCGAAACTATAAACGGGAACTAATGGTACTCTGAAATAATTGTTAATTTTTCTCATAATCGAAAAGATAACAATTTAAAGTGAACTTTACCCATTTTTCAATGCAAGACGAACAAATCCTTTGCGATTTTTCAGTACAATAGTATTGTTTCCGGGTCGACAGTAAAACGATTCGGTGGCACCGCCAAGAACCACAAGCGCTAATTGACCACCTTCCGGACGACTTAGTAAATAATTAATAGATTCCTTGGAAACCGAGCAAAATCCTGAAAATTTCATTGTAAAAATTGTTCTTTAAAATTATATTTCCGTTCTACCTAATCCGAAGACAAACTCTCGAAAGAACGGAATGAAAAAATGCACCGCTAACGTAAGTATTGTTGTTGTCATTTTGGGAAACAATTTCTTATAGTCCTCCGTTTCGGTACCAAAATTACAAAAGATTCCGGTGGCCAAAAGTCCGTGGGGATACGAACATAACAAATAGTTTCTTTTCGGATCCAAGCCTTCAAAACCATCGACTGTCACCAATTTCAACGGAAAATAATCATGAAAATATTTCCACAGGGTCCAAGACCGCATCCATTTCATCCTGAAAATTTCTTGCACATTAATGTTGGATCCTATCGATCATTTCTTCATACCTTCGACCTCCTGTTTCGCACGTATCTCGATCAATATAAATCCAAATCAAATACAACAACATCAGCCAATAGTATTTGGTGAATACGATGATGTAGCATGATATCAGTATTGAGATACCCGGAGTTCCGGCAAGAATCAAAAACCAACAAGCCGCAGCAATCGTTTGTATTCGCCGCGTTAGCGGAATATGAGCCGGAGCAAATTCAATTCCCAGTACTCTAAAAAGCAAAGAATTTCATCAATATTTCCATTGGATCTATTTGTTTCGGCAAATTTTTAAAATAAATCCGAAACTATTAGCTTAGTCATCGTTGTTTACAAAACTATTGATAAATCCATCAAAGATTTAGCCCCAGAAAAATGTGCAACATCATTATCCATAATCTTTATTTGTACTTGTAAATAATTTCAATTTTGAAATGGAATCTTTAAGAAGATTAATGATTAAAAGTCAAAACAGATAATAAATACGCTATGGACAAAAGTAATGATCGATATTTTAAATTGTGTAAAAAAAAATATTTTCCAACTTAATATTGCAATATTTGCTATGGCTGAAATGGTCTTGGATTACGTTTTTTATTTTTGTCACCAGATGGTAGAGTAATAAGTCAATTCTTAAGCCATTTTGTTTAAAAAAAGACATTTAGAAATCATTATATTTAAAATGCCTTTTGAACAATAAGGGTGGATCACCGTCAGAAAAAAAAAAAATTTCAATTTTTTTTTCCATAAATGTCTTCTTATAACATTCAAGAATAGCTGACTAATGTATTTTCACTAATAAAAATTGAACAAATTGATAATAACATAAAAAAATATCTGAAAAAAAACTTTAAATGCGTTTTTCTCGAAATCAAATTTTTAAAACTGGGAGCCAAGATTTCTCAGAAACTATCCAACGGATTGACTTGAAACTTGCGAGTATTATAGTTCAACATGTCTTCTTGGTACTGAACCTCTAAAATTGGCCACCCCCCCCCCGTCAAAGTGGGAGAGGGGGAAAGGTCCAAAAAAATATCGTTTTTTCTTTAACTTTTTTGTTCAAAGTCCCGCCATTTTGTGAATTTTCACTGTTTTTCGGATTTTTGAGGTTCAGTACCAAGAAGACGCATTACCAAAACCTGAATTCTTTGGAAAATCATGATTTGACTTCTGGTTTCCGAGAAAACTTGTCTCCCCTTGTTGGCCTCCTCATTTTTGAGGACCCTTTTTCAAAGCGCTGTAAAAGGGGAAAGGGGGGGAGAGAATATATCGGGGCAAATAAAAAAAAAATAGTTCAAAACTTCAACTTTTACATGTCGAAGACCGTTTTTTAATATCTCTAAAGAAAAAAAATGACAGCAGTTTTAAAAAAGTCATTTTTTTTTACGTTCTGACGATGATCCACCCTTAAAGTGCCTTTAAATACCTTTTTGTTACCACTTTAAAATGATAGAAATGCAACTGTAATATTGAATAAACGGTATGAAATCATGAGAAAGAGATATATATGTTGTCTTTGTTATACTCTATCAGAAGTTGTCAATGTATTTCTTTGGTCGACTTATTAATGGTGGCAAAATACAAATTCAATTAGCAATTATTTTATATTCTCAAAAATCATTTAATGTGCGCATCTGGTTACAGAAATTATATAAAATATTTTCAAATAATTCAATTCTGAAGCTAATTGAAGTTATTCAAAGTAAACCATTTTAAAAAAGGCATTTTAAATGTTCAAAACACCATTAAAAGTCAATTAAAGTAATTAAAGATATTTTCAATGTAATGATTTCAAAATTTCTTTTGGGATTCTCATACGAAATTTAATGCTCTACAAATCTTATATCTTATAAAATTTCCGTAAATCTACTCCGTCAAAAGTTATTGAAAGTTAAAGTTGAATACTCAATAAATTTCATCGTTTTTTCAAATTTCCAATAAAACTATCAATTTTATCGGAAAATGTTATTGAATATTTCTTGTAGATTATTTAATTTCCTATAAATTATTTATTACGAGTTTTTCGAAATTTTCTACGGTTCGTAAGCTGCATCCATCAACGTGTGAACTATATTAAAAATTAAAACTATAACCTTCAATAACTATTGAAGGAGTAGATTTACAGAAAATTTATAAGACATAAGATTTGTAGAGCATTAAATTTCCTATAAGAATATGTTATAGTCTTACTATTAATACTATTAAAATTTCAAAGTCTAAACAAAACTTTTTCCCATTTTAATTAAATGGGGGAAATCAAGTTCAGTGGCCCGTACTACCTCACCGGTGTGAGTTACGACTTTGTCGCAATGGGCACTTTTGTAGAGCGTTTAATTCTGAGAAAAAACCATCTTCGGTAAAAGCGATCCCATGAAATGCCGCTGAGATATAGAAATTTAAAAATAAAAAATCAGAGTTTCCGTGTATTTTCAATGGGAAATCTTTACACGTCTTGGTCGAGGACTTAAAATTAATATTAAGGGCTCAAACTTTCAGAGAAATTTTTTTTTTGGTATTTCCAACAAAATTTCACAATGGGACCAAAAAAAGTCAAAAAAAAAATCACCCTAATGTGGAAACGTATAGAAGTTAATGGTAAATGCGCAACCGATGCGTAACGTTTCGTCGAATGTCTGATCACTTTATGTCTCTGTCCTTTTTTGTTACATGTGTATCAAATTTTCTATCCCTTACTTTCCAATCAACTTTGTTAGAATGCACTCTTTTGGTAAAAAAATTATTAAACATATCTATTCTTATGTACCCTCAGCATCATTATGGTACTTCATAAGAATCTTTTGGAAGGCCTTTTTAGATTGAAAAAAACGTTGATAATTAATAAACAAATAAAATTTTTTGTTAATTTATTAACTTCCAGGAGAAAAAGGACCATTTATGTCGTAAGATTCAAATTTGTTTAAACCGGCATTTACTTAGTAAGTTGTATTAACAATTTATTGATTTCTCAATATTAAATTATAAAATTGAAGAATTTTTCTTCCTCAAATAATTGATATTTGAAAAGGAATTTGATTTTGACCCGAAAATCAATGTAATAGATTTTGGACAATGTATTTTAAGATAAATAAAAATGCAACTGATAACGTAATCAATGTCGAATACTTTTATATGTTTAAATGCTGAAATATTGGGAGAAATTGGATGAAAAACTCACCTAGTATGGCCATTTTCTTGCTTTTCCTTGATGCTTGTCATTGTACCAGGAAAAACTTTAAACACCCACAAATATGTCCACTTTCTTCACAAAGTTTCACCGTAATGATATGCCGGGGTATGTATTTAAAAAAGAAAAACAATAAGGAAGGTCAGCATTACAAACTGGAGAAAAACAGTCTTCGAAATGTATCTTGAATTGACTTGGTTTTACAATCATTACCACGTATGTTTTTTTTGATAAGATTTCATAAATTCATCGATGAGAATATACAAACAAGATCCGGCCTTACAGTATTTAATCGTTTTTATTGAACATCCACGATTGGTCGGTTCCACCAACAATTAACACTAATACAGTACTGACGATACTTAATTTTAAAATCGAATAAATATTAATCAATAAAACATAATATAGCGGAATGAACTTTGCCTCAATATTATAATAAATCAATCGCATTACAAATGATTTTATTACTATTATAATTATCAACAGGTATTATAAGCTCAATTCCAATATTTACGAAACACTCAAAAAATGCTTCTTTCTAAATCTGATTCACAATATGATTCATTAGATTATTTCACAAAAGAATCAAACTTTGGATTTTTATTTTACTTCTACTTTGGTTTATTTAGATCAACTATTTTTAATTCATTTCACCGTATAGTTTATTTTTAACCAACCGAATATATATTTAGATTTTAATGAACTTTTTGCAAATGTATGCCACACGATTAATTGTTCACTAATGAACCAAAAGGTTCATATCAACATTAAAACGGATGTGTGCAATTGTAAAGATAATAAAGTTATTAATTTTAATTTATGCAAAATTGTTATTTATTATTTTTCTATTGATTTAATTTGTCATTGAACAATTGTGTAAATCCTTGCCGATTTAAACGGAAGACTTATAATTTTAAATTGAGAAGTAATTATCTTGTCGTTGTTCTAAAACACAAAATTTATGTTTTACGTAAAGTTTATTTTATGCTAAATGCACTGGTCTTTGAATTATTCGGATATCTTTAAAAATGGCTTCGTAATTAAATTTTCCGGAGATCACCTTTTGCATTAAAATTAACCCAACCTATGGGTGCGATTTACGTCGAAAAAGGTAAAAACCAAGTAAAAAATGGATGTTTTAACGCCAAATATTAAAAGAGGGACAGTTTTTTTATAATATGAACAGAAAAATATTATATTGGACTTCTATGTATGGAGAAAAAATTCAATAATGGTTATTTAGTACTTATAATGGTAATTTGAGAAGTAATTATTTTATGGTTGTTCTAGACTACTTAAAAAAAACGTTAAAACACAAAATGTATGTTTATATAAAGTTTATTTTATGCGTAATGCACTGGTCTTTGAATTATTCTGCTATCTTTGAAAATAGCTTCGCAATTAAATTTTCCGGAGATCACCTTTTTCATTAAAATTTACCTAACCTATGGGTGTGATTTAAAAGTACGTTGAAAAGGGTGAAAATCACGTTAAAAATGGGTAATTTAACGCCAAATTATAAAAGAGGGACAGTTCTTTTATAATATGAACAGAAAAATATTATATTGGTCATTTATGTATAGAAAAAAAATGCAACAATGGTTATTTAGCACTTATAATTTTAATTTGAGAAGTAATTATTTTATCGTTGTTCTAGGCTATCTAAAAAAACGTCAAAACATAAAATGTATGTTTGTATCAAATTTATTTTATGCTAAATGCACTGGCTTTTGAATTATTCTGATATCGTTAAAAATAGCTGCGTAATTAAATTTTCCGGAGATCACCTTTTGCATTCAAATTAACCCAACCTAGGGGTACGATTTACGTCGAAAAAGGTGAAAATCACGTAAAAAAAGTTTGTTTTAACACCAAATTATAAAAGAAGAACAGTTCTTTTATAATATGTACAGAAAAAATTTAAATAAACGATAATATAAGAAGCTTTTTCGAATTAAATACAAAAATATTTTTCGTCAAAAAAAACCATCGTTGATTTTTCACGAAAATCGTCAAATTTCAATATTTTTTTTTAAGGCTGCCAATCAAAAGTTTACGTCCATCTGTACATTCTGTGCCAATTTTTCCAAAAACAAACCACGTTTAAGGGATGAACATGCAGTTTCAGGGATGAATACTTCTCGCTAAGAGGGAGAGACGAACGTGGGGCTTCTTCAACAATTGCATGTACCATCGTTATATAAGGGATGATTTTTGTCGAACCAAAGGCAGCTTTGGGCTCGTAACAATGTATAAAACGATAATATAACAATATTTTTCGAATTAAAAACAAAAATATTTGTCGTCAAAAAAAATCGTGGGTTAACCATCGTTGACCATTTTCAAGAAAATGGTCAAATTTCAAAAAAAAATTTAAGGATGCCAATCGAAAGTATACATCCATCTGTACATTCTGTGCAAATTTTTCCCAAAACAAACCATGTTTAAGGGATGAAATCGGCCATCAAAGTAGCAGAAGAAATCATAGAAAACCATCCAAACTTCAATCGCCTGTAACATCGTTAAATAAGGGATGATTTTCGAACCAAAGGCTGTTTCGGGCTCGTAACAATGTATTAAACGATAATATAACAAGCTTTTTTGAATTAAAATCAAAAATATTTTTCGTCAGAAAAAACCGTGGATTAACCATCGTTGATTTTTCACAAAAATCGTCAAATTTCAAAAAAAAAAATTAAGGCTGCCAATCGAAAGTATATGTCCAGCTGTACATGCTGTACAAATTTTTCCCAAAACAAATCATGTTTAAGGGATGAAATCGACCATCAAAGTGGCAGAAGAAATCCAGAAATCAAAAGAAGAATTTTTAATTATAAATTTATAATAATATTGATAAATCCAGCAAATTTATTAATTAATAATTAACAAATAAATTGACTTTACAAACGTGCAATAATAAATAAACTTTCGTAAAAGCAGCAGTACTTTTCGTAGAAAAGTGGAAAGAAATAGCTCCGGAATTTATTAATTATTTCAATGCACTTCGTAGCTGAAAATCATATCGAAATTAGTTCAATGGTATAGCAGGATATCTAAGTACAAACAATAGGATTAAATCGACCAATTCTATGACTAAAAAATAATATACTTTAAGGGATCATTGATCTGTTTCTCAATTTTTAAATAAATTAAATGATTCACCAATTAAATGAACCATGGACAGAAATCCAGAGCTGCAATTCTACAAAATTTGATCGGTGAAACCAACAGTTACTTTAAAATAATGCACCGAATCTTATCATTGGGAAATTGCAAAACAAGAAAATAATAAAAGTGGATAATACATACGATCTTTGTACTTTTCAAATTCGAGTTATAAAAGTAAAACTTCAGAATTGATAATCAAATATGTATATTATTGAAGACTGGGAAACTTTTGAAGATTTTGAACAGAGTTTTAATGGCACTTGGGCGTTTAATTTTAGTAAATGTAGTCCAATATACGTGCAAGCATACGTTGGGTCTTCTAATCCATTTGGAAAAACTTAAGGTCCCTGAGGAAGCTAAATGTATTCCTTTAAAAGAAACCATTAATTGTTCAATAAATTTGCTTATTTGACCTCAAAATATTCGCTACTTGGCGTTTTTAATTCGATTTTGTACATTCTAGGAGTTAAATGTTTAAATCTGGCGTTATTACCTATTTAAAATATTAAATATCTGGCATGATTTCCTTAGTTCCTTTCAATGAAAATAAGAAATGTTGATCAACAATTTTTTTTACTAAAATCGGTCGATTTTAAATAGCATTGATCCATATCTAATAATCTGATTAAATTACGTTGAAAATTGTAATTATCATAAAATTGGACGATAATTTATTTTGTCCATACGATTCAATGAATGTATTGAAAAAAGATAATAATCCGCTTAACGATATCTAAACTTGAATTAATACGATTTAAATTTATTGTATTAAAAAAAAATTACATTTCAATAATTATAAAGCTTAATTTTTTTTTAATAATATATGTTAATTACGTTAACCTTCGACGTACAAATTTTTAAAATTGATCCCTTTTCATTAACAGCATTCAATTTCACCTTGACTCTTGTATTTGGAACAGAGCACAAGAAAAATGTCTCTAACAAAAACATAAATGTCAACCTGAGGCCAATTTAATTATGCAAAGAAGTTCAAGAGCCAGCAAGTGTAAAGGTTTTTATCAATCACCATTTCTTTGTCGTCAAAAAGGAAATGTTAATACTCTTTTCCTTCGGGAAATAAAAACAAACCAAGTCGCATTGATCGATCATTTATTAACTATATGAATTACTTTCTATTATAATGTGTAAGTAAAATATTCGATTTATTCTTAATACACAAATTATTAATATATATATAGTTTCTTAAATAAAAATAAATGACTTTTAAAGGGTCTAGTAGGATTCGCATGGCGAGTTGGCCCCCAAATAGGAACCTATGTCGAAACTTATGTCAAAATATCGGCTTCATATACAAACACATTTTCGCGATCAAATTCCTCTTTGACCTGGAGATATGGGCAAAAATGTCCCACCCCCGCATGGCTATTTTTCAAAGTTATATATCCCGAAAACTAATTAAGCTAGAGAAGTGAAACCAACGCGAGGCTGTAGATTATTTTACAGAGTATATCATACATTTTTTTGAAATTTTTTGAAAAAAAAAATTATACAAAAAAAAATCCAAAAAACAAATGAAATAATTTTTTTTTTTGATGTGTTCTCTGAAAATGACAATCACGAAAAAAATATATTTTATGCTTCTACATGAGTACTATAACTCATAAAAATTGCGTGAAAAAATATTTGGTGCAACACCTTGAAAAAAAATAAAATGTAATTTACGCCTAATAGTGTACCTCGGTTTTATTTTTTTTCGAAGTGTTGCACCAATTTTTTTGTCACAAAACTTCAATAAGCAATAGGCCACATATAGGAGCAAAACATATATTATTTTCATAATTGTAAGTCTAAGGAAACATAAAAAAAAAGTTATTGTTTTTCTATATTTACTCTCAAGATGATTACTTTCAAGATCAAAATAATTGATCCCAAAAGAACAAAAAACAATTTTTATTAAAATATGAATAAAAAATATTATCGTCACAGTTATAATTTATTACAATTGGAATATTATGAACCTAAAATAATTTAGTTAGTATTTCGTAGGACGCAGAATTCTGGATAATTATTGTTCATATGAAAAATAACAAATAAAAATTGTTGCATGAGAAAAATATCCCATTGTAAAGTTTCTATTGGAGAATCACAGGAATAACGGAAAATACTATGGCAATCTTTACCATTCGAAATATAATCATTGTATATACGACCGTCTTTATTATTTCTACATATATCTTGATTTTACTTCTACCCTAATGATATTAAGTGCTTATTTTACACATTGTTTAAAAATATTATTTGAAAGTTCATTTATTCGGCCACTTTAGATAGAACCTGTAAAAATTTTGGGTATGAGCCAGTGAATAATATCCTAAGTTAAACGAAGAAAACCAAATAATTCAGATGCCATCAATATGTACCCAGAATTAATTGGAGACGCATATTATTCCAGTTGTAATAAATTATAGTAGTGACGATAATTTTTTTTTATTCATATTTTAATAAAAATTGAACACTAGTTGTGTTCTTTTGGGATCAATTATTATGATCTTGAAAGTAATCATCTTAAGAGTAAATATAGAAAAACCAAAAAAACTAATAATTTTTTTTGTTCATGTTTCCTTAGACTTACAATTATAAAAATAATATATGTTTTGCTCCTATATGTGGCCTATTGTTTATTGAAATTTTGTGAGAAAAAAATTTGGTGCAACACTTCGAAAAAAAATAAAACCGAGATTCACTATTAGGCGTAGACATTTCATTTTTTTTCAAGGTGTTGCACCAACTATTTTTTGCACGCAATTTTTATGAGTTATAGTGCTCATGTAGAAGCATAAAATATATTTTTTTCGTGATTGTCATTTACAGAGAACACATCAAAAAAAAAATTTTCATTTGTTTTTTGGATTTTTTTTTGCATAATTTTTTTTTCCAAAAAATTTATGATATACTCTGGTAAAATAATCCAACGCCTCGCGTTGATTTCACTTGCCTAGCTTAATTAGTTTTTCAGATATATAACTTTGAAAAATAGCCATGCGGTGGGGGACATTTTTGCTCATAACTCCAGGTCAAAAAGGAATTTGGTCGCGAAAATATGTTTGTATATCAAGCCGATATTTTGACATAAGTTTCTCGACATAGGTTCCTATTTGGGGGGCCAACTCGCCATTGGGATTCTGCTAGACCTTTTATTTCCATACACTAAATTTTTGTTTAAAATAAGCCAGGTGCCGATTTTTTTCCGGGCCATGCTTCTTTTGCGTACTTTTTCTTTTTCGGCTCTTGACTGTTGGCAGTTTCCGATGACGAGGTTGCACTGGATGATGCTTGTGATTGGGTAGAACTAGACGTTGACATTAATGTGCTGGGAATCGGTTGTGTTTCCATGGCATCGTCAACGTCCGGCGCTGGATTCGGAAGTGCCATTCCCAGTCGGGATGATAAGTTATTGTAAATTCCGGACGTTCCGGTTAGAATTGCCGTTGATGAAAGTGCGCTGAATGCGTTGGCTTGGCCAGCATTCGATTCCGGTGGCAAGTCTTGATAGAGATGAGGCACCGCAGAGACCGCATGATGATGGAGACTGTGATGCAGACTTTTGTCGGAAGTGATATTGAATGTTACGTCCGAGTTGAGTTTTTGTCGCTTTTGCGACGTAGGAATTACAGTCGTTTGTATTAGATTTCGAAAACGACCAATCGACGGATCGATATCCTCCAAATTGATTATTTCGTCGTCTTCATTGAACGAAACTCCACGTTTTTTTCGCTTACGCGAATTCGTGCGTTTTTCTGTATCATCCGTAATACCAAGCATTGAAATTCGTCGATTATGAGCAGTGTTAAATTCAGTTAAATTCTTAAAAAGAAAAAATAAATCAACATCTTCTACAAATCCTCCAAAAAAACCCCAACTTACATCCAACTCTAATTCGTTTTCGGGAAGACCTAACAAACCACCTTCTCCATCTTCATTCATCTCTGTTTCTAATTCATCTATTATAGGTCGAGAACCAGCCTGAGGTCTCTCCCGAAGTACATAATTTCTGGTCGATGCTCCAAAATGAAACGTAGAATCTGTCGCTAATTGTGTCGGCTTATAGGCTTCCAAACGTAATGGCCCAATAAAAGTACCATGAGCTACAAATTTCGATAAATTTTATCAAATAAATTCGACCTCAACTTGTCAACTATACTTACTACTTCCCAAATCAGTTAAAAAGGCTCTGTTTAAGTGTTTATGATACACAAATGCGGCATGAACTCGAGAACAACTGGCATGGTCAATACAAAAATCATTCATTTGAGCATTTCGACCAAATAAGTAACATTTCTTTTGGTCGATCATCAATTTCTGAATAAGTTTATCGCCTTTTAAGACATCCAAGTGCAATCCAATCGGTGGTTTTCCAGCCCTAATAACAATCGCTTAATATAACCAAACATAACCCCCTACCAAATATTGGAACTTTACAACTTCAATATTTAATTGAAATCCCAATTCATGTTTTAACTTACCAGCTAGGCACTTCATAATGATTAGCCATTGCAAAGCAATATTAACTATTTTTTTTTTTAAATAAATCTTAATCTTAACGACTCCAGTTGGCAAATCTATCTACATGCCAACATTTCATCTTACATATATAATACCAAAAAAAAAAAAGGACCGCAAAAGTATGCTTTAGATAAAATAATTAAATTAATCTAAAAACTATGCAAATTTTTATTGGTAAATCAATTTGAAATAACATAAATAACTATTGCTCTGATGGGATGGCGACTTTTAAACGTCATTATCCAAGATCCCAATCTATATTACAGAACAAAACCTTCAAGTACAGGTTGTAAACTTATCACCTTTTTGCAGGGAAATTTTTTGATTTTTTTTTTCCTGTCAACGGGGAAACAAGATAACCAAATTGGATAATAAATAATTGATTGCCCAACAATCTAGCCGTTAAATTCAAATTATTTTTATTCAATCCCCGTTAAGAATCAATCAGTTTATAATAATATACAACGAAAAAAAAATCCCTTGTATCCTTTTAATGGACTTGAAAATTGTTCTTTTTGAAACTTTAAAACGATATTGCCTGGATCCAAAACAGAAAAAAGTTTTCATGGTTTTCATATATCTACACAAAATGGAGCATTATTTTATAAATTGTCGAAAAAAATAACCCTTATCGGACGAAAGCGATCTAGCATTTTTTTTACTAAATGCAGAAGTTAGGCAACCAAGGTTACAATTATGTGGATGGAAGTTACTGTAGCTCCTGTAACTCAAGGTTTATAAATTACTCCATTAGAAAAAAAATGATGTCATACGAAGAATTTTAAAATTTGAATCAGTCTGAAGTGGTCTGAAGATATATATGAATTTCTTCTGGAAACGTCACGAAGCGCATGAGGCCACCTGTGTATTTTATAAACCTTGACTGTAACTAGACAATATGGTTTGTTTTAAATAATAATAAAATATATTTTTACTGAACAAAATTACCAGGAAATAAAGGACAATGATATTGATATTGCGTTGAAGAAAGTATCATATTTTTGGGAGAAAAATTATTAGTAAGTAGCCATATTTTTAAAAACTATAAATATTGTTCTTATTGAATTTTTCGTTACAGAAGACAACAGAGAATTATATCCATTGGATTTGAATTAAATTTGTGCTGGGTTCGAAAATCATCCCTTATTTAACGATCTTACATGCAATTGAAGTTTGGCTGATTCTCTATAATTTCTTCAGCCACTTTGATGGCCGATTTCATCCCTTAAATGTGGTTTGTTTTTGAAAAAAATTGCACAGAATGTACAGATGGACGTATACTTTCGATTGGCATCATTAAAAAAAAATAATTGAAATTTGACGATTACCGTGAAAATTGAAAATTGGTTTTTTAAAGATGCCGATCAAAAACTTTAAGCTATCCGTATCTTCTGTGAAAAATTTTCCACAAAAAAAAAACACGTTTAAGGGATGAACATGTCCCACTAAGAAGAAGAGACGAACGTGGCTTCTTCAACAATTGCATGTACCATCGTTATATAAGGGATGATTTTCGAACCAAAGGCAATTTCGGGTTCGTAACAATCTATAGAACGATGATATAACAATCTTTTTCGATTTCGAAACAAAAAATTTTTCGCCAAAAAAAACCGTGGGTTAACCATCGTTGATTTTTCTCGAAAATCGTCTAATAAAAAAAATTTTTTTTAGGATGCCAATTGAAAGTATAAGTCCTTCTGTAGATGCTGTGCAAATTTTTCCCCAAACAAACCACGTTTAAGGGAGGAAATCGACCATCAAAGTGCCCGAAGAAATCATTAAACCATCCAACCTTCAAGAGCTTATAACGTTGTTAAATAAGGGATGATTTTCGAACCAAAGACAGTTTTGGGTTCGTTACAATGTCTAGAACGATAATATAACAATCGTTATCCATTTCATAACAAACAAAATTTTGGGCAAAAAAAACCGTGGGTTAACCATCGTTGATTTTTCATGAAAATCGTCAAAATTGAAAACTTTTTTTTAGGCTGCCAATCGAAAGTATAAGTCCAGTTGTACAGGCTGTGCAAATTTTTCCCCAAACAAACCATGTTTAAGGGATGAACATGCAGTTTAAAGGATGAACATTTCCCACTAAGAAAGGAGACGAACATGGTTTCTTCAACAATTGCTTTTACCATCGTTATATAAGGGATGATTTTCGAACTTATGACTGTTTCGGGTTCGTAACAATGTATAGAATGATAATATAACAAGCTTTTCAAACAATTCTCATTTGTTGACAATTTGGATTGTTTAATGTTTTGAAGTAAGACGACCCTAAAATTTGTCACGAATTTTGTTTGAAGCTTCGGGTACATCCTCCTGATTCACAGGTGGCACTAAAAACTTAATGTGGTTTAATTGACATTACATGTCAAGAGTTCGCACGTCATGACATAGATGGTGATACTGCTTAAGTTCATTTGACAGCTAAGTTTTGAAAACTATTAGTTTATAATTGAATTTACTCAATCCAAAAAAAAATATTTTTTATTGTTATGATTGGTTGAATTGATGTTCAGTGTTGCATTTAAACTTCATAAAATCGAAATCGACCCAAATAAATGTAAATCTAGTAATATTTATTGTAAAATTGTAGGTATTGCCGCATTGTTTACATAAGGTTATATATACTTTCTGTATATTTTGTAAATATTTTCCCACGTTTAACTATCCATTGAACGATTAGTTCAATCTTCGTTAATATCGAATATTGATTTTTTAGGCTGCATATCGAAAGTATAAGTCCAGTTATACACGCTGTGCCAATTTTTCCCCAAACAAACCACGTTTAAGGGATGAAATCGACCATCAAAGAGTCCGAAGAAATCATTAAACCATCCAACTTTCAAGAGCTTATAACGTCGTTAAATAAGGGTTGATTTTCAAACCAAAGGCAGTTTCGGGTTCGCAACAATATACAGAACGACAATATATTAATCTTTTTTGATTTCGAAGCAAAAATATTTTTTGGCAAAAAAAACCATCGTTGATTTTTCATGAAAATCGTCAAAATTAAAATTTTTTTTAAGGCTGCCAATCGAAAGTATAAGTCCATCTGTACATGCTGTGCCAATTTTTCCCCAAACAAACCACGTTTAAGGGATGAAATCGACCATCAAAGTGCCCGAAGAAATCATTAAACCATCCAACCTTCAAGAGCTTATAACGTCGTTAAATAAGGGTTGATTTTCGAACCAAAGGCAGTTTTGGGTTCGTTACAATGTCTAGAACGATAATATCACAATCGTTTTCGATTTCGAAACAAAAATATTTTTGGACAAAAAAAACCGTGGGTAACCATCGATGATTTTTCCCGAAATTGGTCAAAATTAAAATTTTTATTTAGGGTGCCAATCGAAAGTATAAGTCCAGCTGTACATGCTGTGTAAATTTTTCCCAAAACAAACCACGTTTAGGGGATGAACATGCAGTTTCAGGGATGAATACTTCCGACTAAGAGGGTTAGCAGTTATGCAACCAGTAATGCGTCCATGTAAGATTGTTTGCGGTACGAGTCTAATGTTCTGACGCGATATTGTTGGTATGTACATCATGTGTGTATACATAATATCGTTTAATACATTGTTACGAACCCGAAACTACCTTTGGTTGGAAAATCATCCCTTATTTAACGATGGTACATTCAATAGAAGTTTGAATGGTTTTCTATGATTTCTTCTGCCACTTTGATGGTCGATTTCATCCCCTAAACGTAGTTTGCTTTTGAAAAAAATTGCACTGATTGTACAGATGGACATATACTTTCGATTGTCACTCTTAAATTTTTTTTTTTATTTTGACGATTTTCGTGAAAAATCAACGATGGTTAACCCACGGTTTTTTTTTGGCCAAAATTTTTTGTGATTCAAAATCCAAATGGATTGTTCTATAATCGTTTGGTACATTGTAACAAACTCGAAACTGTAATTGTTTCGAAAATCATCCCTTTTTTAATGACATTCCTAGTTCTTTAAGTTTGGGATTATTTCTGGCCCTTTGTACTTTGAATTAATTAGTGGATAAAACGGGGTCGTCTTTTATAAACTTTCTTTTTAATTCTGATTATGTTTTTTTTGTCTTAGTTACGCAACATAAGAATCAAGGGTGCAGTCGACAACAATGCAGGATTTTTCGTGTTTAAATTGCCGCCTACCATTGTAGTGACCAACATGGATCGTTGATGGATCTTTTAATGATTTTGTGTGAATCATTAGTGAATTTTCGGGAAGATTAATGTGAAAATGTTTTGTATAACAGAAATGGTGATTGTTGTGAAATAGTGATATAAATTTTTTAGTTATAAATGAATAAATCGAAGAGGATAAATATCTTTAAATATATTTGATTGTTGAAATTAAAAAATCATTTAAGTTGTTTAATTTTTACTGCTATAGTGCTTTGAATTGTCTTAAAAATTATTTTGTAGAACTTTTCTTTATTAAAATATGAACGAAAGTTTATTTGAAAAATATATTTTTGTCTATTAATATTTATGATACTGTTTGGAACATCAATTGCTGTAAAATTTTTCTGTATTGGATTTTACACTGAAAATCAATAAATATTTTATGTTTTGTAAACATTGTTTTATTTATTAAGTATTGTATTTCAGGGTATTCTTTTTTCAGATGAATTTTCAACAATAATGATATTAAATAGGGATTGTTTGGGATTATTGCAAAGTTCAACAAGTAGTGCTTTTTAAACAATCAATGCAAATCGTTTTAGTTATTCACAAACAATCCATCTTTAATATTATTATTTTGAATCGAAATTTGTGCAATTCGAGATGAGTACTTTGGAGTATCAATTTTTTATTTGTTTTCGAAGATTTTATTTATTTTCAACTGACAGTAAGTATATGGAAATAATTCAAGAACCATTAACAAATAAAATAATCAGTGCATTATTTAAATACAAGTTTAAATATTAGAGAATTTCATAGCTTCATTTAGCCGAGTGGTAATGTGGTCCGGCGCCGGAGCCGAAAGTTTTGAGTTCAAACCTCGTCAAGAATTTTTTTTATTTTAATTTTATTTCTTATAAATTCCAATATCACTTAATAAGAGCAATAATTTCTATCCATAGTCTTCAAATTATTTTTTAAAAGAAAAAATGAGGCATTGCAAACTAGTTGTAGAAAAGTTACGGTTGGAAAATAATAAAAAACAAAAAACATTAACATTATTTAGATAAAAATTTAAAAGTCGAAATCAATTCTAGAAGTTTTCGAAGCCAAATATTTTCTGCTGCTAATAATATTGTGTCGAGAATATTGATAATTATGTAATCTCTTAATAACTGCCACGTCAATTTAGTCTCATAACGAAAAAGAAACCGCTGAAATTTCATTTAATGTTGTAGCTATGCAACCAGCAGTACACCAATGTAAGGTGGGTTGCGTGGCACGTCTAATGTTGATATACGAAATCATTGTTGTTCTTGGGAGCATATGAATGTAAATTTGATTGGAATTTACGTGAAATCGTAAAGAATAAATTTTTCTCGAATCAAAGTTGTAAACTCCAACTTTAGATTGAATTTACAAATAAGAAAAAATGTACAAGTCCATAAGGTAGCTCGATGAAAATGTCATTGATTTCACAATATTTAATAACAATCTTAAATATCGAAAAAAATGGGGAAGGACATTAAAAAGTTGCCATGTTATTCACTAATATTCCCGATCTTAACATGGAGCTGCCATGGTTCAAATATTGTCGGGAAATTCAAATTATTTCGATCGAAAAATATTTTCCTTTCTAAGTCCAAATCTCATAAGAATTGTTTATATATGAGTTTTAACGACGTTGACATATATCTTCTAATGGCCGAATCGTCAGAGATGCCGTCCGCCGCCCAAGCCGAAGGTCCAGCGTTCGCACCCCACATCCGTAAGTGTTTTTTCTTATTTCTTATAATTCATTTCTATTCCTTAATGTTTATAATATGATGTAATAACATTAATCCTTAATTCCAGACATTTGTTCATCGAAATATTCGATCGAACAGTTCCAACCTTTCGGGGTTGGAAATGATCGGTCGATCGATTTCGTAGATTTTTTTTTTGATTCCGCATATGTGACGTCATAATGACGTCATCATAGGACGTCATTTCTGAAAAAATGAGGGGGAGTATATCGAATTTTCAATTTTTGTGAAATAGGATTTAGGGAATGGGTTAGCAAGGCTCTGGGAAGCCTAAAAAATATATCCTTCATTGATTTTTTTTGATTTTTCGGGGAAAATTTTTCGAGCAAAATCCAAAAAGATTTGAAAAATTGGCCAAAATTGACAGTTTTTGCAACTTTAACGTCGTTTTTTGAAGAAACTATCGATCGTACGTTAACGAACTATAGCTTATTCGATAGCGCTTGAATTACTCTATCGATGGTGTAAATTTGGTTTCGGAAAAGCTTAAGGGGAAAAACTTTTTTTTTCACCTTTTCAAAAATTTCATTTCGTCGACCAAATGTACGTCGATTTTTACCGAAAAATTTTTGGTCGAATTTTTTTATGAAATTATCACCATAGCTGTATTACGTTACCATCGAAGCATAAATGTAAAAAAAAATCTACTTTTCGATGTCGTTAATGGTTTTTTCGATATTTAAAATTCACCTAGTGTACTAGCTAATGTTATGTAAATACAAATTTGTTTTCTTGAAAAAAAGGATCAAGGGCATATAAATTTTCCAATGTGGTTTTACATCTTTTCCGATCGTAACATGGAGCACCTGTGGTTAAATTTTTTCCGGAAAATTCCATGAAAATCGTTCTGCTGAAACAAATTTGACCCAAAGATTTTCTTGGAATTTTTCTTGGAAATATTTTCACCAAAGCAGCACCGTGTGACGTTTGGAAAAGTTAAGGAATAAAATTGTGACATTTTAAGGTTCTTGATCCTTTTTCTAACAAAACAAATTTGTATTTAAATAGCGCTAGCTCGTACAATAGGTGCATTTTAAATATCGAAAAAACCATTAACGATATCGAAAACTTGAGATTTTTGTCTATGTATGCTTCGTACGTAACGTAATGCTGCTATGGTGTGAATTTCATCGAGAAATTCGAAAAAAAAATAATTCAAAAAATCGACATGCATTTGGTCGACGATTTGAAATTTTTAAAATGGTGAAAAAAAAAGTTTTTCCCCTTAAGCTTTTCCGAGACCAAATTTACACCATCGATAGAGTAATTCAAGCGCTATCGAATAAGCTATCGTTCATTAACGTACGATCGATAGTTTCCTCAAAAAACGACGTTAAAGTTGAAAAAAGTGCAAAAAAGTGTCAATTTTGGCCCATTTCTCAGATTCTTTCGGATTTTGCCCGAAAAATTTTCCCCGAAAAATCGAAAAAAATCAATTTTAGGATACGTTTTTTAGGCTTCCCAGATCCTTACTAAGCCATTGCCAAAATCCTATTTCACGAAAATCGAAAATTCGATATCCTCCCCCTCATTTTTTCAAAAATGACGTCATATGATGACGTCATTATGAGACGTCACATATGCGGAATCAAAAAAAAAATCTACGAAATCGATCGACCGATCATTTCCAACCCCGAAAGGTTGGAACTGTTCGATCGAATATTTCGATGAACAAATGTCTGGAATTAAGGATTATTGTTATTACATCATATTATAAACATTAAGGAATAGAAATGAATTATAAGAAATAAGAAAAAACACTTACGGATGTGGGGTGCGAACGCTGGACCTTCGGCTTGGGCGGCGGACGGCATCTCTGACGATTCGGCCATTAGAAGATATATGTCAACGTCGTTAAAACTCATATATAAACAATTCTTATGAGATTTGGACTTAGAAAGGAAAATATTTTTCGATCGAAATAATTTGAATTTCCCGACAATATTTGAACCATGGCAGCTCCATGTTAAGATCGGGAATATTAGTGAATAACATGGCAACTTTTTAATGTCCTTCCCCATTTTTTTCGATATTTAAGATTGTTATTAAATATTGTGAAATCAATGACATTTTCATCGAGCTACCTTATGGACTTGTACATTTTTTCTTATTTGTAAATTCAATCTAAAGTTGGAGTTTACAACTTTGATTCGAGAAAAATTTATTCTTTACGATTTCACGTAAATTCCAATCAAATTTACATTCATATGCTCCCAAGAACAACAATGATTTCGTATATCAACATTAGACGTGCCACGCAACCCACCTTACATTGGTGTACTGCTGGTTGCATAGCTACAACATTAAATGAAATTTCAGCGGTTTCTTTTTCGTTATGAGACTAAATTGACGTGGCAGTTATTAAGAGATTACATAATTATCAATATTCTCGACACAATATTATTAGCAGCAGAAAATATTTGGCTTCGGAAACTTCTAGAATTGTATTCGACTTTTAAATTTTTGTCTAAAAAATGATAATGTTTTTTGTTTTTTATTATATTCCAACTGTAACTTCTATACAACTAGTTTGGAATGCCTCATTTTTTCTATAAAAAAATATTTAAAAGAGTATGGAATGGAATTATTGCTCTTATTAAGAGATATTGGAATTTATAAGAAATTAAAATTAAAATAAAAAAAATTCTTGACGAGGTTTGAACTCAAAACTTTCGACTCCAGCGACGGACCACATTACCACTCGGGTAAATGAAGCTATAATTTTCTCTAATATTAAAACTTGTATTTAAATAACGTACTGTTTCTTTTATTTGCCAATAGTTCTTGAATTATTTCCATATACTTACTGTCAGTTAAAAATAAATAAAATCTTCGAAAACAAATACAAAATTGATACTCCAAAGTACTTACCTCGAATTGCACAAATTTCGATTTGAAACAATAATATTAAAGATGGATTGTTTGTGAATAACTAAAACGATTTGCATTGATTGTTTAAAAAGCATTAATTGTTGAACTTTGCAATAATCCCAAACAATCCCTATTTAATATCATTATTGTTGAAAATTCATCTGAAAAAAGAATACCCTGAAATAAAATACTTAATAAATAAAACAATGTTTTCAAAACATAAAATATTTATTGATTTTCAGTATAGAATCCAATAGAGAAAATTTTAACAGCAATTGATGATCTAAATAGTATCATAATTATTAATTAACAAAAATATAGATGGCAAATAAACTTTCGTTCATATTTTAATAAAGAAAAGTTCTACAAAATAATTTTTAAGACAATTCAAAGCACTATAGTAGTAAACATTAAACAACTTAAATAATTTTTTAATTTCAACAATCAAATATATTTAAAGATATTTATCGTCTTCGATTTATTAATTTATAACTAAAAAAATTATATCACTATTTCACAACAATCACCATTTCTGTTACACTACACATTTTCACATTAATCTTCCCGAAAATTCACTAATGATTCACAAAATTATTAAAAGATCCATCAACGATCCATGTTGATCACTACAATGGTAGGCGGCAATTTAAACACGATAAATCCTCCATTGTTGTCGACTGCATCCTTGATTCTTTTGTTGCGTAACTAAGACAAAAAAAAACATAATCAGAATTAAAAAGAAAGTTCATAAATGACGACACCGTTTTATCCACTAATTAATTCAAAATACAAAGGGCCAGAAATAATTCCAAACTTAAAGAACTAGGAATGTCTTTAAATAAGAGATGATTTTCGAAACAATTACAGTTTCCGGTATGTTACAATGTACCAAAAGATAATGGAACAATCCATTTGGATTTCAAATCACAAAAAATTTTGGCCAAAAAAAAAAGTGGGTTAACCATTGTTGATTTTTCACGAAAATCGTCAAATTTAAAAATTTTTTTGTAGGATGCTAATCGAAAGTATAAGTCCGTCTGTACATGCTGGGCAAAATTTTTCAAAAACAAACCACGTTTAAGGGATGAAATCGACCATCAAAGTGGCCGAAGAAATCATTAAGCTATCCAACCTTCAAGAGCTTATAACGTTGTTAAATAAGGGTTGATTTTCGAACCAAGGGCAGTTTCGGGTTCGCAACAATATATAGAACGACAATATAACAATCTTTTTCGATTTCGAAACAAAAATATTTTTGGCCAAAAAAAACCATGGGTTAACCATCGTTGATTTTTCATGAAAATCGTAAAAATTGAAAAAAATTTTTTAGGCTGCCAATCGAAAGTATAAGTTCAGCTGTACATGCTGTGCAAATTTTTCCGAAAACAAAACACGTTTAAGGGATGAAATCAACCATCAAAGTGGCAGAAGAAATTATAGAAAACTATCCAAACTTCAATCTCATGTACCATCGTTATATAAGGGATGATTTTCGAACAAAAGACAGTTTCGGGTTCGTAACAGTGTATTAAACGATAATATGTATACATACATGATATACAAACCAACGATATCGCTAAACAACATTAGACTCGTACCGCAAGCCACCAAACATGAACGCATGACTGGTTGCATAACTGCGAACTTGAATGTCGTGAAAAAACATCGATGGTTAACCCGCGGTTTTTGTTGACGAAAAATGTTTTTGTTTCGAAATCGAAATAAATTGTTATATTATAGTTTGGTACATTGTTACGAATCGGAAACTGCCTTTGGTTCGAAAATCATCCCTTAATTAACAATGTTACATGCGATTGAAGTGTGGATGGTTTTCTATGATTTCTTCTGCCACTTTGATGGTGAAAAGTGTGGCAAAAAGAGTTCCTCTTGAAATCCCATTGAATATATCAATAGATATTGAATCCATTATATCAGCTGAATTAAATATTATTAAATTCTCTAGCGATTTACTAATATCTTGTATGTTTCTAAGATTAATATACATCTAAAGGAATTACCGAAGGACTAATGTTGACCAGTGGTATTTTACGTTGAACATTAATAATATTTCCATTTAAAGTGGTTGATTTTATTATTTTCTAACTTAAAAACAATATTGGAAGACAGGACTCAAAGCAATCAAAATGTAAGTATTAACCAATGGCAGTCAAACTTATCCAATTAATTTGATTTCTTTGTAATTTTTTGCAATTTTTTACTAAGTGGTGTGGAGAGCCGCAATCTTCTATGTAGCCTTAAGTTTATTGTATTCCTCTAGATCCTCCTGGATATTCCTCCAATTGTAGGATCGACATTATTTGATATTTTCTGAAACGAATAAGTAATAATTAAATACAATTTTGTGGGGTAAATTATACACTATCCAGGTACCGAGAGGTACCCAGATAATGTTTAGATCATAAAAATCATTTAAACTTCAAAATTATTAATTATTTAAAGCTATTAACAATGTATCATAGTGTAGTAGAAATTCAAAAAAAATGCCATAATCCAAAACCAAATCAGGGACTTTTGACTTATAAAAAATAGTAATTCCACCTGATTTTTTTTTTATAATTCAATAGTTAGTATTTATATTTACGAGTAACAAAGCTTTTGTGGCCTTTTCATTTAAATTTATTGATAAAAAAAATCATAAACCACATAAGTCCAATTCAAGTCGGAGTCGACATTATTTCCAGAGGGATTTTTCCCGAAAAAATTATAAATCGAACATGAAATTTTAATTAATTTGTAAGATTAATATTCGTTACAAGTCTTTATACAGTTTTTAGGTCAATTTTTATCGTTTAAATTAGGAAAAAAAATCATTAAACTTCATGCACCAATGATACGTCAGTGATCGGTAGTCTTAAAAAACTTTTTTACATAAAAAAATTATCAATTTTGCCTAAAACTTTATTAAATCCAATAGAAAACATGGTAAACTAAATCGTTATAGAGTTTTTATGCCATTTATTTTAAATTAATTAGTAAAAAAAAATCCATAAAGTTCATCCACTACAGTCACACTAGTGCAGCCTAATTTTTATAACGATTATTTCCTAAATAAATATTAATTTTACCTGAAACTTTTTCAAATCCGATAGAAAAGACTTGAAACTAAGTGGCAATAAAGTTTTAATGTTAATTTTTTTTAACTAATTAATAAAAAAAAATCCCCAAAGTTCACCAACCAATGTCGAATTAGTGGTGGGCATTTATTAGTACGATTATAGTTGAAACTATTTACCAATTTTGGCTAAAACTTATGCAAACTGATAGATTAATGATTCTAGTAAGTCGGAAAAAAGTTTTTATGCCAAACTTTATGGTTTTATCATTGG
Source organism: Sisyra terminalis (assembly GCA_958496175.1). Classification (NCBI taxonomy): domain Eukaryota; kingdom Metazoa; phylum Arthropoda; class Insecta; order Neuroptera; family Sisyridae; genus Sisyra; species Sisyra terminalis. The sequence continues at coordinate 46,422,795 of OY292279.1, read as the reverse complement.
AAAAAGAAACTTTAAACTTCCCATTGCGACCCCACAATAGCAAGGAGTGTTTTTTTTTGCGATGTTTTTCCTAAAAAAATACCAATTTTCCCTGAAACTTTCTACAATTCGATAGAAAAATAACCAAAGTAAATCACTATAATATTTTCAAAGTTCAATTTTCCCCGTAAATGTTTTAAAATCTTCCAAAAAGTTGGACAGAAAAAACCGGGTATGACCTATATACAATGTTAAGTCCATGACCTCATTTTTACAATACATAACCAAATTGACGACTTAATTTGGCCAAAATAATTCCCATTATCACTTCTAAATGACTTCAAACGCAATTTTAAAGCAATTTTTCGTAAAAAACGCCAATTTTCTAAATATTAATTTTGACATAACGGATTAAAATAATTGCGACTCAAATGTCATACTTAGATGACGCATGTGCACTATGCCAAAAGAAATTAAAGGCAATTTTAAAAATGGATCAAATGCACTAATTGAAGTTTTCCTTCGATATTTCGGATGATTTTAGTTGGAAACCTTAATTTTTAGTTTTAAAATATAAATTTAATTCTAATAGATGATATCGTAGATCTCTACCAATATCTAATAATGCCGTTTGGCCTAAAAAACGCAATGAAATATTTCGTATAGGCAATCAATTATACACCAAAGCTGAATTGTTTGCCTATGCTTATAAAATATATGTATCCAAACATTTTACGTGAATGTATTCAAAACAGTTCACGTCTATAAATACCAATGTTATTAAATGGTGGACTTGGTCCCATGTAATTCCTCTGGCACATTGAATTTCTTCAACATAAAGCGGCCACTATCTTTTTTTTGAAATGAATTAGCATATGTGTTCTGAAATTACTACGCGTTTTAAATGCTTTTTCTGAAACCCAAAAAAAAAATGCTAATATTAAAACAACATATATCTATAAAAGCTTTCATGGAAACTTACGACAAACATCGCACACATACGGTCTCTCACCCGTGTGAATTCTTCTATGATCTACCAAAGAATCCAATCGATTAAATGATTTATCTAAAATTGATTTAAAAAAAAAGAAACAACCTCATTAAAACATATTTTCAGTAAAAACTTACCACAAACTTCACAAACGTAAGGGGTTTCCGTATGTATTACTTTCTTATGTTTCTTTAGAGAGTCAAGAATTGGAAATAATTTATCTGAAAAAAATAATATTAATCCAATAAGTAAAACGGGAAAATTTATAAATTTTACTGATGCTTACTACAAACATCGCACGAATACGGTTTCTCATCAGAATGGATTCGCTTATGCGCATTTAAACTCCTTAAAGCCTTAAAAGATTTATCTAAAACACACCAATTTTGTCAATAACCCAAAAAAAAAATTAAACTTATTGCCACCTACTACACACATCGCATACATGCAACGGTCTATCGTCTCTATGAATAAGTTTATGTTGAATCAAATTACTCATTTGATAAAATTTTTTATCTGAAATAAGAAAATTGTATTGAAAAAAAAAACACAATAAATAAAACTTTTATACTCACTACAAACATCGCAAGCGTGAAGATTATCATTGGCATGGATTCGTTTGTGTTGCATTAAAATGGTAGAATGCGTAAATGATTTATCTAAATATAAAACAAAATCAATATTAATTTATCAAAGGTATAATTCTAATCTTTGACTTACTACAAACATCGCAAACATGCGGTCTTCCGGCTGTGTGAATTAATGTATGGATTCCCAACGAAGATTTTCGGGTAAAACTCTTTTGACAAATTGGACAAACGAAAGCTTTTTTGTGCTTTTTTTTCACTTTTTTATCAATTCCTTGGTTTTCTTCAACCGAAAATCCAGAGATTAGAATAAATTTAACTAAAATTTCCATTTTTTTTTTATATCTTTACCATTTTTAACAATGAAATTTCCATCGTCGATATCTATTTCGGACTTAATAACAGAATAATCGATCGTAGTTGGCATTGCACTTTTGCAAATTTTGTTTTCCCGACTGTCTGTTATTTCGTCATTGGTTAACGTATCTAAAGTTGGAATCGTTGATAAATTTTGCAATGGATTTTCGGGAATGCTTTTCAATTGTTCTTCTATTCGCTGACATTTTGTTTTTAGTACGTAAACAGATTGTATTTTTGTTAAACAAATGAAGCAAAACATTTGACGTCCTTCCAAGGCTTCCGTGACCTAAACAAAATTAAATCGTTAAGCAACTTTATGGGTATTCAATAGCATTAGAAGGAAGTAACCTCAAAATTGTGAACATTAAAATTTTTTACATTTTAATGCCATATATATTTCACTATTTTTCAAGTGTGAAAAATAAATGGAAATTATATTTTTCCTATACATTTTCCATCAAATATTATTATCAAATACTTACGAAGTGTAACTCTTCTAAAACTTTACCAATTGTCAAATATTTGCAATCATTTAATGTATAATCCAGAGAAATCATTCTTTTGAATCTTTCCAAACAAATTAAACATTCTTTTCTTCGATTTATCGACATTTTTTATTTAATTTTCCTTATTTTAATCAACAACTAAATTACTGACGTACAAGAACTCTACATAGTACAAACAGTTCAGAATTTATTTGTAAATTGGGGAAATTGAATTCGAAAGAAATAAATGGGAAATTCTATTTCAAACCATTTTAGATCGCAAGATTTACTCTCATGTGATCCATTTTTTACCTCTTACTAAAGATCTATGGATTTATTGCGTGTTCAACCTGAAAAATATATTTATTTATCATAATATTCCTTCAACTTTGACAGTTAATTTTTGATGTGAAAAAATTATATCATTTTATTTCTCAGACCAAAACAAACATTCCTTAACTATCCTTTCTCTTATTTTAACTTGATTAAACTATCTAATATACAATTTAAATAAATAATTTACTATAAATAGTTGGATTTCCGCAAGACATTTTACACAACATAAACCGTTCGGCATAAAATGACATTTCTAAACCTTTCAAAACCAGAATCTATTTTACATATATTTTAAAGAAAAAACTATGAATTTCTTTTAAGTTTAACTCAAAATTGAATTTATAATAATTTTCCACAGTTTAAGTTAAACATAAATGTATAATTTCATGTTAATAGCAACACAAAAGAATGGTTTCAACAGTATAAATGATTTACGCAATTGCTTCGATTTAAAAACAAATTTTAAGTTAGTTTTCACATTAATTTATGGATCCTTTTTCGTAGGTCTATTAAGTGATGTCCACACTTGAAATTTCAATAGAAAAATCAACTTAAAAGCAAAAATTAAACCAATTAAACACAGTACAAAAAATATTTTTTTAACCTGTATATGTATATGCAACCCATGATACATCAATGTATAAATAATAGCTATTGATATCATAATGGAAAAAGATTGAATTGCATTTGTAAGTTTTACAATGATTTATGGATCAGTCCAGCACTGGTCGCTTAATAATTTTTTTTTTGCGTTTACCCCAACATGTGGGTAGTTCAAATTCATCATTATTTTTATTTTATTGTTTTTAGTTTTCCAGTGGTGGCCATATTAGTTTTACTAGGCGCAGATATTTTCGCACTTTTAAGGGTTTACGAAAACTTGATTATCTCAGGCGCTATTTGTCCTATCAAAACGAAACAAAAAGCAGTGTGTTCATAAAAATATAAGCTATAAGGTTGTAATAATACGTTTTCACCTAAATGTCATTCTAAGGGGTGAAATTTCAGTCTAAATTTTTAGCTCTCATTTGTAAAAAACTCCAATTTTCACGGAAAGATTGTGAAGGAAGGGAAAGAGTCTACACGTTAAAACTTTTTTTACAAACAATTAGGTACTAGTTGTATTCAAAAACAAAATTTGAAGTCGGAGACTTTAAGCCTGTTTAAAATAAAAAATAACAAAATTTGGAAATTCTAAAAATTTGCAATTTTCTGAGCTCCATATCTCTGGTGGGGGGCCAGATAAAAATCTGAAATATCACCTAATTATAGTACTGGATGATAGTAATATGCACCTAAAATTTGGACTTTGAGATTTGACTAGGAGCAGAGGTATTGGAAGCACAAAATGTCAAAATAATGCATACTTCAGTAGGTGAACATAATGTATTTAACCATTGAATATGTGACATATACTTGGCAAAAAGGGCATTTTACACAGAACAACATATACTCTGGGCTAACTGTTATTCATATCTTAAATTAAAAACATATACTTCTTCCTGAAAGCTAACAATTCATAGAATTGAGCAACAACAAAAGTTAAATTAATGTAATTCCCCTGCTAATAAAATTTTACTTAAACCATAAAAACAATTCATAAAATATTTAAAAAAAAAAAACAACAAATTACAAGTTGTTTTCTTTTGATTTTTTTCTCGACTTCTTTTCGGACGAATGAATCAATTTGTGAGTCTTCAAGAAGCTGGGATATTTAAATGATTTATCTGAAACACAACAATTACGTTTTCATCAATTTATCGCAATACAATAAAAAGGATAATTGACATACCACAAACATCACACACGTACGGTTTTTCACCCGTATGATTGGCCTTATGCGTGGCTAAATTACTGCTATGCGAAAATGATTTATCTGAAATCAACACTCTCCAAATAATTGTCCAAAACACAACGGGAAAAATTAATATTTACCACAAACATCACACGCATACGGTTTATCACTTAAATGAATCCATTTATGAGCCGTCAAATTGCTAAGTGCATTATAGGATTTATCTACAATTAAGAAAAAAAAAATTGATTTTTTCAACAAACAATTTTCTCAAAGTCTCAAATTCTTACTACAAATATCACAAACGTATGGCTTTTGTTTTTTATGTATTAACTTATGGGTCTGCAGATGATACGCTAAAGTGAATGATTCACCTAAAATCGGATTATTGATATAATAATTGATTTTATTCAAACATATATCATTAGTACTTACTACAAACATCACAAACGTAAGGTTTTTTGCCTATATGAGTTAATTTATGCCGTCTTAAAGAGTTTGCGTATTTAAATGATTTATCTGAAAACCCAAAAAAAAATAATTGAAATCCCTAAATTGATTTAATTTTTTTAATGTAACTCACCACAAACATCACACGCATGCAATTTTTTATATGTACGCCGAGGCTTACGTGTGGCTAGTCTAATTGCCTCCGTAAATTTTTCATCTACAATAAAAATTCGCAACAAATTTACAAAAAAAGAAAAGAAATAAAAAAAATATTTACCACAAACATTTCGCGTGTCACTTGATTTAATCAATTTACAAACATCACCAACGTTGGGTTTTTGTCTTGCATGAATTAACTTATGGCTCCTTAAATGATGTAACAAATTATACGATTTAGCTACGAAAAAAAAAATATTAATTCCTTATTTAACAATAATACGTTATTATACTTACGACAAACATCACACACGAAAGGTTTTTCACCCGTATGTATGAACTTATGTCTTTTTAGCAAACTGAAATATTTGAATGTTCTATCTAAAAAAAAGCGGAAAAAAATTTACTACTCAATAAAATGATTTTACATTTGGTTTGACCTACTACAAACATTGCACGCGATAGGTTCTTTTGTATGCATATATTTATGTTCCTCTAATCTTGTCGCCTCTGAAAATGATTTGTCTAAAACAAAGAAATTTTTTTAAGCATAGGAACACAATTTTTTCTCAAACACTTACAGCAAACATCACAAACGTAAGCTTTTTGTCTTGTATGAATCAACTGATGTGCTTTCAAATTATTTGATAAAGCAAATGATCTATCTGAAATTAAAACAGACAACATCACAACTCTATGATTTTTTTTAAAATAAAATTTCTTACTACAAACATCACAAACATGAGGTTTTTCACCTGTATGAACTAAATTGTGCTTTTTTAACGATTGTGCGTACGCAAATCTTTTATCTGAAAAAAAAAATCTCAATGTATCAATTGTTTTTTGTTGTTTTTTTTCAAATACCCACTGCAAACATCGCAAACATATGGTTTATATCCGGTGTGAACTGATTTGTGTCGAGACAAACTACTCGAGTGACTAAATGAATTATCTAAAATAAAATTTTCGTCCAGAAAAATTCATAGTTTTCATTTGTTTTTTTCCAATACTTACTACAAATATCACAAACGTAAGCTTTTTCGCTGGTATGACTTGGAAGTTGTCTACGTAAATTGCATTTCAGTTTAACGCTTTTGCTATCGATTCCATTTTCTGGGATAGACTCTTTAGATTGAAAATTTATTTTTGATGAAAACAAAAAAAAAACGATTTAGTGAATAATAATAATATGAAAGAAGTCTTTACCATTGTTGATGTGGAAAAAGGTCTCATCAATTTCCACTTCTGTTTTAATAACAGAAGAATGCTTGGTACTTGGCTCGTCTTTTGTTTTTTCGTTCTCGCATTTGTTTTCCGATTTGATTTTGTTCGTGGGAAACAAAAGTGGTGATTTCATATCAAAGCCATCTTGTATTTGGTCACATTGTATTTTTAATTTGTACAAAGAGTGTATTTTGGATGCACAAAGGCAACAAAGGAATGATGAGGAGTAATTATCCGTATTTGAAATCTAAAAAAAAATCATTGATAATTATATGTTAGTACTTTGTAGGAAATGAAAATGGCAGCTAAAATGCAAATAACCTTAAAACAAATTAACTTATTTAATCAATGAAAACATTGTAATATTGGAATTTATTTTTATTAATTTTTAAATGTAAATTTGGAAAAATTAATACGTTTTTTTTTTTTTGGGATACTTACAGAGGAAAAATGTATTTTTTCTAGAATTTGTGCCAATGATAGTTGGTGATATTCATTGGCAATTTGTTGTAAATGAACCATGAAAATGTTATTTTCCGAGCAAATCGTACATGATTGGTTCGTTTGAATTAAATTTGACATTTTTCCACCGTTTTTGTCCAAGTTTCACGTAATTTTTCTTGGGTTTTCGTGTCAAAATAAACGTAGCCCCATTGACAAATAACTACAAATCATAAACAGTTTGGGACTCCAAAAAGTGATATAATTGATAGAAACTAATCAAACAATGATAATTAATAAAATTTTAAAGGAAATGTAATGAGAAAATTATAATAATTTTCATGAAATGTTAACGCATCATAGTTTTGGGAACTAATAAAAATCCATTTAGTCTTTTCGATCACTGAATCTCCGTAAGATTCCCATGTAAAATCAGAGTATTTTTAAATTGCAATAACGTTTTAACGACTTGGTGAATCAATTTAAAATTTTCACCGGAGCTAAAGCATTAAATAAGGAATGTTCCCCTAAATTTTTAGTTCTCTGGTAGCATTTTAGCACACCTTCAAAACATCGTTAAGATTGGTACCATTTTATTCAATTATAAGATATATGGATATCGTATATGCTACAAGTCATACATTTATGTATGACTAGTTGCCTATCCGTTAAGGCTATTATTATATCTACATTTTCGATCTGTTTATAGTTGGTTTCCCAAAAAACTATTTAGTTAATTCAAATAAACTTATATAAAATTTGTTTCCTAAAGTATAATTAACATATTTTGAAAGATTTAAATGCTTTATAGCATTTTTTTTGCTAATAAAAATAAATTTAGTCTCTTCGATCACCGAATATCCATAAGATTACATGTAAAATCATAGTATTTTTAAATTGCAATAACGTCCTAACGACTTTGTAAATTACTTTGAAATTTTTACAGGAGCTTAAACATTAAATAAGAAATATTGTGCTAAATTTTTAGTAGTCTGGTAGCATTTTGACATACCGCATACATTAAGTACATAAATACCGATTTTTTACATTGCACTAGGCAATATACATATATATATTAGACTGATTCAAAAAAAATGATGATTTTTTTTTCTTAATTATATCGAAAATATTATTGGGAATGACAAAAAAAAATCCTGTGAAAGTTTAAGCTCTTACTATTAATATTAAGAGGTGCCGCATCGCAAATTTCGATTATCCATTTAAAATAACATGGGAACAATATTCTTTTGCATTTTTGGAATTTTATAGCTCACGTTGGTGACAATATTTCGGAATGACCAAGGTGTATTCTTGTAGAAAATTAAACGATCTACAAAAAAGGTTCCCAACAAGATTTTGATATATTTATTCCTTCAAAAGTTATTCGAGGTCAAAGTTGAACTAAAGAGAAATGTTAATATTTTTTAAATTTTTTGACCCAACCATCAATTTTATGAGAAAATTTTATAGGACATTTTTTGTAGAGCACTTTTTTTCCTATAACTTATCTATATAAAAGTTTTTGATATTTTTCACAGGTCCTAAGTTATTTCCAGTAAACTGAAAATTCCCTGAATTATTATATTTATAACAGGAAAATTATTTTTTTTATTTTAATTAAATAACTTTGGACCTGTGAAAAATATCAAAAACTTTTATGCAGATAAGTTATAGGAAACAAAGTGTTCTACAAAAAATGTCCTATAAAATTTTCTCATAAAATTGATGGTTGCGTCAAAAAATTGAAAAAATATTAAAATGTCTCATTAGTTCAACTTTGACCTCGAAACTTTTGAAGGAATAAATATATCAAAAACTTGTACGATACCTTTTTTGTAGATCGTTCAATTTTCTACAAGAATATACCTTGGTCAGTCCGAAATATTGTCACCAACTTGAGCTATAAATTTTCAAAATGCAAAAGAATATCGTTCCCATGTTATTTAAATGGAAAATCAAAATTTGCGATGCGAATTATTTTTTTGATCTTTCGAAATTTATAATTAATGTAATGGAACAACTATTAAAATCATATTTTTAACGATCCTATCGATAAGTAAAGTAACTTTTGAGATTAATAATTTGCATTAAAAAAGCTGCTAATATATTAAACTTTTATTGCATTTATTTTTGCATCGCAATATGTGATTATCAGATTGTTAAGAGGCAATGATTTAATGGAAGGCCACAGGTGGCCCAAATGCATTCTTCTATTTGTTATTGTATTTATTGTAATATGGAAATGTTAACAGGTAATAAAATTGAAAGATTTACATATTGATTACCTACCACCGGTTCGGCCACCTGTGGCTTTCCATCAAAACGTCACCAATTTGTAATTCTTGAATCCAATTGAAGTCTCATAATAATCCTTATAAGGACCTGATGAATCGCTTTAAAATTTTCACAGGTGGTTTAATATTAAATAAGGAATATTTTCCAAATTTTTTAGTCGTTTAGTAGCATTTTGACGTACTTCCATAGCATCGTTAAGACTGGTATTACTTTATTTAATTATAAATTATATGGGTATCGTTTATGCAACAATTGATACATTTATGTACGACCAATTGCCTATATACTAAGGTTATTATTACAATCACATTTTCCGTCTGATTTTAATTTGTTTCTTTAAAACCTTATAGTGAATTTAAATAAACTTACGCAAAATTAATTTTCTGAAGTTCAAACTACATATTTAGAAAGTTTCGGATACCTGGTAGCATTTTTTTGCTAATTAAAAATAATTTTAGTTTGGTTAATCACCGAATCTCCGTAAGATTACATGTAAAATTATAGTACTTTTAAATTGCAATAACTGTTTAACGACTTAGTGAATCAATTTAAAATTTTCCCAGATACTTAAGCATTAAATGCAAGATATCTCACAAAAATTTTAATAATCTGGTAGCATTTGAAATACTTCAATTATATCCGTAAAGTTTATAAAATATTCTTCAATATTTGGTTATGCAACCAGTTTTACTTTCGTGTATAACTAAAAGTATCCACAAATAAGTAACTTTTAAATATGATTTTGGTTTCTTTACAAGAATTTGTTTATAATATATAATTAATTCATACATTTTTCGACCAAAAAAAATTAATTTATAATTTCGCTTAATTTATTCTTGTGAATTTTGCCGGAAATTGTTCTCGGAAATTCATCCAGAAAGTATATACCACCACGTAAACGTTCATGATCGTCAACACGTGCTAAAAGTACAAAAAAAAAAAAAAAAATTTGTCAAAAAAAAAATCATATTTCAATACCTTCGACAAAACGACAAATGTCCTCTTCTTTAACATTTTCGAATCCTTTTTTCTTGACAATAAAAGCCGCCGGAAGACAATATCTTTTGAAGTCCGACTTACCAATCACGCATACCTCTTCAACGGCCGGATGTCTTCCAATAATTTCCTCCACCTTTATGATGTCCACCTAAAAGAGAAGAAGGTTAAAACCAATTTTTTTTGATCTATTTATAAGTAATAAGGACTTCAAAGTGGTCATAAACAATTCGTTCTTTAGTTCTGGACACAAAATAAAAGCAATCGTCTTCATCAACTGTAAAAATGTCGCCAGTATGATAAAATCCTTCGGAATCAATTGCCTCTTTGGTCTTTTTCGGATTGTTCCAATATCCACGAAACATAAATGGACTTTTCAACAGTAATTCCCCTGGTTTGTTTCTTTCAGTGATCACTGCTTTTGTGTCCACATCAATTAACTGTAAAGACAAAAAGGACAAGTAAATAATTATTTTTTCAATCCTAACATTGTCTTTGGTACTTTTCCCGTCAGGTACGTTGGTAGTTTTCCGACTGAATATCGTTTTTTCGTTATTAAATCAATTTCAGTTCGAGCATTGAAAACCAGATGTATTATAACCATTTCTGTACTGCCAAGTGATTCTTGAACGATAGCGTTTGGAAAAGCTTTAACAAAACCATCGATTTCATCTTTGGTGGACGAAGCTCCACCGAAAAACACTGCTCTAAACTGGCCTGCAGTTTCTGCATCAAATTCTGGAGATTTTATAGTTTCGTACAAATAAAAATGACTACAAGACATTACATTGACTTTGTGGGTTTTTATGATTGAAAGATGTTTTTCGGGAATGTAATTTGCGATAATTAAAACACCGCCGTAAAGCAGTGTCAATGTGTTATTGTCCACAGTGGAGGTCCACGTCAGAGGAGTGTACGAAAGAAGTACAAAAGTTTCTGCAATTTCTGGTCTGCAATAAAACAATTTAAATGTCAGATTAAAATCAAATTATGGTTTGAAAGACTTACGAAGTCAAAAAAATCACTTTTATTCCATGGTAAAAGCTGTTTTGAGTGATTGGTACAGCTTTGACTTCACCTGTTGTTCCACTGGTGAAGAAAATAAATGCATTAGTGTTATCAACGTCCAGAACTTCTCCTCGATATTCTGCATAATTTCCATCAAAATTTGCCATTTCCACCAATTCAAAATCCTTTTCCAACAGGAAAATCTTAGCTTCAATTCCCATTTTTTCGGTTACTTTTTGCAGAGTTTCGGCAGATCTTTCTTCGCAAATAATAACATTTGGACGGACAACAGCAAACAAGTGTTGATATTCATCTAAAAATTAATCCAAATAATCAATAATTTCTGGCAGTTTATAGAGAAAAATTACATTCGTCATAGTCGGGAAGAATTGGATTTATGGTGGCACCCAAACAAAGGGTCGCATACACAATTGGCATTACACTCATTCGGTTGAGAGCCGCAAAAGAAACGATATCGCCCCTTGAAATACCCAAAGCTCGCATTTGATGAACCATCCGAATGGTTATCCGGGCCGTTTCGGCATAGGTCCATTGTTGTCCCGTTGCAGCATCAATCTTCACCGAAAAATTCAATCAAAAACGACCCCAAATTAGCAATAAACAATTAAACCCTTACCTGATAAACTTTATCACCGAATTTGAACATTTTATCAATGAAATACTGCCCCAAATTGGCACATTTCATTGGCGAAATGTTCCACGAAGGTGTATGAAACATATGATCGTCCATTGAAAACATTTCCTTGTAATTATAAGTGTAGGTGTTTAGAAAAAAAATGCAAAAATCAAAACTTGAATATTTTCCGGTTTTTCCTTTCAATTTATACAATCTGACCTTAAGATTATTTGCTCTGATAAGAGCTGTATTTTCTTAAATAAATTACAAAAAGACAATAAAATTATAAAAGTTATCACCAAGTATCATAAAGTATACTTTAATAACTGTGTTATTTGACTAATGTGAATTTTTTTTCTCAAATATAACTTTAATTTTAAAGGCATTGTAAATATTAAAAAAATGGAAAAATGACATCGCCGTGTATAGGCTACCAGAAGTACATATGTGTATTGTTGGTTGCATGTATAACATTCATAGCCAACCATTAACTAATGGCTCGATTAGAGTTCATTGCTAAATTTTAGACTGATTCAAAAAAAAAATGATTTTTTTTTAATTGTAATGAAAATATTGTTGGAGATGACAAAAAAAATCCTGTGAAAGTTTAAGATCTTAATATTAAGTATTAAGAGGTGCCGCATCGCAAATTTCGAATTTCCATTTAAATTACATGGGAACAATATTCTCTTGCATTTGGGAATTTTATAGCTCACGTTGGTGACAATATTTCCGAATGACCAAGATATATTCTTGTAGAAAATTAAACGATCTACAAAAAAGGTCTCCAACAAGTTTTTGATATATTTATTTCTTCAAAAGTTATTCGAGGTCAAAGTTGAACTAAAGAGAAATTTTAATATTTTTTCAAATTTTTGACGCAACCATTAATTTTACGAGAAAATTTCATAGGACATTTTTTGTAGAGCACTTTTTTTCCTATAACTTATCTCTATAAAAGTTTTGGATATTTTTCACAGGTCCTAAGTTATTAAATTAAAATAAAAAAAACAATTTTTATGTTAAAAATATAATAATTCAGGGAATTTTCAGATTAATGCAAATAACATAGAACTTGTGAAAAATATCAAAAACTTTTAAAGAGATAAGTTACAGGAAAAAAAGTGTTCTACAAAAAATATCCTAAAAATTTTTCTTTTAAATGGTTGCGTCAGAAATTTGAAAAAATATTAAAATTTCTCTTTAGTTCAACTTTGAGCTCGAATAACTTTTGAAGGAATAAATATATCAAAAACTTGGCCCCAACCTTTTTTGTAGATCGTTCAATTTTCTACAAGAATATACCTTGGTCATTCCGAAATATTGTCTTTGACGTGAGCTATAAAATTCCAAAGTGCAAGAGAATATTGTTTCCATGTTATTCAGATGGAAAATCGAAATTTGCGATGAGGCACCTTTTAATATTAATATTAAGAGTTTAAACTTTCACAGGATTTTTTTTTTGTCATTCCCAACAATATTTTCGATATAATTAAGAAAAAAAAAATTCATCATTTTTTTTTGAATCAGTCTAATATTTAGCATTGAACTAACTAATCAAGTCATTAGTTAAAGGTTGGCTATGAATGTTATGTATGCAATCTGCAATACACGTAGGTACTTCTGGTAGCCTATACGTGGGTTTAATACATTTGTTGCTACTAATATTTTGGAAAAAAAAAACTATTAAGGATGTAATCAAGATACAATCGAAGATAGAAGTATACAAAAATATCAATTCATAAATAATTACGTGATATAATATGGTATGTCTCAACTGACGATAGTTTTATCCCATTTTCTTATACAATTATTAATTTATCAAAATAAAAACCACATTTTCACTCTGTTTCTTAAAAACCGTTTAGTGAATTCAAATAAATTTATACAAAATTAATTTGTTAAAGTTCAAACTACATATTTTGAAAATGTTAGATGCCTGGTACCATTTTTTTGCTTATTAAAAATAAATTTATTCTCTTCAATGACCAAATCTCCTTAAGATTACATGTTAAATCTTGCTATTTTTAAACTGCAATAACTTTTTTACGGTTTAGTGAATTGCTTTCAAATTTGCTGAGATGCTTAAACATTAAATTAAAAATATTCTTCTAAATTTTTAAATGTATGGTAGCATTTTGACCTCATAAGAAAGAATGTAGAATAATAATAAAACTTATGATAAATTGACTGTTAATTCTACGAGGCAAAACCAATATTATACAACCAAAATTTTCTTGAAATTTTTCCCAAGTTTTCCTCTTGATTTTCCAATATTCATGAACAAATTTTTTTTCTAATTCAATTACTATAAATCAATTTAAAGCTTGCTATATTGCCGCATATTTAGCATTGAACTTTAATCAAGGCACCAGTTAAAGGTTGGCTATGATTTTTTTGTATAGGTATTCATTTATACATGTATGTACATTTAGTAGCCTATACGTATACGAATTTTCATAAGATTACATGTAAAATTATAATATTTTTAAATTGCAATAACTTTTTAATGATTTAGTGGATCAATATGAAATTTGCACAGATGCTTAAGCATTAAATCAAAAATATTCTCATAAATTTTTAGTTGTCTGATAGCATTTTCACATATTTAAAAAAATACAACTCTTATCAAAGCAAATAAAATAAAGGTCAGTTTGTATTTGAAGGAAAAAAAAGTAATGATAAGACTGTAACTGAATATTTTGGCATAATATTGAACTTATCTTCTTTTACTACTTTCAACCTTATTTAAAGCAATTTTTTTACCGAAATTCAAGTAAAGTCGCCAAGTTTTCAAATCATAATTACATGAAGTGAATAATTTGATTTATCAACGAAAAATCGAAAACATTTTAATTTAAATATAGAAGTTTATTAAAATTATAAGAGGAAGAATGTTTGATTTATTGACAACCTTATTTCACACCTTTAATGTTTATAAGCGAAATATTTGCGGTGGGTATGCAACCAGTCGCACAACAAGGTTAATATGGAAGTTGCATACGTATTGAACTAAATGTCAAAAACCTTTGTTGCTAAAAATATATATAATTATTGATTTAAGGACCAAACAAAATATTGAAAGAAATATTGAAAGATTTTACGGCGGATATGTCAAAGATCGATAGTTCAAAAATAAAATCGGGAATTAATGTTGACGAAGGCTTACAACAAATAAAGGTAAACTTTTTCAGCCTTGAAAATATTTTCATCAACGAGTTGCAATTGCATTTCATTTCACAAGCCGCCATTCAATAATTCAATAAAAGAAGAAAATGCAACACCAAAAATTTGCCTCCAACTGCATTTACTTGGCCAATTTGTAATGTTTTGCAAATAAAATGCCATTAAATTACCCATTGTATCCGATACATATCTTTTCTTTATATTTCACTATAACTGCATTGATTTGTTGCATTTGGAATAAATTAAAAATTACATTAATTTTCTTCTTAGGTCATTAATTATAGTCTATAAAATTATGCATTAAATTATTATTTAACCATTGTTTTTATGCAGTGATACATAGAAGATGAAATCCAGCAAAAAATAAAGGTTATTTACTCCTTGAAAATCCATTAAAAAATTTCCACAAAGTTTGAACAATAAAAAATGGAAATCAACTTATATTTGAGTAACGTATATGCAATCATAGTTACACCAATGTTAATTTGGAAGTCTTACGTAGATTAAATAGCATTTAAATTTGTATTAGAATATTACTATTGTTAATACTTGGGTTCTTATTGTAAATTGGGGGGGAGGTACAAAAAAAAAAGGATTATTATTTATGGTAAAAGCAGCATAAATTGAAAGAATAATTAAAGAAATTGATTATTATTGTATTTGATCCAGTTTTAGTGGGAAGGACAGTTTATGCTGTATGTTGTCATTGGATGTTGACAGATATCGATGATTTTTATTCAGAGTTTTGACTAAAAAATAAGTTAAAGTTGAATTAATTTAGATGTTTATAGGAATACAGTTGAGAAAAATTATGGATTTAAATCAATTAAAGAGATGTTACATTTGCCAGGAACAGTACCGAGCAATGATTCCAATGCATCAGTGCTTCCGTATATGTAACGAAAAATTATCAGTGGCTGGAATTTTACAAAGAATACATTTCCCAAGTGTAAGTATTTAACGTTCAAGTAACAAACGTTTTCTATTAAGAATCTTAGCCCATTAATGTTTCTATTTAATATATTCATTGAAAAGTTTTCCAATAATCAAAATTACAGGTGTCCAATGCTGAAAAATGTACGCAAGTCTTGTGTTCCATATGTTCGGCCAAAATTCAATCTTCTTATCAATTGAAACAAAAATGTGAACAATTAACAAATGATACGTTTGGTAAAGCATATACAAATAATGAAATATTGAGAACTATTCTAACATTTGGTAAATCAACCACAAAACCGGAAATTGATGTTGACGAGGGATCATTTTCAGCGAACAACGGTAAAGTTTTACGTAGTTAAACATTGCCACCAATGAAATTTGAATTTACGTTTACAGAAGCGACTTCCCAGTTGCAAATCAATGACGAGACAAATTGCCAAGATTTAATTATACTTTCAACTAAATTTACATGTCCAATTTGTCATGAAAGCTTTAAACACAAGGAATATTTGCGTAAACATTCGCGCATCCATAACGGGGAAAGGCCATACGTGTGCGATGTTTGTGGTATGTTGTAGGAAAAAATATTATTATAAAAAAGAAAAACATATATTTTTGTTTTCAGATAAAGCATTTTTTTTCTCTCATCATTTAAAAACCCATAAGTTGATACACTCCGGAGAAAAGCCATACATTTGCGAGTTTTGTAGTAAGTGGTTGGGAAATTATTCGATTGATTTGTAAATATTAATATTGTTTGATTATTTTTAGATAAGGAATTTATTTACGATCATAATTTAACGCGACATAAACAAACGCACACTGGTGAAAAGCCGTACGTTTGTAATGTTTGTAGTAAGTTTTGGTTATTAATTAATTTGAACTAAGATCAATAAATCAAAAATTATTTTATTTTAGATAGATCATTTGCTCGATTAGATATTTTAACAACACATAAACGTATCCATTTTGATCCACAACGTTTCGCTTGTAATGTTTGTGGTATGCTTTTTTAATATTTATATTTTAATACAATAGATAATTATATTTTAATTTTATATTACTTTGTAATTAAAAATTTCAATTGCTTCAGATGATACATTCATTTCAATACAAAGACTACGAAGACATAAATTATTACATGCTACCAAAGCTAAAAAAACTTTCGTTTGTGACGTGTGTAGTAAGTATTATTAAGGAATGTCATATCTTTTTTTTTTTTCTGTAAATATAAATTTTTAGATAAATCATTTCTTTTATTGTGTAAATTAAAAATGCACCAATTGGAGCATGGTGGCAAAGAAATCGAAGGATATAGCCATTGTGATGTTTGTAGTAAGACAAATGATTTTCTTTTAAAAAAAAAAAACATTTTTTTTAAGGATAAAATTTTTATGTTTTAGATAGAAAATTTGATTCGGGATATATGTCCAAACATAAAGTAATTGTTCATGGCCGTGAAAAAACCTTCGTTTGTGATGTGTGTAGTAAGTAATCAATATACTAAAGTAAAAGAACAAATTTGGAATTTGTTATTATTTTAGATAAGGCATTTCCTTCTAGTTGCAATTTAAATAAACATAAATTGATACATACAAGAAAGAAACCTTTCGTTTGTGATATTTGCCGTAAGTTAAAATGAAATTTGATATGTTTTCTAGACTGGACCAAAAAAATCGATTATTTTTTTTTTTAAAAAGTATACCGAAATTATTGTTCAAGGTGAAAAAAAAAATATGGGGAAGGTTTGAGCCCTTCGTATTAATATTAGGAGGTCTATCATCTTTAATTTCGATTTTTTATTTGTGCTTTGATTTTTGCGTCAATGCTGTCAAACTATCAAGGTAAAAAAAAATCATCTGCACATATTTTTATAGAAAATTAAATTCCCTACAAAAAAGGTCTCTTTGAAAATTTTTGTCAGACACACCGTTTCCGAATAATCAAGCTTCAGACATTGATATAATTTTTTGGATTTGTCTTCTTTATTTTGGAATTTTGTAATAAACAAACAAATAAATTTATAGAGATGAACAATATGGATTCTTGAGGGGAATTTAATGCTCTACAAAAAAGGTCTCGAAACGTTTTTATATAAAATCAATGTTTCAAAAGTTATTCACAGTTAAAGTTGAAGGAAAAATTAAATAATTGTTTCTTTCGTTGTTGAACCAATTTTGAAAGAGTGATTTTATGTAAAAATGTTAAGAGACCTTTTTTCTAGAGCATTAAATTCCCTTCAAGAATCTATATTGTTCATTTCTATATATTTATTTGTTCCTGAGTTACAAAATTCCAAAATAAAGAAGATAAATCTAAAAAATTATATCAATGTCTAAAGCTTGATTATTCGGAAACGGGTGTGTCTGGCAAAAATTTTCAACGAGACCTTTTTTGTAGGGAAATTAATTTTCTATAAATATATGGGCAAATAATTTTTTTTACCGTGATAGTTTGACAGCATTGACGCAAAAATCAAAGCACAAATAAAAAATCGAAATTAAAGATGATAGACCTTTTAATATTAATATTAAGGACTCAAACCTTTCTGATAATTTTTTTATTGTCACCTTGAACAATATTTTTTATATACTTTTCAAAAAAAATAGTCAATTTTTTTGGTCCAGTCCAATATATTTATGTTATTTTATATTTTAGATAATGCATTTGAAACAATTGAGAAACTAAAGGGTCATAAACGATGCAAAAAAGTTTTACCATCGACATCTTTACCATGTGATACATAAGCAGTTAAAGAAGTATTTTATTTTCTTTGAAATTAATACTTTTAAATATGTCATTTGGTGTGCGATGTTTGCTGTGAATTGTGATCAAAGTTTTCATTACATATAATTGTTCTTTATATTTCACTTAAAATATTTTATTACTTGAAAATTGGAATAAAATAAATTGGACATTAGTTATGTAAAATTTCCCAAAGTATTAAATAAAATTAATTTAACTTTTTAAGTCATTATATTTGAGATTAATTAATATTCGAAACTTTGTTCTCAGTCTATAATTTTTTGATATAATATCGAATATTTGTTATATTAAATTATCATGTATTCATTAGTTTTGTAGAATATGCATTTTTCTAAAAGTTTGAACATTATTATAAGAGAATCAATTTTTCATTGGTTATTGTATATGCAACCGGTGTTACAGGAATGTTAATATGGAAGTTGTATATGGAGTAAATAAAATATAAATCCGCTTTTGAATGTTTCCATTGTTAATACTTTAATATTAAATTTAAATTGATTTTCATGAATAAATGGGACGATTTTTAAACCAGAAAGACATTTAATGTAGAAGCAAAACGTCAAAGATTAATTAAATGATTATTATTTTATGGGAAACACGTTTAGTGCTGACGACAGTTTATGCTTTATGCTACTGAAAGTTGAAGGTCCTTGAAGAAAGTTTTGATCGAATTTTAAAATTGAATTTGAATTATTTACGATTTATTTGTCCTGTTTTTCGATATAAACTGTGAAAAATGTTAACTTTTAAGCAATTAAATAGATGTTGCATTTGCCTGAAACAGTACCGGATAATGATTCCATTGCATCAGTGCTTCAGTATATGTAACGAAGAATTGTCAGTAGTTGAAGTTTTACAAAGAATTCATTGCTTAAATGTAAATATTAATTGGTTTAGTTTTATCATTGATTTAATTATTGGTGGTAAAAATTTAGAAATTGATTAACTGTAAAGTTCTTCAGATTTCAGATGCAGAAAATTTGATGCACGTGTTGTGTTGCATTTGCTTGGCAAACGTACAAACTTCATACAAATTACAGCAGAAATGTGATCAATTAAAAACCAAACTGGAAATTGTATGCAACGATGCATCATATAAGTCAACAGTTGCACATTTATCTTGGCCAAATAAAATCCAAAATTATGCAAATAATTTGATGACCGATTATTCTATCGTCAAATCAGAAATTGATGTTGATGAAGACCTTTTCGGACAACAAACAAGTATTTATCTTTTATAGTTTATTCCAATTGTTGATTAAATCTTATTGTTGCAGAAATTAATCAAAGTAATGTGAAAAGAATTGGAAAAGTTATACAGAAATCTGGGAATATCTTTTCTTGTTTGGTTTGTAACGAAAGTTTTACTTGTAAAAAAGATTTGCGTAAACATACTCAAGTCCATGGGGAAAAGCCATTCGTGTGCAATGTTTGTAGTAAGTAATGATTTTTTTTCCTTTTTCTTTACATCTAATAAATATACTTTCAGATAAAGCATTCGTTTCTGTTCAAAGTTTAGCCACACATGAATTGGTACACACCGGTGAAAAGCCGTACGTTTGTGATATTTGTAGTAAGTTCACGAAGGATTTATATTTAGAAGATATTTTCCTATTTTTTAATTTTTCAGATAAAGCATTTTCCCAATTAGGTAATTTGGTCACACATAAATTAGTACACACTGGAAAAAAGCCGCACATGTGCGATGTTTGTCGTAAGTTTTACATACACAAATGATTACAAGTAAATAATATTATTGTGTTATATTACAGAGAAGTCATTTTATCAATTCGGTAATTTAGTTAGACATAAGGCGACTCATTCGGAAAAACCTGTCACCCGACCATTTGTTTGTAATGTTTGCAGTAAGTTTCTAAGAAAATTCTGTACCGTTTACGCTCATATGATTTTTATTTTAGATAAATCATTTAGCAATCGAGACAATTTAAAGGTACATGTAAAAATTCACTCTGATAAAAAACCGTTCGTTTGTAATGTTTGCAGTAGGTTGAAATATTTTTTTTTTCGTAAATCTTTTATAAAATTGTTTATTATTTTTGTAGATAAAGCTTTTACATTTTCTGGAAACTTATCGACTCATAAATTAATACATACGGGTACAAAGCCCTACGTTTGTGACATTTGTAGTGAGTATCTGATGTGATTAAAGTTAAAATTAAGAAAAAAAGTAAAATATTTTATTATTTCAGATAATTCATTTAACCAATTGAGTAATTTGACAAAACATAAAATGACACATACCGGAATAAAACCTTTTACTTGTAACATTTGTAGTAAGTATTTGGCATCAAAAACTACCTGTCGAATTCATTGATTAAAACCACCTGCATTGCATTTTAGATAAATCATTCACTAGATCGTATAGTCTAAAAAAACATGAAAGAATTCACTCGGACGAGGAACCGTTAAAACCTTTTGTTTGCGATGTTTGTAGTGAGTCTTATAGGATAAATTAATTATTTTGGGTATTTAATATTTCATGACGTTTCCAGATAAAGCATTTGCGTTGGCGTATTGTCTGAAAAAACATAAAACTATACACAGTGGTGAAAAGTCACATGTGTGCAATGTTTGTAGTGAGTATAAATCATTTTTTTTTTTTTGATTTGACCAATTTAACATCACATAAATTGATTTATATCGGTGGTTGTGATAAAATATTTGATGTTTCATTTATTTCAGATAAATCATATGCTGCATTGAACAATTTAAGAAAACATATGGAACAGAAACATTGTGATGTGTGCAGCTAAAAATTGCAATATTGCAGTTATCATTGCAATTGCCTTCCGTGCCTATCGTTGAAATAAACAAAATATTTAATATTATGCATTTGTTGATAAAAAAATTGTTTAGAAAAAAATCATTACAATAAAGAAAAACCATACACTACAGAGCATTTCATTAAATCCATGGCAAACTTAATCTTAAAACGTCAAAAAAAATTCCATGGGAAATTGTGCGATTTTAATTGAAATAATTTCGACGAAATTTTATTTGAAGACTTAAATAAGCAAAAAAAGTATTGAATAATACATTCCCTGATTTTTAATTGAAGTAAAAAATGTAAAATTACAATTTTATAAGAAAAAAACTGCGAAATTATTAAGTAAAGTGCCATGTGCTCATTTACTAGTAGTTGTATAACATAAACAATTCCCTGCAATGCCAACTTCTAGTTAATTAACATAAACAGTTTGTCGTTAAAAAACTTTACAAATTCATTTGACAGTTAAGGATATTTAGCATTTTTCTTCCAAAAAATCAATAAAAACTACCGAAAAGTTGGATAAAACATAAAAAAATGATATTTTTACTAAATAACTATGACAATGAAGTAATTAAAGCGATTGATATTTAGTAAAACGTACAATTTTCAAAAGTACAATTATGGAGAAAATCTTCCATAAACTAAGCTTTTTTAAGACAATTTCCTAAAATAAACTATAAAAAATAATTATTGATGTTTTTTATTGAATTGAATTAACTTTTTTTTTTATCATATAAACCAGTTTTGGAAGTCAATGATGCTAAATTATTGTTGCAATAATAAAATGCACACCGATGGGATTTGTGTTGAAAATTTCAATGTTTACGTTAGTTTATATTTGCAAACAATAAGTGTAACATAAAATTAAATAAAACATAAAAAAATTGATACTTTTATTAAATAACAATGACAATATAGCACTAAAAGCGATTGATATTTAGTAAAACTTACAATTTTGGGAAAATATTACATAATCTAAGCTTTTTTAAGAAAATTTCCTTAAATAAACTCAATTAAAAATTATAATTGATGTCGTTTATTGAATTAAATTAACTTTTTTTTACATATGAACCATTTTTGGAAGTCAGTGATTGTGAATTATTGTTGCAATTGTCATGTGTGCAGTTAAAAATTGCAATATTGCAGTTATCATTGCAATTGCCTTCCGTACCTATCGTTGAAATAAATAAATAAATATTTAATATTATGCATTCATTGATAAAAATATTGTTGAAAAAAAATCATTACAATAAATAAAAACCATACACTACAGTCCAATTCATTGAATCCATGGCAAACTTAATCTTTAAACGTCAAAAAAAAATCCATGGGAAATTGTGCGATTTTAATTGAATTTCGACGAAATTTGAATTTAAGGCTTAAATAAGCAAAAAAAAGTAATGAATAATAATTTCCCTGATTTTTAATTGAAGTAAAAAATGTAAAATTACAATTTTATAAGAAGAAAACTGCGAAATTATTAAGTAAAGTGCCATGTGCTCATTTACTAGTAGTTGTATAACATAAACAATTCCCTGCAATGCCAACTTCTAGTTAATTAACATAAACAGTTTATCATTAAAAAACTTGACAAATTCATTTGACAGTTAAGTAATTTTAGCATTTTTCTTCCGAAAAATTAATAAAAAGTAATGAAAAGTTAGATAAAACATAAAAAAAATGATATTTTTATTAAATTACAATGACAATAAAGCAATAAAAGCGATTGATATTTAGTAAAACTTACAATTTTTAAAAGTACTATTTTGGGAAAATAATACATAAATTAGGCTTTTTAAAGACAATTTCCTAAAGTAAACTGTATTAAAAATAATTATTGATGTCTTTTAATGAATAAAATTAACTTTTTTTACATATGAATTGTTTTTGGAAGTCAGTGATGATGATTTATTGTTGCAATAATACCAATACGATTTGGGTCGAAAGTTTTAATGTTTACCTAAGTTTATATTTGTAAACAATAAGTTTAACATATTTAAATCAGTTATCAAAGAGGATCTTTAATTTCCCTCCAATTGATTCATACAAGGAAACTACTTTAAGTTTGAAATATTTATATCAAATTTTTATTTATAAAATCAATAAAAAGATTTAAAAGTTTCAGAAAAATATTTCACCGAAATGAGAAATCATACGTGTGCGATGTTTGTTAAGTGTTAATGCCAATTCATCGAAATACGAATATGAAATTATTGTGTGCTTCTTTACAGAGTAAGCTATAGTTAACTTAAGACTTAATACCTATATTTGATTACATAAAATAAACAATTCTTGGGTGTGAAATATCAAAAAAAAAAAATTAATGACGTTTACTAAAGTTAATTATATTTATTTTTTGTTATAAAATCAAAGAAAAAGCGGAATATATTTAGAAAAATGTTACGTTTTGATCAAGTTAAAGAATGCATTATATGTAAATCAAAGTACAAAGTAATGATTTCATTGCAACAATGTTTGGACGAATGTGATGGCCTATCAGTGATTGCAGTTTTAAAAAAAATGCATTTTGTTAGTGTGAGTATTGGAAACTATCAAACTTTCCGTCCTAATCCTATAATTTAAAATATTGCAAGTACCATTAACTTGTTAAAAATCAATTATTTCCATATAAATGCCCTTCATGCAATGTAAATATTTTCAGATTTCAACCGCTGGTGTACCCTGTCGCGTTTTATGTTGCAGTTGTGTCGCCAAAGTGTTATCCTGCTATGAATTTAAGGCGAAATGTGGCCAAATCGATGATGCACTTGGTGCATCACCAATTGTTAATAATATTAAATTGGAAAACGACCATGAAAATCCAGCGGAAGACTATCGAGAAAAGAACAATGCAGAGATTTCATCAAAAACTGCACCAACTTTAGATACTTCTTTGCAAATTAAATCAGAAATCGATATCAATGTAGAAAATTCTGCATCTCAGAAGGGTAAAAAAGTTTGTTTTTTACCGAAAAATTTTATATAAATCAATTTATATTTTTAGAAAGTAATCAGGAAGCAGAAAAGCCATATGTTTGCGATGTTTGTAGTAAGTATCAAAGTAAGAAAAATGGTGCAAACTTTGGGGAATTTAATTGAAATATTTGTTTGATAGATAAATCATTTTTTCTTCTATCATATTTGACAAAACATAAAATAATGCACATTGACGATAAGCCTTACATTTGTGATGTTTGCAGTAAGTCGATCAATGCAATTGGCATCTTTTTCCTGTTGATTAATTCTGTTTTTTATTTTAGATAAATCATTCAAACGTAAAGGACATTTAGTTTCACATAAATTGATACATTCCGGTGAAAAACCTTATATTTGTGATGTTTGTAGTAAGTATATGTAATAAGTGATAGGAAATTTAGAAATAAAGAGATATTTTTATTGTAGATAAAGGATTTAATCAATCAAGTTCACTAAACACTCATAAAATGTATCATTACGGTAATAAGCCGTACGTTTGTGAGTTTTGTAGTAAGTTAATAATTTTTTAAGTTAATTTTAAGAAAATTTAAATCTTTTTTTTTTTAGATAAGGCCTACACTACACGAGGTAATTTACATTCGCATCGATTAGTTCATGTCGGGGCCAAACCTTACGTTTGCAACATTTGTAGTAAGACCTGATGCATTAGTGCATTGACCAGAGTCAAATGCATTAATTTTTTTTTTTTTTTGTAGAGAAGTCATTTATACGTTCGAATGATTTAAAGAGGCATTGTTTAATTCATACGGGTGAAAAGTGTTACGTTTGTGATGTTTGTTGTAAGTTGAATCAAAAATTTCGTATGCTTTGAATATAGAAGTAATTATTGTTTTTTTTTTTCTGTTTTAGATAAATCATTTAATCATCCAAGTAATCTATCAAAGCATAAACAACTTCACATTAATGTGCGACTTGAGTAAAATTAAAAGAAAAAAAATGTTTTATTTATAAAATTTTTCAGTTTGATTTTTATGGAATTAAGCGTTAAAATTGATTGAATTTTTTTTTTTGGTTTGAAAAAATTGAGTGAAAAATGTTTAATATGTATATTATTTATTTATTTTTTTGGAGCAAATATAATTAATTTAAAAATTTTAAAAAGTTATTTGATGAAGTAAATATTTTTCTTAATTTGGTGATAAACTTGGCTAAATAAAATGGCCACCTATCGTCCAGTAGCTAAACTTTGATGAGTTCAAAACTAATGGCGCCACTTACTTTGGTACCAATTTTAAATTAAATCAAAGATAGAAATTTAAATTTTTATATTTTAAACAAAACCGTGAACTTCTTCATATCTTATTGATTTTTATTAAATTGTAAACAAACCAATAATCAATTAACAGGAATGTAAAACCGTTTATCCACAAAAAAAATCGATAATACATTTGTAAATTCATACAATAACAAATACAATTATTTTCTTTTTTTCATTAATTGATAAAGAAATCTACGTATTTTTTTTTGTTTGTTTTGAACTTATTGCAATAGTTTTTTTTTACATAAGAAAATGCACTTGGTTACGCATTGAATTCCCCTCCACCCATTGACTTGAGTGCAACAATCGACAACTTTTCACCCCTGGTCAATGGGGCGCAATTCAATGCTGATTCTGATAAACTTAAATGCTCACTATTTTAAATACTAAGTTTTTTTCATATTTCACACTTCAAAAATATTTTTTTTTAAGTATATAAAAGGCAATAACAGCAATTTGATATTTCAATTTCTTAGGGCAATCAAATTTCTACGTTTTTTTTTTTGTTCACATACAAAAAAAGCAAAAAATACCTTAACAATAGACTGATTCAAAAAAAATAATGATTTTTTTAAAATTATATCGAAAATATTTTTGGGACTGATAAAAAAAAAATGCTGTGAAAGTTTAAGCTCTTAATATTAATATTAAAAGGTGCCTCATCGCAAATTTCGATTTTCCATCTGAATAACATGGAAACAATATTCTCTTGCACTTTGGAATTTTATAGCTCATGTTGATGACAATATTTCGGAATGAACAAGTTATATTCTTGTAGAAAATTGAACGATCTACAAAAAAGGTCAAGTACAAGTTGTTGATTTATTTATTCCTTCAAAAGTTATTCGTGGTCAAACTTAAACTAAAGAGAAATTTTAATATTCTTTCAAATTTTTGACGCAACCATCAGTTTCATGAGAAAATTTAATAGGACATTTTTTGTAGAGCACTCTCTCCCCTATAACTAATCTCTAGAAAAGTTTTTGATATTTTTTACAGGTCCTAAGTTATTTAATTAAAATAAAAAAAATAATTTTTATGTTAAAAATATAACAATTCAGGGAATTTTCAGATTAATACAAATAACTTAGGACCTGTGACAAATATCAAAAACTTTTCTAGAGATTAGTTATAGGGGAGAGAGTGCTCTACAAAAAATGTCCTATAAAATTTTCTCATAAAATTGATGGTTGCGTCAAAAAATTGAAAAAATATTAAAATTTCTCTTTAGTTCAACTTTGACCATGAATAACTTTTGAAGGAATAAATATATCAAAAACTTGTACGAGACCTTTTTTGTAGATCGTTCAATTTTCTACAACAATATACCTTGGTCATTCCAAAATATTGTCACCAACGTGAGCTATATATATTTTGTAGAGCACTTTTTTCCCTACAACTTATCTCTATAAAAGTTTTTGATATTTTCCACAGGTCTTAAGTTATTTGCATTAAACTGAAAATTCCCTGAATTATTATATTTTTAACATAAAAATTATTTTTTTTAGTTTAATTAAATAACTTAGGATCTGTGAAAAATATCAAAAAATTTTATAGAGATAAGTTATATGGAAAAAAAATGCTCTACCAAAAATATATAGCTCACGTTGGTGACAATATTTCGGAATAACCAAGGTATATTCTTGTAGAAAATTGAACGATCTACAAAAAAGGTCTTGTACAAGTATTTGATATATTTATTTCTTCAAAAATTATTCGAGGTCAAAATTGAACTAAAGAGAAATTTTAATATTTTTTCACGCAACCATCAATTTTATGAGAAAATTTTATAGAGACTTTTTTTGTAGAGCACTTTTTTTTCTATTACTTATCTCTATAAAAGTTTCTGATATTTTTCACAGCTCATAAGTTATTTGCATTAAACTGAAAATTCCCTGAATGATTATATTTTTAACATAAAAATTATTGTTTTTATTTTAATTAAATTGCTTAGGACCTGTGAAAAATATCAAAAACTTTTATAGAAATAAGTTATAGGAAAAAAAGTGCTCTACAAAAAATGTTCTATTAAATTATCTCACAAAATTGATGGTTGCGTCAAAAAATTGTAAAAATATTAAAATTTCTCTTTAGTTCAACTTTGACCTCGAATAACTTTTGAAGGAACAAATATATCAAAAACTTGTCGGAGACCTTTTTTGTAGATCGTTCAATTTTCTACAAGAATATACCTTATTTATTCCGAAATATTGTCACTAACGTTAGCTATAAAATTCCAAAGTGGCAGAGAATATTGTTCCTATGTTACTTAAATGGAAAATCGAAATTTTCAGTTTAATGCAAATAACTTAGGACCCATAAAAAATATGAAAAACTTTTATAGAGATAAGTTGTAGAAAAGAAAGCGCTCTACAAAAAATATTCTATAAAATTTTCTCATAAAATTAATGGTTGCGTCAAAAAATTGAAAAAAATATTAAAATTTCTGGTGCGATGCGGCACCTCTTAATATTTAATATTAAAAGCCTAAACTTTCTCAGCATTTTTTTTTGTTGTTAATCCCAACAATATTTTCGATATTATTAAGAAAAAAAAAATCAATTTTTTTTTTCATCAATCTAATTAACAATATTTATAAAATTAATAAAATCAATTGTGCCAATTAGTTCCCTGTTTAGAAATGCTTTATTATAAATTTTTGTGGTAATGTAAAGCTGCGTATATCTTACATGAAACATTTTTTTATTCTAACAAACAGTACTCCGCATTAAAAATATGATGCAACTTTACATTATTTTTTTTTCAGAGCTAATTAAAAAAGTACACCAAAAATTAACTATTTAAAATTTAAACGATTAGTTCAAATATTTAAACGTTTGGATGGTCGGAGTGAAAATTAGGCATTGAAATTTCAAATTTGCCGATAAATATTTGAACTAATCGTTTTGAATTTGGTAATTGTTTAGAGTTCGTCGTGCTCGTCGTACGTTTGACTGTCAGGTGCTTCGTAGCACACAACAGGTGTTTCAAAGTGCATTTCATATTCACATCGATTAGGTTCACTAACACTGACCAACTGATCGGCAAGTCCGCACTCGATGTGCACACGCGTGGACCGTTGCGGCCCGTTCCAACACGACGCCCCATTGTCGTACAACATTTGTTCGTATTTGTTTTGCGACGGCCCACTCCACTCCTTCCACGTGCCCAACCTGGTGGCAGCACCGCCGCTCTTCGGCTGTTGCGACGCACTCTCGAACGGACACAACTTGTACGTGTACTCGCGATCGGAGAACTCAAAGCACTGGTCTTGCAAGTACAAAAATTCGTCTTCCATGCCATAGTCCTGTTCCAGGTGTTTTTCGATTTCGGATATTTCGTTTTTGATTTCTTTGGTGCGACGCTCCGCGTCGAAATAGGCAGCGCGCGCTGCCGAGGACTCGTTGATTCGACGTTGCGTATGCTCGTCGTATTGCCGACCTGGAGGCTCTGGTTTGTCATCTTCGGGTTCCTCGGGCTCGTCCACGTCGCCATACTCACCTTCGTCGTCTTCGCCGGCCGTTTCCGTGGCGTATTTGTCATCCGATTCCGAGTCGGTTGGTGGTTGAAACATGCCTTCCCGTGCCATTAATCGTGTTTTGATTTTCGGCCACGTCTGCTCAATGAATACTTCTAAAGTTGACTCGATAGTTTCACCTAAAAGTTGACGCACTTCTTCTTCAGTGACTTGCTCATCTTTGTTCAGATCAAATGTTAAGTCGACCAAAAATTCATCGAGTTCCACAATTGTGTTTTGGTTTGAGTCCAATTCATTGAAATAGTCGGTGGCCTCTTGGCGGTTCGTGGCATTTTCTTCTTCGTCCCGCTTACGTTTTTCTTCCTCGTCGATCTTCCGGTACTTTTCCAGCACCTCGTTTTCGAGTTCTTCGGCTTTTTGTTTGATTTGCTCGTACTCGATGCGGATCGCTTCCGACTCGGTGAAGTTTTTGCGAAGTTCTTCGAGTTTGTCGCTGCGCTGGCGTTTGTAGTGTTGCGAATGTTGAATGATTTCCTTCCGCTTGGCATTGCCCTGCTTGACCCGCTCACTGCGGCGGGCCGCCTCTAATCGGGCGCTCAGCCCCAGTTCAGAACAATAATTGTGACAATTCGATTTCGGATGTGCGTACTCATCAGACCCATCACAACAATCACAAATGCCATCATTGACTCGTGACGAAGGAATATTCTTCGACTTGTATCCCACATTGGAACAGTGAAAAATTCCATTGGAACAGGCCGATGTTCCCGGCTCGTCACTGCCATCTTCACAGTCACAATAGTCGTCGTTGACTCTGGTGAATGCAATTTTTAATTTATTATCTAAACATACAAACTCTGCACCCGGTGCATACAATGGTGCACGGGCTATCGAAACACCTCGCGGTCTTTCCACCTCACTTGTGCTAATTTCACAAGTTATCACAGATAAAAGTAATAAACTCCCAATCGCTATCTTACACTGTTTCCTTAACATTATTTACAACAATTATTGAATAAATCCACTGCTAAAATAACTCCTCTTCGACGCCAAGCAAGTCTTTTCAAAAATATCAAGACACGTCAGTAAGAAAATTAATCTGGCACCCCTGTTTAGTGATTTTTTTTCAAATTCCTCTCAACCAAAATCAATTGCTCTCACTCACTCTCCCAACCATGTATTACACTATCTCACTCAAAAAAATTCATCAACCAATCAAAATCCACGATTTCAATCTGTCACTTTCCCGATTAATCCTGAAACTATCTACACTAATTTCACACACGTCCTAATCATTACAAAAGGAAAGTCAACAAAAAAAATTTTCTCTCCTCCACTCCCATTAAAAATGATTTCACTGATTTCAACAAAAAGAAAAAATTCCAGATAAAAATGTCACTAATACGTTAAAATGTACTTACTACCACTAACCATATCCCTATTACTAGGCCAAACGCTGGGTTTGTATTGATCTAGTTTTCAAAAAAACGAATTTCACGAATTTCTGTTATTGTAGGATCGATTGACAAAAATTTGAGATACTATGAGACAATTCACGCGTCCCAGTTGGAGCATAAAATTATCAAGCGTGGCCTCAAGCCCAGCCCGCATCCGTTTAATTCAATCAAGGAAGTGAATTTTCGTACGCATGGAAAAGACTTTCGGTTGATTTTGACCAGCAAAAAAGGCATTTTGCACTCGAAATTCAAGGCGTATGCGATCGATGGGGATGGGAGGGAAACTAGCATTCATATTGGTACTGGTTATATATGAAAAAAAGAAAATATAAAGCATTTTCGTTTTTTTTTTTAAGATCATGACCAATTTTTCGATGGTCGAGTCTTTGGCGAGACTAATTCGCATGCAAGTGTTCATTTAGATGATGATGTTATGACGGCGACAATTCATCTTCCTGATGAAACATATCATATTGAAGTAAGGATTCTGGGAATCCTTTAGGAGTTATACGCAATTGTAGGACTCAAAAAATACGCCTTTTTATGATTTTTTTATTTATTAATCAATTAAAAGTTATGGTAATTTAAATAGAACCAACTTTTAAGAATATAATAACGCGTCGATCATGTACAAATATTGATAAATATCGCTCTTGTAGATGATCTCTCGAACGACTGTTTAGATTATCAAAAATCAAAAGATATGGTGGATTATTTTAAAAAATAGATTAATAGAAGTATTGAACGAAGGAATAGTATAAATTTTAATTTTTGAGACTCAAAAAATATGTTTTTAATATTTTTTTTTAAACTTATCAATTAAAAATGATGGTAATTTAATAAGAACCAACTTTTAGGAATATAATAACGCATCAATCATGTACAAATATTGATATATATCGCTTCTATAGATGATCTAAAGATAAATCAAAAGATACGGTGGATTCTTTTAAAAGATAGATTAATACAAGAAATTCACGAAGGAATAATACAAATTTTGATTTTGGAAAAAATAGCATCAATTTGAAAAAAAAAATATTTAGCTTTTTAACTGAAATTTTCGGTCTAAATTGTTTGAAAAAAAGTAGTAAACATTTTTTTACTTATTCCTATTCCTTCGTTCAATATCTGAGAAGATTGTGTAAAAATTAGAAACCAATCGGTTGAACCATTTCTGAGAAATCGAGATTAATGATAATTTTTTTTTTCTTAATTATATCGAAAATATTGTTGGGAATCACAAAAAAAAGTCCTGTGAAAGTTTAGGCTCTTAATATTAATATTAAGAGGTGCGGCATCGCAAATTTGGATTTTCCATTTCAAATAACATGGGAACAATATTCTCTTGCACTTTGGAATTTTGTAGCTCACGTTGGTGACAATTATTCGGAATGGTCAAGATATATTCTTGTAGAAAATTGAACGATCTACAAAAAAGGTCTCTGGCAAGTTTTTGATATATTTATTTCTTCAAAAGTTATTCGAGGTCAAAGTTGAACTAAAGAGAAATTTTAATATTTTTTCGATTTCTTGACGCAACCATCAATTTTATGAGAAAATTTTATAGGACATTTTTTGTAGAGCACTTTTTATTCTATAACTTATCTCTATAAAAATTTTTGATATTTTTCACAAGTTCTAAGTTATTTGCAATGAACTGAAAATATATTTTATAATTACGAATATTTTCAGTTTAATGCAAATAACTTGGGACCTGTGAAAAATATCAAAAACTTTTTTAGAGATAAGTTACAGGAAACAAAGTGCTCTACAAAAAATGTCTTATAAAATTTTCTCATAAAATTGATGGTTGCGTCAAAAAATTCCAAAGTGCAAGAGAATATTGTTCCCATGTTATTTAAATAGAAAATCGAAATTTGCGTTGCGGCACCTCTTAATATTAAGAGCTTAAACTTTCACAGGATAATTTTTTTGTAATTCCCAACAATATTTTCGATATAATTAAGAAAAAAAATTATTATTTTTTTGAATCAGTCTAATATTTAGCATTGAACTCTAATCAAGCCATTAGTTGAAGGTTGGCTATGAATTTTATATATGCAACCTACAATACACGCATGTACTTACGGTAGCCTATACGTGAGTCTAATACATTTTTTGCTATTAAGATTTTGAAAAAAACTATTAAGGATGTTATCAAGATACAATCGAAGATAAAAGTATACAAAAATATAAATTCATAAATAATTACGTCATATAATATGGTATGGCTTAAATTAAATCCACCAGCAGATTTTTCCAATGATTTTACATTGCTAAGGTTTTCATAAATTGATAACGATAATATGTTTCCCCAAATTCCGGTATATCTCCGAAAATATTTATCGGATTGACTTTAAATTTTCAGATATTCTATTCAAACGTATGCAAAAAAATTGGTTTTTCGAAAATTGTAACTGCGTATAACTCCTTAAAGCAGGAAATCCTAAAAGCAATAATTATATTAACCATTTATTTTGAAAGTGAGTTAAGTCCATTTCAAGAACAATCCCTATAGTGTTATCATTTTTAACCATGGGAACTATGGAAGATACTAAGGTGGAGGAGGGAATAATTGGGGTTTTTGTTAAAATCAGTAATTTCTGAAAACTTAGCAGTTGAATAATTAACATACTTTTTTCTAATTACGAGAAGAAGAATCACTATATAAATGGACTTACGCCACTTTCAAAATAAACGAGTCATATTTCACTGGCAAACTTTTATAATCCGAAGATCTAATGTTTATTTTATTTTTTTAGCCATCTTGGAGACATTTATCTCATTTGGATAATAAAACGATGATCAGCTATAAATCTTCCGATGTGAAATTAAGCTGGGAAGACACAGCACCTGGAGATATAGCCCCTCGAACTTGTGGTTACGTCAAAGAAGGCGAAGGTACTTTTACTAAAAAAAATAAAAAAAATACCTTCATAATATATTATATTAATAGAAATGGAAGACGATATGGAAAATAGTTTACGAGAAAAACGCCAAGCCGATCAATACGAATACACTCCAACAAAGACGCGATGTCCTCTACTATTAGTCGCCGATTATAGGTTTTTCCAGGAAATGGGAGCCTCAAATACGAAAACCACTATCAATTATTTGGTAAAGCTGATTTATATGTTTTTTTCTATGAGGAAATATATTTGTTAATTTTTTTTTTTCAATAGATTAGTTTAATCGATCGTGTTCATAAGATATATAACGATACAACGTGGCAAGATCGAGCCGACCAAACTGACGGTTTTAAAGGAATGGGATTTGTGATTAAAAAAATTGTTGTTCATAATGAGGCGACCCGAGTTCGAGGGGGCGAAGCCCACTATAATATGATGAAAGACAAGTGGGACGTTCGGAATTTGCTTGAGGTATAATGACATAATGGTAATCCTGGAAAAAAGAATGATTTGAAATCACTGGATTTCTCGACAAATGTTACTACTAAAGGGTCTAGCAGGATCCACATGGCAAGTTGGCCCCCAAATAGGAACTTATGTTAAAATATCGGCTTGATAGACAAACACTTTTTATATACTTTCAGCGACCAAATTCCTCTTTGACCTGGATATATGGCCAAAAATGCCTCCCCGCATGGCTATTTTTCAAAGTTATGTATCTGAAAAACTAATTAAGCTAGAGAAGTGAAACCAACGCGAGGTTTTAGATTATTTTATAGAGTATATCATATATTTTTTTGAAATTTTTAGAAAAAAAAATTATACAAAAAAATCCAAAAAACAAATGAAATAATTTTTTTTGATGTGTTCCCTGAAAATGACAATCACGAAAAAAATATATTTTATGCTTCTACATGAGCACTATAACTCATAAAAGTTGCGTGAAAAAATAGTTGGCGCGACACCTTGAAAAAAAATAAAATGTGATTTACGCCTACATATATTAGGGTGGGTCAAAAAATTCGATTATTATTTTTTTTTACAAGTGACCCGGAAAAATGGGTTGCTAGGCACCTTAAAAAATTCTCACCAAGTATGAGCTCTTAATTTTTGATAGGAAGATCCTCCGCATCGCAGTTTTGTATTTTTTTCTCAGTCCAATAGAAAAAAATTCATACCTCATCATTTATCGATTGTACAGAAAAATGTTGTGAAAGAATTTTTTAGGAAATTTAATGCTCTACAAAAAAGGTATCGTATATTTTTTCCGTAAGCCTCACCATTTGAAAGATATTAAGGATTTAATTTTGATTATTTTAAGACAAATTTCATTTTTGTTTATGAATTTTATAACTCGACAATAAATGAATCTTATACAATGCGCAATACAAATTTTTGTAGGAAATTAACTGCTCTATAAAAATGGTTTGTTATGTTTTGGCGATTAAATTAACCGTTCAAAAGATTTTCATCGTCAAACTTTCATGAGTACGGATTTTAAAAGTTTTTGATGAGATATTCGAATAATTTCAATAATGTACAATTTATTTTTTTTTTAAATGGAGACAAATATATTTAAGCATAGAAAATAAACTTGAAAAATATTTTTAAGTTTCTCAGTTGATAAAAACTAAAATTCGTGTAAATTTTCTCAAAAATTATAAATTAAATTGAAATTTTTCGAATATCTCATCAAAAACTTTTAAAACTCGTACACATGAAATTTTGATGATGAATATATTTTGAACGGTTAATTTAATCGCCAAAACATAAGAAACCATTTTTGTAGAGTAGTTAATTTCCAACAAAAATTTGTATTGCGCATTGTATAAAAGTCATTTATTGTCGAGTGATAAAATTCATAAACAAAAATGAAATTTGTCGTAAAATAATCAAAATTAAATCCCTAATATCTTTCAAATGGTGAGGCTTACGGAAAAAATATACGATACCTTTTTTGTAGAACATTAAATTTCCTAAAAAATTCTTTCAGAACATTTTTCTGTACAATCGATAAATGATGAGGTATGAATTTTTTTCTATTGGCAATAAATTATCCAAAAAAATTTCAAAAAACAAATGAAATATTTTTTTTTCATGTGTTCTCTGAAAATGACAATCACGAAAAACATATATTTTATGCTTCTACATGAGCACTATAACTCATAAAAATTGCATGAAAAAAAAGTTGATGTAACACTTCGAAAAAATAAAATAAAACCGAAGTATATTAGTAGGCGTAAATCACATTTTGTTTTTTTTCATGGTGTTGGGCTAAATATTTTTTCACGCAATTTTTATGAGTTATAGTGCTCATGTAAAAGCATCAAATATATTTTTTTCGTGATTGTCATTTTCAGGGAACACATAAAAAAAAAATATTTCATTTGTTTTTTGGATTTTTTTTGTATAATTTTTTTTTTCAAAAAATTTCAAAAAAATATATGATATACTCTGTAAAATAATCTAAAGCCTCGCGTTGATTTCACTTCGATAGCTCAATTAGTTTTTGAGATATATAACTTTGAAAAATAGCCATGCGGGGGTGGGAAATTTTTGGCCATATCTCCAGGTCAAAGAGGAATTTGGTCGCGAAAATGTGTTTGTATATGAAGCCGATATTTTGACATAGGTTCCTATTTGGGGGCCAACTTGCCATGTGGATCGCAAGGTTTATAAAATACACAGGTGGCCTCATGGGGCCACCTGATTCAGAAGAAATGCATACATATGTTCAGACTGATTCAAATTTCAAAGTTCTTCGCATGACGTCATTTTTTGTTTTCTAATGGGGCAACCTGTGTAATTTATAAACCTTGTGTGGGTACTTTGTGCTCAATTTTGGTCCTAATTGCATGAAATTAATTGCCAATTTTCGATAGTTAATCGGTAGAATTTTTTTTTTTAATTACTAAGGTCGTTCAGCGACTCTAGGGTTAATTAAATCCGCTATCGAGAAATATTAAAAAAATTGCACGATACGAGGATCAAACCCACTACTTTGGCTACCAGTAGACTAAAGTAGAAAATTTGTTAATTGTAAAATCTTTGGCAATTGATTTTTTGATATTTTATTGGATTTTAGTATGGAAATAAATGTTGAAATTGTAATACTAACATAGAGGAACAATATGTTTGTGTTAAGTTGGTTTTACACTTCAAATTCTAGACGATTTTTGTTGTTGATCGTGAATTTGGATTGATAAACCACGTGGATGTGATGAATTAATCAATTTTTTAATACTTTGATCTCTGTAGGTCTTCAGTCGAGAATATACTCACAAGGATTTTTGCTTAGCGCACCTATTTACTGATCTTAAATTTGAGGGGGGCATTTTGGGGCTTGCATACGTGGGCTCGCCGCGACGTAATTCCGTTGGGGGCATCTGCACCCCAGGTATTCAATTTCCTTTTTCTATTAGAATTAGTATGGCATGTAAATGGGTGGGCTTTGGGTTCTTTTCTTGCTTTAGTATTAACCATTGGTGGTTGTTTTTTTTTTCAATTATACATAGAATATTTGTTTTTCTAGATTAATCTAATTCTTTTTTTCTTGTAGAATATTTCAAGAATGGATATACTTTGTATTTGAACAGTGGATTGAGTTCCAGTCGAAATCATTATGGCCAGCGAGTTATAACACGCGAGGCTGACTTGGTAACGGCGCACGAATTTGGACATAATTGGGGATCGGAACATGATCCGGATATTCCGGAATGTTCACCGGCAGCCTCTCATGGAGGATCGTATTTAATGTATACGTACAGCGTCAGCGGTTATGATGTCAACAATAAAGTATTCAAATTTGTTATAATACTAAAAAATAGTTTAAAAATGAATTTTTTTAGAGGTTTTCTCCGTGCAGTCTACGTTCGATTCGTAAAGTCTTACAAGCGAAGTCGGGACGTTGTTTTTCCGAGCCGGAGGAGAGTTTTTGTGGCAATTTACGTGTGGAAGGGGATGAGGAATGTGATGCCGGTTTATTGGGAACAGAGGACAATGATAGTTGTTGTGACAAGAACTGCAAGTTGCGACGGGGAAAGAAGGCGGTTTGTAGTGATAAAAATTCACCGTGTTGCCAAAATTGTCAATTTATGGCGGCCGGTGTTAAATGTCGTGATGCCCAACATGCAACGTGTGAAAAAGAGGCGGTTTGTTCCGGAAATGGGGCTGAATGTCCGGCTAGTCCTTTTATGCCCGATGGAACGGCGTGTCTCGAACGTGGACAATGCCACGACGGAAAATGTGTTCCCTATTGTGAAACCCAAGGACTACAAAGCTGCATGTGTGATACAAGCTGTAAGATTTTTGTAATATTTATAAAAAAAAGGGAATTCTTCCTTTAAACATTACTGAATTGATTGGCAATCTTTTGTAATATTTGATGGTTTATTTTTTAGTGGAAGAAGCTTGTAAACGATGTTGCCGGACCCGAGTTAACGACACATGTTTTCCGGTCGATCCGCAAGATATTCTTCCTGATGGAACTCCATGCATTCACGGATTTTGCAATAAAGTATATCCTTTAATCTACAAAAAAAGCAATAATGAATTAAACTATTCTCCCTTGAATTTGTAGGGACAATGCGAGAAAACCATTCAAGATGTGGTTGAAAGATTTTGGGATATCATTGAAGATATTAACATAAATAAAGTATTATTGATTTTGAGGGATAATATAGTGGTAACGGTAATTTTAGCCACTGCCATCATATGGATTCCATCCAGTTGTCTTATTAGCTACGTTGATAGAAGGTATAATTTAAATAATAATTAAGTCTTTAAATAATATTGTTAATGTTTTAGGCGTAAAAAAGAAGAGGAAAAGTATTGGGAATGGCGAAATAAAACGGATTTAATTCATCCTTCGGATTCACGTCGTGTAATTCATGTGCAAGTTCCAAAACGTCAAATCATTAATTCTGGGTCAATGAATGCACCAATGTAACGATGCAATTTTAATGAATCGATTTTTAACGTTGCATCGGGTATAATCATTAAATTTTTCTTTTAATTGAAGAAAAAAAATTCAACATTTTTGACATCCATTTAAATCGCGGTAAAAAT
Organism: Sisyra terminalis; assembly: GCA_958496175.1. Lineage (NCBI taxonomy): Eukaryota > Metazoa > Arthropoda > Insecta > Neuroptera > Sisyridae > Sisyra > Sisyra terminalis. The sequence continues at coordinate 46,384,207 of OY292279.1, read as the reverse complement.
TGGAACTATTAATTGACAGCGTTATCGTTTTCAAGTAAAAGGCGGCCGAAAAACAAAGAAAGAAATATGTTTTCACATAAGACTCTCTCTTTCAAATAATTTATGTAATACTTTCAATTTTTCACCGTGCAAGGCACTACTGTGCCATTTTAAAAGAGTGGCAATTTTTAAAATATTAGCACATTCCATTTGTAGTAATAGTTTGATGTTTTTGTTATAATATTTATGTTCTGTGATTGTTTTGTTTTATTTTAGATTTTATTAAAGAATATAGAAGAAAAATTGATTTTTAATCTTTATTACCTAAATTAAATACAGTGACATAAAATGCATCTTTTTATAAATATGATCCACATATTTATATATAAGACAAAGATTTAGTGTGGGTTTTTTGGATTAATTTTTTTGAATATAGCCAATAAATCTCATTTATTTGGATCACAGATTTGTTACAATTTAGAATTTTCAAACCAGAAAATAAAGTTTTATCACTGTCTTGGTCTATATTCAAAAAAATTAATGCTTTATTTCTTTAACTTATTTCCTATAGGACTAGAAACGATTACCGGAAATGACGAGATTTCTTTGTATTGGTGAGTCAAGTTGAAATGTAGAGAAGTAGTACGTCGGCCAATATTTGAATAAATATTTCAGTTCAAATATTTATCAGATAAGTCAAGTAATTTAAAAATTAATGCAATCACAAGTTTGGATCACAAGTCTCTATTTTCAACTACGAAATACAAACTACTGATTTATACGATTAGGATTATACGAGGGAATAGGCGTAGATTATAGAGAATTGACTGAAATTGACTTATTTCGAAGAAATGGACAAAATTACGAATTTCAAGTCCTTTGATTTGATTAGTGCAAATATTAATTACACAATAAAATTTGCCGCCTTTTTTTTTGGTTCGATTATTTAAAAAGCAATTTTTCTATGTATTGTTTTTTATATGATGGAAGAATCTTTTCAGTCTTTTCTCTGTTTATTGTTAAGTACAGTGTAGTCAGTGGATTAATTGGAGGTTAATAAAATACACAGATTACTCAATTGTTGCACTATAATATTCATTACATTGTTGATATCTGGCGTATAAATATAAACTTTAGACTGATTCAAAAAAAATTATGATTTTTTTTTTTTCTTAATTATATCGAAAATATTGTTGGGAATGACAAAAAAAAAATCTATGAAAGTTTAAGCTCTTAATATTAAAAGCGATAAAACTATCGTCAGTTGAGACATATCATATTATATGACGTAATTATTTATGAATTTATATTTTTGTCTTCGTTTGTATCTTGATCACATCGTTAATAGTTTTTTTCAAAATATTAGTAGGGAAAAATGTATTCGACTCACGTATAGGCTACCAGAAGTACATGCGTGTATTGTTGGTTGCATATATAACATTCATAGCCAACCTTTAACTAATGGCTTGATTAGAGTTCAATGCAAAATATTAGACTGATTCAAAAAAAAAATTATTATTTTTTTTTCTTAATTATATCGAAAATATTGTTGGAAATGACAAAAAAAATCCTATGAAAGTTTTAACTCTTAATATTAAGTATTAAGAGGTACCGCATCGCAAATTTCGATTTTCCTTTTAAATAACATGGGAACCATATTCTCATGCACTTTGGAATTTTATAGCTCACGTTGGTGACGACAATATTTCGGAATGACCAAGGTATATTCTTATAGAATATTGAACGATCTACAAAAAAGGTCTCGTACAAGTTTTTGATATATTTATTCCTTCAAAAGTTATTCGAGGTCAAAGTTGAACTAAAGAGAAATTTTAATATTTTTTCAATTTTTTGACACAACCACCAATTTTATGAGAAAATTTTATTGGACATTTTTTGTAGAGCACTTTTTTTCCTATAACTTATCTTTGTAAAAATTTTTGATATTTTTTACAGGTTCTAAGTTATTTGCATTAAACTTAAAATTCCCTGAATTATTATATTTTTAACATAATTTTTTTTTTATTTTAATTCAATAATCGAGGACCTGTGAAAAATATCAAAAACTTTTATGGAGATAAGTTATTGGACAAAAAGTGCTCTACAAAAAATGTCCTATAAAATTTTCCCATTAAATTGACGGTTGCGTCAAAAAATTTAAAAAATATTTAAATTTCTCTGCAGTTAAACTTTGACCTCGAATAACTTTTGAAGGAATAAAGATATCAAAAACTTGTTCGAGACCTTTTTTGTAGATCGTTCAATTTTCTACAAGAATATATCTTGGTCATTGCGAAATATTATCACCAACGTTAGCTATAAAATTTCAAAGTGCGAGAAAATATTGTTCCCATATTGATTCAATGGAAATCGAAATTTTCAATTTAATGCAAATAACTTAGAACCTGTAAAAAATATCAAAAACTTTTATAGAGATAAGTTATACGAAAAAAAGTGCTCTACAAAAAAAGTCTTATAAAATTTTCTCATAAAATTGATGGTTGCGTCAAAAAATTGAAAAATATTAAAATTTCTCTTTAGTTCAACTTTGACCTCGAATAACTTTTAAAGGAATAAATATATCAAAACCTTGTCCGAGACCTTTTTTGTAGATCGTTCAATTTTCTACAAGAATATACCTTGGTCACTCCGAAATATTGTCACCAACGTGAGCTATAAAATTCCAAAGTGCAAGAGAGAATATTGTTCCCATTAACATTAATATTAAGAGCTTAAACTTTCACAGGATTTTTTTTTGTCATTCCCTAAAATATTTTCGATATAATTAAGAAAAAAAAAAAAAATTTTTTTTTGAATCAGTCTAATATTTAGCACTGAACTCACTAATCAAGTCATTAGTTAAAGGTTGGCTATGAATTTCATATATGCAACCTACAATACACGCATGTACTTATGGTGGCCTATACGTGGGTCTTATACATTTTTTGCTTCTAATATTTTGAAAAAAACTATTAAGGATATTATCAAGATACAATCGAAGATAAAAGTATACAAAAATATAAATTCATAAATAATTACGTCATAATATATGGTATGTCTCAACTGACGATAGGTTTCACAGAATTTTTATTTTGTCATTCCCAACAATATTTTCGATGTAGTTAAGAAAAAAAAAATCATAATTTTTTTTGAATCAGTCTAATGAACTTATATGGGTTTTTTTGACGTCATTCCCGCTTTTTTTTAAAAAAAAAACGGAATGATTTATTGCTGTGTAGGCTGTGTATTTTACAAACCTTGATAGCCGACTTTGATTTTTTGTGTCTGTAAATATTTACACCTGTCGCTGATTTCATTGTAATTAAAACGTTATATCACACTTCAGATTGTTTCAAGAAGGCGGCAATTTTGATTTTTTTCGACAAAAATTTCAATTTTTGGGACTTGAATGTTTTTAATAGTAAAAATTAATTTTAAAAAGTGTATAGTTTTTTTTCTATCAACTAAAATAAACTAAATACTACGTATTTTAAGCCTAGTCGAGTTTTATTAGTCAAAACTTTTGGAACGTTAGCGAAATAAATTCAAATGTAATTTCTAAAAAAAAAATCTTTTTGGCATCAACACTTTCTAATCTCAACGATTATACCTAATCAATTCCTTAAAAAGATAATCTTTTAATCATCGATAAATCATGTAAAAATAGACCAGTTTTCTTTCGTTTTAGTTTAACATTCTAAAAAAAAAATTGTCCTCCAAGTATCTTAATATCTAAAAGTGATGGATTTCCTTAAAAATATTAGGTAAGGAAACTTTTTATAAGCGTTCACTTTGTACAATTACAGTTTCGCGTCGAATATTATCACTTGTATTCCAACAGCTTCGTTCACAAGTAAATATCAGAACTGTTCCGAATTCTATATGCGACGATTTCATATTAGGCAAATTCGTTTTCAGTGATAATTTGGAAATTAATGTGGGCATTAGTTGCATTTCAAAAAGCATGGAACTTTTGCAATACGGACATTGATTTACAGTTTCGGTTAGGGGTGTAATTAAAAGAGGGGTTACATTTCCGCGACTGTATCTAAAAAAAAGAAGTTAAAATAAGTTTTAGTTTAGATTTTTTATTTCAAATTTACCTGATTACTTGTCCGGGATTTTCTTGCACTTTTGTGATAAAATAGTGGAAAATTCGATCGCCATGGGGTGGTAAACTTTTTTCGTATTTTTCCGCACCGGCCGAATCGCCACCGTCCGAACATGACGCAATACCTTGCATCAAATCTTCATGCTCATTCTTCAGCTGATACTCGCTCAACAATTCGCGAATATGTTCCGATTCGTATAGATACCCACCGGTGGCGTCGTCCTCGTCACCGACGCTAATAAACGACGGCGAAAATTCCACGTGTTGCGCTAAATTTCGAGCGGATGAGTGAAATAATTCGGACGGTATTCCAGCCGAGGTGGACATTTCGTGCCATAGTGCCGCTATGTTTCGTTGTGGCACCGTCGGCGTATCGATACTGACAATTTCGCTTTCCTCACCCTCGATTTCGGCCGTCGCCGTCGGCGACTGCAACTTCCCCACAGCACCAACAGCTAAAATTCAAAAGGACACATTTTTAAAAGTTGCGCCATTTTTTGTCACGTTCCACTACCGAGTTATAATTTTTATTTCTTTCTAATGTTTTATTTACACATCTCTTATCTTTGTTGTTTCTATACACGGTTGTTTTTTTAAGGTTAGTGGAACTTTCATCATTCATTGTTGACATTTTTTTTCGACATTAAATTTACTTGACTTTTGACCGACTAATGATACGTTGATATTTATTTTAGAGGAAAAGAAATTTAATTTCTTATCACTATTTTGAAAAAAATAACACTTAAAATAGATAAATTGGATCGATAAACGTCAGTGTCGTGGGTGTAGAAAAGTGTGGAAAGGAACATTTTAGTGTATTAAGGGTGGAGAATTATTTTGAGTGGAAAAAAAATAACCTATTAATTTAAATAAATATGTAAATACGTAGAATATTTTAATTCGTTATTGATTGTGTGTTTTAATAATGGCTTCATTAAAAACCAAGGTTTGTAAATTACACAGGTTGCTCCATTAGAAAAAAAAAATGACGTCATACTAAGAATTTTGAAATTGATCAGTCTCAAGATATGTACGAATTTCTTCTGGATACGTCACGTAGCCACCATGAGACCACCTGTGTATTTTATAAACCTTGATATTTGACGGGTGAAAAATCGGATGGGCGTGAGCACCAACAGCTAAAATTCAAAAGGAAAATTTTTTTAAAAGTTGCGCCATTTATTAGGTCACGTTCCACTAACGAGTAATAATTTTTATTTCTTTCTAATGCTTTATTTACACATCTCTTATCTTTGTTGTTTATGTACACGGTTGTTTTTTTAATGGCTAGTGGAACGTAAATTTCATCATTCATTGTTGACATTTTTTTTTTCGACATTAATTTACTTGACTTTTGACCATTACACTAATGATACTTAAATATTTATTTAAGAGGAAAAGAAATTTAATTTCTTATCACTATTTTGAAAAAATAACACTATTAAAATAGATAAATTGGATCGATAAACGTCAGTGCCGTTGGTGTAGAAAAGTGTGGAAAGGAACATTTTAGTGTAGAAAGGGTGGAGAATTATTTTGAGTGGAAAAAAAATAACCTATTAATTTAAATAAATATGTAAATACGTAGAATATTTTAATTCGTTATTGACTGTGTGTTTTAATAATGGCTTCATTAAAAACTAAGGTTTGTAAATTACACAGGTTGCTCCATTAGAAAAAAAAATGACGTCATACTAAGAATTTTGAAATTGATCAGTCTCAAGATATGTACGAATTTCTTCTGGATACGTCATGTAGCCACCATGAGGCCACCTGTGTATTTTATAAACTTTGATTAAAAACGACATATTTAACGGGTGAAAAATCGGATGGGCATGAGCACCAACAGCTAAAATTCAAAAGGACACATTTTTAAAAGTTGCGCTATTTTTTTTTGGTCACGTTCCACGTGACAGCTAATTTTTCTTTCTTTCTAAAGTTTTATTTACACATCTCTTATCTTTATTGTTTATGTACACGGTTGTTTTTTTAAGGCTAGTGGAACTTTCATCATTCATTGTTTACATTTTTTTTTCGACAATAAATTTACTTGACTTTTGACCGACTAATGATACGTTGATATTTATTTTAGAGTAAAAGAAATTTAATTTCTTATCACTATTTCGAAAAAAATAACACTATTAAAATAGATAAACTGAATCGATAAACGTCAGTGCCATTGGTGTAGAAAAGTGTGGAAAGGAACATTTTAGTGTAGAAAGGGTGGAGAATTATTTTGAGTGCAAAAAAAATAACCTATTAATTTAAATAAATATGTAAATACGTAGAATATTTTAATTCGTTATTGACTGTGTGTTTTAATAATGGCTTCATTAAAAACGACATATTTAACGGGTGAAAAATCGGATGGGTTTTTTCGTGGTGTTTTCCAACACATAAGATATGAACATTTGATAGCTGGAATTTCAGGTGGTTTGACTTCAACGTTAATTTTACATCCCTTAGACTTACTAAAAGTTCGATTTGCCGTTAATGACGGCCAAAGTAGTACAATTCCACGGTATAACGGTATTTTTCATGGACTTAATACGATTTATAGGCAAGAAGGCCTTCGCGGACTATATCGGGGTGTTACACCAAATTTGTGGGGTTCAGGCGCTTCCTGGGGATTATACTTCTTTTTTTACAATTCCCTAAAAACGTGGATGCAACGTGATGATACGACATTATCGCTTGGTCCGGCCAAACATTTACTATGTGCATCACAAGCTGGTGTAATTACCCTGACGATAACGAACCCGATTTGGGTGATAAAAACGCGATTGTGTCTACAATACGAAAATATGTCGACAAATAATTTATCGAAAAACCAAATATACAATGGCATGTTGGATGCGTTAAGTAAAATTTATCAAAACGATGGCCTGAAGGGCCTATACAAAGGATACATTCCGGGAATCTTTGGAGTATCGCATGGAGCTATTCAATTTGTGACGTACGAGGAACTAAAAACCTTATATAATGCATATAGAAACTGTCCAAATAATAAGAAATTGGGCAATGTGGAATATTTAACATTTGCAGCAATTTCGAAATTCGTAGCGGTGGCCGTAACATATCCATATCAGGTGGTTCGAGCTCGATTACAAAATCAGCACAACTGCTATCGGGGAATTGGAGATTGTGTGGCGAAAACGTGGCGGTTCGAGGGCTGGCGAGGATTCTATAAAGGCTTGGGAACCAATCTTCTGCGAGTGGTACCCGCCACAATGATCACCTTTGTCACATACGAAAATGTATCACAATTTCTAATGAAAAGTTAAACTTTTTGTAGTCAAATGTATTTATGATAACTTAGCGAATATTATATCAAATAAATTGAATTATTTTACGCTTAAATAAATAAAATTCAGATGTAAAATATGAATTTTAAATCAATGATGTAACATGTTTTACACCTGAATATTTCAGTCAATATTGATTAAATACCAATTAGTATGTAAATTCTTTTCTGCGTCCTGATATTCCTTTAAAATACTCAAAAGTATTTTCAGTGGCGAAACTCTCGAAATTCAAGAAAAAAAAACCAATCGAATAGTTAATATAAAACGCTCCAAAAGGACTAGCAGGATCCACATGGCGAGTTGGCCCCCAAATAGGAACCCATGTCGAAACTTATGTTAAAATATTGGCTTGATATACAAAAACATTTTATATACTTTTCTCGACCAAATTCCTCTTGGACCTGGAGATATGGGCAAAAATGTCCCACCCCCGCACGGCTATTTTTCAAAGTTATATATCTCAAAAACTAATTAAGCTAGAGAAGTGAAACCAACGCGAGGCTTTAGATTATTTTACAGAGTATATCAAATATTTTTTTGAAAAAAAAATTATACAAAAAAAATCCAAAAAACAAATGAAATATTTTTTTTTGATGTATTCTCTAAAAATGACAATCACGAAAAAAATATATTTTATGCTTCTACATGAGCACTATAACTCATAAAAATTGCGTGAAAAAATAGTTGGTGCAACACCTTGAAAAAAAAAATGAAATGTGATTTACGCCTAATAGTATACCTCGGTTTTATTTTTTTCGAAGTGTTGCACCAATTTTTTTCTCACAAAATTTCAATAAAAAATAGGCCACATATAGGAGCAAAACATATATTATTTTCATAATTGTAAGTCTAGGGAAACATAAAAAAAAAGTTTTTAATTAGTTTTAGATATACAATAGGGTGTCCGTTATTTCCCCAAATTGATTTCTTAAGAGCGATCGCCCCCTGAATTTTTAGTTTAAGATATAAAAAAAATATCCAATACAATTAAGCTCTTAATTTCTTGATTAAACCGTGCCGGAATCATGTTACTTTTACAATTTCAATAACATGGAATTATTTGACTTTTTACTTTTAATTTTTTTTCTCAGAAACAAATGAATGAAAAGATTTACAATTAAATTATATTGACGTAAAATTTAACGCTCTACAAAAAAGGTCTCTTATGAATTTTCGATTAAATCACTCCATTAAAAGTTATTCAACATTTAATTTTGTAACGACAAATGATGTTGACTACAAGTTTTAAGAAATTTCTCATAGATGGCGTCAGGTGAAATGGTAAAAATTCGAATTTTAATTGAACGTTTGTTGATAGTCTCATTAATTAGTTTGAAATTCACTTCGTAGATACAAAATATTGATGAAAGTACGAAAATTTATCCTGGATAATCAAAATAAGATTTTTTCGCTGACTTTGAACAGTTATACTGTGTATACAATATATAGAATATATTGCGGTCCAATTTATGTAGTATAATCTGATATAATAACATAAAAAAATCATACCATAAACATAAATTTGAACAGAAGTTCAATCAAAATTATTCGTGACATATTGCCCAGATACGTATTTCGATTGCCAAGCAATCTTCGTCAGTGGTCATCAAGTAGTTTGGATCACTCCGTAACTGCTTTGTGATGATTCACGAAGTTACGGTCATCACAAAGCAGTTACGGAGTGATCCCAACTACTTGATGACCACTGAGTAAGATTGCTTGACAATCGAAATACGTATCTCAATTTCAGTTGTTTTCTTGATTGTTTATTTTTTTTTTCTAAAAATTTCAAAAAAATATACGATATACTCTGGTAAAATAATCCAACGTCTCGCGTTGGTTTCACTTCCCTAGCTCAATTACTTTTTGAGATATATATAACTTTGAAAAACATTTTTGCTCATAGGGGCCACCAATAAATTACGTCACACGTTAATTGGGGGGGAGGGAATCACCGTAATGTGTCATAGTGTGACAAGGGTCGGGGGGGGGAGATCAAAAGCTTTGTGACGTCACAAGTTAAAACTCGAAATTATATATTTAATAATATTTTTATAAAATTAATTAAAATTTGCGTCTTATGTTTTTTTATAATATTTGATTTTATAGAAGATTGTTTAATAAAAATAAGAAAAAAAAAATGAAAACAATTTTTTTTTTGTTTTGATTATTTTGAAATACATGCATAAGTTTGAAAAATGTGTGACGTCACATCAGAGGGGGAGGGCGTTCTAAAAATGTGACAATCTGTGACAAGGACGGGGGGAGGGGGGGGTTTAAAAGTTCTAAAATTTGTGTGACGTAATTTATGGATGGCCCCATATCATCAAGTCAAAGAGGAATTTGGTCGCGAAAAGTATAAAAAAAATGGTAATTTTGTCATATGACGTCTTTTCTCAAAAAAAAAAAAAATTGTAGTCACATAAAGTTAGTGTTAAAATGTTGAGAACCCTTAAAAATGCAATATTCCGGCGGCGGAACTCTAATTATCTTCACAATTATTACAAAAATGTCTAAAATTTGTCAAATTAAATTCATATTTGTTCTCTTTGTCATTTTTGCATCTCTTTGTTTTTATTGCACATGCGTACTTGTAAGCCAAAGCGTTTAGCAGTTACTTTGACGTCAATTAAAGTCTACTATAATGGTATTCTTTTTCCGGCTTTTTTTGGTAATAATTGTGAAGAAAATTAGAGTTCCACCGCCGGAATATTGCATTTTTAAGTGTTCTCAACATTTTAACACTAATTTTATGTGCTTACGATTTTTTTTTTTGAGAAAAGCTGTCATGACAAAATTACCGAAAATGTGTTTGTATATCAAGCCAAATATTTTAACATAAGTTTTGCCATAGGTTCCTATTTGGGGGGCAACTCACCATGTGGATCCTACTAAACCCTTTACAATCAAACATTATTAAATACTCATTAATCATACAAATCCTGATGACTAATAAAATACAAATATCATGCTTTCATTGGACTCAATTAACATGAGAAAAGTCGAGGAAAAACCCCACAAAGCATACTTAGAACTTCTAAAATTGTAATATACCTTGGGCCTCCATACTTAAACTTCCACTATTGGCATTTTTACTATCGAAACAAAGATCCTCCAACCCAGCCCGAAGTGAATCTTCCAGACTACAACTTTCGTCGTCCTCGTCTGACTTTTGGCTTTCCGGAAAGTTGATAACATTTCCGTTTTCTTCGCTGACGTTATCATTGGCGCCGTCGCCCCAATCGTCGGCGTCTTTCAACCACTCGGTTGCCCCAATTCCTGGAGAATGCATCGGTGGTGAAAAATGCGTTTTACTCGGTTCAAACGACTGATCCAGCATTTGGCTGCGTAGACAAGTCCAACTAAAACTTACATAGCTTAAATACAGTTTAAAGTGCATATTTTTTACTGCACTACCTTTCACTGCGATTCCAACAGTTGGGATTGATGCACCCGAAAACGTAAAGTGTGCGATGATACGGAGAATTTTCCAACGGAGCATAAATTTGAACGATTAACAATTGCTCAATTCCACATAAAGGACACGACGGATGTTTAGGTTCTTCCTCTAAAAACGGCCAGTCCTTTAAAAAAAAAAGTAAAAAAAAAAAATCACCACTGAAAAATTATAATTCTTTGTAATTCTTACAGGTTTGCCTCCGATTTTACTAGTCGTAAAATTCACCAAATACTTATTCTTTTCGGTAATTATTTCATCTTCGTAACATAAAAACACTTTTAATTTATTTTGAGCCATTTTTGTAAACTTTTTCCAACAGCTGATTTTCTATTATATTGAACACATGCTCGTCAATTCAATCGCGGTTCACTTACATACAAAAATAACACACACTTATTTCCATTCTTTTCTTATGTTTTCTTTGTAAAATCTGCTATCTTTGTTGTACAAGCAAATCGACCAATAAGGTATTTCAATTGGATCACTACCAATAAGTACAATACATCTTATTAATAGGGTCATTGTACGATAATGTCTGTCAAATTAAAAACCAAAAATTTCTGATGGAACTCGGAAAAAAATTGAAAAAATCAAACAAAAAATATTAGTTTTAGCTTAGATTGAAGATTTATGTATCGATATGTTTTTTTAAATCGAAACCTTCACGTAAATATCTCTTCCATCAATGAAAAGTGTTATTGTACTTTATGCTTTAAAAACCATTTACAGCCATGTTAATTGGTAGTGATGTAAGACATTTTCGTTGAGGTTGAATTAAGAAAAACAGTATTTCATAATTTCATTGACTTAATTATAAATAAGAAAACAATTTTTTATTTTATTCTTGCCTTTTGAATTACTTTCGAAAAATCATTTATATTTTTAAAGGTTTTTTAGTATTTAAACATGTATGTTGATTTTCCTGAAAAGACTGACTGTAACAAAAAATGCATCATACTAAGTTGTCATTAAATTATCGATTTTTTTTTGTAATTTATGTTTAGGCTCAAGTTCTGGCGCCGCAATAAGTGCATTTGCATCGATTTTTGGTAATTTTGCAACATTATAAGGGTTTCTCCTAAAAAAAAAAAAAAAATCGTTTATAATACAAAATAAATGTCAAATTGTTTAAAATGCAATAATTTGGGGATACTACGATTCTTCCGGCGTCACGATGTATTGACGGATTTTTATAGATCTTGACGAAAAAAAACGAAAATGAAGAACAAATTTTTTCGATATCTTGCTTAGTTTATGAAATATCGATCCCTAAAAATCTTTAGGGATTATCTTAAGATCTAAAGATCTTTTCCGCTTTTTTAAATGGATTTCTCAGGATTTTCATTGAAAATACAGGTAAATGTTTACAACCGGAGCTCCATTGATTGTTTATGCAAAAAAAAAAACATAAACAAGGGGTCCAGGGGCGAAGCTCCGGGCGGGGTTGGGGGCGAAGCCCCCCCCCAAATGAAATTTTTATTTAATTTTCGCCTGATTGACTTCCGAATTAAATTAAAAACAAAATCGAAAATGCAATATTGCCAGATATGGGCGACACTCCCCAACCCTCACCGGAACTTCGCCCCTGGAATCCTTGTTTATGGTCTTTTTAGCACAAAAATAATTGGTGGAGCTACGGACGTTACCATTTATCTTTTTTTTCATGAAAATCTTGAGAAATTCGTCTTAAATGGTCTAAAAAATCAATTAATTTTTCCATTTTTAAGGGTCGATATTTCGTCAACTAAGCGAGATAGGAACCGTTTATTTTGAAAGTGAGTTAAGTCCATTTCAAGAACAATCCCTATAGTATTGTTATTTTTAACCATAGGAACATAAGATACTAAGGAGGATGAGGAGAGAATAATTGGCGTTTTTGTTAAAATCAGTAGTTTGTGAAAACTTTGCAGTTAAATTATTAACATATTTTGTTCTAGTTACAAGAAGAATCACCATATAGACTGCCGTCCTTGAAATGGACTAACACCACTTTCAAAATAAACGAGTCGTATCGAAAAATTTTCTACAAGAATCTATAAGAGATCTATAACAATTCGTCAAAATATCGTGGCGCCGGAAGAATCGTAGTCTTGCCCGGTAAAATTAAATCCAATCTATAGATCTCTGGTAACAATTATCTTTCTTAATTTTATGAAAAACCATAATGAAAATACCTACAGAAACTTTAAATTTTAATAAAATTGAGTTTAAAAATACCATAATTGATATTCCCGTTTTTGAGTTATTTACCACAATGAAAAGTACACCATTTGGCTAAAATTGTTTCGATTTAATTCTAAACATCTTACTACTAAAGTCTAATGCAAAAAATTCACAGTAAAACCATTTTATTCCCCGGAAAAAGATGGGTTTTCCAACTACATCAAATTTAAAAATCGGACATTTACACTAGCGCCATCTGTACGATTAACCAAAGCACTAATTTATAAGGTCGGTATAGTAGAGCTAAAATTTTAAAGGTATTCGTCTTACTGTCAAAGCCCGGAAAAATTAAAATCTGTCAAATCAAAAATGAAAAATGCGGATTTCCAATTAATTTCTTTCAGATTTGTCTTCTTTTATTGAAAATATCATTGAGAAATGCTTTAACTATGATTTTTTTAAGATTATATTTCTTAATTTGTATAATTATTGCCAATTATCTACCGATAATAAATGTAGAGATTGAGCTTTGAAAAGTGCAAATTTTGCTGTGTGCTTTTCCGAAAAGCCAACCCTGTGTGGCAAGCTCGCCCCCTATACATCGTACATTGGCTTATTGATCTTTCCCGTCGTCCAAAAAGCGACTGTACCCCGCGCGCATGTCGCGTCACGGTAGTAAAAGTTCGACCAAGCTTTTTCCCCTCTTTACTTTACCACATACAATTGTGTTCATTCCCGACACCATTAATCAATAGAGTAGCGGTTCTAATTTTTCACCGAAACAAAAAAAAATCACCATCTTCCCATTCCGGTCACACGGTTTACGGCACCGGATTACTTACAATATTTTTTTTTTTCGATTCCACACGAAAATTTTCACACTCGACAAAAAATGCTTTTCATTCGCGAGCTTTCCCCGATCGTTGCCGATAATGTTTACTTCTAGTTACAAATGGAAAACGTTGAAATTTCATTTTCCTGTCCAATTACTGCCACTTGGTGGGTGCAAAGCACAAATTGAAACGTAGTCTTTGTGGAATTTAAACGGATTTTTTTTTTTTGGGGACAAAAAGAAAAATGCCATTTTTTTCTCGAAACGAAAAGAATCGTGAAGTGCAATCAAGTTGAGCTTTTTCGTGTTGAATCTCAGTGCAGCTTAAGGTGCGGTCGTCGTTTTGAGCTTTTTCTTCGGTTCAATGAGATCCAACAATATGGAAATGACGAGTGAAAGTTGAAAGTGAAAACGAGAGACTAACGAAAGACCTTGACCTTAACATTTCCATCATCATCGCTTCCGCCATCATCTCCGCCGTGCTGACTGTGTCCTCAAATGTGCTTGACCGTTGGCAACGGCATCGAAGACAAGTTTCCCACAACCGGAAGTCGCAAACGTTTTAATGAATTATCATTTGCTGAAAGGTCAATTCATTATGGATAAGGTCCAGGAAGATCAGCGCGTGGCTTATCTGCAGGCGCAGTCGGCGGCGTTGCAGCAGCAAGTCGCCGCCGTGGCCGCGTTGCAGGGCCGCGGCCGCGACCAAAACAAAATGAACTCGCAAAACGTCACCCCCGACTCGACGTTCACGGTGCCCGACGACGGCATGGGCTACGACGGCGGCGTTCGCGTCCTCCAGTCCATCGGCGGCTCCTGGACCACGCCGTCCAACTCGGCCGAAATCCCCTGCAACATCCCCAAGCCGGGCGTCATCCCCTTCACCGAACCCTACGCGCCCGGCGGCTCCCTATCCGGCATCAAACCAACACCACCTGTCAAAAAAAATTCAAAGCAATCAAACAATGCCGGTAACAATAAACCACCTTACCAAATAATTACACCGTTGTCAATATCATTGTTTCTTTTTTAAGGGAATTCCGACACGCCGAAGGCGTTCTCCTGTCCAGTGTGCGGCAAGGGCTTAGCCCGAAAAGACAAACTAACAATACATCTGCGAATTCACACCGGAGAAAAGCCATATGTTTGTGAAGTGTGTCTAAAAGCATTTGCCCGGCGAGATAAACTGGTAAGTAGCGGAAAAAATCATTTATAACAGTTTTTTGCAAATATCTCCATTCCAAGCATTCCTGGAACAATTTTGGTTATTACAAAAAATGTAGACCATCAAATTGCCTACAAAAAAGGTATCTTTGATATTTTTGCGTTAGGCATTTGTTTTATAGATATAACCTAAAATACAAAGGGCTTAGCAATCGAATCAGTATGGCAAGGTGGCTACCAAACGGGAAACCTATGTTATGTTAACTTATATTTTGAGACTAAATTCCCCTGTAACCTTGAGAAACGAGCAAAAATTTCCATCCGCATGGCAATTATTCAAAAGTAATTTTTCTCAAAAACTAATTAGGCTAGAAAAATGAAATCAACGCAACATTTAAGGTCACTTTACAGAGTATATCATATATTTTTTTTTAAATTATAAAAAAAAATGAAGTGTGAAAAGCGTGTTTAATTATGTCTCGATTTTTTTTATTTGGGAGAATTTGGTGAAAATAAGGCAGGGAGATTCTGTTAATTTTTCTTAAATTAATCTATTACAGTTTTTTGCAAATATCTCCGTTCCGGTCATTCCGGCACCATTTTTGGTTATTACAAAAAATGTAGACCATCAAATTGCCTATAAAAAAGGTATCTTTGATATTTTTGCGATAGGCATTTGTTTTGTTGATATAACCTAAAATACAAAGGAATTAGTCGAATCAATATGGCAAGGTGGCTACCAAACGGGAAACTTCTATCGAAATGTTATGTTAACTTATATTTTGCGACCAAATTCCCCTGTAACCTTGAGAAATGAAGAAAAATTTCCACCCCCATTACTATTATTCAAAGGTAATTTTCCTCAAAAACTAATTAAGCTAGAGAAATGAAACCAACGCAAAACTTAAGGTCACTTTACAAAGTATATCATATATATTTTTTTTAAATTTAAAAAAAAAATGTTAAATAAAATTAAAAAACAAATGAAACATGTTTTTTGCTCTTTAGACTTAATCGAACCTCCCCCCACCAAAAAATTGGAGAAAATAAAGACATTTATGT
Organism: Sisyra terminalis; assembly: GCA_958496175.1. NCBI lineage: Eukaryota > Metazoa > Arthropoda > Insecta > Neuroptera > Sisyridae > Sisyra > Sisyra terminalis. The sequence continues at coordinate 46,368,131 of OY292279.1, read as the reverse complement.
TTTTTTTTTACTTAAATTGTGTTTTCCCGAAATTTTCCAAAATTATTTTCCATAACTAAGCACGCTTTTCACCCAGATCGTTTGTGAAAATCAATTTTTCCCACAAGAAATTTTTGAATAAAATCTATGTGAAAAATAAGATTAAAGTATTTTTGAACACTGGGAAAATATTATTTTTTTTTTTTTTTTGGGAAAAGTTGATTTTCACAAACGTTGAAAATTGGGGTCAAAAGCGTGTTCATTTGTGTCTCAATTTTTGTTAAAATACAATTTAAGGAAAAGATAATTATAATAATCCCCCCCAAAAATTCCTGGCAGGCACTCAAAAATCCAATGTTTGGATTTTTGGGGGATAATTGAGGGGGGGGGAAGTTGTGTTAATTTTTTTTTAGTTTTTCCCTTTATTTTATTATGAAACATCAGTTTCCTAAATTTTCCTGCATTTTAGTAATTACAAGTCGCTAAAAACCATATTTTCTTAACATTTTAATATATCAATGACTAAATAATTATATATTCGAAATTAATTAATTATTACTAAACTATTTTGTACGAAAAGAAATGATTTCTTTCACCAAATCTTTACGAATGATTTTCCAAAAAAGTTTTTGGAAAATTCAAACTTTAAAATTTTATTGGGCTATTCGGTATAGGATGTTCCCATTTGGAGGCCAACTTGCCATATAAATCCGGCTAAATCCATTGTTTCAAGTAAATATTAATATTTAAAATTCCCTCTCTTTTATTTGAAAATCATAATTGAATACGATTGTCACATAATCGTAATAAAAATGGCTATTTTAAAAGAAATAAAATTGTAAACTGTATAGGGTAGGCAAACAAACGTACATATATGTAAAACGGGTTGCATACACATCAAGCGTAATAATCCCATTAATGTTTTATTCCATTTTTTAGGTGATCCATATGAATAAACAAAAGCATCTGACTCCAACAAATATAGCTCCATTAGGAAAACGTACGGCCATTGCCGCCGCTGCAACCACCGCCGGATCGACCACCGGTTCAACAAATTCACTAAACAATGAAAAAACCAACAATGACGAGAAACGAATAAAATGCGAAGTGGAAATCGCGCCGGCTCACTCCACCCAACAAGGCCTCGTCCCCACTCAAAACAACCAAGAAGTTTACAAAACGGTATGTAATCGAAATTATCCTAAAAAAGGACATAGGATAATAAGTATAGTGAATTAGCCTCAGAAGGATATTTGGTTCATAATTTCAGGGTATTTTGGTACTATTAAGATACATTAATTCGGCAAGTTTCAAATCCCCATGTATTACTGTTTCTTCAAAAATCGAAAAAAGCTGGAAATCAGGAAAAAAAATTGAAATTTTTCGAATATCTCATCAAAAACTTTTAAAATCCGTACACATGAAAGTTTGACGATGAAAATCTTTTGAACGGTTAATTTAATCGCCAAAACATAAGAAACCATTTTTATAGAGCAGTTAATTTCCAACAAAAATTTGTATTGCTCATTGTATAAGAGTCATTTATTGTCGAGTTATAATATTCATAAACAAAAATGAAATTTGTCTTAAAATAATCAAAATTAAAACCTTAATATCTTTCAAATGGTGAGGCTTACGGAAAAAATATCAGATACCTTTTTTGTAAAGCATTAAATTTCCTAAAAAATTCTCTCAGAACATTTTTCTGTACAATCGATAAATGATGAGGTATGAATTTTTTTCTATTGGACTGAGAAAAAAATACAAAACTGCGATACGGAGGATCTTGCTATTAAAATTAAAAGCTCATACTTGGTGAGAATTTTTTAAGGTGTCTAGCAACCCATTTTTCCGTGTCACTTGTAAAAAAAAATAATCAATTTTTTTGACCCACCCCGAATTGTATACATAGAAAACAATTGTTTTTAATAATTTCTATTTTTTGCACTCGTATAGTAATCGAGTAGGCTTCATTTTTACTAATTACATTAATAGTTTTTTGTGTAAAAAAATCGATTTTCAATTTTTTCAATATGGCGTACCGTTTTTTTTTAATTTAAAAAACACATAATTTTAAAGGAAATTGAGTGCGAAATTCGAAAAAAATTGTTTCGTAATTGTACCAAAATTGTATCATCATAAAAAATTAAAATTAAAAGAAAAAGCTCTGTTTTTTCAAGGATCTTATCAACCGATAAAGCTCTTAATTTTTTTTCTAGAAGCTACCCTCAGCCCCTAAAACATATCCAAAATTCAAATAAATCGATTCACAAGTTTCTGAGAAAAAATTTTTTTTCCTGATTTCCAGCTTTTTACGATTTTTGAAGAAACGGTAATACATAGGAATGTTTATAGTACCAAAATACCCAGAAATTATGAACCAAATATTCTTCTGAGGCTAATTCACTATACTTATCGTCCTATGTCCTTTATTTAAATGCCTGGTTAATCAGTTAATTCCATTGGATTACCATTAGTTGCATTCCAGAGTTTTAATTGGATTAAAATATTGTGTTTAAGATGGCTGTGTTTTGGAATATGATCTGATTGGCTTGGATATTATTATATCGTAATATCACCACCTACTATCAATGAAAACATCCAATCAAATACCTTATTAATTATACTGAAGCATAGCCTACTAGGCCAATAGCTGTTTAAAATCGGTGTTTCTTTGCAGATAACCGAAAGTATAGATTTTTCACGAAATTACGACAATCTTCTCAAAGCCTATTTTGATTTTTGAAATTTTGCATCTCCCATTTCCGAGATTTCCAGGTATCTTAATCGCGGAATTGATTAATGTGGGGCTAACCTTTGTGCTTTTCGTTTGTTTTTAGAATATTCCACCTGTGAATTGGACGTGCGAATTGTGCGGTCGGATTTTTATGAATCGCGAAGAGTGGAGTACACATGCCCGCAGCCATTTGGACAGCAAAGTATTGCTGGGCCAGCAACTTTGTCCACCTGTTGCTCCGTGCTTTGCCCCGCAAGCGGTGCCCCAGTACACGGGCGAACGCCAAGCTTGCTTCGTTTGCCGCCAGGAGTTCACCAGCAAAACGGAACTCATGTTCCACGTGCGCAGCCATTTCGAGGGCAAACCGGAACTGGCCGCCGACTTGATCGCCCGAAGTTTGATCGACTCGTCTGGCGTTTGTACGTAAATTTACCTTAAATAAATTTAAAAAAAAAAAAACATATAAAATAATTGTGAGTTTGTTGGTGGTTTAATGTTGTAGTTATAGCAAAAAAAAAATAGTTTTTAGTAGAATTTGGCAATAGCAAAAATTAGTAAGGAAATAAGCACCAGAAAGTATCAAAGTGTGAGAGGAAAAATGAACTTGGTTCAAAGAAAATTGTACGAATGGAAAAAAGAGATATTTTTTAAAGAATTTTTTTTTCGTTGACAAAATGGCGGCGAATGAAAAAACAAAAAAAACAATTCAGTTGGAATAGTTTTAAATATCTCTATTATCATTAAATATATATAAATAGCTTTATGAAAAAATCTGCTTCAATACGTGTACTACCTTTAAACAAATGTAAATAATTTTATTTTCAAAAAAAAAAAAAAACATGTGAATACTTTGTTAAAATTTTCATTGTTGATTTTTTTTTATATTAGGTTTTTTTATATCTAAGTAGGCTATTTGATTAAATTAAGACAATTGAAAAAATATTGCGTCTGCATAATCATAATTAATTGATTGAAGAAGAATTTAATTATTTCTTCATTATTATTTTTTTTTTAATTACAGTGTAATATAGGTGAAATTATTTGTTTGATGTTATTTAAAACACTAATTTGAAAAAAAAAATATTTGGATAAATCAAAATGGCGATGTTTTGGAAATGGGAGTTGATCAGCATTGATTTGCACCAATTAGATATAAAGAATGCCATGACCCAATCATATGTCATTCCATTTGGCGTCCATTTTGAATAGACAACCAATAAAATTCAATCAATGGTAACTATGACCAAAGAAATATGATCAAAATTTACAAAATGGCAATGCTTTGCATAAAATTGGTATTTTAAGTGCATATCAATGCAATATAGAAACGATGGAAAATTTTATACTCATTTTTAACTGTCACTAATTTAATTTTTGGTAAACATATCAAAAAAAAAAAAATTAAATTTTTCAAATTGAAATTTGTAACGCAAAATAATTTACCAACCTAATTAATTTTATAGCCTAAACAATTAAAAGGCGCCGCCATTTACGCCTCAATAACATAATTTGGCTATAAATTTTAATTTGGAAAACTTAATCAGTTTGCAAAAAAAAAAAAATTTTTTTTTTTTTGGGAAATCTGAAAAAAAGGCTGATTTAAACGATTCAGTTTAGGAGTGCAACTTAAGAAAAAAAAATTGAAAACGATAAGTCTGTGTATAGGTGTAGAGGAAAAGAATGACGAAGAACAAATATTTGGAGAGAAAAAAAATTAATGTACAAATTAGAATAGAAAATAATTGACTATAAATGCATCAGAAATGCACAGAGTGATTGAAAAATTTGGGTTTTTTACGAGGGAAACCAAAAAATTTTTTACCATAGATATTTGTCCTAAAATATGTATATCCTCTCCGAGATTGGGTCAACGTGAGAAAATATTTTTTTTGGAATATGTGCAATGACTTTTGAATCACTCTGTGCGTGTGTTTTGATCAATGTACTACATAAAATAAAAAGTAAATGAAGCAATTTATCTATGTAATTATTTTTTTTTTGTTATGATTGTATGTGATTTTTATTTTCATGAATACCTCATAAGTTTATATATACATATTATATATATATATAAAACTATTTAAATATACAATAGGCATTAATTGTAAGTAAGCTCCTATATATAAGTATTGTATTTTTATGTACTTACTATTCTAACATTTCATATTACTTATATACACATTGTTTATTATTATTCTTCTTCTTATTTTTATGTAACAAACTACAATTACTATATTATAGTAGTAATTAATCATTTTGAAGGAAAAGTCTTAGAAAATTTAATAAATGTGCGCCTCATTCATAAATTTTGTTTTTTTTTTTTTTCTATAATATTCTTTCCCAATTATTTCCCACAAGTGTTATTTAAAATTTTGAAAAATTAACGCAAAAGTATGTAAAACTTCATAATTACTATGCAAAAAGTTAATTTTTCAATCATATGCATATAAAAAATTATATGGATTATGCTTATGTATAGGCAACTAATGTTACACGCATGCTATTAAAATGCCGTGTTACCCAATGTAAGTGGGCTTTGGTAAGTAGACTAGTTGATATCTTAAATTAATAGTAATGGCCGTCCAAAGATCTCTACGATATTTTTTTCGAAGAATACAGAAAAATATTTAGAAAACCAGTTACATTGCAATTTTTTTTGCAAAGGAAAAATCGACAAAAAAATTACAATTACAAATCATAGAATAGCATAAAAATTTCAGAAAAAATGCATATACTCGTCGTAAATAAATTTAATTATTAAGAAAATCTCGGATATCTTATCAACGAGAAGTGGAGTATGGGACAGGAAATACAACGCCATATTGAGCAAGCTAGAGGAGTCTTCACAAAAATAAGAAATTTTTTATCTCTGGAGCTAAGATTAAAAATGGTCCAGTACTATGGGTTCCCTACTGTCTTATACGGAATGGAAAGATGGATTTTTACCCCGAAACTGAAAGATAAAATTCCCTAATTGGAAATGAGGGTAAGATATCATCGAATTCTGGAGATAATAGAAGAAGTACTATGATCAATCGAGACCCTGGAACCGAAAACTTCCGAAAATTTCGGAAATACAATTTTTTACTCGAACAAAATCCATGTAGGTAAGTGTCTTTTCTCAACAAGTGGTTATTTTTAAAAATGCATCCAACTTAGCTCAACTGAGGACTTGGATCAAAGCAGTTGCTGCGATTTAAACAAAAATCTATTTCAAACCTTAAAAAGAAATTTATATAAAAATTGTTGTTAATAAGTCTCTTTTCAGAAATTTGCATCTTTGAGGGATAAAAAAGAATCTTTTGCAGATTCCTATTGATATCCGTTCGTCTGTTAGAAGATTTCCCTAAGCAAAAAAAATCAATTCAAAGTTAATAACATTGGTGTATATTAAGCATTGAATTTTAATCGAGCCACTAGTCAAAGGTTGGCTATGAGTTTTGGATATGCAACCCAGCATACACATATGTACGTTAGGTGGCCTATACGTGAGTCTAATACATTCATTCACTCACTGTCATTTCAAAACTACTTGATCGATTCATTTCAAATTGTATACACATTTTTGACATATAAAATACCCCCCCCCCCAACGTTTAGTAAAAAAATTTTTTTTTTACATTAAAGGTGTTTTCCATCCCCAAAGATGGCGGAATTTTTATTGGAAAATAACAGTTTTCACTTTAAATGGCCGCCAAAAATTTTAAATGAAAAAAAAAAATTATCAGAGATCGTTGGGGGGGGAAAATTTGATCATAATTTGACTAATTTTTCTTGGTTTTTTATTGTCAGATAATTTCCAGCCGAGTTCAAGGTGAACACCGCAAATTGTTTTTTTCTCAAGAGAAGTTCTGGGGGAAGCTGTGTTACCAGCTTATACTTCAATATTTCTGCATGAAAAAATTACCCCTTATTGTCGAAAGTATGCTCAATAATATACAAAAGGTCCGAATAAAATTATTCAATTCATATTGAAGAAAAAAATTCGCAAAACAAGTATTTTTTTTTTCTTGAAACCGTACTCCCCTCTTAAGGATGTTATGGAGATAAATTGGAGACGAAAGTACATAAAAATAGAAATTTGTGATTAATTACATCGTAAAGCGTATAATAAGACGAATTACCAAATCGATACCTAGAAAATTGTATACCAAGTTTATGAGAAAATATTTTTTATATTAATTTCTTAGAGAATTAATTTAATAGAGAACAACTCATATTTTCATATTATTGTTTTTAAGGGTGGAATCCACGCTCTGCTACCATTGTTTCCATTATGGCCATTTACAATCATAGGTATCTAGATTTTAAGGTTGGATCACCGTCAGAACGTAAAAAAAAAATGACTTTTTTAAAACTGCTGCCATTTTTTTTTCTTTAGAGATATTAAAAAACGGTCTTCGACATGTAAAAGTTGAAGTTTTGAACTATTTTTTTTTATTTGCACCGATATGTCTCCCCCCCTCTCCCTTTTACAACGCTTTGAAAAAGGGTTCTCAAAAATGAGGAGGCAAACAAGGGGAGACAAGTTTTCTCGGAAACCGGAAGTCGGATCATGATTTTCCAAAGAATGTAGGTTTTGGGTAATGCGTCTTCTTGGAACTGAACCTCGAAAATCCGAAAAACAGTGAAAATTCACAAAATGGCGCGACTTTGAAGAAAAAGTTAAAAAAACGACCTTTTTTTGGACCTTTCTCCCTCTCCCACTTTGAGGGGGTGGGAGATTTGGCCAATTTCAGAGGTTCAGTACCAAGAAGACGTGTTGAACTATAACACTCTCCAGTTTCAAGTCAATCCGTCGGATAATTTTTGTCTCCCAATCTTGTCTCCCAGTTTTAAAAAGTTGATTTCGAGAAAAACGCATTTAAAGTTTTTTTCAGATATTTTTTTATGTTATTATCAATTTATTCAATTTTTATCAGTGCAAATACATTAGTCAGCTATTCTTGAATGTTATAAGAAGATATTTATAGAAAAAAAAAATCGATTTTTTTTTTTCTGACGGTGATCCACCCTTAATATTATCAATTATTTGCACTCTTATAGTAATCCAGTAAGCTCTGTTTCTTTTTATTACATTCATAAATTTTTGGGTTAAAAAAATTGGTTTTTAATTTTTTTCAATATGGCGTCCCGTTTTTTAAAATTTAAAAAACACATAATTTTAAAGGAAATTGGATGGGGAACCCGAAAAAAATAGTTTCGTAATTGTACCAAAATTGTATCATCGTAAAAAATTAAAATTAAAAGAAAAAGCTTTTTTTTTTTCAAGGATCTTATCAACCGATAAAGCTCTTAATTTTTTTTTTTTCAAGAAGCTACCATCATCCCCTATAACATATCCAAAATTCAAATAAATCGATTCACAAGTTTCTGAGAAAAATTTTTTTTCCTGATTTCCAGCTTTTTTCGATTTTTGAAGAAACGGTAATACATAGGGATCTGAACCAATGATATCGTGTAATAACATTACTCTTACCACAAGCCGCCATACATTGATGTATCACGGGTTGCATAACTGTTTACTGAATTACATTTTCTAATCCTTTGTCGTCGTTAGAGTAATTTGATGCAACAATTATTGTGAAAACACTTCCTATTTGAATATTCTTACGAAAATATAAATCGATTTTCCATTTTATGGTTCGTGCAATTAATCATAATTCATTATATCAATCGAAAGAATAAATTTCCGCAGGTCTTCTATCCAACATAAGTATGGGAAATTTTATTATTTGAAAGGGTCAGGAATGGTAACTAAACTTAATTTTCATATTATTTATTTCAAAAATTTGTCCTAGAAACAAATAATCCTTCTTGGTTCACCACTGAATTATTTATTGAGTAACTAACTTAAAAAGAAAAGGATATTAATGATTTGATAACAGAAAATGCCTCTTAAATTAACTCTTACCAACTTATAAATCTTCCACAATGGCAAAAATAGTTTTTCTTCAAACCCCAATGAAAATTTCGATAGATATTAAATCCATTAAATCAGCTGAATTATATAATATTAACTTATCTCCTTATAAAAAATAGTAATTTCACCTGAATTTTTTTTCAATTCTGTAGTTAAGTATTAATACTTACGAGTTACTATACTTTTATGGTATTTCCTTTAAAATTTATTATCAAAAAAAAAATCATAAACCACAAAAGTCCTATCCAAATCGGAGCCAGCATTATTTCCTGAAAGTCTTTTCCCAAAAAAAAAAATATAAATCCCAAATGAAAATTTTCTTAATTTGATAGATTAGTGTTCGAATTAATTAGGTATAAAGTTTTCAGGGCAAATTTTTCCATTTGTTTAAGAAAAAAAAATACTTAATCTTCATGGACAAATGCTACGTCAGTGAAAAAATGTTTTCCAAGGCTTTTGAACTTAAAAAAATTATCAATTTTGACTAAAACTTTATTAAATCCAATAGAAAACATAGTAAACTAAATCGTTATACAGTTTTTTTTGCCATTTTTTTTAAATTAATTAGTAAAAAAAATCCATAAATTTCATCAATCAATGGCACATTAGTGAAGCCTAAATTTTAATGGGATTATTTCTTCAACAAATATAAATTTCACCTGAAACTTTCTTAAATCTGATAGCAAAGACTTTGAACTAAGTGACAATAAATTTTTAATGCCAAAATTTTCTAATTAATTCATAAAAAAAAATCCCCAAAGTTCACCGACCAAAGTTAAATTAGTGGTTGCCATTTATTAATACGATTATATTTGAAACTATAAACCAATTTTGGTTGAAACCTGAATAAATTGATAGAATAATGATTCTAGTAAGTCAGAAAAAAGTTTTTATTTCAAACTTTATGGTTTAATCATTGGAAAAAGAAACTTTAAACTTCCCATTGCGACCCCACAATAGCAAGGAGTTGTTTTTTTTGCGATGTTTTTCTTAAAAAAAATACCAAATTACCTGAAACTTTATACAACTCGATAGAAAAATATTCAAAGTAAATCACTATAATATTTTCAAAGTTCAATTTTCCCTGTAAATATCTCAAAATCTTCCAAAAAGTTGGACAGAAAAAACCCGGCATAACCTATATACAATGTTAATTCCATGACCACATTTTTCCAATACATAACCAAATTGACGACTTAATTTATCCATAATAATTTCCATTATCAATTCTAAATAACTTCAAACACAATTTTAAAGCAATTTTTCGTGAAAAACGCCAATTTTCTAAATATTAGTTTTGACAAATCGGATTAAAATAATTGCGACTCAAATGTCATACTTAGATGACGCATGTGCACTACGCCAAAAGAAATTAAAGGCAAATCAAAAATAAATCAAAAGCACTACTTGACGGACTTGCAGTTTTCAATTGATATTTCGGATGATTTTAGCTGGAAACCTTAATTTTAAGTTTTATAATTTAAATTTAATTCTAAAAAATGACATCGTAGGTCTATACGATTAGGTTATAATGCCGTTTGGCCTAAAAAAACGCAATGAAATGTTTCATATAGGCAACCATACATACACGAATATGAGTTGGTTGCCTATACTTGTGCATCCTTAAATCACATTTTAACCACATGGTTTGAATGGGAAAACTTCCACCCAGCGGCTTTTTCGATTCAAACTTAGGAAACCGTTTTAATTTTGAATAAAAAAGCCAAATTTTCATAGTAGTGATCTGGTAACCGGATAGTTCTTCAAGGAACTGACCAGAAAACGCATAGTATATCTGACAACTATATACAACGCTATTCTAAGGCTCAAATATTTCCCCCATTCAATGGAAAATAGCGCAAATTATACTTATTCCAAAGCCAGGGAAACCCAAGGACTAACCCAAGAAATTACTATGCGTTTTAAACGCTTTTTCTGAATCACAAAAAAAATGCTAATAAAATATTGAAACAATATACTTAAAAGATTTCATGGAAACTTACGACAAATATTGCACACATACGGTCTCTCACCTGTGTGAAGATAGATATTGAAAGTTATATTGTTCGAAAACACAAGAAATGGTAACTAAACTTAATTTTCATATTATTTCTTTCAAAAATTTGTCCCAGAACGAAAAATCTTCCTTGGTTGACCACTGAATTATTTATTGAGAACCTAAATTAAAAAGAAAACAATATTAAATATTTCATAACATAAAAAGTCTTAAAATTAACTCTTACCAACTTATAAATTTTCTACAACGGCAAAAAGAGTTTCTCTTCAAACCCTAAAGAATATTTCAAAAGATATTAAATCCATTCTGGCAGCTGAATTAAATAATATTTGCTTCTCCAGCAATTTACTAATATCTTGTAAATTTCTACGATTAATATACATCTAAAGGAATTACCGAAGGACTAATGTTGACCAGTTGTATTTTACGTTGAACATTAATAATATTTCCATTTAAAGAAATTGATTTTATTATTTTCTAACTTCAAAACAATATTGGAGGACGGGACTCAAAGCAATCCAAATGTAAGTATTAACCAATGGCAGCAAAACTTAGCCAATTATTTTGAATTATTTGTAATTTTTTTGCAATTTTTTACTAAGTGGTGTGGAGAGCCTCAACTTTCCATGTGTCCTTAAGTTTATTGTGTTTCTTTAGATTCTCCTGGATATTCCTCCAATTGTAGAATCCACATTATTTGATATTTTCTGAAACTAATAAATTATAATTAATTACAATTTTGTGAGGTAAATTATTCACTGTCCAGATACCGAGAGGTACCCAGATAATGTTTAGATCATAAAAATTATTTAGACTTCAAATTTATTAACTAATCAAAGCTATTAACAATGTATCAAAGTGTAGTAGAAATTGAAAAAAAATATCATATTTACCATAAACCGAAACCAAGTTAGGGACTTTTGCTTTATAAAAAATAGTAATTTCACCTGATTTTTTTTATAATTCAATAATTAGTATTTATATTTACGAGTAACACAACTTTTGTGGCGTTTTTCTTGAAATTTATTCATAAAATCAATCATAAACCACATAAGTCCAATTCAAGTCAGGGCCGATATTATATCCAGAGGGATTTTTCCTGAAAAAAATATAAATCTTTCAAGAAATTTTCTTTAGTTTGATAGATTAGTGTTTGTATCAGGTCGGTATAAAGTTTTTAGGGTAATTTTTATCATTTAATTAAAGAAAAAAAATCATTAAACTTCATGGACCAATGCTACGTCAGTGAAACTATGTTTTCCAAGGCTTTTGAACTTAAAAAATTATCAATTTTGCCTTAAACTTTATTAAATCCAATAGAAAACATGGTAAACTAAATCGTTATACAGTTTTTATGTCAAATTATTTAAATTAATTAGTAAAAAAAAATTCATAAAGTTCATCTACCAAAGTCACATTAGGGATGCCTAATTTTTAGAACGATTATTTCCTAAATAAATATCAATTTTACCTGAAACTTTTTAAAATCCGATAGAAAAGACTTTGAACTAAGTGGCAATAAAGTTTTAATGCCAACATTTTCTGATTAATTAATAAAAAAAAATCCCCAAAGTTCACCAACCAATGTCAAATTAGTGGTGGGCATTTATTAATACGATTATATTTGAAACTATTTACCAATTTTGGCTAAAACTTATGCAAACTGATAGAATAATGATTCTACTAAGTCAGAAAACAGTTTTTATGTCAATTTTTTTGGTTTTATCATTGGAAAAAGAAACTTTAAACTTCCCATTGCGACCCCACAATAGCAAGGAATGGTTTTTTTTTGCGAAGTTTTTCTTAAAAAAATACCAATTTTCCCTGAAACTTTATACAGTTCGATAGAAAAATAACCAAAGTAAATCACTATAATATTTTTAAAGTCCAATTTTCCCCGTAAATATCTCAAAATCTTCCAAAAAGTTGGACAGAAAAAACCGGGTGTGACCTATATACAATATTAAGTCCATGACCACATTTTTCCAATACATAACCAAATTGACGACTTAATTTGGTCATAATATTTTCCATTATCAATTCAAAATAACTTCAAACACAATTTCAAAGCGATTTTTGGTAAAAAACGCAAATATTTGCTAAATTATTAATTATGATAAAATGGTTAGGAACAATTGCAATGTAAATGACATTGCTAACGCATGCGCACTAAGTTAAGTAAAAACCAGAGGTAACTGAAAAATGATGCAAATAAAAACCTGAACTTTTTCATCGCTATTTCATAAGGTTTTCGTTGGAAACTTAAATTTGTGATTATATAATGGAAATTGAATTTGAATTTGATTCAAAAAAAATTTTCCTCCAAAAAAAAAAAACATGGACTAACCATCGTTAAATTTTCATGAAAATCGACAAATATTAAGGGTGGCATTTTATGATGCCAATCGAATGTGCAAGTCCACTTGTATTTGCTGTGCAAATTTTTCCAAAAACAAACCACGAATAAGGGTTGAAATCGACCGTCAAAGTGCCAGAAACCACCCCAACCTTAAGTGCTTGTAACGTCGTTAAATAAGGGATGATTTTCAAACAAGGAACAGTTTTGGGGTCGTAACAATATAGCAAACGATAATATAGCGAAACATTTCGAATTCGAAACAGGAAAAAAAAAATCGTCAAAGAAAAATAGTACAATATAGATCATTGATCGATCGAAATTTTCGACCTAAAGGTCTCTTAATTAATTATTTTAAGGGAAGTCAGGAATTGTAATTAAGAGAAATCAATTATGATATTAAAAAAAAAAAAAAAATTATACCCATTCAAGGATGGAACCCAGGACGTCTGGCTTAGTGGTTCTGAAGTCAGTACTCACGTGGCTATAAGAATCTACTCTTGTAGAACGTTAAAACTTATATTTAAATATTTTCAATACGATTTTGGAAAATTAAAAAAAAAATTGATCGAAATAATTAGAATTTTCGGGAAATGTTTAAACCACAACAGCTCCGTGTTACATCCGGAAAAGTTGTCGAAAAACATTGCAACATTTAAATATTCTTCATCTTTTTTTTCGATATTTAAAATTCCGAATTCTTACCTTATTAATGCGTTGACACATTCCATGAAATATTTGGCAAGGTGACAAATATTTACTACTTGTAAATAAATTATTAAATTTAATTTTACAAATTTTACAATTTCTCGTTAATTCCAAACGTACAATAATAACAGTGATGTATAAACATGGTATACTAGATATGCAACAAGTCATACATCAATGTACCAATGGTTGCATACTCTAAACATTAAATGAAATTTCAAAGGTTTGTTTTTCGTTATAATACTAATTTGTCTTGATAGTTATTGACAGAAGGCAGCTTTTCGTATATTCTTTAGGGAATGTTTTTATCCTAAGCCTAGAAATAAGGGATGAAATCGACCTTCATTTGCCTAAAATCACCCCAACTTCAAGTGCTTGTGCACTATAGCAAATAAAAACAGAGGGAATTCACAACTGATTCCAATAAAAATTTTAGACTTTTTCATTGCTCTTTCTTCAGATTTTAGTTGGAAACTTTTAGTTTTAAGCAGGTACGAAGTGATCCAAAATACTTGATGACCACTGAGGAAGATTGCTTGGCAATCGAAATACGTATCTGGGCAATACGTCACGAATATTTTTGTTTGAACTTCTGTTCTATTTTATGTTTATGGCATGATTTTTATATGCCATTATAATAAATTATACTACATAAATTAGACCGCAATATATCCTATATATTGTATACACAGTATAACAGTTCAAAGTCAGCGAAAAAATCTTATTTTGATTATCCAGGAGGAAATTTTCATACTTTAATCATTATTTTGTACCTACGAAGTGAATTTCATACTAATTAATGAGACTATCGACAAAAGTTCAATTAAAATTCGATTTTTTACCATTTCAACTAACGCCATCTATGAGAAATTTCTTAGAGTTTGTAGTCAACATAGATACAAATTAAATGTTGAATAACTTTTAATGGAGTGATTTAATCGAAAATTCATACGAGACCTTTTTTGTAGAGCGTTAAATTTTACGTCAGAATAATTTGATCTTAAATCTTTTCATTCATTTGTTTCTGAGAAAAAAAATTAAATTGTAAAAAGTCAAATAATCCCATGTTATTTAAATGGTAAATGTAATATGATTCCGGCACGGTTTAATCAAGAAATTAAGAGCTTAATTGTATTGGATAATTTTTTTTTATATCGTAAACTGAAAATTCAGGGGGCGATCGCTGTAAAAAATCAATTTGGGAAATAAGGGACACCCTAATAATCAAGTAGTACATATGAATTGTAACGCAGGTAATTTACAAAATGCTTTATTTTTTAAATGCATTTAATATTATTACCATACACAAAAGAATTTAATGAACCCCTGAATTGAAATTTGAAATTTTTTTGGTAAAAACATTATTAAATTGTATATATGTACGAAAAATTCAAATATATGCTCAATTGGTGATATGAAATAACATAGTACAAACTTGAAGGCCAAAATGAGAGAATGGCAGCTTTAAATATGTCGTTTAAGGAATTTGAAACCAGTTTGAGACATTTATTATTTGTTGTCAATTATAAATACATTAACACCTTTTTCCAAGTCCATAAATTACACCTTTGAATTTTCCTTTCTCTTATTACTATATTATTTGTTATCGCCAGTCGAGAGCAGGTAAAATTCTTGTCAATTTCACACCTCTTTGGAATTTATTCGGTTTTGTTCACAATAGTCGTCATTATGGACCAAAGGTTGATAAAAGTGAACGTAAATTTTTGTCTACCTGAATTCTATTATACAATTCTAGAACAGGTTAATCAATTTCGATAATATTTTCTGGTCAGATACTTCTTAGTGTTTTGCCCAAAATAAAATTATAAAAGAAGGTCACAAACAGGTCTAATTTAAATAGTTTTACCAATATTTTATTTTGGTTTCATTTATGGTCCAATCTGAAGACAGCTTTACTGATTTGATAGAAACTTTGTAATCACGTTCAACTAATTTTTCCTCGGAAGAAAAGGTTACCTATTCATATTTAATTATTAACAAAAGTAGCATCCAGAAGAAGACCGATTAAAATAAATAAACGGACACTTTTTAGTTGGATATAAATTGGACCCTTTAATTAAATATCTATGTTCTTTTTTAAAGATATCGAAAAATAAGCATTCTTGAAATCAGGGGTGGCCCACCCAAATGATATTGCGGGCCACCTCGGAAATGCATTACAACTCCATGGGTCACTTTTGAAGTTATATCTCAAATTCTCTGTACTAAATTTAGATGCAATGTAAGTATTTTTAATATATTGGTTTTCACCACTTTGGTCATTATAAAATGTATGCATTTTATAGAAGTCTGATGAATTTCGCGGGTTGGCCACCTCTGACAACTTGTGATTTAAATAAACAATGAATAATCTATCATTTATCTACATATATAAAATTGTTATTTGGGTTTGTGTAAATTTCAAAAACTCAAAAATTTCTGCATCGATTTAGCTCAAATTTTGTCACCATATACAATCCGCTTTGAAGATTATTTCTGTCTTTTTCTTGCATCAATAACATACCTGCAACCGCAAGAAAACGAGCTTTATCAACAGTCTATACAATGGCCTTTGATTGCCAATACTTCATTAGTATGATCATTTAATGATTTTTAGAGATAGAGCAAATTTTCTTAAAACGTAATTGACAAATGTATATCGTGAAGGTAAGTTATTGATACAGCGAGGGATGCTGTGGGTTGATAAGGAAGGTGATTCTTATAATTTTCAAGCTTCTTTATCCTAAATTCAATGTATTTATTTACAACAATTGGCTGGCAGGATTAAGTCTGCCGGGGTCACCTAGTCTTAAATAAAACATTAAATTAGTATGTGTATACAATATATCGAATATATTGCGGTCCAATTTATGTAGTACACAGTTAAATCATACAATTAACATAAATTTGAATAGAAGTTCAAACAAAAATATTCGTGACGTATTGCCCAGATACGTATTTCGATTGCCAAGCAATCTTCCTCAGTGGTCACAAATATTTTTGTTTGAACTTCTGTTCAAATTTATGTTTATTGTATGATTTAACTGTGTACTACATAAATTGGACCGCAATATATTCCATATATTGTATACACAGCATAACTGTGTTCAAAGTCAGCGAAAAAATCTTATTTTGACTAAATTAGCATGTTTAAAAAACAACATAACTTAAAAAATCATAAATTAAAAAAGAATTAATAGATTGGTGACATGCCTAATATTTAGAAAATAAATTATTTGACATATTTCATCCTTTTCCGCCTTATACGATTTACTCATGAGTATGACAAAGATAAATTATGCGTTTCATTTTTATGTATTTACTAATACAGCTTGTAGTATATATAAAACGGTACGTCTCAGCTGACGACAGAGTTTTGTTGCACTTTCTTATGCACTTATTAATTTATCAAAATAAAAACCACATTTTCGGTAAACCGTACAGGAAATTCTAATAAACTAATGCAAATTTAGTTCCTTAAAGTTTAAACTACATATTTTAAAAGTTTTAGATGGCTGCTACCATTTTTTTGGCTAATAAAAATAAATTAAGTCTCTCCAATCACCGAATCTCCATAAGATTACATGTAAAATCATAAAATTTTTAAATTGCAATATCGTTTAAACGACCTTGTGAATCACTTTAAAATTTTCTCAGATGCTTTGGCATTACATAAAAAAACATTCTACTAAATTATTATTGATCTCGTAGCATTTTAACATCCATAAGGAAGGATATGTAATAGTAGCGAAACTAATGCTAAATTGACTATATTATAGTACCAAAATTTCCTTGAAGTTTTTCCCAGCTTTTCCTCTTAATCTTCCAGAATTAATAAGCAAATTTTTTTTTCTTATTCAATTACTATAAATCAATTTAAAACCTTCTATATTGCCGTATATTTAGCATTGAACTTTAATCAAGGCACCAGTTAGAGGTTGGCTATGACTTTGTATAGACAATCCGATATACATATATGTACGTTTGGTGGCCTATACGTAGGGCTAATGCATTCCCTGCTCTCAATATTAATACGAACTATTAAGTGTTTTAATGCAGAGAATATACAAAAAATGGTTGAAAAATTGTCAATACATAAAAAAAATTGATTTAAAACTATAAAACCTAAATAAATTAAAAAATTAATGTGTACACTTATGTCCAAAAGAACACAGCACAAAAGTACTCGTAAGACAGGCTTTCCGACATACGGTGAAGGAAAACAATAATATTTGTACTATCGAAAATAATTCAAATATAAATCAAAATATGATCAAGGGGGGCTATGCCCCCCGCCACCAATCTTTGGCTACACAAATCTTTTACATTTTACCTAATAGTATTTCCTAGCTGAACCAAAATCCTCGCTAAGCCAATTACCACTTAACATTAATTTTCGAGGTCCTATATATTCTATTTAGAATATAGATGCTAATGCCATATTGAATTTAAAAAAAAAAAATTATAGACTATCAAAACAAAAGAACCGTCCACCTCCCCTCTTTCCTCCTCTATCTAGTAACAGCCAAGTCTTGATTAATTCCTCTTAAGAAATATTGGTACGAGGAAAAATTCAAGGAAAACATGTGTTGAGGTCCTTTGAGACACAACAAGTGGTTTTTCGAAAATTCATTTTTAATGTCACATTCGTATGTATCAAGTAACTGGTAAGCAAACAGGTATTATAACAATTGAATCCATTAAAAAAAAAAGAAAGTAGGAACAAATTTTAAATTTCAGATATCCCCTATATGGATAAAAGTTGACAAATTTTGTTTGAAACTTTTTTAGTGAAACAAATGAATCAATTGTTACAATGATTGTTTTTTTTTTCAAAAAAAATGACGATCTTTACGATTGTATTGGTACCAAATGATGATATAGGGAAATAGTAACAAGTGTATTTCATCCCCCTCTCAAATTAACGAAAATATTTTTGGTTCTTTAGAAAAAAAATTGAACAAAATTTGTGAATAAAGAAAAAAATTTTTTTTTCCTCATCCCCTCCACTAATCCAGCAAACCACCCCATACCAACCACGGAAATTTTATGACAGAAGTGAATGTGCTCCATAAACCCAGGGATTTAAGTTGTTTAAGATCGGTTTTTTTATTTAATGTTTTTTTTTTTTAAATATTCAAATTAGCTACGTTTCGTTATGTATCGTAACTTCATCAGGCTTCTTGAATCCCAAAAAATATAATATTTTCAATTTAAATTCAATAAAAAAAAATTTTTTTGTGATTCAAGAAGCCTGATGAAGTTACGATACATAACGAAACGTAGCTAATTTGAATATTAAAAATAAATAAATAAAAAAAACTGATCTTAAACAACCTGAATTGTCTTCTTATGTAATAAAAGCTGAAATCTGAATTTGATTCCACTTCTTCTCAATTTCCACAGCATACTTGTACAAAAATCGACATAGAACAGAGCAGATTAATTCCAATAACGACCACGAGAGAGCGCTGATTAAAAAAAAAGGTACGAAAATGGGAACCCGATGGTTCCTGATGACATTTAGTGACACTAAATTATCTTTTGGCGCAATTTTTTTGGGAACTTTTTGACAGATTTGTAAATAAAATTCAGTGGTAACAACACTATATTAAAAATTTACAAAATTTCTTGACTCTTACTAGTTCAATTTTAAATTTGAAAGTCCAAAATGTTTGTTATTCGTTTTGCAGACTTGCGAAAGTAAATAGGTCCAGAATCAGGTATAGGAGCAAATAAAATTATTGAACTAATGTTCTTTTTTGTTATAATAAAAAAAATTTTGAATATCTACAACAAAAAACGTTCAAATTTGGGAAGAAAAAATAATGGCAAGCTGGTTGATCAGCTGGGGCAGGATATTGTAATCTGAATCAATTTTAGGGATATTTTTTTATTCGTAGCCTTCTTGATTCTATAGTTAGACATGAAATGAATTAATTTATATAATCTCAGTGATACCAACATTATATTAACAATTTCCAAAATTTCGTATCAGTACAATTTTAAGTTGGAAGTGCAAAATATTCATTCATCTTGCAGGCTTTTAAAACAAATAGGTCCAGAATCAGCTATAGGACCAAATAATTTTAAATATCTACAACAAAAAACGTCCAAAATTAAAAAGAGAAAATCATGGCAAGCTGGTTGACCCAGCTGGGGCAGGATATTATAAGCGAGACATGAAATGAAATTTTAAAGAATATATTTCCCATTTTATAAAGTTACACAAAAGTCACACACTCGACCAAGTAATTGAGTTTCTTAATTGAAAATTTAATTGTTAATTTTCAGTCGTATTGTTGAGCAATTTCGTTTTAAAAAAATGCCATCCAAGTATTTAGTAAACACAAAAAAAAAAAGGTTTTAAACTGCATTACTACATGAGACCCAGAAAAAAAAATTTCCTCATAATTACCAAGACAGTAATTTTTCTTCCATCACATGTACAGAGGGAAACATGCAAATGTTAAGATGATGAAAAACTTTAAAAAAATAATTGCCTAGAAAATATTTTCGATTTTTAATCCCATCTCTAAAGGACAAGGTTCGTGTTTTAGACAGACCTGGAAAAAATAGCAAATATTCCCTGACCAAATTTCTCAATCAAAACAATTCATATTTCTTTCCCATTAATCATTTTTCCTTTTATCCGCTAAATTAGACCTTACTCCGACAACAATTATTACCAAAGCATAAAATTGAATTTACAATTGCCTATTATAATAATTGAAATGATTTACAGCGGCATTCATTTGTTTTACGAGAGAAAAAAAAAAACAAAAGGCGGATACTATGTGTTGGAAGAATGAAAACAAAGAGACAAATGCTAGTGAACCACTTACCGGCCAACTACTGGTCTTATTCCACAAGATTCGAGAGTAATTGTTGAGATCGCATTTTTCTGCCATTGCAGTAGTAGTAGTAGTAATAGTCAAGTTGGTTATACTGTTGCATTATAGGAAAATGAAGAAAAAAAAAAACATTTTTTTTTCTCTTCTTGTTATGTAATTAAGATATTGTTTAGAGACTAATAAGTAGTTGGTGTATGCGGCTATACGGACAGTAATAGTAAGTGAAAGGCATTTGTATGGAAAAAATTTGAAGAAAAAAAAAAAAAAACTCTTTAGTACAATTATTCGGCCTTCATAATGAACTATTAACATTGACTTTTATTTTAAAAGTAGAACATTTTTATTTTCTCTCCTTTTTGCTACTACCACTTAGGTATATGATTGATATTAATTTTAATTTTTTCATTGAAATAATTATTATGAAATATTTTTTTTATAGAATTTTTCGAAAGTGTTAATAACGAACGATTGTAGTACTATCGTCAGTCGGCTGGATTTGCTTAATGTATTCCAATTGAAATATGTTCTCCATAAATTAGTTCACTTTGCCGGAGATTTGAATGCATGGATTGTCAGTGGAATGACTAGAAGGCTATGCATTTTCCGTCAATCACTTGAATTATCCAAATTGAGTAATTGCTGATTTATCGTGAAATGCTTTTAATGCCTTTACGTAATTATTTTCATGTCGAATCGTTACATCGAAAATAAAAACGTAAAGTTCTAAATTTTTTTTTCAACTAAAATCTTTTTGACAAGTTTGACAAGCGTTTGTCAAGTGGGGCAGGACAAAAAAAATATTCTTTTTCCATTTGACTAACAAATGGCATTCGCTTTTGACAAGGGGATGGGAGAGGGGGTGAATAAGTCTATATGAATCTATTTTCTATATGGAAAATAAATAGGACACCAATTTTCCAAGGCAAATCATTCGCCAGAAGAAAATTTATACAAAACTCTCATTCCCACTCCTTCCTCCCCTTCCCATTCAGGGTAGGGGGTGAATAAACCTATATGAATCTATTTTCCATGGAAAATAGATAGGATACCAATTTTCCATGGAAAATCATTCGGAAGACGAAAATTTTAATTTTTGAAAAATTTTGCATTTTCTCATTTCACTCCTTCCTCCACATCCCAACCAAGGGAGGGGGTGAATAAGTCTATATAGATCTATTTCCCAAATGAAAAATAGATAGGACATCAATTTTCCATGGAAAATCATTCGAAAGAAGAAAATTTTAATTTGGAAAAATTTTCCAATTCTCTCATTTCACTTCACTTCCCCATCAGGGGAGGGGGGGAACAAGTCTATATGGATCTATTTTCCATGGAAAATCATTCGGAAGAATAAAATTTTAATTTTGAAAAATTTGCAATTCTCTCATTTCACTCCTTCCTCCACTTCCCATTCAGGGGAGGGGTTCTAAGTCTATATCGATCCATTTTTCATGGAAAATATAAGGGACACCAATTTTCCATGGAAAATCATTCGGACGAAGAAATTGTTAATTTTGAAAAATTTTACAATTCTTTAATTTCACTCTTTCCCCAACTTCCCATTCAGGGGAGGGGGTGAATAAATCTGTATGGATCTATTTTCCATATGGAAAGTAGATAGGATACCAATTTTCCATGGCAAATCAATCGGAAGTAGAAAATTTTAATTTTGAAAAAATTTGCAATTCTTTAATTTCACTCCTTCCCCCACTTCCTATTCAAGGGAGGGGGGGAAAGTCAAATGGATTTATTTTCCATGGAAAATCATTCGGAAGAAAATTTTAATTTTGAAAATTTTTGCAATTCTCTCAATTCACTCCTTCCTTCATTTCCCAATCAGGGGAGGGGGGAATAAGTCTATATGGATCTATTTTCCGTATGGAAAATAAATAGGACACCAATTTTCCATGGAAAATCATTCGCCAGAAGAAAATTTTACAAAATTCTCATTCACACTTCCCGTTCATTTTTTTACAAAAAAAAAAAAAAAAAAAAAACAACATCGAAAAAACCATTGCCAACTTGAAAATCAATAACAAAAAATTAGTCTTTTGTTTTTCTAAGTCGCCTAAGACAGCTGGCGGCAATTTTTTTTTTTTATTTTTCAAACCCCATGTACAAATGCAATGATTTCTTTCCTTTTACTTTTTAAAATTTGATCTTGAAAAAAAAAAAACATTTGAGCACTACATATATCAGTGGCAAGACCTACGTGATCAAAAAAAATTGGCACAAAAAATGATTGATACGCAACAGTGATTAGGAGGTTTGGAAAAAAAAAAAAAAAACATTCATTAATGTGTTAATTTGTAACGACGATGGCCGATGATGCAACAAGTGGTTGGCCATCTCTATTGGCCGGTGGGTTCTGGCCGCGGGAAATTCAAACACTTGGCCTTTTTCCACTTCTTTGCTCGCCAGGGGAATATACATACCTGCCTACCTATCTCTAATAACTACCACACATTTTTCTCACACATGAAACGCGTGCGGAATGCGTAAATATGTGCAATCATTTCTTTTTTTTTTTTATTTATACAACAATCATATGATAATCGTAAGTTCCTTCACCATGTCTTATGCCACGGGGGGAGGGGGACGCCATCGAAATCGAAAGTATGGGGATAGGTGCAAACGATCTGCCAACCGGGGGAAACGTATGTTATAAAACATTTGACGATCACCGCATACCATCCAGATTGGTGTGGTAATTTATTTTCTGCCGATAGACGTTTGCGGTTAATTTTTTGTGATAGATCTAAGTTACCCAATTAAAAAAAAAAAAGACGGTAAGCCACATTCTTTTGTTAATTCAACAACCAATTCATTTGTTTTGTTTTTTTCCAGATGAAAACTCTAATAATCCTAACCCTACTAGTGGCAATTGTTTCATCCGAATATGGAACCAATTACAATATCGGCAATCATCAACGTCAAGAAACAATTGACGCCAACGGTGACGTAACAGGACATTACAGTTACATCGATCCCAATGGACAAACAATCACCGTTCATTATACAGCGGGAAAAAATGGCTATCGCGTGATAAACAAACCTGCACCGTCAACTGTTTACTACCAACCAATCGCACCAAACCCCAACTTTATCACCCCCTACACCGAATACAAAGGACTACAGTTGCGTCACAACAAATACCAAGCGCTTTTCCAGCCAGCCACCAGCGCCATCTATCCGGCGGCGTCGTCGAAACAGTATGCCGCCTATGCGGAAGCGCTGCGCAAACAACAGGAAGAGGACCTGAGAGCTGCGCAACAAAAAGCTAACGTACTTCCGGCTCAGTTTCCGTCCAACGACAATTCCATTGCCACCCCTCAGCCGCCCCGTGCTCCTGCACCATACTTCGCCATCACGCCAACGCCTTTGGACAGTTTCTTCAATTCATTGCAGGACATCAGTTACGATGGACAGCCGAGCAATGCAATTGCGACCGACGGAAATTTACGAACAATTGCCGCCAATCCTTTGCCGCCCCAACGCGTGAATAACTATGCCAATCGAGACGCAACCCCCATCACCGAAGACCAAGAAGGACCTCTATACAATGTGCAATATCAATACTATTAAAAACAAAACAACGTCTCAGTGAATATTCACTACAAAATTTCAGTGAACTTTAAACAAAAAAGGATCAATAAATTTGTTTTCGACAACCACCGACTGTCTATTTTTTTGGTGAATATTCACTTGTTTCATTAAACAACGGAATAAAAAAATTGATGTATGCCCTCCCTCTGTGTAAATATAGAACTGATTAATTCCTATCTCCATCATTTGTTTTTTTTTTTTTTTTTGTGAGATGCCATAGTTACCAAAAAAAAAAAAGAAGAATGAAATATAAATAAACTTTCTAAGCAACTGTAATTTTTTTTCTTTTCAAATTTTATTACATTAGAACATATTTTGTAAATATATTTTTTTAAGTAAAAAAATTTTTTTTTCCTCATTAAAAAAAACAATTGAATCCTTTTTTGTGACGCAACAGGTCCCGAAAAACAAAAGACGGCCATCAGGTTACCACTACACTATTGGAATTTCAAAAAAAAAAAATAACTAAGGAATATTTTCGTGCTTTCTGTAGCTTGGATATTTTCCCGGATATATCCATTTGAAGAAAAAGCTCAATTTGGATGATTTTCCAAATACGGAAATTTTGAAATTTTTTTTGCACCATTAATTGTTGATTTTTTTGTCGTTTGAAAGTTCCAAAAGAAAAATTTTTGAAAACTTGCATATTTTCCTGGATATAGCCATTTGAAGAAAAAAGCTCGACTTTAGTAATTTCCCTAATATTGAAATTTTGAAAATTTTTTTTTGTGCCAATAATTGGTGATTTTTTTTTTCGTTCGAAATTTCCAAAAGAAAACTTTTCGGAACTTGCATATTTTCCCGGATATAGTAATTTAAAGAAAAAAGCTCAATTTGGGTGATTTTCCAAACATTGAAAATTAGATTTTTTTTTTAACACCATTAATTGTTGATTTCCTGGTCGTTCGAAAGTTCCGAGAGAAAAATGTTCATAACTTGAATATTTTCCCGGATATAGCGGTTAGAAGAAAAAAGCTCGACTTTAGTAATTTCCCCAATATTGAAAATTTTTTTTTGTGCCAATAATTGGTGATTTTCTTGTCGTTCGAAAGTTCCAAAAGAAAAATTTTTGTAGCTGGCATATTTTCCGTGATGTAGCCATTTGAAGAAAAAAGCTCAATTTGGGTGATTTTCCAAACATTGAAAATTCGAATTTTTTTTTGCACCATTAATTGTTGATTTTTTGGTCCTTTGAAAGTTCCGAAAGAAAAATTTTCATAACTTGAATATTTTCCCGGATATAGCGGTTAGAAGAAAAAAGCTCGACTTTAGTAATTTCCCCAATATGGAAATTTTGAAAAAAAAATTTACGCCATTAATCGGTGATTTTTTGTCGTTCGAAAGTTCCAAAAGAAAAATTTTCGTAAGTTGAATATTTTCCCGGGTATAGCGGTTAGAAGAAAAAAGCTCGCAGTTAGTAATTTTTGCAATAATGAAATTTTGATTTTTTTTTGGGTTGTTGTTTTGTCGTTGGAAAGTTCCAAAAGAAAAAATTAATAACTTGCATGTTTTTCCAGGAAACGCTATTTAAAGAAAAAGCTCTATTTATTTACACATATATCTAATATAAAAGCTTTAATGCTTATGGAAGCTAGCGACAAATAATATTTCTTTCGGAACTCTTGACCAACAAAACAACACAAATGAATGGCGAGAAGAAGCTATGGAAAATTCAATATTTGACAAATTAAAAAAGTCGAGCTTTTTCCTTCAAATGGCTATATCCGGGAAAATATGCAAGATATGAAAATTTTTCTTTCGGAACTCTTAAACGACAAAAAAAAACACCAAAATATTCCATAGTTATTTTGTTCCAAATTCCAAAATAGTAGTACCAACATAATGGACATCAACAAAAGAACATCGTTTCAAATGTTTCCCTATTTAAAGTGACCAATTATAACATATACATAAGTATATGGGAGATTGGAGATTTCAATGCGGGGTCATGTCACAATTGACTCCGCAACTTCCCCGCAACTATTCCACATATTTTCTTCAATGATATAATTTGTGAAGATTGTGATATTTTCTATTCGATAGCCAATGGGCAAGTATAACAATGACGCAATAATTACAGACTATCGATTGTTGTAATTAATATTCTATCTATTTTAAATCTATCGTGCGTTCAGTTTCAAATTACCAAACTTCCTTTGTTGAAGACCTCTCCAATTTATTAAATATATATTTTCATTTGTTACGTAAAAAAAAACAACAACGACAAATGATTTCTCAATAAAAGAAACAAATGCTAAATCAATGGATTTTCTTATCATTTAGCCCTTTAATTCCTATAGAAACCTTAGACGTCTTCAACATTAAATTTTTTTGATAATAAAAAATAAACGTTTCAAATTGTTGTATAGTAAACAATTGCAACTAACCATTGTTTTTTTTTTTTTCTAATAACAATCGAGAATCAAAATAGTCAAATAGGTGAAACCTTTATTATTCTATAGAAGCTAAAAAACAATCAGTAACTATGGAGTTTAGATAGTGGTTATTTCGGCAGGTAAGATGTATAAAAGGTATATAAAACAAAAGCTAAATTTCATCAAAATTTTCGTAAACTTTCTTCGGAATAATATTAGAAATCACATCCTCCATTGCCAGACACTTCAATACAGTTTAAATCCCCTACCAAACATACACAACTGACAAATGGCAAAAATTGAATAAAATCGAAATGACAGTTGAAACAAATGACAATTATCAATTAGTTTTGTTCTCTATCTTTGCCATACATCCATATTCATTACCTATTATTGTACTGATAATAGGTCTAATGCATAAAGGGTTGTTGTCATTGGTTTCAATTGCCATTTCAGTGATTTCATTCAATTGTTAAATTTTTGCCATTTATCAGTTATGTCAGTTTAGGGGTGTTTGACAGGTGGTTGAAACTAAGCCACTGACCGTATGGAAAACGAGAGTCTTTGGATCACTATAACTCACGTTCTACTAAAGATTTTTCCCTAAGAATTTATGCATATATCCTCAAAATAAATATAAACAGATGATGAATAAATTCGAAGTTCTATTTTTTCATTAATCTTCAAAAAAAAAAAATGCTTGAAAACTAGGACGTCAAACGGGAAAACCCCCTTAAGTAATTTTTTTATAGTTCTGTAACTGTAAAATTATTACCTCCCCCTCCCCGCATAAGATAAAGACGATCCATAAGAAAAAAAATTTAATCACCAAAATGATCTACAAAAAGAGAAACTTTTAAAGAAACAATTTTTAATATAATCCAGTGGTTCCCATTTGTCTGACCGCAAATACCATGGTATCCGACATAAGAATCCATGGGGATTCCTATTTGATGTTTTCGTATGGATTCCTATGTGGTTTCCCATGTGAATTTCTTCTGTTATTTTTCCCTTAAGTTAAGTAGACTTAACGATTATTTTTACTAGAAGGGGGATGAGGGTATAATGATAATCTTTCGAATATATCGAAAGAGGTAATTGGTGAAAATAGGTTATTTCCTATAGATTTGCCAGAGGGAATTAAAGTCCACGACAATATCAAAAAAGCCAATTTTATGCAAGTCAGATTATTGCACTCGCTATTATTTCTCCCAAATTTTGAAACCCACATAAGAATGCAAGTGGATTCTTATTTGATGGTTTCGGATGGATTCCTATGTGATTTCCCATATTGATTCTTATAAAAGTAGTCTAAAAATACTGTAAAAAGTCATGTGGAAATTATTCAATATTCCTATAGGAATCCACACGGGAAACCACATAGGAATCCATCCGAAAACATCAAACAGGAATCCATATGGCTTCCTATGTGGTTTCTTATGTGGATTCCTGTAGAAATCCACATTGGAATATCGAATGATTTCCACATGACTTTTTACAGTATTTTCGGATAAAAATTTATAGGAAAAGGAAAGTATCTTAAATTATTAACTCGAAATTAATTGTAGGTATGTGGTTTCCCATATTGATTCTTATAAAACTAATCTAAAAATACTGTAAAAAATAATATGGAAATTATTCGATATTCCTATAGGAATCCACATAGGAATATCGAATAATTTTCACTTGGCTTTTTACAGTATTTCCCCATAAAAATTTATAGGAAAAGAAAAGTATCGTAAATTATTTACTCGAAATTAATTTCATGTCAGATTATTGCACTCGCTAGTATTTCTCCCAAATTTTGAAACCCACATAAGAATGCAAGTGGATTCTTATTTGATGTTTTCGGATGGATTCCTATGTGGTTTCCCATATTGATTCTCATAAAAGTAGTCTAAAATACTGTAAAAAGCCATGTGGAAATTATTCGATATTCCTATAGGAATCCACACGGGAAACCACATAGGAATCCATGCGAAAACATCAAATAGAAATCCACATGACCCACATAGGAATCCTATGTGGTTTCTTATGTGGACCCCTATAGGAATCCACAATATTCCTATAGAATTATTACCTATAATTCCTATAGAAATATCGAATGATTCCCACATGGCTTTTTACAGTATTTTCCCATAAAAATTTATGGGAAAAGGAAAATTTCGTAAATTATTTACTCGAAATTAATTTTAGGCTCTTGATAATTTATTTATTTTTTATATTTTATTACGAAATTTAGAACTAAGTTTGACCTCCAACGTTAATTAAACGATTGAATGTTACAAAGAAAATTTTTGATTCCCCCCTCCCCCCGCATCAAAGATATGCTACCTTTAAAAGAATATTTGAAAGAATGAAAAAATAACACAAATACGTAAGTTTATGGCCTCAATTGGCGTCGATGGAAAAAAACAAATGAAAGAAGTATCTAAATTTTAATTTAAAAAGTAAAGTTATGTTCTTGTCTTATCCGCTAACTATAGTTATTATATCTCCTTACTTCCTTTATTTCCCTTTAAATCCACATAAATTCGATACATTCCTATATAGTTTCCCACATAAATCCATCGTTTCCCATGTGATTTTCTATATAAATTCATATGGATTTAGTAAGTATAGATACAGGGAGTCCATACGGTAGTTCGAATAGTTCTCTTTTTTGTCACTGGCGGCGCTAATATTCAAAACATTGTTAATGTGTTTTAGTTCTCCTGAAGAAGTTGGAAATAAATATCAACGAAACGTTGAGATAATTTGAAAATTTAACGTCTTATTATTTGAGTCCAAGTTCCCAAGAACATTGTGAATTATTCAAAACATATTTAAGGTTGTAAGAAGGTAATCTGATTTTGCAATGCATGATGGGAAATATGTCAAAATGTGCCGCCATCATTAATAACTTAAACCCAAAATATCTTCCTTATATAAGGTAACTTAGGTAACATCAGTTAATACTCCAAACACTCTTGTGGCGGCGCCACATTTTAACAAGTTACCATCGTACAAAAAATTGAAATTCACAATTGTTAAGAGTAGTTTTTTTAACTCTTTGTATATATATATTTTGTTGGATATTCCTATTATTCGATATTTTCCAATAGGTTCTTAGATTCGCCTTTAAGTTTGAGAACCTCTGACCTAATCGATAAATCCATTGAAATATTGTCGCTCCAACTAAATTGTAATTAGTGTTTAACTAAATGGGTGTAATCTATGTATATTAAAAACAATCGAATGTTACAATTATCCATGACAACCAATAAAGTAGGCGGCGTGTGTCGACCAATCCATTCATTTGTTTTTTTTTTTTGTTTACCTTATTGATAACAAATGCATTAACAATAACGAGTGATTGAAACAAATTCAATGCAACCACTGAGTGGAACGAATTTAATTGTTGCACATAAACTATCTGAAATGTGTTATCAATTGCATTTTATAATTAAACGTCCACCACTTATGCAATAGTGTGCACTTTTTTACCAGTGCTGCCGAAACCTTTAACCTCTCCTGGTGCTCTACCCCGCCATTTAATCGCCAGGCAAATTTTCCCTCTTGCATCAACAGTTTTCTAATTGGAAAATGCATTAAAAGTTGATCCAACACTATAATTATTCACTTTGTACAGAGAGAGAGAGAATTGGAAATGCAATTTTCGAAAATTTAACGAATGCAATACTCTCGACATGCACACAAGATTGGCTTCTTTGACATTGGTCACGAACTTTAATTCCCTCTGGCCAATCTATGTGGAAATAATCTTTTTTTTTTTTCATCAATTATCTCTTTCGATATATTCGAAAGATTTTCCATTAAAAAAATTTAAAAAAAATCCCCCCCCCCCTTACCAAAAGGGAAAAATATCTAAGCGAATATTGTAGAGAAGTGTTTCAAATGTTTAAGACCTAAAAAAATAGATCAAGTTACAATCGACCAAACAAAACAATTGCGAAACACTCTTGATATTAATTGAGAGATTATAAAATCAATTATAAACAGAGGAATGACGGAATGAAAGAATTGTTTTTATTAGTAAAACAAAATTACGAAAAAAAAAACAATTGCATAAGTCTTAACGTAAATGGAAAGAGCTCTCATAAGCGCCTATGATCTCGTATGAGTTAATTCCACGCAACAAGCAATTGATTAGTGAAGCAGGGAAATTTTGAATTTATATATATATATATATATATATATATATATATATATCTCACGCATATTATCATATATATACCGAATACCAAATAGGTTATGTGTAGGCATGCATTTGTTTTGTACCCACAATAATATAGAGCACATATTTGTAACCTCTGTCGGAAGCATTCAACCATATAGAGTAGAAAGTTGCCGACTTGGGGTCCTATAATTTTTCCAAATGTTGCACATATACAGGCATGCATTATAAAGACCAATTACGAGACTATTATTCAATCATGGCACTTTTTTTTTTTTTTTTTGAAAAATTGGATTTTCGGCAAAAGTATTAAGTCATTTGTTTGCTTTGTTGGCAACAGTCATTTGTTCAAATAAACTCAATAGGTAGATTGCATTTGTTTGATTCGACTCTAATAGATGTAATTGTAACCAAACAAAATTTGTATAATTGAATTGTAGATAGATAGTCATTTGTTCCATCAGACTCAATCGTATTGCCCAAATGAAAATTTTAAATTTAAAGAAAAAAATATATTTTTGCAATACCATCATTTGTTCAATAAAATTTTACGGTCTTAGTAGGTTTTGAATGCAACAAAAAAAAAAAAATTACACCAATATTTTGAAATCATTGAAAAATTCGTTACATTAAATTTCGTCAAGATATCATATATATAAACTTATTTTAAATCCAATTAAATTGTTCCAATAAAAACTCCAAGCCATATAAAACAATAACGAATCGCTGCGAAAAAATTATGCACAGATTACACCACATAAACGTGTTCCGTTTAACAATTGAAGCGTGGATTCTAAGGCGAGAGACCCAAGAGAGAAAAAAAAAAAAAAAAAAAACAATACCCCACGCAAATAAATAACCGGACAGATGACTGTCTGATTATAGATATCCCGTGGTATGTAAACGGGGTAACCGTTGAAACTTTACGAATAAGTGATTGTTGTGTATAGCACAACGACCTTGTATCAAGGAACTTGAACAATTGTGGAATTGAATTCTTCAAGTTATTACCAACAATTTAAAAAAAAAAAAAAAAAACTTTTGCATGATCTTGAACCCATGCTCTTTTCATATTGACGGGGCGTGCCGGATCTATGACGAAAAAAAAAAAAACAAAAAGGACATTTTCCCGGCTAAAATTGCACAACAACAACAACAACAACAGAAAAAAATCAGATACTTTGACTGTCTTTTGTTCCTTTCTACCAATTGACCCATAAGTAGGCTAAGGCATTAGCCTAACAAATAACGTAAAACATATGCAATCGCGACAATAATCGGGGTACTTAAATCCTGTGATTTAGTGACGAAAATATTTTATGATTTTAATTTGCACCAATTGAGTGGATTAGTGCTGTTTATAAATCACAAGGGGGGGGAGAGGAAAATAAAATTGTCTTGGTGCGATATTATCTGTTATTCGACAGATAAGTATGGAATATTAAGTGATCGTTATGCATATTTATGGATCGTACACGTGTCTGGCTTATTGTTGTGGTTGAATTTTAAATTTATGTCCATTTAAACGGAGGTTAATGACTATATGAATCATTGGTGTGATGAAAATCCACGACCAAATGATAAATGGAGTGTTAATTCTACGAGACATAAACATAAATCAGCGCTCTATTGAAGAAATTTTCATTTTGTATTATTCGAAATTTTTCAAAAATTTATTTATAAGTCTATGGAAAAATTGATTTTAATTTACTCAATTAGTAGAAAAAACGATATTTAAAGTTAATTACTTTGTTACACATTTAGCATTCAACTCTAATCAAACCACTAGTCAAAGGTTGGCTATGCTTTTGTATAGGCAACCAAATATGCACACATGTACTTTTGATTGCCTATATGAACATCCAAAAGAATTTCTATTTATAATATTCAAATGAATTATTCAATGTTTTGATACGGAAAATTTTTGGTAAACAATAGAAAAATCATCATTTATTTATATAAATATTTTGAGAAATCAATTTCAACATAATTTGTGGTAGAAAAATTGATTCTGTTTCAACGACAAGTGACTAATTAAATACTAAAGTGCTTATCCCCCTACCCCTAGCACCAGCGCTCTAAGATATCAAAAGTAAAAACAATAATATTTGTACCGAAAGAAAGAAAGAGATAAAACATACACTTGATTGAAGATTAGAAAAAAACAGCAACAACTCTCAGATTTCAGCCATTCAAAAATCCATTCCAATTCCAGCTGCCATCACATTAGAATCAGTACACACCCAATCAAAAATATCTACAAAAAAAAAAAAAAAAAAATAAAATAATAAATTTTTTTTTTACAAAACCAAGAAAAACCTAGCCTGACCAGATCATACAAAAAATGAAATTCCTTAATTTTTTTTTTTCATTTTCAACTTTCAAACATAGCCAACTAAACCCAAAACGCAATTGTTTTAAGTGTAAAAAGTTTGATGCAATTATCCAAAACACAAAAAAAAATAGTTACAATATTGAGTCTTGCAGGCGAAGTCGCCGGTATCGAATGGAAATTTAAAAAAAAATATTCGAGCACTAAATTTAATGATTGGAACAAAAAAAAATTTTAAGTTGATTTTTTACGAAAATCTCGTTTGACATTAGTCAAATCATTTTCGACCATATAATAAAAATTTTAGAGCAAAAAATTCTCTATAATATTAGTTCCCAACATTTTTTATCTAAAATCAACCCTTACTGAGATTTGAGGCAAAAAACGCTTACGAATATATAAATCAGTACTCAAATAAGATGGCTATGCTTATATTATGATTTCAATTGTTTAGAAAAGCTTTGAGAGGTAATTATCATATTTGTCCGAATGGGGTACGGGATTATCACTGTTATTCAATGCCTACTGATGATCAACTTCATCTAGAAACACCTGTTGATTAACTAAACTATTAAGAACAGTGCTTCCCAAACTTAAAAATTTAAAATCTTTTTGTGGCCATTCCCATTCATTTTAGTGCAAATATTTGCCATAAACAAATTTGAAAATCTTAATTATAGGTCTAAAAACTTTGTCCTAGACAAATATTTCCATCAGAAATTTTGCGCATCCCACCGTTTGGGTACTACTGCTTCAGAAAAAGCATTCATTAGAACAATATGTCCGAAATTATGCTACCAAAACATTAAAATAGTAATGGGTCACTAGCGCCTCTATTAGCGATAAAAGGTTAACATTACTTCCATGGCCAGCTACACTTGATTCGTAATTGTTTGAAATGTCAATAATGAGAATGCCGAAATTCGAGTATTTTTCAGCGATTTTTCCTCACGAAAATTTAATCAAACTCCCAGTAAATTTGGTTGAAACTTATTCCAAAAACCCTAAACTAAATGCTTAATATCTTTTTAAGACCCAATTCAATAGATAATTGGGGGAAAACTTGGATAAAATGCACCCAAGCTAACCGACGCCAACAGGAAATTTTTGTAAAATCACCAAAAAAAATCATGAAAACTTTGTTGGAATAAAAGAAAATCATTGACCTATCAATTCCACAAGCTTTTGTTAAAGATTTGTCTAATTTTTTTCGATAAAACTTTTCTTTTTTGACGATTTAATAAGTGGGTCATACCACAACGCCAATATTGGTTTTTTTTGGTGACTTTTCTATGGAAAAATTTGTCGATCATATCATAAATTTTATGAAAACACATGTGGAATAGTCCAAATTAATCCGCAAATATATTATAAAAGCCTAGTTTGCTCATTAATTATGTAAAAATTGCATTTAACCCACCCACGCCTACCGACGCCAATACCGGCAAATGATCATCATCGGTAATTGTCGAAAAAATCAAGAAATCTCTGATAAAACAATCGAAAATCATTCAAATACCAATTCCACGCGATAATTTCATAGATTTCCCGAGTTTTTCGTGGTAAAATTGTTTTTTTCGAGAAAAAAATGCATTAGTCATATGCAAGTATATGACCCTAATGGGACTTACAAATACTAGAAAAATATGCAAATTTTTTACTTACTTAAACAAAAGTAATGTCATGTAGACATAATTTAACACTCAAATAACACTTTTCAATAGTTTTTTTCCAAATCACAAACGTTTTTAATTAATAATCTTGAAATTTAATTAACCAAAAAATGCATGGCGTCTGAATTAAGTGACAAGTGTCAATTGTTGACCGCAAGGGTGCGCATATGACTTAAAATAATAGCCAACCACCAAACGGCGCTAATTTGAATTTTTTTAATCATTGAAACTTTGTCAAATATTTTATCAGGTTAATCCAAAAATTTACCAAAATGCACATTGCACATTCGATTAGTTTCTAAATTTGCATCAAATTCAATTTCTAAAAAATTTCCTTGTTAAAAATGCAAACGTGTAGTGATTGCAAATTTTTTGATGCAATTTCAAGTGATATTGAAATTCTAAACAGTGCCAAATTTAGTTAAATAAAATTTCCCAAATTATCTTTCACTCTTTTTTTTTAATGAAATCCGGTGGTGTATTTTTAAGATAGGAAGTTGGGGCACACGGTTTATAAATTACATTGGGTTACCCCATGTGACGTCATACGAAGACATTTTGAAATTTGAATCAGTCTGAAGATATGTACGAATTTCTTCTGGACACGTCACGTGGCGTATGAGACCACCTGTGTATTTAATAAACCTTGTGGTTGGGGCACCCTTCGGGTGCCAAATCACCGACGGGGTGGTCGAAATTAATAATTATAAGAAATAAATTCATTTATTAATAAAAATGCCCACACAAATTTGATTACTTAAATATTTCAAAATGATTTTAAATTTTTATGATTCCTTGGCATTTCCTTCCGGAAGAACCAAAATAACGCAGGTTTGCTCCTATTGGTTGAATTAATCTTTGAGGTAAATCTTCATAGGCTCCCAATTGTCGTCCATGGGGCTTTTTCTCCGTTCATATCCAAGAAGTCCTAGAAAATTCGATTCAAGTCAAATCTTTATATTTCTTGCATAATTTAAGTATGGATTCATCCCCATTACATGGGGATTACAGCTTCGATCACAGAATCCTGTCCCCGTTGACTTACCAGCATTCTGTAAATATTTTTTCCCAATTCCCAAATTTGAACACTTTTTGTTGTGTTCCCTCCAATATTAACTTGGGGCTCATCTCCAAAGAATTTGATATGCTTTTGTATATAACGATCTATAAATGATTCACAATCGATCTAAGCCCCTAAGTTTACCCAATTATCACTTCTTCATTGCCTCCAATGTTCTGACACCCAAGTCCCATCCTAGCAATGCTTCTAGGTCCTGGTGATAACTGAAGCACTTTCCATTTCAGTAAACTTCTTTTTTCTTTGTAAAAATACTATTTTAGGTATCAAATATGTATCAAATTTGATCTAACAAACGTAAATTATAAGAATTTGATTACTTTAACGGTAA
This sequence comes from Sisyra terminalis, assembly GCA_958496175.1. Taxonomy (NCBI): domain Eukaryota; kingdom Metazoa; phylum Arthropoda; class Insecta; order Neuroptera; family Sisyridae; genus Sisyra; species Sisyra terminalis. The sequence goes on along the minus strand of OY292279.1, from coordinate 46,331,985 downwards.
ATAACTCGTATTTAAGCGACATATCGACAAATTGAGCTTATTGTCATGTAAATCGATTGATTTTTTTAAAGATTCTTATTTAAAAAAATGAAAATATTTAGAGCCGAAAAAAACGTTGATTTTCGAAGACCAAATGTTAATCTATAAAAATATATCAGTTTTAAGGGGAAAAAATGGTTCTGTAATGCGGGAGATAAGTTTACGGAACCTCTCTGTACCTACCTATATTGCTAGTGCTTTCATCGAATAAATAACGTTTTTGTTAACGAATAATTGAAACTTTTCTTATTTTATGAACGTGAAAAGATTCCAATTGAATATCTTTCGAAATTCCTACCAGGAAATCGTCTTCAACATGTGCTACCGAAACCTTTACGTATTTCCTTCAATTGCAAGAAAAGCTGTTATCATTTGATTATTTCAACGAACAGTTGCATTCCACCACTTAATTAGCGTAATGGCAATCTTGATTTATGCATTTCATTCGAGTTTTGTGTGAATTTTTTCTCATTTTCAAGGTTTTCGCCGCCAAGAATATAAGCAGGAAACAAATCGAATTCTATGCAGAAAAAACACGCAATGCTCTAGATTGCATTACCAAACCGATCAGATTCCGACAAGGTGAACGTCACCTTATATATATATACAGCAACGCCTCAACAATCCTCGATGAATTCAACGGCGAAAATGTCACGGCAAACATGACAAAGATTTATTCTTCCGCCCAGAGTCAAGGGACATTACACTGTTGTTTAATTTACAGAAATATATTTGTTTTATGTTTAATTATAATACAATGACTTAAAAATCTCCAAAAAAAAAAACATCATTTTTATCACAATTCTAAACTAAGAACAAGAGAATTTAGAAAGTGTTAAATTAAAATAATTTAATATTAAAGAAAAGCTTATTGGTAGAGGAAAGTCAGAGTTACGCCTTGTTGTATTGGTATTGGAAACCGTCGGGACTTCGTGAGAGGGAAAGTTTTCCTGGTGGGAAGAATCGGTGGGGGGCTGGGGTGGTTGTGTATTGAGGGAATGCTGGAGCGGCTGGTTGTTGGTATTGGGGTTGTGGGGCGAAGTTTTGGGGTGCGAAATGGCTTTGCGAGGGGAATTGGGGTTGAACTGGTGCGGGTTGTGGGGCGAAGTGTGATTGAACTGGGGCTTGAGGTTGGTTGTATTGTTGTTCGTATAGTTGAGGGTTGTATGATCCGTCGTCGTATTGCGAGTTGTGTTGTGGTTGTGGTTGATATTGGGGTTGTGGTTGGTATTGGGGTTGTGGTTGGTATTGGGGTTGAGGTGCGACTGGTGCTGGTGCTGCTGGTGGTACTGGTAAATGATCTCCAGTGGCTTGGAATCCATTTTTGCCGGCGGTATAAGTAACAGTGCGACGTTGACCAGTTGGATCTACGTAGCTGTAACTTCCTCGACGATTTCCGTCCTGGTCACTCTCCTCTTTGAACTCGACACCATCTTCTTGGCTGTAGGCAGCCCCGAAAGTGCCATCACCGCTCAAATAACGTTGCTCACTTAAAATCGCAGCGGTTTGAGGGTCTCGGTTGTAATGTTGTTGGCCACAAACCACGGACACGATCGCAAATAACACCACCTAATAATGGAAATTAGTTGTTATATATTGGAGAATATTAAAGTGAAAGTACTCACGAGTGAATTCATGATTGTTGGAGATTTGTTGGTCGTGGAATGTCTACCAAGGAAGGCAAACTCTGACTGTGATTTCCGTTTGATTGGGGAACAACTTTTATATGGATTTGCCTAACCTTGGGGTCTATGTTTCGACCCTGGATGTGGAGCTGTGTCGGGGGCGCTACGCCCATCGGGTGACGTGTGTTTGATACGCGCCATACCATTGTCTTCGGTCGTGTCGACGACATTTCACTTTTCAAAATCGATCTTTGATGGCGATACAAAATCCGACTACTTCTAGACTTCCGACACCAAAGCCAAAACGGCAAAAAAAACCTCTAGATATTCCATCTCCGTATAACAAATCACAAGATTCTCAACTGCTTAAAAATCGGAAACGATTTTCGTTTGGAAATATTATATCTGTTCATCCCACGAGAAAAATGCAAATTTCCGATAACGTGCTAGGAATTATTTAACCTTTTGATGTGGACCAAGTTATCGATGGAATTAATAGGTTTTTTTTTTGGGTGAAGTAAAAAAAAAACCGCTACGCATCAGCACACACCTGCTATTACCTGTTTAAATTGGACAAATTTTTATAAATTGGTTCCAACTTGTTGACCAAATAAAGGCGTGAGAATTTCACAAAAACTGAAAGAAATATTTCAAGATATCATTCGATTACTGCGTGCCAATTAAAATTTCAAGAAGAAAATAATTAATTACCTTTATCTAATCCATTTTTTTAGGTTAAAATTTGGTTATGTTTACACATTTTTTTTCCATTTCCCAAGAAAAAAAAATATAAAGAAAAACAAATCATCGCTTTTTAATTCGTTTTTTTACCTTTTAACGTTTGAAAAAACTTAAATTTATGAAAATTTAAGAAACAAATGACTGCGACTAAGAAATTGTTTTTCCGATAGTCATTTTAATTTATGCAAAAAACAAAACACAAAACCAACTTTCTTGGATGCTCTGGAAATGTCAATGTGAAATTTCCATCGATGTGAACTATAAAATTAATATATAAGGTCTTAAATTGCATTAACCTTCAGCATAACTTATACAGTGTAAGCAATAAATTTTGAATTATAAGCTTAGTATGAATGAAAACAAAAGGTAGATAAGTAAACAAGGGGATACTACGATTCTTCCGGAGCCACGATTTTTTGACGGATTCTTATAGATCTCGACGAAAAAAAACGAAAATGAAGAATAAAATTTTTCGATATCTCTCTTAGTTTACCCCTAATCGACCCCTAAAAATAGAAATTTTATTTTTTTTTAGATCGTTTTTGACGGATTTCTTAGGATTTTCATTGAAAAAAACAGGTACATTTTTACAACCGAAGCTCCATCGATTGTTTGTGCCAAAAAAAAAAAACATAAACACGGAGTACAGGGGCGAAGCCCCGGTGTGTGGGGGGGGGGGGGGGGGGGTAGCCCCCCAAAAAATGAGATGTTTGTTTAATTTTAGCCAGCCTGACTCGCGAATTAAATTAAAAACAAAATCAAAAATTGCAATATTGCCAGTTATATGGGCGACCCTCCCCAACCCTCACCGGGGCTTCGCCCCTGGATTCCTTACCTATAGGTTTTTCGGCACAAACAATTGACAGAGCTACGGTTTTAAAAATTTACCTTGTTTTTGCCATGAAAATCTTGAAAATTTCGTTGAAAAAAGCGAAAACGATCAATTAATTTTCCTATTTTTAGGGGTCGATATTTCGTAAACTAAGCGAGATATCGAAAAATTTTAGTCGTCATTTTCGTTTTTTTTCGTCGAGATCAACAAGAATCCGTTAAAACATCGTAGAAAAATCGTAATCTTGCCGTTAAAAAAAAAACAGTTTACGATGTTCATTTGTTTGGACGTAAAAATTAAACTTGATATTTTTATTGTTCTTACTCTATTCTAATAATATAAAATTCTTACATTTTGATTTGGAACCCAATTATAGGGTAAATATTTGTTTCAAATTTTTACATTTCTAAAATTTTTGTTTGTCTGTATGTCTCTGTTTAACTAAAGAACGGATCATCCGAATTTAATGAAATTTGGTATTAAGATACAACACAATTAGCCACTCACTATAGGCTATTTATCATTCTTTAAAAAAATAATAAGGGAACGAAGTCGCGGGTATCAGCTAGTATTATTATAAAACCACTCTTGCTTTTCCCTGATCCTTAACTGCTGGAAGCTATTATTTCATTGCGGTAAACATTTCGGGAAAACAAATTAATCCTGTTCTTACCTGATTTTCCCCCTTCAATAGTTTCAATGAACAAAAAAAAAAAAAACGTTTCTTAACTATAGCGACAGTTCTTTGAGGAAAGTCTAAAGGGTTTTAAATTGCATTAACTTTCAGCATACGTTATACATTATGAACAATAAATTTTGAATTATAAGCTTAGTAAAAATCAAAACAAAATGCAAGCAAACAAAAACAATTTTCGATTTTCATTTGTTTGGACGCTTAAACTTGATATTTGTATTATTCTTACATTAATCTAATAATTTAAAATTCTAACATTTTGATTTGGAACTCAATTATAGAGTAAATATTTGTTTTAAATTTAAATTTTTTGTCTGTATGTTTCTTTGTAACTAAAGAACGGATCAACCGAATTTAATGAAATTTGATATTAAGATATAACACAATTGTCCACTCACTATAGGCTATCGATCATTTCTTAAAAATAATAAGTCTCGGGCATCAGCTAGTATTATTATAAAACCACTCTTGCTTTTTCCTCATCCTTAACTGCTGGAAGCTTTTATTTCATTATGGTAAACATTTCAGGAAAACAAATTAGTCCTCTTCTTGCCTGATTTTCCCTCTTTAATAGTTTCAATGTAAAAAAAATATAAATTTGTTGTTTTCTCTATTTTTCTTAAAGTTCTTAACTATAACGATATTTGTTTGAGGAAAGCAGAAGCTTTTCTATTTTTGTTTGACCAAAATCTCTTTAATTCTTATTGAAATTTATAACAAATATTGAACAACATTGAAATTGAATTATTTTCCACCAAAAAGGCCAGTTGCAGAAACTTCCCGAAATGACTTGGTCTCCATATTCTTTCCTCTCGGAAAGAAACTTTTGTCGTATGGTAAGCAAAGCCAATGGGGGTTAATAGTATCACATTAACATCCCTCAAAATTATTAAATCGAATCCTGCACCATGGACTACGTGCCCGCCTCCGCCATTCAAATGAACAGATTGTTCTGAATGATATGTCCATTGATCCTTTTATCATTATTCGCCCTAGTTTTATATACACTCTTACATATTATTTACGTTGCCACTTGCATTTTGAAAATAATATTTATCAGGGCTGAACATCATTGCACGATATAACTATTACGTGCCATCGATTCCAATCACTTCTAGTCCAAGCATCATTGGTATTGTAAACCGTAGGCGTTGAATTGTTTCGCGAGGAATTTTAATGAACTTTCCTTGGGTCTTCGTGTGTGCATTTGCTGTTATATAAAACCCAATGACATCATCTGATATTTGAAGAATCGAATGCAATGCACAGCCCTGCTAAATCAGTGTACGTTTTGGTAGCTGCATTTTGTATGGCCTAATGAAGTTGTGGATAAGTGTAAGCTCAATATTTTAGGGGCTGTCTATTTAATACGGGTGGATTTAGAGTTAGGGGTAGGAAGGCCTCGGGCTTTCGGTAACAATAGCGTTTGTCAGCATTTGTAATATTAATAGCATTTGGCTTCTTCACTGTTAAATACGATGTCAGAAAGTTTGAGTTTTTTTTTTTTTTTGCCGTCTTTATATTATTCTATTTTGGGGGTTTAGTGATCACACCCTAAAGGCTGTAAATGCAACCAACAACCAACGCCAATATGGCCGTGAGGGTTGTTTTACTGTTTGGTACTTAGTGCCATTTGCCTCCCCAACGTTTAGTTCAATTGTAAAACTTTCAAATGTGTTTATTTAAGGATTAAATGTGGGATTTATAGAAACGAGTTTCGTCCAATTCAAATGGCATGAGGGCGAGAGAAATGGAAAATGCAGGATTGTAGAGGATATAATGTGGACTTACAAATCAAATAAATTGAAAAAGGTCTCTTGAACTGTTATTTTTTTTGATTTTTAATTTAAGATCGGAATTGAAAAAATGATAATCCTGTTGGATGTATTAAGTGAAATTGGTGCATCGTTGATACATATAAATTAAACAAAATGCGAAGAGAATTGCATTGGAATAAAAATTTAATAAAACTAACAAGCATTTTTATAGTATAATAGCTAAAATTAGCGCTTTCGGAAATTTAAATTTATAGTATGGCGACTTATGGAAGTACCATAGAAATCAGTTTTTTTTAAAATTTTGATGTTTTTGATTGAAAAATTAAACGTTTTGATCTTTATTAAAGCTTTTTAGACTGGATACAATGTACTTCCAGAAGTTTGGGTCTATAAATAATTAATTTAATATTTTTGGTTCAAATTGTAACCTAATGATCATAAATTTTGACATTTCATATGACATTTTTCAAATTTTGTCTATCTCACTCGAACCAATACGATGGTTGTTGACTCTTTCTTTGTTCTTTATGAGCATTTAAAATCAATTGATTAATAAGGGATTAATTATTTGATTTTTCTTGAATATATCAAAAATGGTGGCGTTTACAGAAAAAAATGTAGAATACTAATTTAAAATAAATTAAATTTTCTATAAATTATGTTCTGTTTAATTTTTTTCTATCTTCAATACTTATTGAGATACATAGGTGATGAAAATCAAGTATTTGAAAAAATCAACTAAAAATATAAATCGTAGAAAAAATTACAAAGAATCTTTTTTGTAGATAATGCAATTCTGTTTAATTTGTGATTCTTTAGATATTTCGATAAAACCTACCGTTTTCGAGATATTTGATGAAAATTGAAAATGATTTTTCAACTTTTTGTAGTGCATCATTGATTCATATAAATTAAAAAAAATGCAAAAGAATTGCATTGGAATGATAATTTGGTAAAACTAGAGTTATTTTTAAGATATAATAGCTAAAATTAGCGGTTTCGGAAATTTAAATTTACAGTATGGCGGCTTATGGAAGTACCACGGAAATCAGCTTTTTTTTAAAATTTTGATGTTTTTGATTGAAAAATTAAACGTTTTGATCTTTTTTAAAGCTTTTTAGACTTGATACAAAGTATTTCCAGAAGTTTGGGTGTATAAATAATTAATTTAATATTTTTGGTTTAAATTTTAACCTAGTGATCACAAATTTTGACATTTCAAATGATATTTTTCAAATTTTGTCTATCTCACTCGAACCAATACGATGGTTACTGACTCTTTCTTTGTTCTTTATGAGCATTTAATATATGCATAAAATCAATTGATTAATTAGGAATTATTTTTTTTCATTTTCTTTGAATATTTCAAAAACGGTGGCATTTACAGAAAAAAAATGTAGAAAACTAATTTATAAGAAATCAAATTTTCTTTAAATTATGTCCTTTTTAATTTTTCTCTATCTGCAATACTTATTGAGATATATGGGTGAAGAAAATAAAATATTTGGAAAAATCAAGTAAAAATATAAATCGTAGAAAAATTACAAAGAATCTTTTCTGTAGATAAATTAATTCTGTTCAATTTGTTATTCTTTGAACTTTTCGATAAAACCTACCGTTTTCGAGTTATTTGATGAAAATTGAAAATATTTTTTCAAACAAACTGTGAAAAGTTTTTGTGAAACTAGAAGTTCCGGAAAGTGAGCCATTATTGATATTGGTAATCGATTTTTGATTTCCTGACCTTCAGTTAACGTAAAAACATTCCGATCTAGAAAGTCGCAAAATTATTAAGTGCATTTGATACAAATCGATTGCAATAACATTATGCCAGTGGTTTACCAAAAACGAGAATTTACGACCGAAAAACAGAAAGGTAAGGGCCAAAAGACGACCAGAGGATTGTCACATTGAATGTAACTTGTGACAATAATTGTACCGAAAGAATAGTCATGTTCCAAACGCCCTTATTCCATGGCTTTGTGTTTCCAAATCCCCGAATAATAATAGCACAAAATATTTTACTTAACAGTAATTTGTGTCTCATAATGTGTTTACATTAGTTGAACCCATCGTATCAATGGCCGTTTACTGTAATTTGGTTTTGTTACGAGTCGAAAAGGTATACCACTGCATTGGTGCATTGCGTTTTTTTGTTGTCGTTGCATTGTTATTCGGTACGATGAATGCAAAATGTCAAATTGAGAGAGAAAGCGGATCCTTTCTGGATCTTTTCAAACGTTTTCAACACTCCTGTCTGCATATCTTTGTTGTTCTGACATAGAGTAACCGAAGAGTTCATTATTTAACCATCTATTTAGTTCCCCTCAGTTACGAGTTGTCACGAGACCGGTGACCCCTCTGTCATGTTTGAATATCATTTTGATGTCAATTCAACTTTCCGGGGCATTGATTCCATCGATTTTTCGTCAAAAATTTTCAAAAAAACCTCCAAAACGGGAATATTCCCAACTAAATCATAGATGGCAACAGAGTAAACGCTAAATGTCAAAAAGTTTTTAAAATTGAAAATTTTAATAAAATCCAAAGAAATTTCCTTAATTTTCACTCGGATATGAGTTAATAATGTTTACCAACATCTATTTCAGCTGTTCAATCATTATATTTCGTTCGAAAATAAGCGATGTATTTCTGGCAATGTTACCCAATAAGCCATTAGCATAAAAGAACCGGAAAGTCAAACTATGTATTTTAGTAACACTGTTAAGTTATTTTAAATGACTCATGTCTTAAATTAGGGCCTCGGGAATTGATAAATTGATAAATTCAATCAACTTACAGAAAAGTAAGCGTTATAAATGAAAAAATCGGAAATGAAAACTCGCTCCATTTTACCTACCACTTACTGATAGTTGTGACCTCGATTATAATCAAATATCAGTTAATGGCCTCTCTGTTCCATGAAATTATTCTTTCATCTCTTCCTTATAATATTAAAGAAATCAGAAACTCAATTTATTCATAAAATTGTGTAGATTTATCCAACTTTTGGCAAGCTCCCGGAACAAATTGAAAACTATTGAAGAACAATAGTTTTTACTAATTTTTTCTCAGTTTTTGCAATAAAAATCTATAAATTTTCTTCAATACTATCTATCTTTGTATGTAGAATAGTTAGTAGATAGAAAAAAGCAATGCGGGCTAGAAATTACTCTAAAAAGCTTATATCTTTTTTACACATTACAATATAATCTTAATCAACTAAGAAAAACATAATTATGCTTCTAAATTTCAAAAAAAATGTTTGATAAACATAATTAAGAAGATCTTGCTTGATTAGGCACCCAAATTGGGAGGGGGGAAGAATTTTTCCAAGTTTTTCGGAATGATAATAGCTAATGTGAAAACATTCAGTACAAAATTATAAAAAAATAATTTTCCTACCAAAAATGACTTAAAATTTTTGTCGTTAAACTTGTTAATAACTTAAATACAGAGCTTAAACTTTAAAAAACTTAAAAAAAGGACTTCCTTTTGGCGAAATTCAAGAAAAACGTAAAGCCCTAACATTTTTTTTTTTGTTTATCACAATTTGATTGGTGAGGACCTGTAAAATAATAACTGAAAATTGAAATAAAAGTAGTTAAAAGGAAGATATAATACAATCTTTTATAAATATCTTGGAAATTATCTTATCTATCAAAAATTTAATGAGAAGCAAAGTTCAAGAAAATTAATTTTCCTATAAAAAATATTCCATTAATTTTCCTGTAAAAATGACTAATTGTTGAGGTACAGAGCTTAGATAGTAAGAAAGTTAAACTTTGCATAAATCTCATTTTTTTTCTATTATCCTTAAAGCTAGAAAAGCTCTTTCTATATGTAATTTTTTGTTTAGAAAATTAGTCTGGAAAAACTTATCCTTCGGGCGTCTTAATCTTAAGAATAAAAGTAAAAACATTTTCAAATTATAAAATTTAAAATTGGCAATAAGTCACATCTCTAATTCAAATTCCGTCCCTTTATTGTTTTAAGTCATTTGCGCACCCTTGCGGTCATCGGTTTTCAGTTGTCATTAAATACCAATGGCGTGAATTTTTCGGTGATTAAATTACATGATTATTAATGAATTACGTTTGTGCTTTGAAAAAAAACTATTGAAAAGTGTTATTTGAGTGTTAAATTATATCTACAAGACATTACTTTTGTTTAAGTAAGTAAAAAATTTGCATATTTTTCTAGTATATGTAAGTCCCATTAGGGTCATATACTTGCATATGACTAATGCATTTTTTTCTCGAAAAAAACAATTTTACAACGAAAAACTAGGGAAATCTATGAAATTATCGCGTGGAATTGGTATTTGAATGATTTTCGATTGTTTTATCAGAGATTTCTTGATTTTTTCGACAATTACCGGTGATGCTCATTTGCCGGTATTGGCGTCGGTAGGCGTGGGTGGGTTAAATGCAATTTTTACATAATTAATGAGCAAACTAGGCTTTTATAATATATTAGCGGATTAGTTTGGACTATTCCACATGTGTTTTCATAAAATTTATGATATGATCGACAAATTTTTCCATAGAAAAGTCACCAAAAAAACCCAATATTGGCGTTGAGGTATGACCTACTTATTAAATCGTCAAAAAAGAAAAGTTTTATCGAAAAAAAATAGACAAATCTTTAAGAAAAGCTTGTGGAATTGATAGTTCAATGATTTTCTTTTATTCCAACCAAGTTTTCATGATTTTTTTTGGTGATTTTCCCAAAATTTCATGTTGGCGTCGGTTGGCTTGGGTGCATTTTATGCAAGTTTTTCCCTAATTATCTATTGAATTGGGTCTTAAAAACATATTAAACATTTAGTTTAGGGTTTTTGGAATAAGTCCCAATCAAATTTACTAGGAGTTTGATTAAATTTTCGTGAGGAAAAATCGCTGAAAAATATTCGAATTTCGGCATTCTCATTATTGACATTTCAAACAATTGCGAATCAAGTGTAGCTGGCCATGGAAGTAATGTTAACCTTTTATCGCTAATAGGGGCGCTAGTGACCTATTATTAATTTAGTGTGTTGATAGCATAATTTTGGACAAATTGTTCTTCTGAATGCTTTTTCTGAAGCAGTATTACCCAAACTGTGGCATGCGCAAAATTTCTGATGGAAATATTTGTCTAGGAAAACGTTTTTAGACCTCAAATTAAGATTTCCAAATTTTTTTATGACAAATACTTGCACTAAAAATGAATGAGAATGGTCACAAAAAGATTTTGAATATTCAAGTTTGGGAAGCACTTTTCTTTATAGTTAATCAACAGGTGTTTCCAGATGAAGTTGATCATCAGTAGGCATTGTAAAACATTGATAATCTCGTACCCCATTCGGACAAATATGATAATTATCTCTCAAAGCTTTTCAAAACAATTGAAGTCATAATATAAGCATAGCCATCTTATTTGAGTACCGATTTTTATATTCGGAAGCGATTTTGACCTCAAATCTCAGAAAAGGTTGATTTTAGAAAAAAGTGTTGGGAACCAATATTATAGAGAATATTAAGCTCTAAAATTTTTATTTCATAGTCGAAAATGATTTGACGCATGACAAACGAGATATTTGTAAAAAACCAACTAAAACAAAGTTATTGTTCCAATCATATTACTACTTTAATGTTTTGATAGCATCATTTCGGAGAAATTGTTCTTCCCAATGTTTTTTCTGAAGCAGTATTACCCAAACTGTGGCATGCCCAAAATTTCTGATGGAATTATTTGTCTAGGAAAAATTTTTTAGACCTCTGATTAAGATTTCCTATTTTTTTTATGCCAAATACTTGCACTAAAAATGAATGGGAATGGCCACAATTTTTTTTTTAAATATTCAAGTTTGGGAAGCACTGTTCTTTACAATTAATCAACAGGTGGTTCTAGAGGAAGTTGATAATCAATAGGTATTTTACAACATTAATAATCCTGTACCCCATTCGGACAAATATGATAATTACCCCTCAAAGCATTTCCAAACAATTGAAATCATAATATAAGCATAGCCATCTTATTTCAGTATTTGATTTTTATATTCGTAAGCGGTTTTGGCCTCAAATCTCAGTAAGGGTTGATTTTAGAAAAAAAATGTTGGGAACCAATATTATAGAGAATTTTTTGCTTTAAAATTTTTATTATTTAGTCGAAAATGATTGGACGCATAACAAATGAGATATTAGTAAAAAACCAACTAAAATTTTTTTTTGTTCCAATGGCGAGATACGATATTGTTACTAATTATTCTTTTGTTTCAGATGATTGTGTTAGTGTGTGTGGAGTGCCAGGGATTGGTGTTTTGGATGGAAAAACGGAGTGGCGGCTGTTGCTGTCGAAGACTTCAGTCAAGCTAAGTTGCATGCGTTTTTTTTTATACTAATCATTTGTTTTGACCGTTTCAGCTAGGGGGTGGGGACGCGAATTGCAATTGTTTCGAGTCCAAAATTTCTGTTTATTCTTAGTAGGTTTTGGATTCCAGGACATCAATTGATGTTGGGTAGCAGTTCGAATCCTGGTTGCAACGAAAATGTTTTGCTTGCATATGTTCCCCGACTCAAAACAATTGCAAATCTTTGGCTAGGAATGTTAGGTAGGGCTTATTATTAGAGGGGTAGAATGTTAGGGGGATGGGGGTACTAATTAATTTTTTTTTCAGAAAAAATTTTTTTTAGTGTTAGAAGATTGGACAAATAAGGTAAATAGGAAAAAATGGGATATTTAAGTGTAATTATGGCTAATTTTTGTTTTTTTTTTTCAGTTTCCCTAATCATGTTTTCAAGTCGAATTTGTGTGGAAAAATCAAAAAGTTAAACAACAATACAAGAAATGTAAGCCGACTTCAAACATATAGTCCGACTTTGGGGAGATAATTAAGCCGAAAACAAACCACCCAAAATGTATTCCTGCGAATTATCTCTATTGTGTGTTTGGGGCAGGTTTTTTTTTTTGGACAAAGACCGACCGATATTTCTATTGGAAATTGAATGGGAAGACATACTTTTTTGGCTGGTTGTACCAATAATTTGTGGATTAAGACGGAAACATATTACGGTACAATGATTTCCGAAAATGCGTTCAGTGATGGATAATGCGTACCTTTCAAGACTTTAACTCATGGAGGCATTGCGAGATGAAAATGTTTTTTGATGCGAAAAATTTTGTTAAACATAATTTTGGCTGAATGTTTCCGTCAAGGCCGAAAGACTGATGCTGACTTATTAGTTGAGCTTGGGCTTTGTTCGCAGATCAGGTAAATAGGTATTAAAACAATTTTTTTGCTAATTTTTTCGACTAACATTTCATATATTTTTTTTAGGAACATTATTGATCGCATGATTTGGTTTTGGAGTGTTGAATTTTCGACTGGGAAAAAGAAATTAAATTCCGAAACATAAAACATTTTAATTTGAGATTCAAGAAGCCAAAAGTACTTCACGTAACAATTTCTTTTGTTGCGGTGCAGTGGCAATGTTGCCACACAGCGGGAGTTCAAGCCGGAATAAACAGGATACAAATAAAAATATATTCATCCAGAATCCGGGACATGCACTTGGTCCAAGTGCTTGATATACTTGAGGTCTTCAAGTTGTGTCTGTATACAATATTGAAACTATACTTCCACCGATGGAAGACGATATCAAACGTTGCCCGCATCGTGTTCCCATCAAAATTCCCGTGGGATTTACGATTGCAGTTTTTTCGGCAATTTTCAAGCTAATCCACTTGGGATTTGGTCCAGAAGTAAAGAAATGTCAACCGAAAACAAAGATGAGAAGATACGTTACCTATTGGGAAACTTCAGCAGCCAATTAGTTCACCGAAACCAAATCCAAGATTTGTACGTTCGATTAAACTTCACATTTGACAAAAAAATTCGGATTTCGGAAATTTAAAACCTTGGTTTTTGCACCAAAGAAAAAAAAGGACTTTTGACAATTTGACGACTTGTCAGGATGTAAATATTAATGGAAAGTATTTAACATGACTTCCATTCTCCACTTTGGTTGTATTCAAAATTAATCCGTCCATTCTTTTCAGATCTCTACATTGCCCAGCTTTGTTGTCTTTTCGTCTTATCAGTGTTGAGGATTTTTCACCTGGACAGCTGCTGTTTTACGTTTACAAATTGGTCCACAGTCTTAAAAAAGTTTTTTAGTTTTTTTAAAACGGAAAATTTCCTATGGCTCAATCGATTTGTTACATTTGGTACAAGTGTCCCCCGTTTTTCATTCCACATACCAGCTGTGCAGTGAACTGTACCGCGAAAAAAAATACCAAACATACACTTATCTTTAGCTAAATATCACTCAAGTGTTATGGTCTTTTTCGCTTTGAACCACACCAGTCCAATGTATCTTTCTCGCTTTTTAATTTTCCGATATAGCAATGCCAATGTAAAATTTTCAAGTGGTTTGCGACCAACGCCCAAACTTCTTCAACATAATTGACAAGAGGCAATCGAAAGAGAAAAGAAAAATTGAACTTAAAGCTTGATGGATAAAAAGCTCACCCCTTATATATAATATTATATATGTAGTTTCATGTGCAGACCCCCAAGTCTGGCCACATTCACATTCACGTTTTGTTACCTTTAAACAATTACAAAATTAAATAACAATACAAGCAACACTAATGGCTTTGGCCATTGAAAAAAAAAGAAAAATGATTGTCAACAATGACCCTGCGACGACCACTTCTATTAGTTACAAACCATTGTTTCAATTAAATGTTACACTTTCAATAGTTAATGACTAATACACATGCGGTAACGAGTGCAGGGAATTAATTGCAAGGGTTGCCAGGCATTTTGGAAACAATTAACATTCGCGTTTTGTTTGCTAATGCAATTTTAATGTAGCAAAATGTTTATTGTTTCGGCGGGAGGGGGTTGTTTTTTCGGCCGACCTAATGATTTTTCAAGTTTTTTTTTGCGATTCAAAAGGAATTATTCAATGGTTGAAACATTTGTATAGGTTTTTGTAACGTGGGAATGTTAATGGGAAATATTTTTAGTTCGGATTTCTGGAGGTCTCTTGACTATTGACATGTTCCTGGTTCCAATCAACCAATATCCTTATGGATTCATGTTGTTTAAGTCCTTGTCTTTTTAAATATAATAATTGTGGGCAATAAGGACGAAACTTCTTGTGAAATATTATTCTTTTTTATCGCCAACGTTTCGTCAGTCATTCCTGACTTGTTCAGGGCTCAAAATTAAAAATTACTCCACAAATGTCTTAAAAATAAGCTGTAAAATAACCCAACTGGTATTCTTGGTTTGTTGTACTACAAGTTGGGTCATTTTACAGCGCTTATTTTTATGACATTTGTGGAGTAATTTTATAATTTTGAGCCTTGAACAAGTCAGGAATGACTGACGAAACGTTGGCGATTAAAAAAATAATATTCCACAAGAAGTTTCGTCCATATTGCCCACAATTTATATCAGTGGAAAAATTCGAGAAAACCAGTTTAGAATTTTCCTAAAAACAAATGCGCCGTTTATTTTGAAAGTGAGTTAAGTCCGTTGCAAGAACAATCCCTATAGTGTTATCATTTTTAGCCATTGGAACTATGGAAGATACTAAGGAGGACGAGGGAATAATTGGCGTTTTTGTTGAAATCAGTAATTTCTGAAAAACTTAGCCGTTAAATAATTAAGTGATATACTTTGTTCTAGTTACAAGAACAAGAATCGCCTTATAGTCCTTGAGATGGACTTACGCCACTTTCAAAATAAACGAGTCATAAAATTGGCATACTTTTCAAAGATATCCTAGTGTTATTACTTCCTTTTAAGAAGTGAATCATCATGCTAAAGGGGGGAGGTATTTTTTCTCGTAAATCAATTGAGGGTGCATTTAACGGAGAGAGGGGGGGGTGCGTTTTTACATAAAATTACTTTTGTGCTTTAATTTTTGCGTCAATGCTGTCGAAACTATCAAGGTAAAAAAATTCATCGGCCCATATATTTATAGAAAATTAAATTCCCTACAAAAAAGGTCTCTTTGAAAATTTTCGTAAGACACGCCGTTTCCGAATAATCAAGTGCTTTAAACATTGATATAATTTTTTGGATTTATCTTCTTTATTTTGAAATTTTGTAACTAACGAACAAATCAATATATAGAAATGAACAATGTGAATTCTTGAAGGGAATTTAGTGCTCTACAAAAAAGGTCTCTTAAGGTTTTTACATAAAATCACTTTTTTAAAAGTTATTCACAATTAAAGGTGAAGGAAAAATTATATTATTATTTTTTTGGTTGTTGAACCAATTTTGAACGAGTGATTTTATGAAAAAACGTTAAGAGACCTTTTTTGTAGAGCATTAAATTTCCTTCAAGAATCCATATTGTTTATTTCTATATATTTATTTGTGAGTTAATTACAAAATTCCAAACTGAAGAAGATAAATCCAAAAAATTATATCAATCTTTAAGACACTTGATTATTTGAAAAAGGTCTCTTAACGTTTTTACATAAAACCACTTTTTTCGATTATAAAATTTATAATCGCCTGAAAAAGCAGTAATAAACTGCGAAACGTTACGCAATAATTATGTATTATGAAGATAACTCAAAGGATCGGAATCAATAATAAATGTATATATGTAGTTGGCTATGAATGTTTTGGAATAGAAAATGACCAATAGGAAGCCAAGCCAAAGCCACCCTGATCGTAGTAGAACAAAAAATTATAGAATGACATAAATCTTGATTAACGATATGATTGTAAATCAATATATAGAAATGAACAACATAGATTCTTGACGGGAATTTAATGCTCTACAAAAAAGGTCTCTTATCGTTTTTACATAAAATCACTTTTTCAAAAGTTATTCACAATTAAAGTTGAATGAAATATTAAATTATTGTTGAATAACTTTTGAAGAAGTGATTTTATGTAAAAACGTTAAGAGACCTTTTTTGTAGAGCATTAAATTCCCTCCAAGAATCTATATTGTTCATGTCTATATATTTATTTGTGCGTTAGTTAAACAATTCCAAAACAAAGAAGATAAATCCAAAAAATTATATCAATGTTTGAAGCTTGATTATACGGAAACGGCGTGTCTGGCAAAAAGTTTCAAAGAGACCTTTTTTGTAGGGAATTTAATTTTCTATAAATATATGTGCAGATGAATTTTTTAACCTTGATAGTTTCGACAGCATTGACGCCAAAATCAAAGCACAAATAAAAAATCGAAATTTAAGATGATAGACCTCCTGATATTAATATTAAAGGCTCAAACCTTCCCCATATTTATTTTCTTGCCATCTTGAACAATATTTTCGATATACTTTTCAAAAAAAAAAAAATCGTTTTTTTTGGCCCAGTCTAAGGAATACCTTCTCGTTTATTTATCTGAAGAAATATTAATCAAATCTTATAATTCAAATACATTAACAAATGAACCGTTTATTTTGAAAGTGAGTTAAGTCCATTTCAAGAACAATCCCTATAGTGTTATCATTGTTAACCATAGGAACATAAGATACTAAGGAGGAGGGAATAATTGGCGTTTTTGTTAAACAACTAAAATTAACATACTTTGTTCTAGTTACAAGAAGAAGAACCACCATATCCTTGAGATGGACTTACGCTACTTTCAAAATAAACGAGTCATATATTGTTTTGTACGTTTAGCGGTAACTACTATTCCAAATAGTCGTTAAGTATGGTTTAAACGCTTTTCAAAATAAACTTTTTGTAGGGCTTAATTTAAAAGTCAAGGTTTAAAAAAAAATCTTTATTTAAGTACTTCGTATACTTTGTTACGATTAAATTTTATATACATAATTTATATTTTATATACTTAATATATACATTAGAATTTATATATAATATCACACAGGTTTTTAACCATCATCTATAACTAAATTGCATCTTATTTTATAAAACAGTGGTTTGCCAACTTTTGGAAAAAAACCACTGATTGGGGAATTTAAACGTCACTGTTTTTGTACATGTCACATATAATTCGTTCGATAGGAATTTCTCCGATTGTCCGGCGGAAAAACAACTCCTCAATGGTTCCATTGGGGACGGATCTTAGTGCTGGTAATAGAAGTAAGAGTTTTCCGTAGCGCAATGGTTGACCCGGCTGCGTTGCCATTATATATTTGCTAAGTGTAAGTTGCGTGTGATCTTGCAGCGCAACCACCGACGATAAATTCGTTAAAGTTTTCCCGTCGGACGTTGACGAAACGGTCGAAGAACAACCACTGGTCGTGGAGTTTTGAAATGACGTTTTAAATAGAACAATCGCCCGTAAACAGGCGAACTCGTGGGGATCCACGTGTAATTCGGCGACGCGGGCTAAAGTTTCTTGAAACATTTTCACTTCGTGCAACAGACTCATGGTTTTTGTGGGTTCAGCATCGCGACCAAGAGCACCACATGCGTGGACCAACGGACCCAGGTCCAAGGGGGTGAGAAATTGGGCTGCGCCCAGTACAAACAATTCGCCCCATGTTTCTTCCAACAGGATGAGTTGATCGGACAGGGGAAGTGCAATGAATGCCGGGACACTTTTCGCCCATTTGACATTCATGAAGAGAAGTCGTGCTGCCGATTCACAAACGGCTTCGGCTGATACCACCGGTGCTACGGACGTGGACGGTGCTACTGGTAAACCCATTGAAAACTAAACCCCAAAAAAAAATCAATTAATTTCCGTAAATTTACTCCAATTTTGTGGAACTTACTCGAGGTATATGAATGGGGTTTAAGAGAAAAACATGCGGAGACATTAGATTAGGATGAGGAGGCGACGATTGTTGTATTGTTAAATCAAGCGGCGGAAGTCCTGGGAGTCGAGAATGTGGCATCATTTCGTTGGGATCTTTCAAAAACAGAGCCATTTGCCGTCGCAAAGTTGAGTTTCGTGGTCCACGTTCGTGTTGCACAGCTAAAGAAGCGAAAATTTGTTAGATTCATCAACAATTTGGTGGTTTAATCAAAGATTATACCTTCTTTGTTCATGCCGGCTTCTTGGCACTTGGCCAGTCGACATGCACGGCATTGATTTCGATGCGTTTTGTCCACAATGCATGTGCCCTCCACTTTTGCCTTGCATACATATTGCCGATTTCGGCGAATGGATCGCTTGAAAAAGCCGGCGCAGCCGTCGCATGCAAAAATACCATAGTGCTTACCGGAAGAATGGTCACGGCATACTTTACATGGAATGTCATACAGAATTCGACCTGGAATAGAGAAAATTGGTCAAATTTTTTCCATAACCTTTAATTTCACCTGCTTTGACATTTGGTTTTAAATGGCGTCCATTCGGATATTTTCGGCAATTCTCGGAATTTGGTTAGACCAAACAAATTTTGACGTTAATTTTAGGTTAAATCAAATGCAAAACTGAATTGATCGACTATATATACGAAAATTAACGAATATTTTTTTGCAAAAATATTAATTTGACGTTTAAATAACTAAAATAGGCCCTCATATTATTTTCTATGGAATTTGCCCTCTTATTTAAATAACTTTCTGCCAATTTTATTAAAAGTATTAACTTTAAATTCAATTTATAAGGTATTCCAATTGTACAATATACAATGGGAAACATATGAAGATGTGGCGCCGCCACATATGTGTCGAAGTTAGTAACTAACCGACTCTATATACTTTTAAGTTAGAGAAAATTGGTCAAATTTTTTTTATAACCTTTAATTTCAACCACTTTGACATTTGGTTTTAAATGGCGTCCATTCGGATATTTTCGGCAATTCTCGGAATTTGGTTAGACCAAACAAATTTTGACCTGAATTTTAAGTTAAATCAAATGCAAAACTGAATTGATCGACTATATATACGAAAATTAACGAAAATAAACGAATATTTTTTTTGCAAAAATATTATTTTGACGTTGAAAATTACTAAAATAGGCCCTCATATTATTTTCTATGGAGTTTGCCCTCTTATTTAAGCAACTTTCTGCCAATTTTATTAAAAGTATTAACTTTAAATTCAATTTATAAGGTATTCCAATTGTACAATATGCAATGGGAGACATATGAAGATGTGGCGCCGCCACATATGTGTCAAAATTAGTAACTAACCGAAACTATGTACTTTTAAGTTAGTACTCTAAATACACTGATGGCACCGCCACGTTTCGATAGGCGGATTTAAGTCGCAAGTTTTCGTTTTCACAATAAAAGCTCGAAACTTGTTTTTGGAAATTCATATCCGGCATTGCTTTCACCAAACAAATCGTGGCGACATTCGATCCGAAAATTGGGGTGAAATAAAGATTTAACGAGGGCACTTATTTTTATAAGGTGGGCGGTCCACCCCGCACCCTCAACTTCATGAATGCATTGCTCTTTTTCAATTATACATTTCCGGCTTAGGGAAGTGTGTTTTGTTTCCGAGAGGGAAGTGTATTTGTCTCAGGTATATAACAGGTTCCTTCCGTCTTAATTAACCCGTATAATAATAAATTTAACAGGTAAATTATAAAGCGTCTTTAACTTATTAAGTGACACGCAATTTACGTATTTTTTTTTTTAAATTTCTTCAATAATTAATGATGCAAGAATTTGGGGATTTTTCGGGAAAGTTTCGGCTGTGATTTTTGATTTTTTTCCTAGTAACATAAGGGATGAAATTGGGGGGTAGTTGATGTGAACTTTTCGGTGACAGATGTTTCACGGATATTTTAATTTGTTTAATACATAATTACTAATTGATGGCCATTTTTAAAGGGTCGAAGAATTTATTTAAACATATGTTTTCCTCTTTTTTTTTGGGGTGCCGAGGGAATTCCACAGTGTTTGGCCCATCTTAAATGTATAAAAATTAAATCTCTTATTTGCCATTTGGAAAATAAGGAAGTAGTTTTTTTTTTTTGAAAATGGTATAAGTCAGTATAAGTATAGTTCACCAATAAAAGTTAGTTATTATTAGATGATAAAATTCAGATCTCAGCCTTTTTTAAATAAGAAGACAATTCAGGTTGTTTAAGATCGTTTTTTTTAATATTCAAATTAGCTACGTTTCGTTACGTATCACAACTTCATTAGGCTTCTTGTTTCACAAAAATAAAATATTTTCAATTTAAATTCAATAAATAAATTTTTAAATTGTTAAAACTCTTAGTTATTAATAAAGACGTATGCAGTTCGCTAAAAGCTTTCATTCCAAGTACAATTCTTAAAACATCTTCTTTGATAACATTTTAGTACTTGAGACTTGAACCATTTTCCAAAAAAAAAATATTTAAATTTCGGATAACGGGTTTTTCTAAAGGGAAAAAATAATTTTAGGATATATTACATTTGAATTGAATATCTAAAAATGCACCAAATAAATTAATGAAAACTTTTCGATACTAACTTGAGGATTGTGGAACCTTCATTTGCATTCGTGGATCCAAATTGTGCATAAGATTCGTGGTATCTTGATGATGGGAATGCGGCGAAACACTGGCACTCAACATTTCCTAATTTTCCACTCAACAATAAGTCCGAAAATTGATCTTTTCAAGTTCAAATCAAAACGCAACAAACAATTTTATATTCAGCAAAACTTTTGACTTTTTCCAGTCATCACTTCAAAAGCTGTATTCTGGGTAAAGTTCACGTTATATATATTGACCAAGTGACATTACAATGAAAAGTGAGCTTTTGGGTCACGCGTGAAAAAATATATAGAAAAATCAACGACGAAAGGGATAATATTGTTTGGCTGGATATATATTTGAGGAATTGTAAAGGGAGGGTAGGCATAACTTTTGCTTTTTTCCCTTGAATGAACTCGGCACGGTGACATCTGATTGGTGTATTTTGTGCCCCTTCCAGAGGGTGAAGGGCTGGCCTTTCATCCACTACCTTCGGGGTGATTTTGTACTTTTGTATTTATCTGGAGAATATATTTTCGTATACCCTGTGTTTAGAGTAAATTGTTCCATACTTAATAGCCTTAAACAAAATTGTAGGTAGACTTTAGATTATACATTTGTTGATCTGAAATCAAAATGAAATTAATAATTATTTCCTATGTAAAATCAAAAAATTTGATTTTCCCGGTTTACGATAAAAGTCATTTTTCGACTTCCGTTTCCCTCTGAAATTGGTATAAGCTTGGTACAGATTAAAACAAAGCATGTGGCTTGAGGAAACGAAGAATTAAATTTATTGAAATCCAAAAAAAATAGATAATAAGTTCAAATATCTTTAAAATATAACAAATAAGTCATCATTTTTGAAGATTTATAATCAGTGTAAATCTAGTGCTCGTACGGTGTAAAGTAGAACAGCAATATTTGCATTAATTTGCACTACACTTCATACAGAAAAAAGTTTTTTTTGTAAAAATTAAATTAGGGGATGCAATTACTGCAGTTATATTCAAATAAAGCACTTTCAGAAAATAATTAACTCGCAAAACTTATTTTTATTTTTGAAAATCAGTGTAACACCAATTGACACTAGTGTCAATTCAGCGTATTAAACGCTTGCCACCTCTGGTGGCAAAATAAGAAACGATTCTTCTCAAGTATAATTTCAATTGGTGGCAATTATTTAGTAATTTTTTAAAACTTTTAAACGAAAAATTTAATGTTAAAAAAAATGGGAAACTAAAGGGAAGTCATATATATTTAAATAAATAAAAATAAGCGATTATTAACAGATATTTTAATTTTTAGTTGACATATTTACTATGACCAAAATGGTCGAGGTTATGATTGTAACGTGCCACGTGGTTTGAATGTGGAAAATTATTTTTTCAAAAAGCCATAAAACCTTTTGATATCTTTGGGAAAAGTAATACAAATTTAATTGTCGGTATGCAACAAAGTATTTTAAAGGCTTTGATAATTGTTGTATTTAATTTTTAGATGTGCTGCCCGAAAAATTAACCAATGTAATGCATTTATTAGCATTTATAAAATTTACCGTTTGTTGTACAAAAATGAAGAAAAATTTATATCAAAAAGATTGAAATTTAAATGTTCGACCATTTCGAATCTACGAAAACACTTTGGGATATTAATCAAGTGGCGTACATTATTAATTTTTAAGATGAATATATTTGTTTCCAATAGTACTCGTAAAGTTATAAAAACTTATATTTTTATTATACTAACTTAGTGACGGGCACTACAGTGCCCTCAGGCATAAAGTTAGAGATCACTGAATTAAAAATTTCTACTTGTGCCGTTTATGCTACGATTAAAGCTTTGATAACTACGCCCCTGCTGATTTACGTAATCGACTCCAGCTACAGAAATCGTAGCTTAATTTCCGAACTTTGAGGTCAGTATAATATAAAGTAGAAGTTTAAAATTTGATTTAACATTTGATTTTGCAGGAAATAATCTTAAAATTTGTAAGATCCACGGATATATGATTCAAGTTACAACTGAAAATTAAAATAGAAGAGAATTTTTTATCATCAAATAATTATCCGGTAATCCTTTTGATATAGCAAATTGTAGTTTTGATAAATTTTAATTTTAAACTTTTTTTAGAGCAAAAGTTTTGGATTTATGAATTTATTTTTGGAAGAGTTTCGTGAAACTTTCGTTGCTTATGATAATTGGAAAATAAAAAACGTTCATCTGGTGGTTTTAATAGGAAAAAAACGAAATAAAGCATAAAATATAGTGAAACTCATCTTTATAAGTTTGACGAAGAAATAACTTCTTATATGGAAATCTAAAGTTGAAATATTTTTATTCTTCAAGACAAAAAGTTTGAAAATTGTCGAAATGATATCAAATTTGATACAGTTGCCAAATTGGAAAGGATTGAAAATAATTATTTATTTTGGTCTAACTCATTTTCAAAATGAATACCAATAAGAAAACTTTGACTAAAGAAGCAGAGGAAGAGACATTTTTAAAAAAAAAAAAAACATTCAGAAAATTAATGGGTAAACAATTCCTTTTTAAAATATATAAATTCCATTAATTTTTAGATAATTAAATTCCTTTTATCATTTCAACAGCGTTGAAATGAGAATTGTTTTGCAAATAACTTCTTCGATTTGTACCAATACATCTACAGAAAAAAAAATAAATGATGTGACAAAAAAAATATTTAAAATTCTTCAATGAAATATTAAATTAAAAAAAAATCAAGATTTTCATGCAAATTGATTTGACGAAAACAATTCACGGGGATGAGTTTGCTTACTATATATTATATCTGTTCATATCTACCTATAATGTGGGAGCAAATTAAAAATATAGCCTAAGGGTTGATTCGTGCAATAATGTTTTCAATAAACAAGAGAGTTCACGTAAAAATTTTTAAAATTACAGCCCAGGGGGATGAATCATAATCGGAATATTAGAGAAATGTTGTTTTGGGGTGGCGATATCTCTCTATATATATATTTTATTATTATTTTCAGAGCGGTGGTGCGATTTATTAAATATCCAAATTGTCTTTTTTCACATTCCGGACCGGAAAAAATGTTGGGTGGAAATAAAAAAAAAACAAACAACGGACTGGAATTTAAATATGAAAATGAGTTTTGTTTGTTTTAGAGACGGCATTGAGGTAAGAATTGGTCGAAAATTTATTCTTCAAAGTTAAAAAGTTAAAGTTTTGTATTTTCGTGAAGGGAATTTTTGATTTTTGTGCTTGTGATTTGTAGGACACCTGGTCTGAATGTGAAGCACCAATCAACATTGCAACGGAAGGGACAGGGGTGTGTGTGATGAATGGTGAAGGGATTTCAAGTACATATCGGACCCTTAAATTCCCTTTTTTTCCCATTACGCTCGACGCACTTATACAGATCAATTAGATCGGATGATCTACATATTATGCGGAGATATGGCAACGAATTGAGATAAAAAGTTTATGATCCGAATGGGGATGCAATGCGAACCCTCTCAACCAAAAAAAGAAAGAAAGAAAAAACGGAACAGGATTACAGGGCTTTGTATTAACTTATAACACTATATAGAGAATGTAAAAAAATTAAAAAATTCAGTTAAACATTTCAAATGTTGAAACTTTCAGGTATACCAAAAGATGTGCTTGTATAAAAGTTTAGCTTGATGGCTTATTGAAATGGCTTATTGGCACACAGCAGGCGTACAAGTTTGCAATTTGTCCAATTTGCAAAAAGCAGGAAATTGTCTATAAAATTTATGAAAAATCTCTGATATTTTGGGTTTGAAGCACCCAATGTTTGCCAACTCTTGAAGAAATTATCAATGAATTCATTACATTCTACCTGGATAAATGTTTAAGTTGTATCGAGACCGAGTAAATTGGGCACCCACTGACATTACAGTAATTAGTGGTGGAAAATCCCCTTGTAAATCGAAGAATTACAAAACGAAACGCTGCGGTATGCTTTGACCCTTCTTGGCCCATTGTAATTCACCTGTTTTCACCCAAAATGATGGTGTGATATATATATATATATATATATATATATAAATGAAGAACCTGTCGCCAAATGAACCGGGGGGGTTCATTAATACTGCATGTGTTTTTGTTTAGACCTACTTATTGATACACAAGGCTTTGTGCAATTTCTTGTTAAACACTAATCTCTGAATTTAGCACAAAAGAAGTTTTGGTGTACAGAGGATATTTATCATAAAAACATAATTGAAAGATGAAAATTGGATAGATAAGTCTTTTATGGTTTGAAATCGTAAAACCGATTTTTATGAATGAAATGTTTTCTAGTATGTCCAAGAATTATCAGCAAAGGTAAATTGTTAAGAAGGATGTGACTTGTTTTAAGGGCTTAACTGGTGAAATCAAAAATCAATTGTTAAAGATAGTCTGATAGAAATTTGTCTAAGGAATCAAAAATACATAGTTTAATAAAATCATTGATATATTGTAATGAGATTAGGGGATGATTTGAACGATAATGACCATCTGCGGTGGTGGTTGAAAACATTGAATTGATTTTTTTCCTCAACCCCATTGAACTTATCTCATATATTAGGGAAGCGCACATTTCTTCTGTGGTTATTGTTGTAAGGGACAACTGATTTTTATTGTGTCATCTGCCCTATTTCATATCAGTAATAACGCCAATCCTCCGTAATTAGCCTACGTAATTTTATAATTAACCCAAAAAAAATGCATTTGAAAAATTCCCACATACTATTGAAAAATTCACACACTCAATTGACCACATGGTTTCTATATAAAGTTATCAGAACAAGTGGAAATTGCGTGTTTTCCAATAAGACTCAAGTGTTTGACAATTATGTTTTGGAAGCTATCATATACGTATTTCGTAGGGGTTTAGCTTGGTAAAAAAATATGGGTAGTTGATATCAATAAGTAACAAATTTTTTTTTGGAAGCTAACATTAGTAGGAATAGTGGAACTGTTAGCTTGTATATGACAATCTATTCATCCATCTGGCACAATTAATGCACGTAATCAACCCTCCTGTTGATCATGATTATCAAATCATCCCCTTGTTGAGTGGCTGTCTCCACATATATCATGTTCGTGTTAACCCAATGTCATCCCAACAATTTTTAACATTGTTTTTAATCTTCCAAAACGCATCTGACATTTATTTTATATACGTTTTGAAAAAAAATCGATTTGATTCATATGTCGATTTTTATATGAAATTCCCATAGATATCAGCGATTGCTATGTAGATCTGCAATGATGCAACCCCCCAATTGATTTTCGTGCACCATATGGATTTGTGATATTTTCACGATTAGTACAGATAAATGGATCATCTGCCAATGATATATATGTAACAATTATTGTGATATTTAATATGTAATGAAATGTAAGGGTAGTTCTACGTGGGAACCTAAATCCAAAGAAAATAGTTATGCCATTGGATTGATAATGAAATATTTTCAACTTAAAAGTTTCAATGATTAGGAAAAAAGAAATTTAAAGAATTAAACTTGTTCAAGGATTTTTTTTTAAACTTTTATTTCAATTTTTCACCCTTGTAATTCTTGTTAAACTAAATAATACAAAAGGGTTCAAATAGTCGAAATTTATGTTAAAATATCGGCTTGATATACAAATACATTTTATATACTTTTCGCGATCAAATTCCTCTTTGACCTGGATATATGGGCAAAAATGTCCCCCCGCATGGCTATTTTTCAAAGTTATATATCTCAAAAACTAATTAAGCTAGAAAACTGAAACCAACGCGAGGCTGTAGATTATTTTACAGAGTATCACATATATTTTTTTTGAAATTTTTCTGTGTTTTCGGAAAATGACAATCACGAAAAAAATATATTTTATGCTTCTACATGAGCACTATGACTCATAAAACTTGCGTGAAAAAATAGTTGGTGCAACACTTCGAAAAAAAATAAAATCGAGTTACACTATTAGGCGTAGACCACATTTAATTTTTTTTCAAAGTGTTGCACCAACTATTTTTTCACGCAAGTTTTATGAGTCATAGTGCTCATGTAGAAGCATAAAATATATTTTTTTCGTGATTGTCATTTTCAGAGAACACATTAAAAAAAATATATTTTATTTGTTTTTTGGATTTTTTTTGTATAATTTTTTTTTCTAAAAATTTTAAAAAACTATACGATAAACTCTGTAACATAATCTAAAGCCTCGCGTTAGTTTCACTTCTCTAGCTTAATTAGTTTTTGAGATATATAACTGAAAAATAACCATGTGGGGGGGGGATATTTTTGCCCATATCTCCAGGTCAAAAAGGAATTTGGTCGCGAAAAGTATATAAAATGTGTTTGTATATCAAGCCGATATTTTTACATAAGTTTCGACATAGGTTCCTATTTTGGGGCCAACTCGCCTTGTGGATCCTGCTAGATCTTTTGTTAATAATTCAGTTTTCGTTAATAATTGATCTTTTGTCTGCTACATATGAATCATGGCCGATTTATTCGCGAATTGAATTAAAAATCGAATTAAAATAAGAAATTGAGTTAGTGGTATGTACAAAAGCTACTTGTACCCATGCTTTTTTAAAATATTGTCGTCTTTCTTCCCAATTATGCTTTAAATATTGAGACTTTGCACATATGATCAATATTCAAGTCATCAATACGTTAATTTTAACCTATTTTGGTTATTAAAATAAGATTTTTTCGCTGACTTTGAACAGTTATACTGTGTACAATATATAGGATATATGGCGGTCCAATGTATGTAGTAGAATTTAATAGAATAATATATAAAAACCATACTATAAACATAAATTTGAACAGAAGTTCAAACAAATATATTTGTGACGTATTGCCCAGATACGTATTTCGATTGCCAAGCAATATGATGATTCGTGAATCATCACAAAGCAGTAGCGGAGTGATGCAAACTACTTGATGACTACTGAGAAAGATTGCTTGGCAATCGAAAAACGTATCAATGAATTATTACGAATTAAAAACAGAATAGAAAATAAAAAGTTGAGTTAGTGGTATGTACAAAAGCTACTTGTACCTACTTGCAGCTACTTGTTTTTTTGAAATTTGGTAGACAAAACCAGCGCTATCTGATTACAAAAAGTTGTAATACTTGAGAAAAGAGATAAGTCATTTAAACTTATGTACATTGGAGAAAGAAAAAAAATTGGTAGTGGAGTGTAAAAATTGAACACTTTTCTAATTAAATTGATATTAAAATATTTTCCTTTCCAGAAATAATTTCAATATTTGTCAGGTAAATCATATTATTCACTCAATGATGCATTGAAAGATTAAACCAATTTCTTGTAGATGGATCACGGTTTTCTTCGGCCACATAAACCTCTGGGTACCATGATACTTGCTTTGTCCAAATTTTAAGTTAAAAACCTTCAAAAATACGACGTGAAACGCTAAAAAGCCTGCATTTGTAATCGGATAGCACAGATCCACAGATCTATTCATCATCCTAAAGGCATAAGAAAAAAACCCAATTTTTATTTGAACCATTATCGAGAAATGAATGAAAAAGTTGAAATATACTCAGTGTATGTGTAATTCGATAAGAATCAAGCGGGCGGCAATTTGTTCTTCTTTACAAATCCTCTTGCTTTGCATGTGATTTTTAATGCCTAGAAATTGAGGAAAAAAAAAATCATATTGTTCCACAAAGAAATATGATTTCAAAGCTGATGGTAAAAGGTATTTTTTGTCAATAGATCCTATACCATTTGCAGTAAAATCAAAAGATTCAAAGGCCTCTTTTGTCTGGCCAAGACTTGAACGACCTGTTAATTATATTATAAATGAAATGATATTTAAATATTTGAAGTATTTAACGTAAAGTTCAAAACAAACACATTGAAGACGTGGTACTTACTGTCTTATTACATTTTTTTCTTTTTTTTTTTGTAGATCGCAAAAGGTTCAAAGGCGGGGAGAATATTATTATTATTATATTATATATGGGGAGGTAGAATAAAAAGAGACTTAACTGATTTAACCGTTTTGTTGGCCTTTTGACGCCATTGTGCTTTGTACCGGGGGAATATGGAACACTGTCTTATTAACGCCTACAGGAAATGGCTTCTTTGCTCCGCTAGCTTCTCAAGATGGTTAAAAAAAGCACACATTCAATGGGAATCAAAAGACCAAATATCTTGACAGCAATCAGGGTAGGGACGTCGCATCATATTACCATGAGAAAATTTCAAGCAATCTTTACACAAGTTGCCTAAACAATTACCAAAAGTTGGTACCCAGTCTATTCATTTTTTATAAAATGATCAATGGCAATAACTATTGGCTACTTGAATAATAATATATAAAAATCATAGCATAAACATAAATTTGAACAGAAGTTCAAACAAAAATATTCGTAATGTATTGCTCAGATACGTATTTCGATTGCCAAGCAAAATTATGTTTATGGCATGATTATTTTATTAAATTATACTACATAAATTGGACCGCAATATATTCTATATATTGTATACACAAAAGACTGATTCAAAAAAAAATGATGTTTTTTTTTTTAATTATATCGAAAATATTGTTGGGAATGTCCAAAAAAAAATCCTGTGAAAGTTTAAGCTCTTAATATTAAGTATTAAGAGGTGCCGCATCGCAAATTTCGATTTTCCATTTGAAATAATATGGGAACAATATTCTCTTGCACTTTAGAAGTTTATAGCTCCCGTTGGTGACAATATTTCGGAGTGCCCATGGTATTCTTGTTGAAAATTGAACGATCTACAAAAAAGGTCTCGGACAAGTTTTTGATATATTTATTCCTTCAAAAGTTATTCGAGGTCAAAGTTGAACTAAAGAGAAATTTTAATCTTTTTTCAATTTTTTGACGCAACCATCAATTTTATGCGAAAATTTTATAGGATATTTTTTGTAGAGCACTTTTTTTTCTATGACTTATCTCAATAAAAGTTTTTGATATTTTTCACAGGTCCTAAGTTATTTGCATTAAAATGGAAATTTCGATTTTCCATTTGAATAACATGGGAACAATATTCTCTTGCACTTTGGAATTTTATAGCGCACGTTGGTGACAATATTTCGGAATGACCCAGGTATATTCTTGTAGAAAATTGAATGATTAACAAAAAAGGTCTCTGACAAGTTTTTGATATATTTATTCATTCAAAATTTATTCGAGGTCAAAGTTGAACTAAAAATAAATTTGAATATTTTTTCCATTTTTTGACGCAACCATCAATTTTATGAGAAAATTTTATGGGACATTTTTTGTAGAGCACTTTTTTTCCTATAACTTATCTCTATAAAAGTTTTTGATATTTTTCACAGGTCTTGAGTTATTTAATTAAAATATAAACAATATGGTGCACGATTCAGGGACGGGAAGATAGAACGCAGAAAAAAATGTTGATGTAATTATTATTTATTTCTATCTTCATTGTTTAATGAATTTTCACAGGTCCTAAGTTATTTAATTAAAATAAAAAACAAAGTTTTTATGTTAAAAATATAATAATTCAGGGAATTTTTTAGTTTAATGCAAATAACTTAGGACCTATGAAAAATATCAAAAACTTTTATAAAGATAAGTTGTAGGAAAAAAAGTGCTCTACAAAAAATGTCCTACAAAATTTTCTCATAAAATTGATGGTTGCGTCAAAAAATTGAAAAAATATTAAAATTTCGCTTTAGTTCAACTTTGACCACGAATAACTTTTGAAGGAATAAATATATCAAAAACTTGTCAGAGACCTTTTTTGTAGATCGTTCAATTTTCTACAAGAATATACCTTGGTCATTTCGAAATATTGTCTTTGACGTGAGCTATAAAATTCCAAAGTGCAAGAGAATATTGTTGCCATGTTATTTAAATGGAAAATCGAAATTTGCGAAGCGGCACTTCTTAATACTTAATATTAAGAGCTTAAACTTTCACAGAATTTTTTTTTGCCATTCCCAACAATATTTTCTATGTAATCAAGAAAAAAAAACATCATTATTTTTAATCAGTAAAGTACATAATTTTTATTTAAGTAAAATATTCATGATTTGGTTCAAGTACCTTTTCTACAAGGGACTCTCTGGTAACATCTTACTCTCAACTTCGTTTTTTTCAAAATTTCCCGAACTTTTCCATTGACAAATTTGTTAATTGTTCAGTTTTGGTTAATAATTAATCTTTTATCCGCTGCACATTAATCACAGCTGATTTATTCGCGAATTGAATTAAACACAGAATTGAGTTAGTGGTATGTACAAAAGCTACTTGTACCGATGGTTTTATAAAATATTTTCGTCTTTCTTCCCAATTATGCTTTACATATTTAGACTTTGTTCATATGGTCAATATTCAATTTATTAATACGTTAATTTTAACCTATTTTGGTTAATTTTTGGTTAAAAAAGAGTACTGGTATACTTTGTTTTACCCTCGAAAGTTTGTGACCAACCATGTGAATAATAATAATACTTAATATTAAGAGCTTAAACTTTCACAGAATTTTTTTTGGTCATTCCCAACAATATTTTCGATATAATTAAGAAAAAAAAAATAATCATTTTTTTTTAATCAGTCTATTGGAACATAATAAGCAAAAAATCGTAGTTTTGTTAGTATATAACTTAAGTATTTTCCCTTGAACTTAAAATTGATAAATTTTGAAAAAAGAATTTATGAATGAAACTTTTGCTTCTGTTAGTATTTCAAGTGAATTCCTCTCGTCACTTGGACAACTTTAAGAAATATTCTTTCATTGAAGTTTTCAATGGTTGAAAAGATTGACAAAAGTGTCATATTTACTACCACATAATTAGTCAACCTTTGTCAAAAGTGCCAAACATTTTGCCTTATAACTTATGGGCTTTTAATTGACATTTCCAACACAACAATAAACTTCTCTATACAAGGCTACCATCTTTATTTGTGTTTCATACAAAAAAAAAAAAAAAATCGAAACATTTCAATTTTATTTTCAACATGCAATCTTGACATCTTGCTCATCTTTATTGACCGTAGTACGCTTCAGAACAGCCCTCCGTACATTTTCAATATCAATGCTGGTGCCATCGAATGTCCAATCGGTGGTTGCATAACGTGACATCAACAGGTAGAAAATCGGTGTTAGAATTATTGATGCAGTCGATATCAGAATGGGAAACAAAGCCGTTACCAACTGCAACCACGTGCCCTTTTCTCGCACCAAAAACATAAAATGCGTGGAAAATATCGTTATGTATATTAATGTGATCAGCATTGCTTTCTTCTCGGACAATCTTGTTCCCTGAATTATCGAACGACACAGTACAAATGGAAGTAGAACTGCAATGGTTAATTTTATCGAAAGTGTAACTTTATCGTTTACGATGCACAGGAGTGCACAAATGTCGGAATCATACGCTCGAATTGAAATCAGGGTGAAAATGGCGAAAATTGAAATCAATACAAAGTAAATCTAATAACAAGTTAAGGATTCATTGAAAAAATATAAGAGTAACTTTTCCGACCAAAATTCTGCTTCTTTTACTATGATGTTTACCCTCTTTTCTGATGAAGGCAAAAAAAAATAATATAAAGAAGTTAAAATTTTGGTTAATTTCCTTAAATGAATGATTTTTTATTTTGAATTTTCCAGATTTCTTTGGTATAGGTAGATGATCTGTATTCCCTTCAACGATTTATAATTTTATCTCTCCGGAAAGTGTGGACCTAACACTTGGAAACTCTGGGCTAGAGAGTACGTAGATATATCAAACTTATCACATATATAATCCAAAATCCCAAAATTACATATTTTCTAGGGAACCCAATGTATGGGATTAAGTACAGTAAATATTCACAGATGACTGCAGAAAAGACCTATAAAGAAATTCAATTCTATGTTAAAAATTTTGAAGTTTGAGAAAACCATGTAATCGGAGCTTCTGGTCACCGGCACCCAAGATTTATAAGATACACAGGTGACCTCATGCGCTACGTGACGTATCCAGAAGAAATTCGTACATATCTTCAGTTCAAACTGATTCAAATTTTAAAATTCTTCGTATGACGTATTTTTTTTTCTAATGAGACAACCTGTGTAATTTATAAACCTTGACCGGCACCTAGTGACCACGTCTGAAGGAAATTTAAGTTTGAAAAGAATTTAAAAAATCGTATGTACATAAAATTAGTATTAAAATATTCAGAACTTTTAAAAATGCAGTATTCCAGTGACGGAAATGTAATTTTCTTTAGTTTTTCCAAAAAAAAAAAATGCATAAAAGTAGATTTTAATAAACGTCAAAGTAATTATTAACCTCATTTGCTTACAAATACGCATGTGCATTAGAACAAGTAGATATCTACTTGAATCATATTTGAAAAACCCCGGCAATTTCTATATGAAAACTGTTAATTGAGAATTATTAAAAATTTGGTCGTTTTTGATTTGATTTTCGCTAATAAATTGGGCCATAATGGTTCTGATCTACGCTGTCGTGGTTGATCCAGGGGAATTTATTCAATATTTGGTGGTTAATTCACTTCAAATATCTTCTAATATTTACTTTAGTGCTAAATTTTATAAGGACCGGCCGATTTATTCACGAATTCAATTAAAAACTGTACAGAAAGTTTCATTTTTGCTACCGGAATATGGCCTTTTAATACTTATTGTATGGATCAATGATTTTTTTTGAGAAAAGCCTCTATTTTCTAATGGTTTAAAGGATTTTTTTTAAATTTTCCAAATTATTTTGAGGCGCATATTGGCGTTGAAAAGAATAATGTATGGATGATCTGTTTTCCGTTCAACGATTAGACCAGTGTTTCCCAAAAAATTTTCGCTATAACTTCACTTTTCGGCAAGATGTGGGCCCTAACACTTGGAAACTCTGGGTTAGAGAATACATAGGTATATCAAACTTATCACATATATTATCCAAAATCCCAAGATTACATATTTTTTAAAGAACCCAATGTATGGGATTAAGTAGAGTAAAAATTCACAGATGACTGCAGGAAAGAATTATATAAAAATTCAATTCTGTGTTAAAAATTTTGGCGTTTGGGAAAACCACGTAATCACAGCTTCTGGTCACCAGGGCCTGGTGACCACGCCTGAAGGAAATTTGAGTTTGAAAAGAATTGAATAATCGTATGTCCATAAAATTAGTATTAAAATATTCGGAACATTTAAAAATTCAATATTCCGGTGACGGAAATATAATTTTCTTTAGTGTTTCCAAAAGAAAAAAGCATAAATGTATACTAGGATGGTCCTTAATAAGGTTATTTTCAAATTTCTTTGCTCTCAGGGGCTCCAATGCTTCCAAATTGATAACAAAAAAATCCCTGAAAATTTGAGCTCATAATATTAACTCTAAGATAGTGCACATGCCAATCTAAGTTTCCTATGGAAATAACATAGGAAAAATTACTTTTGTTGTTTATAATAACTTATAACTTGGGACCGAATAAATTAAAAATTATAAATCATATATATTTTCATAGAGAAATTAACACGCTACAAAAAAGGTTTCTTATAATTTTTCCATTAGTCTATTGGTTTAAAAGTTATTCAACGTCAAATTTTCATTTTCATATTATTATTAATATTATCGAGTAAATTATTATATTATTAAATATTTGTTGTTAATATTTTATTTATGATTAATTATATTGTGATTGATATGTTCCACTATTGCAGATTTTCGAGTATCAGCATAATATCGCTTATATTCTTTATATTTTTATTCTTATGTTCTTTATATTCTTATAAATATTGTATTTGCGTATTTTAATCATAAATACAATATTAACAACAAATATTTAATAATATAATAATTTACTCGATAATAATAATAAAAAGCCTTGATAATATTAATAATAATATGAAAATGAAACTTTGACGTTTAATAACTTTTAAACCAATAGACTAATGGAAAAATTATAAAAGACATTTTTTGTAGAGCGTTAAATTCTCTATGAAAATATGATTTATAATTTTTAATTTATTCGTTCCCAAGTTATCAGTTATTATAAACAACAAAAGTAATTTTTCCTATGTTATTTCCATTAAGGACCATCCTATTGTATACTTCAATAAACGTCAAAATAATTATTAACCTCATTTACTTACAAATACGCATGTGCGTTAGAACAAGTAGATATCTACTTGAATCATATTTGAAAAAGCCCGGCAATATCTATATGAAACTGTTAATTGAGAAATATTGAAAATTTGGTCGTTTTTGATTCGATTTCCGTGAATAAATTGGGCCATAATGGTTCTGATCCTCGCTGTCGTGGTTGATCCAGGGGAATATATTCGATATTTGGTTGTTAATTCACTTCAAACATCTTCTAATATCTTCTTTAGTGCTAAATTTTATTAGGGCCGGCTAATGTATTCGCGAATTGAAGTAATAACTGTAAAGAAAGTTACATTTTTGCCACGGGAATATTGCTTTTTTAACTGTTCTGAATATTTTAAAAACTAATTTATGGTATTAATTAAGAAAAAACTTTACACCTGCACCCATATACTTGAAGTTCATACTTACTCTACCTAATGCCATACATTTGGTTCCTTAGGAAATCAATAAGGTCTAGGGATTTGGAATAATAGGAGTTATATTACGGATAAAGTTCCTAATTTTGAATTTTTTTCTCTATTCAAAAAGGATACGATAAACAAAACCTGTTGTAGATCTTTCAATGAAGCATTTCTGCTCTCATTTCCCACTAGTTTTTCATCATCAGTACTTGCCAATTCGGAATTATCCACCTAACAAAGATGACCATAAAAAAAATCAAATTTACTCATTTTTTGTATTTTTTTCAGTTAAATACCTTTAAAATTGGCGGCGATTGCTTAGAGTTACGTGGATTTCTGCTATTTGGATCAAATTTTCGGCAATATTTTTCCAACTCAATGTCAATCCATGCTTGCATATTAACAAATACAGCCAAAAACAATAACGGCTCGTGCGATGTGGACATAAAAATTGTTGGTACTGCCAATGCTAAAAAAACATGAACAATTCGTTTCCGGTGTTGAACTGCACCGAAAAATGGCGAAACCACACTGCAAACTATAAAAAAATTGATATAAATCAATCCAGAAGAAGGGATTTATATTAACGTCAAGTATAAGTGGATAATTTTTAATAAATACTTGTCACAATTGCAGCCACACACTGTAAACTGGTCTGGACCATTTGTATCGTACGGGAAAAGTGCAACAACGTTGATGATATGCAGGCAAATGTGATGAAAAGCATTTGACATTGCAACAGAACCGTTGATTTGTTTCGCTTCTGATTTTCTCGATAAATAAAATACGGAGCTACGCCAAGCCAAACGACATTACTAACGGCACTGCACCAAAAAAAAATAAATTAAAATAACTTAACAAAAACGTCGCCAAACGATGAACTTGAAAGGGATAATTTTCAATTTTGGGGATTAAAAAACTTTTAAAAGTAAAGGATCTAGCTGGATCTTACCTTGTTTTCCACCAAACTTAATTTCACACCCCTATAATTCTTATAGTAAGGCAATAATGGAGGTGACAATCTTAAATGTAAATATTTTTTTTCTCAGTTTCTATTGAAGATATCTTTATGAAATTGAAACTATTCATGACTATCATTCAACTAATTGTTATATATTTTTTTTTGGGGTGGTTTTTTATATCAACCTTTATTATTACACCCCCAAAAAAAATATATTTTACATGTTAATTAGTTAGCTATCATATCTTAAAGCAGCCACCGCTTTAGGGGTGGGCAACCCGGGCGGGCGCCCGGGGCGGAAAATTTCAGGGGCGGCATTTTGTCATTTGATATACAATATGAACAAAAATATGGAAAAAATAGTTTTTAGTTAAAAAATATTTTTCCAAAAAATTAAAAAATTTGTGATATTAAAACTCTGTGTTTTTTCGACCCTGAAGGGGCGGCATTTTTTCATCTTGCCCAGGGCGGCAAATTTGCTAGAGCAGGACCTGTCTTAAAGTTAGGAAATGATTAAAAATTGGTGGAACATAGTTTAAAAAAATAAAAACTTAAGTATACGGCCTAGAGTCTAGACTGATTCAACAAAAATTATGAATTTTTTTTCTTAATTATATCGAAAATATTGTTGGGAATGACAAAAAAAAAATCCTGTGAAAGTTTAAGCTCTTAATATTAAGAGGTACCGCATCGCAAATTTCGATTTTCCATTTAAATAACATGGGAACAATATTCTCTTGCACTTTGGAATTTTATAGTTCACATTGGTGACAATATTTCGGAATAACCAAGGTATATTCTTGTAGAAAATTGAACGATCTACAAAAAAGGTCTCTGATAAGTTTTTGATATATTTATTCCTTCAAAAGTTATTCGAGGTCAAAGTTAAACTAAAGAGACATTTTAATATTTTCTCAAATTTCTGACGCAACCATCAATTTTATGAGAAAATTTTAAAGGAAATTTTTTTTAGAGCGCTTTTTTTCCTATAACTTATCGCTATAAAAGTTTTTGATTTTTTTCACAGGTCCTAAGTTATTTAATTAAAATAAAAAACATAATTTTTATCTTAAAATATAATAATTCAGGGAATTTTCAGTTTAATGCAAATTACTTAGGACCTGTGAAAAATATCAAAAACTTTTATAAAGATAAGTTGTAGGAAAAAAAGTGCTCTACAAAAAATATCCTACAAAATTTTCTCATAAAATTGATGGTTGCGTCAAAAAATTGAAAAAAATATTAAAACTTCTCTTTAGTTCAACTTTGAGCTCGAATAACTTTTGAAGGAATAAATATATCAAAAACTTGTACGAGACCTTTTTTGTAGATCGTTCAATTCTCTACCAGAATATACCTTGGTCATTCCGAAATATTGTCACCAACGTGTGCTATAAAATTCCAATATATTTCTAAAATATTTCTGGGAAGGTTACAGAAAGTGTGACACAGCGTGACAATGGGGGGAGGGGGTCAGAAAAAGCTTAATTTAGTGTGTCGTATTTTATGAACAACCGCTTTTAAAACGGCCCCGTTTATGGAAGTTTTCAATTTTTTTTTTGTTACGTAAATGATTGTACAATTATTGTAAGCTTATACGCTTGTTAAAAACAATATGGTGCAGGATTAAGGGACGGGAAGACAGAACGCAGAAAAAAAAATTGGTTTAATTATTATTTATTTCTGTCGGCAATGTTTAATGAATTTCTGTTGAAAAAAAATAATTACTCCGACTGTCATTTTTTTTCACTAATTTTCCCCAAAGTTCAACTAAAGAGAAATTTTAATATTTTTTCAATTTTTTGACACAACCATCAATTTTATGAGAAAAGTTTGTGTGAAAAAAATATCAACAACTTTTATGCAGATGAGTTATAGAAAAAAAAGTGCTCTACAAAAAATGTTCTTTAAAATTTTCTCATAAAATTGATGGTTGCGTCAAAAAATTGAAAAAAATATTAAAATTTCTCTTTAGTTCAACTTTGAGCTCGAATAACTTTTGAAGGAATAAATATATCAAAAACTTGTCGGAGACCTTTTTTGTAGATCGTTCAATTTTCTACAAGAATATATCTTGGTCATTCCGAAATATTGTCACCAACGTGAGCTATAAAATTCCAAAGTGCAAGAGAATATTGTTGCCATGTTATTTAAATGGAAAATCGAAATTTGCGATGCGGCACCTCCTGATATTAATATTAAGAGCTTAAACTTTCACAGGATTTTTTTTTTGTCATTCCCAACAATATTTTCGATATAATTAAGAAAAAAAAAATTGATCATTTTTTTTTTGAATCAGTCTAGGCCATATGGTATACTTCATAAATTTTTATTTTTTTAAAGTATGTTCCACCAATTTAATCATTTCATAACTTTAACGTATGATAGCTAACTAATTAACATATAAAATATATTTTTTTGGTAGGTGTTATTTTAAGGGTTGATATAAAAAACCACCCCCTAAAAATATATATAACAATTAGTTTAATGATAGTCATATATAGTTTTTAATTTCATGAAGATATCTTCAATAGAAACTGAGAAAAAAAAATATTTACATTAAAGATTGTCATCCCCATTATTGCCTTACTATAAGGGTAAGAGATGTAAGATTAAGTGTATGGCTTTTCAGCCGTGGACCGCCAAGGAAATCAAGCATAATACCAAGGACTCCTGAGTGAAAAAAAGATGCGTTTTTCGGACAATATTATTTTTTAGTATTCCTTCATTAAATTAAAAAAAAAAAACTTTTTCAAATGGGACCGCGGACCCTCAGGGGTCCGCGGACCACAGACTACTTTAACTATCCCTTTCATTTGACTCGTGTGACACCATTTTTGTATTAAATACTTCATAAATTTCACTGATTTCTTTTGACTAATTGGCGGCAAAAATGCCAGACTCAAAATCGCTGTGGCTGATAAAATCCATTGAATTATATTGTTGCGAGACT
Organism: Sisyra terminalis; assembly: GCA_958496175.1. NCBI lineage: Eukaryota > Metazoa > Arthropoda > Insecta > Neuroptera > Sisyridae > Sisyra > Sisyra terminalis. The sequence continues at coordinate 46,292,445 of OY292279.1, read as the reverse complement.
TTCCACTTTGATATGCGATTCCCACTTCCCAAAGGGTGAAGAAAATGATTGGTACACTTGGTTGAATATAGAAAAAAATACCCATAATCTAAAAATTATTATTGAGATAATTTTTTCGCAATTTTTAGAGGAACAACCGACTTACTAAAGCTTCCAACCCGACCAAAATCAATGCTATTTGTAGTAAATCGGCGAAAAAGTTTTGCCAAGTCAATTGTGAAGCCCACGCGTTGATGATTTGATTCCACGATTTATGTCGCAGAAGTAATCCGGCGAATAACACTTGCGGTAATAACCAAAATATTACAAACACATTAACTTCATCATAGACTTGAAGAAATAAAAGCAAATTTTCGGTAAAGCTTTTTGTAAAATTTTTAAATTACAATTCTTACCAAACACAAATATATAAATCGTCAATGCCATGGTCACATATTGGATCACATACAGAGCTCTTGCGGCAAACGTGCAACACTTTTCAAGTAGATCGAAAAAATCATTTCGCACCGAAACAATTGTACGTTTTGATCTACGAAAAATCGCTTCGAGCAAAATTGAAATCCAAAAATAGAAGGAAATTATCACCAAACCAAAAACTGTCGCTTTGTTGTACTGATCCATGTAATCGAAACCATTGAAAATGTTTGCAATAAGATAACGAATTAATTCTTCCTGAAATTGATAAATTTTGTCAAAATTTACCACTGATTTTTCTCATTAAATTACCGCCAAAGTAAAATTATTGCAGCAAATCATTTCGTCTATCAAATGAAAAGTTTTATCAACATTTTTCGTGACCAATGGCTTGAATGGCTTGTAAAAAAAATCACTCTTCTTTCGGCATTGTTTCGCCAAAAACAGTGCCAACAATTGCTTGGCATTTGTGTAGAGGGCAAATACTTTTTTCGATTGCGGTAAATCAAGAAAGTCCACCGGTAAAACACCCTACAAGATTACATGGAAATTAGTGAGAAATTCGATTGTTGAAATTGCAGAAAATACAAGGGATTGTCGTGGAATTTCTATTCCCAACAATGTGGAAATCAAAACTGTAACATCCACATTGTTGATGATTTTTGTTTGGTTGGGATTGTTTGTAATTCCCGCGCCCCAAGCAAAAATTGGCACATTGGTTTCATATACTGAATCCGACCCGTGGTTACTATTCAAACTATTTCCATGGTCCGCTGATAGTATAAACGTTGTGTCGTTATCATTCCCATAAAAATCGTTAATTTTTTCACTCAACAACTGCACCTGATGGTCGATCATCGGCAACGATTTGTTAACATATAAACTAAAATATACAAACATTTAGATTTTCAATTAATTGGTAAATATCTCAGTAAATAGTCTGCATACAATATATAGAATATATTGCGGTCCAATTTATGTAGTATAATATAATAAAACATACATAAATTCGAACAGAAATTCAAACAAAAATATTCGTGACGTATTTTCCAAATACGTATTTCGATTGCCAAGCAATCTTCTTCAGTGGCCATCAAGTAGTTTGGATCACTCCGTAACTGTTTCGTGATGTTCTTATTTGAAGAAGGTCTTTTTTCCTTTGGAATTGATGTATTTCTATTAGGATGATTTTTTTTTTGGCCCCATCATGAACTTTTGTTGGAAATACCAAAAAAAAAAAAAAATCCCTGAAAGTTTGGCCCTTAATATTAATTTTAAGTCCTCGACCAAGACGTGTAAAGATTTGCCATTGAAAATACACGGAAACTCTGATTTTTTATTTTTAAATTTCTATATCTCAGCGGCATTTCATGGGATCGCTTTTACCGAAGATGGTTTTTTCTCAGAATTAAACGCTCTACAAAAGTGCCCATTGCGACAAAGTCGTAACTCACACCGGTGAGGTAGTACGGGCCACTGAACCTGATTTTTCCATAAAATTCAAGGCTTAATATCTCGTTTAATATTGATCTTAGCGATTTGGTCTACATGACCTTTTTTGTAGGAAATAAAATTCTCTACAAGTTTTTCATTTATAATTTTTCCGTAGCTCTTGTTATTTACGAGATAAATGCAAAAAAACGCGAATTTTATGGAAAAATCAGGTTCAGTGGCCCGTACTACCTCACCGGTGTGAGTTACGACTTTGTCGCAATGGGCACTTTTGTAGATCGTTTAATTCTGAAAAAAAACCATCTTCGGTAAAAGCGATCCCATGAAATGCCGCTGAGATATAGAAATTTAAAAATAAAAAATCAGAGTTTCCGTGTATTTGCAATGGGAAATCTTTACACGTCTTGGTCGAGGACTTAAAATTAATATCAAGGGCTCAAACTTTCAGGGAATTTTTTTTTGGTATTCCCAACAAAATTTCATGATGGGACCAAAAAAAGTAAAAAAAAATCATCCTAATGATATATATGGCGATGATATCATGTAATAACATTACTGGTACCGCAACCTGCCTTACATTGATGCACCACTGGTTGCATAACCACTAACTATGTATTACATTTCCTATTACACAGACAGACAGACAGACAAAAGTTTTAAAAATGTTAAATTTGGAATAAGGGTCTCTTGAAAATTGGGTTCAAAATCGAAATTTACAGACAGACGTAAAAATTATACTTCAAAGAGGCATTTTTTTAGACTTTAAATTGAATTAACTGTACTTTCTGTCAGTTCAACTAAAAATATTTTTACAGATTATTTTCTAACTTTAAATTACCTTTCCAATGATATATAACTCACCTGTCTAGTATAAAAATTTTTGTTTTCATCCCTAGGGAATGCCTTTCCTTATTATTTTTAAGAAATGACAAGTAGCCTATCATGTGTGGGAAATTGTGTTGTATCTTACTACTAAATTTCATTAAATTTGGTTGTTCTGTTTTTGAGTTAAATCGAGACACACAGACAGACAGACAGACAAAAATGTTAAATTTGGAATTTGGGCTTCTTGAAACAAATATTTACTATAAAATTAATAGACAGACGTAAGAATTTTAAATATTAGTATAGAATATATCAGATTATACTATATAAATTGGACCGCAATATATTCTATATATTATATACACAGTATAACTGTTCAAAGTCAGCGAAAAAATAAAATTTTGATCAGTAAATAGCGCATATCTAAGGTGAAAAATTACTTTGAACGTATTCCGGAATTTTCTGCAATATGATCCATTCCAGGGAAGGAAAAATAAAATATTAATTTGTCTTTAAAAATGCAACTATCGTTTTTGTGTTTATAGTTGAAAAATTTCAAGGCGGACATGAATGAAATTGTGTCCAAATGCATGACATCGTACGGTGACTGAAGATCCAATTCTGTGTCATACTTTAACTCGAAAAAATCTATGTTATCTTTATCATTTGGTCCTTGAAAAAAAACTTTTTTAATTTCAGCAAATTCAGTGGAAATGAGATAATTGTACCACCCAGAAAGTATTCGATGACCTTATGATGGCCCCAGCCCCATGTATGACGAGCGTATGTGAAAACCGAGTCGAAGAATTTGGGATAGTAATGAAAAAGCACGAAAATTCCGCTGGGGTCTTCACGAATTCCGGCCAATAAACCGGCATGACCTATCCGAGATTCGGTTGGTGGTTCCATTTGAGCAATAGTCCAAGTTCCATTGGTCGTCAGTGTAGATCTAAAGTTTTTTTTGTGTTCCCTTTAAATCCTTAATCTAAAATGAAGAAATTTTTACCTTAAAAAAGGAATCTCGATTTCATCTTTCAGTTGCTTGGTGGCATTGGTTTCGAATGAGATATTTTTGGCTACAACATATGCAGAAAGATTGTCGATGATGAACACCACGACCCGTTTAGCCGGAGGCTCAAAACCATTCGAGTAGGACTCATTAACATGGGACAAAGGACTTTGATAGAACACCAAATTAATGCCTTCCAACACAATTAAATGTAGAATAAATCCAACGGCCAAAATATGCATTTTTACATTAACCGAAAATGAAAAATTTATTTCAAACACAATTTAATTTTTGATAATTATGTTTTATTTTTTTTTAGATTGCCGGGTAACAGGAAAATCAGGACCTTCTTAACATTAACACAAGAAAAATAGATATAAAAATTAAAAGATTTATTATTTGTATTTTAAGTATAATCACAAGTTACAATTTTACAGAAAGATCTATACATTGTATAAAAATATTATGGTGCATTTGTAAGCTTTCTTTTAAAATTTCGCGCTTCTTTTTCATTGGTTGTGAATTCAAAATGGCTATCTTTTGGATAATTCCCAATGATTTTTATTCTAATTACAATCAATCATCGCACGATTTATTCAACAACTTTTTTTTAATATTTCTTTCATTTTCTTCATAAATTTTACATTTATTTATTACGTTTTTGGAAAATGTCAAAATTTGATAAATGATAACAGTGCTATCTGGACTTAAGGAATAGTACTAAAAGGAAAAGAAATGAACGTATCTTATTTCAGATAGGAGGGAATAAGATAAACGATATAGAAATTTAAAAAAGAATTTTACTTTAATTGAAATTCCTTTATCAATATGTCAATTTTTTTGTCCACCAGAAAACTATTCGCAGTCGAATTAATGAAATGTAATTGAAACTGAATCTTTTTGGGATAGATATTTTTTATTTTAATAAAAATTGGCATGGCTACTAAAAAAAGAGATGGTTATAGAAAAAAACAATAAGAGTAGCAAAGATAGAAGAAAATTGAATTTTTCAATTTTTAATAGGTAACACTAGCGCCGTTTTATTGCAGCAAAACTACTAATAAAACCGAGAAAGTACTATTTGGCAAATGATAGAGAAGACTAAGATAGGAAATTTTAATTTTTCCGGCAATAATCATTTAGAAAGAAATGAACGTATCATATTTCAGTTAAGAGGAAATAAGATAAAAGATATTGAAATTTAAAAGTGACAATTTTTTCATAAAAATTTAAAAAATGAATTTTACTTTAATTGAAATTCGTTTATCATTATTTCTATTTTGGTGTGCCCATCTGGAATCTTTTTGGCATAGATATTTTTTATTTTAATCAAAATTGGCATGGCTACTAAAAAAAGAGATAGTTATAGAAAAAACCAATGAGAGTAGCAAAGATAGAAGAAAATTGAATTTTCAATTTTTGACACTAGCGCCATATCATTCCAGCCAAACTACTAATGAAACCGAGAAAGTACTATATGAAAAATGATAGCGAAGAATGAGATAGAAAATTTTAATTTTTCCGGCAATCATGTAGAAAGAAATGAACGTATTTTAATTCAGATAGGAGGGAATAAGATAAAAGACAGTAATTTAAAAATGATGTTTTTTTCATAAACGTTTAAAAAATAAATTTTAACTTTAATTGAAATTCATTTATTAATATTTTTGAAATTCCTTTATCAATATTTCAATTTTTTTGTCCATCAGAAAACTGTTCGCAGTCGAATTAATGAAATGTAATTGAAATTAAATGTTTTTGGGATAGATATTTTTTATTTTAATCAAAATTGGCATTGTTACTAAAAAAAGATAGTTATATCAACAAAACAATAAGAGGAGCAAAGATAGAAGAAAATTGAATTTTCAATTTTTGACAGATAACACTAGCGCCATATCATTCCACCAAAACTACTAGTAAAACCGAGAAAGTACTACTTGGCCAATGATTGAGAAGACTAAGATAGGAAATGTAAATTTTTCCGGCAATAATCGTTTAGAAAGAAATCAACGTATCTTATTTTAGATAAGAGGGAATTAGACAAACGATATTATAATTTAAAAATGACATTTTTTTTCATAAAAGTTTAAAAAATGAATTTTATTTAATTGAAATTCGTTTATCAATATTTTTATTTTAGTTAGTCCACCTGGAATCTTTTTGGCATAGATTTTTTTTTATTTTAATATTTAATCAAAATTGGCATGGCTACTAAAAAAGAGATAGTTCTAGAAAAAAACAATGAGAGTAGCAAAGATAGAAAAAAAATGTAGATAAATAACACTAGCGCCATATCATTCCAGAAAAACTACTAATAAAACCGAGAAAGAACTATTTGGGAAATGATAGAGAAGACTAAGATAGGAAATTTTAATTTTTCCGGCAATCATTTAGAAAGAAATGAACGTATTTTAATTCAGATAAGAGGGAAAAGATAAACGATATAGAAATTTAAAAAATGAATTTTACTTGAAATTCGATTATCAATATCTTTATTTTGGTTTGTCCATCGGGAATCTTTTTGGCATGGATTTTTTTTATTTTAATCAAAATTGGCATGGCTACTAGAAAAAGAGATAGTAATAGAAAAAAACAATAAGAGTTGGAAAGATAGAAGAAAATTGAATTTTTCAATTTTTAATAGGTAACACTAGCGCCGTTTTATTCCAGCAGATTTACTAATAAAACCGAGAAAGTACTATTTGGCAAATGATTCCAAAGACTGAGATAGAAAATTTTAATTTTTCTGGCAATAATTATTTAGAAAGAAATGAACGTATCTTAATTCAGATAAGAGGGAATAAGATCAACGGTATAGAAATTAAAAAATGACTATTTTTCATAAAATAAAGTTTAAAAAATGAATTTTATTATAATTGAAATTCATTTATCAATATTTTTATTTTGGATTGTCCACCTGAAATCTTTTTGGCACAGATATTTTTTATTTTAATCAAAATCGAATAGAAGAAAATTGAAATATTCAATTTTTGACAAATAACACTAGCGCCACATTTCTTTCCAACAAAACTACTAAGTAAACCGAGAAAGTACTATTTGGCAATTGATTGCGAAGACTGAGATAGGAAATTTAAATTTTTCCGGCAAAAATCATTTAGTAGTAAAAAATGAGAAATAGTCTATTTATTTTTTTACAGATATCAGATAATTGAGCACCATTGTGTTGGGACTTGAAATGTTTAAAAATTAAAATAAATATTTGGACGCGAATGCGTCGAATTTATATAAGTTTTTTTTTCCTTTTTCAAAGAGACAAAAATTTCATAAGCGCATCGTAGATCAATCGAGGATTGATGGTACCATCGGCCGTATATCGAACCCCCCGTAAACTTCCATCATCGTGACTAACCACCCCATACTCGCCGACAATGAAACCGTCCGACGTGCGCTCCTCGACCCGATACTTGCGGAAATTGCGTCCCTCCACCACATATCCCACTTTCTGATTATCCGGCGGCGGTGCCTCCTGCACCCCATGCGCCCGTCCATTACTCATCACACTAACCGCCTCGTCCACCTCGTAATTCTTCTCCGGCATGCCATAAACCATCCCCGGTACCACATACCCCTGCGGAGTACTTTCCTCAACTGCTTTCACATTGTACCCTTCGTCCACATCCCCATTGAGCAAATTTTTTGCATCGATATCCGAGTAAATTTCGCGTGGAATATACGTGGCCGTTTCCTCATTGATTCGCGGATATTTAACGCCATAGTTGTACAAACTATTTTTTAAATTTACAAGACTATTGGGAGAATATCGTGGACGTTCTATGGTCTCGGCCGTCCAATGCTTTTCGGTGTTGGGATTTTTACTTAGGTTTTGTATTACAGAGCTGAAAGAAACGGATCGTGGTTTGGTACTGTTTCTTCCTTGATCGTGGAATGTCACCGAGTGGTAGCTGGATTCTTGGGGCAGCGAATCACGAATATGTTTTTGAATTAAATAGTCTTCATTGGCACCGGATGGTACCACCACGGGTTTTGGTAGCGATGAATTTTGTAGGAGGACAACTTCATCGACTTGGTGCAACGTTGATTGGAGATCATTGTAATCAGTTTTATTTGATTCTAAAGTGGTTTTTGGAAGACTTTGCGAGGTTCCAATCGACGAAGAAACCCGGACTGATATCACTTTCATGTCTTCGGAAGTATGGCTAGTCGGAGTTGTTGTTTCCTCCGACGAATATGTCGACGGATAGTGAATATTGTAGGAATATAAACGACTGCTTCGCAAATTTCGAACGACCGATTCGTGCTGTTCACTGCTGTCGATGGTGAGGTCTTTTGGGCTGGTCGTGAGAGTGGGTGGTATCTTTGGATTGTGGTATCTTGTGTAAGATTTGTATTGGCGTTGATTTTCTTGCGTCGATAGTGGAGGACCTGACGTTGTGGTCGATCCGGCATTAGATGCATCAGTCATAAACAACGACAGGAATTCTTTTCCTGCAATTATGTCATTGATCGGAGTCGTTTTCCTTTGCGGCACCGGCAAACTCGTTACGATCCATTGGAACATGGTTTGTTCAAGAACCTGCAACGAAGAAAAAATTGTAGAAAATCATAACAAATCCGATTTTGAATTTCGCAAACATTGCTAATATCAGTCACATCAAATAAATCTATCCTTTATTGACCAATTACATTACGAAAGAATAGTCAATCAACATGAAATTAGTTGGTTATATCTACAATTTTTTGGTCAAATTATAGAATGGGGGAAATTTTTCAAGTTGGTATGTTTTGACATGTTTTCACGTGTTGACATCGACCGCCATATTTAAAATATTCAGAAGTAAACATTCAACGTGGAAATGAAAAAATTAACTGGAAATATTAAAAGGAATGGATATAATTCATGATCTTGTACCCAACAATAAAATAAAAGGCCAAAGTACAATAATAAACAATACTGGTATTCTGAAATTGATATAATTACTTAATATTTTATTATTTTTGGGAATAACCTCAAATTTTTTGCAGACATTTCCATAGAAGTTCTCGTCGGATAAATTTTTTTTCTCATATTTTTGATGAGTTTTTATGGCGAAGCCAAATCGACCAGTGAAAAATTGTCAAGCCATCTATCCAATGCTAGTAATTGGAGAAAATTTTAAATGAAACCTTTTTTTATTTTTAAATTTCATCGTTTTTTTAAGTTTCATATAATTGATGTACTAAATAATAAAATTTAATAAATCATAGTACCAATTATTCACATGGTTGGTCACAAACTTTCGAGGGTAAAACAAAGTATACCAGTACTCTTTTTTAACCAAAGATTAACCAAAATAGTGTGTATACAATATATAAAATATATTGCGGTCCAATTTATATAGTATAATATAATATCATAAAATAGACATAAATTTGAAAAGAAGATCAAACAAAAATATTCGTGACGTATTGACCAGATACGTATTTCGATTGCCAAGCAATCTTCTTCAGTGGTCATCAAGTAGTTTGGATCACTCCGTAACTGCTTTGTGATGATTCACGAATCATCACATTGCTTGGCAATCGAAGTACGTATTTGGGCAATACGTCACGAATATTTTTGTTTGAACTTTTGTCTATGGTTTGATTTTTATATATTACTATAATAAGTTATACTACATAAATTGAACCGACATATATTCTATATACTGTATACACAGTATAACTATTCAAAGTCAGCGAAAAAAACTTATTTTGATAACCAAAATAGGTTAAAATTAACGTATAAATGACTTGAATATTGACCATATGTACAAAGTCTAAATATTTAAAGCATAATTGGGAAGAAAAACGACAATATTTTATAAAAGCATGGGTACAAGTAGTTTTTGTACATACCACTAACTCAATTTCTTATTTTCTATTCTGTTTTTAATTCAATTCGCGAATAAATCAGCTGTGATTAATATGTAGCGGATAAAAGATTATTAACCAAAACTGAATTATTAACAAATTTGCGAATGGAAAAGTTCGTGAATTTTTGAAAAAAACGAAGTTGAGAGTAAGATGTTACCAGAGAGTGCCTTGTAGAAAAGGTACCTGAACGAAATCATGAATATTTTACTTAAATAAAACCTATTTACTTTACTGATTAAAAAAAAATGATCTATTTTTTTTTAATTATATCGAAAATATTGTTGGGAATGACAAAAAAAAATCCTGTGAAAGTTTAAGCTCTTAATATTAATATAAAGAGGTGCCGCATCGCAAATTTCGATTTCCCATTTCAAATAACATGGGAACAATATTCTCTTGAACTTTGTAATTTTATAGCTCACGTTGGTGACAATATTTCGGAATGACCAAAGTATATTCTTGTAGACAATTGAACGATCTACAAAAAAGGTCTTGAACAAGTTTTTGATATATTTATTCCTTCAAAAGTTATTCGAGGTCAAAGTTGAACTAAAGAGAAATTTTAATATTTTTTCAATTTTTTGGCGCAATCATTAATTTTATGAGAAAATTTTATAGGACATTTTTTGTGGAGCAGTTTTTTTTCTCTAACTTATCTCTGTAAAAAATTTTGATATTTTTCACAGGTCCTAAGTTATTTGCATTGAACTGAAAATTCACTAAATTATTATATTTTTAACATATTTTTTTTTTATTTTAATTAAATAACTTAGCACCTGTGAAAAATATCAAAAACTTTCATGGAGATAAGTTATAGGAAAAAAAGTGCTCTACAAAAAATGTCCTATAAAATTTTCTCATAAAATTGATGGTTGCGTCAAAAAATTGAAAAAATATTATAATTTCTCTTTAGTTCAACTTTGACCTCCAATATCTTTTGAAGGAATAAATATATCAAAAACTTGTCGGAGATCTTTTTTATAGATCGTTCAATTTTCTACAAGAATATACCTTGATCATTCCGAAGTATTGTCACCAAGGTGAGCTATAAAATTCCAAAGTGCAAGAGAGTATTGTTCCCATGTTATTTCAAATGGAAAATCGAAATTTGCGATGCGGCACCTTTTAACAGTAATATTAAGCTAAAACTTTCACAGGATTTTTTTTTTGTCATTCCCAACAATATTTTCGATATAATTAAAAAAAAATCATAATTTTTTTTGAATCTGTCTAATATATAAGTGATTTTAAATTCACTGGCCTCCACCTCTACTACCACATTTTTGGGACAATTCTTCAGTTGAATATAAGTACTTTGTACATTGACGGGAAATATGTTTTATCTAAAGAAAATTTCTGCAAAAATGATAAAGTTATTAGCAATAATTAGAAAAACACGAAGTCAATATTTCAGAATTCCGTATACCAGTTATTTTTTAATAGTTTACTTTGGCCTTTAGTTTTATTTTTTGGTATAAAATCATGAATTATATCCATTCCTTTTAATATTTCCAGCCAATGTTTATTTCTTTCAATTTCAAATATGACAGATATGTCAAAACGTGGTGAAAATAACGTTTTATTTTATAAACGAGTAAATAAGACGCAAAATTTTCCCCCCATGGATTCCCCTATCAAACCCATTTCTGGTACTTGTCTATTCTATAAAGGTTTGCGACTCAACTAATAAGGAGTAGGAAAATTTTTAGTAGGCGTTTTATCGTAATTAGAACAAAGGGTAAGTAGGTAACTGTTTTTCCAGGCATTTTAATTTTCAAAGATTTATGAATGGGAGGCTTTGGTTGTTGAAAACAAACATTAGTTGTTAATAAACAAGCATTGCACAATAGCGTATTAGTTATTTGGTCTCGTGCTGCTGTGAATATTGCATCTAATTTTTTTCGTTGAAGAAAAAAAATTTCAAAAGCAAAACCGAAAATGATTGGAGCACGCCAAATGATTGTTGTCAACATTTTGTTGGTGTTGGTATTATGTTCGATATTGGGCGGTGTGCAGGGGCAAGATGAGACCACTACGGTCAAGTCGGCAGCTGCCAATGTCCATTCACAAAGTCAATCAATCGTCTGGATGGCATTATTGGGATCAATTTGCGCCGTTGCCAACGTCTTACGGAAAAATTAACGTCCACGTGTTGCCGGAAGTAGAAAAAAAAAATTATGGTTCATTTTTGGTCCAATTGACATGCATTCGATTCATTTTCCTCTCTCTCTCTCTCTCTCCCCCCTTATTTTATAGTTATTTATTGCTCTTAAAGACATCAATTTTGTTCATGTTTTATCATTGTTTTTTTTTATTAATAAAATAAAATTGTCTTTTGTGTTCACCTTTCACCTTATTTGTCTATGGGGAGCACTTTAATATTTCTATGCATTACATAATTTTCTTTTTCCAATTAAAAGGTATAAAATTTTTCAATTGATATTTCAAAATTTTTATTTTGTAGGGACGGCTGTTGGAGAACTTCAAGGAGTTTTCCACATTCTGAAAACAACCGAGTGTAATTCAATAAATCTTGAATTTAAATTTGGTGACAATCAAAAATTAATTTATTTCTGGGTTGACCGAATCTAAGAGAGGAAAAACGTGAGAAAATTAAAAGCAAAATTATTAAGCTTTTTCCACTTTAATATATTTTTCTTTTTTTAGTTTCAAGAAGAAAATTTCCACTAACGTCAAAGACGTTACAATAATGAAATTTAAATCCAATTGTCGATGACAGTCAAATTCAAGTTTGGATCTAAGGAAAAATAAATTCATTATCTTTTTCTATCTGGTAATAACTCTTAATTCTGGGTCTTTCCTCGTCAACATTTAAACATTATTTATTGTTGTCAATTTTTTTTTAGTTCACCTCAAGAATATAAAGCCTCTGCAGTACAACCAAGGCGTGGACGCCTAATAAAGTAAAATTGTGGCGCCGTACTCTATAACCACATTGACAGACGAGGAATTTATTTAAAAATCGAAAGACCAGATATTTTGCATACAAATCTTTTCTTTTTTTTTTGTCGTTGTTGTTGTTAAGGCGAGAAAAAAGAAATCGAAATTATATGGCTGCTTGGTATTATTTAGAAAATGGATTATGTGAACAAATTTATTGCTTGCAATCGATAAATTGCATTCAGTTGCATCACTGTTGTGCGAAATTGTGGCATTGGTAAAATGTATGAAATCACTTAATCCCAAATCTCATAAATTATTTCTTCGTTTTAAACTTTCAATTTTTAGGGAGTCGCACGATAGAAACTGGAATAAGAAAATTTCAAATTTGACACTTTATTAAATGTGTACCCCAAAGTGGATTAAATGATAGCAAAATGACAAATAAGTGCTGAATAAGAAATAAACATTGGAAATTTAATATATGCAACCAGTAGCGGAACGGATTTACGATAATAAGTGTCTTGTTACACTAAAAAATGGGCGTAAAACTCATTTTTTGTAATAATATTGTAATATGGTATAAACAATTTCTTTCGAAAATTGAACGTCAATTATTCTGCATGAAATTTGCCTTTGAAGTACAAGTTGCACCCCAAATTTTGCCCGAAAAAAAAATCAATTTGTCAAAATATGAATCGTTTATTTTGAAAGTGAGTTAAGTCCATTTAAAGAACAATCCCTATAGTGTTATCATTTTCAATCATAGGAACATAAGATACTAAGGAGGAGGAGGGAATAATTGGCATTTTTGTTAAAATCAGTAGTTTCTGAAATCTTAGCAGTTAAATAATTAACATACTTTATTCTAGTAACAAGAAGAAGAATCACGTCCTTGAAATGGACTTACGCCACTTTCAAAATAAACTCTTTTTTTCATTTAAAATTGCTTTACAAAAATTGCATCAGGAAAACTATAAAATAAGCAAAAATTAGATAAATTTTAATTAAAATAAACAGCGTGGTCTGTTTTTAACACAATGGTGACAATGGTATTAGAAAAAAGAATGCTATATGTTAGTTTTCCTGATAGGAAATCAAATGAATTATTTGAAGAAATTTTTTTATTTTTTATATTAAAAACTTTTGGGCTTTTAAAGAATGGCAAGATGTGAAATCATGGACGGGAAATTTCCAAATTAAGGACGGGAAAGTCTAGTTTCCGTGACGACCAAATATGACAATGGATTCTTATAAAATTGACAAATATAATTCGAAAATTACGAATAATACAAAAAGTTTCGTTTCGCCGCAAAAGGGGGTTTTATTAAATTTGATTTCAAAATTATTTTTGAGGGTTTGTCTTTGAAAATTGTATTTAAATACGTTTGTTACTTAATAGGTAATCACATTTTATTATTTTGATCAATTTAAAAGGAATTATTAAAATGTAAAAACGGATTTTTAATATTAAAACGTAAAATTTGGTTTGGTTGAATAACAACAATTTTTTCCGGTCAGGGAATAATGAATAACAAACACAGAAGATGAAGTTGTTATTTTTAAAAGTAAATTTATTGAATCAAACAATTCTTTCATCATATAAATTATATTTGACTCGTTTATTTTGAAAGTGGCGTAAGTCAATTTTTCTTCTTGTAACTAGAACAAAGTATGTTTATTATTTAACTGCTAAGATTTCAGAAACTACTGATTTTAACAAAAACGCCAATTATTCCCTCCTTCTCCTTAGTATCTTATGTTCCAATGGTTAAAAATGATAAAACACTATAGGGATTGTTCTTGAAATGGACTTAACTCACTTTCAAAATAAACGGTTCCTATTTTGACAAATTGATTTTTTTTTCGGGCAAAATTTGGGGTGCAACTTGTACTTCAAAGGCAAATTTCATGCAGAATAATTGACGCTACATTTGCCGAAGAAAAATGTCATTTTTAACCATGGGAACATATGGTTAAAAATGACAATACTAGTAACTCTTACCTCACTTTCAAAATAAACGGTTCATACATTATAATTTGTGGTTTGCGATAATCTCAAATATTTAAAACCAAACAAGAAGTTGATCACAATGGTTTAAATTTAGCGAATCTATCAAACTGTAATAATACAAAACATAAAAAAGCAGATATTTTTCACTTGTAGATCCAAAGTATTTTACCTAAATGGACCAGCTCCTAAGAAAAAATTTAGCGAAACAATAAGGATCAGTGAAGGAATGTGTAAAGTTGTTCTAATATTAAAAAATTGGTAATTTTGTAAGTAAAAAATTAAAATCATACATTGTAAATTACGTTAATCTTATAGCATTCGTATTTTTTTTTAGATAATGAGTTTCCTGGACTTCCACGAATTAAAAATGGATACAATATATAAATTTACAAGAAATGCTTATAATAGAGATACAAAAAGATATTTTAATTCAAGAAGATTTAATTGGAATATACGAATTCCATAAATCTTTGTGTTTTTTATAGTTTTCGTACTACGATTTTCAACATAAAACGATTGGGAAACTTTTACGAATTAAAAATTATGCAATCGAATCATGTAAACACTTCTACATCCATACTTTTAAATACATTTATGGGGCACTCGAACCGTAAACATGCTAACATATCTTCTTTTAAATACTTGCATTTCTAGAATCATTACGAATTTTAAAATAAATAAATTGAGTCAATTTTTGTAGTTCTACATAAAAAAATGGGTTAACTTTTGTGATTTTAAAATCATACAACCTGAATTAAATAAACACCTTAGTATTCGTTCTTTTTAATACTGTGAAGTGTTTATATACATTAAATGTATCTCTTAATGAAAATAATGAGCAAACTTTTGCGAATTTAAAATCATATAACCCGAACCACGTAAGCATTTAAAATGAATTAAAAGTGTTGATGCATTTTAATGTTATTCTAAATGAAAAAATTGATAAATTATTCAAATATCCAATATATGCATTATCCAAACTTTTAGGTACTTACATTTCTACAACTCTTGCAAATTTATAGTTAATAATTAAAAACGAACACTTCTTAAACTTTCATGTATTAAAATGAATAAAATCGTATCACTGACGAGCTACGTTAGTTGAAGATTATTTAATTCAGAAAGTATTTGATTCCCAATGATTTGAGTACATAAATTGGGGAACCTTTGCTTTGGAAATTTTAAACTATGTAAAACCGGTAGCACTCGTATTTTGAGATATAATCAGTGGCGTAGCAATTTAGGGGCTAGGCGGGGCAGTGCCCCGGGGCTCTCGAATCCTTACCAGAAATCTCGATCGAACTGAACTTTTGGAAATTCAATTGGAAGTTCACCAATTATTTACGGAAATAATGAGCAAATATGGAGTGCAAGAATGCGACCTAACGGAAATATTTACAGCAATTTTATTATTCTTTACAATTCCTGTCACTTCTACAGTAGCTGAAAGGTCATTTAGCAAATTAAAAAAAATAAAAAATTATCTAAGAAATAATATGGGCCAAATTTGACTCCGATATTTATGGCTAATAGCCATTGAAAACCAAACTACACCAAGCCTGGATTTAAACCAAGTCATTGATACTTTTGCGAAAATTAAAGCTTGTAAATATAATTGTAATTTAGTCGGTTGGTAGGGCAGATCTTTAAATAATAAACCCTTGAATTTTCTCTATTTCGTGTTTATTAGCCAAACCTACACCAAGTATTAATTGTAATTTATGTTGGTACTGTTTAATATTTTTATTACCTTAAGCTTAAGTAGCTTAGCATTTTTAAAGTATTTGTGTATTTGATAAAACCTATTCAGTTTACATAGCAGTGGGGCCCCATTTTTAAATTTGCCCCAGGGCCCTTGATTACCTAGCTACACCACTGGATATAATGCTTATAAATAAGCATAAAGTAATAAAAATTTGTAGAAATAACTACTCATGCCAAATTGATAATTCTGGAGGAGCAACGGAGACAAGTGTGTAGATTTATCACTGGTGGGACAAAAATCTTTTCAAAGATTTCTGAGTTTTCCGATTGATTTATGAATCAGGTAATTTCGGATTTCTATCACTAACAAATATATTTACTTCTTGCTTTTGATTTTAGGAAAGAAAAAAATGATTGTGACTTCTACTGAAGACTCCTATGATGGCGATATTGTCTTTGTAACCATAGCAAAAGATGAAGAAAAAAAATGGTTGGAAAAATAGTAAAGTATTGAGAATAAATCTCAAATTACTGCTGGAGATATCATTGGAGATCATGTTTTATTGTTTGGTTGCGTGAGACTGAGTGGCCAGTCGTGTCGTGGTCACTGAACGTGAAGGACGTTCAATGCCTCATTTCAGTCTATGTACAATGTACACCTATACATATGTAATATGCATTTATGTGCAATTGTTGGCTGAAGTGCAGAAAAGCAAAGACCACCACTTGCTGAAGACATGACAATTTCCTCTTAACACAACAAATCCTGGCCATTTGATTTGTCTGACTTTACCTTGTTAAACCGGAAATGTATCCGAGACATGTACATAAAATAAAACAAGGAACAATTCCACTTTTAAAACAATCAAGATAATAACCACATATAGATATTCTCCAGAAAATATTTTCCAGTATAAAATGTCATAATAACATTTAAATTAATATAATCTAATTAAAAAAATGTATAAATATTTATAAGACAAATTTGTAGCCGTTGAAAAAAAGTGTCAAATTTAACACTGTGGATACAAGAGGAAAGAGATTTATGCGAATTGATTAAAGTGAAATTATTGATTATTTATGAGAGTACTCAGCTCTCTCGGAAGTATTTTTATTTATAAATGCAAAAAAAAAGAGGCAATAAATAATGGTTAATCTCTTGCATTCTTAAAATACCAAACACAATATTTATTTGTATGCGGCCTTCGATTTTGTCTCTCGTTCAGTATTACATTTTTATGCATTCATTAATTGCATTATGTTGGCATTAATATGCATAAAATTGTTATAAATTGATTATTGCAAATACTCCCAATATAATTACTATGCTAACATCGAGAAATATTTGACATTTTCAGGTCTCAATTGATGATACATAAATACTGTAAAAAGGTAAAATTAATACAACAAATACGTAAATGATTGACTAATAACATTTTCTTTTTAGATCAAATCCAGTGGCGAAAGATTCAAAAATTGATAAATCTTTTTACATATTCAAAAAAAAAATCAATTTGAATTAATAAAACATAATTCCTGATTCGCTTGCCATATTTAATAGTTGAACTTGACCTTTATGGAACGAACCAGAAGAAAAAAAATGATTCATAATTTACACAAAAAGTAGCAACGATAATAAATATTTCAGTCATTACATTATAAATAATATTCGAAATCCTTTTTGTTACTATAACATTACCAGAAAAGTTCTTTAGCTTTTCTACGTCATCCCACATTAATAATAATATCTCTGACATTTGAAAATCATGTTTAGATCTATCGAAAGAGTGGGTGGCGTTTTTAGATCATTAAAACCAAACAAGTGTGATCGAAAACGTCGCACTATCGAAATGAGAATCTAAAATACGAATTCGCCAATGATAAATTAAGTTAAACCATATTCTCGATTAGGATATACCTAAACGTAATTATTCGGTCAATGATCCACAGAATTTCGACGAGAAGCCATACAATAACTGATAAGAGGTCTGGTCTTAATTTTTTTCTAATATGTTTTAATGAAAATTTGTTGAAAAAAAAAGGTAATATGTTTGGCCATTAGCTTGTAATAAAAATGCAATTGATTCGTTCTAAGAATTGATAAGAAATTTGAAATTTAGATTATTGTTATGGGCGAAGCCTTGAGGAAATTGGTTCACGCGTTTGTCTTGTGATATTTCTTATATGTATGAATAATTAAATGTCTTTCTATTTATCGGAAAATGTCGATTAAATATTCTCATAGACAATCAAAGATGTTAAATTTTAGTAGAGATATGAACCTAATTTATCGATATCAACTCGTACTATGGCGGTAATTTTAATTTTTCAACTTAAAACGTCAATTTGGAATAAATTAATGCGTTTGTCTTGTGATATTTTAGTAAACAAAGATGTTTTAGTAAAGATATGAACCTAATTTAATGAATATTTCTATTTAAATAAGTTTTTTTTTCTATCATTTAAAATGAAAATGGTCTCTCAATTAAATTTTATCAATTATTTCATATTGAATTTTAATTTATACAGTATTACGTACGAATGAGTTTCACCCCCTCTAAAGTAAATCCTCCCTCTTTCTCCCTAGTTGCTTACGCAATAAATGAATGGTCCTTTAAAAAAAACAACTGTATGCCCTCAATATTTAAATAGGAATCGTAAAATTTGACATCAAATCATTTGTGACCCAATTAAAATTTGATGAAAGTCGTAGATTGCTTAAAAATGGAAGACTAGTGGCTACCCGTGAAATATTCATAGCCAACCCATAGTACGACAGGTGGCAAATGACAAAAATTGAATGAAATCAAAATGATAGTTGAATCCAATGACATTAAACGGTTAATTTAAATTTTTGGCAGTGTCTATAATATTTGATTTTTACTCACATTCGTGAGTAAAGTTAGTTTTTCCTGGATTGTCCTAGTATTCGATTGATTTTGTAAAAGAAATATTTTTTTTTTTGTGATTTTATTCAAAAAAATAATTAGTGCAGTGGTTCCCAACCCTATGCCCGGGCGGGCACCATACATTTATTTTTTTACTTCTGGTGGTATTTCTATAGCGGTGCTTTACACCTGTTGATAGAACCAGAAGAACCACTGATAATTTTTTAAATCTACTTTATGAAAAATATTAATTTTTAGTAACTAAACAGAGAAAGAAGAGGAAATATTTACATTGTTATCCTATGCCTTCCCCAAATTCGGCTCAGTTACCAAAATTTGTATGATTTTTTGAATTACTTGAATGCAATATTCGCCATGTCCTACTGTAAGTATACCAAATAAAAACCGTCCAACTGGCATTTTAGAATATGCTCCCGGGAGCACCAAGATTGAGGACCTCTGATTTAGGTCTAAAATTTAAAATCCTGTTAGTCTCGGATCCCACTGCAGAAAAGTGTAGTGATCGAGTTTATGCTACAAACCTAATTTTTACGCATATTTATCATCAGGAGAATAAAAATCTTCTAGGTTGCCTATCAAAATGTGACCGCTAGTATTTTTAATTGATTTTTCGTAAAAATTTAATTGATTTGTTTTTAAAATAATATATCGGTCCACTTCACGGCAATATATATAAAAACTTTGAAAAGTTAGGGTTGCCGTTACGCACTTGATCGCACCTCTTTTTACGTTCATAACGTACATTTATGATTTATATATCAAATTAAAGCTAATTTTTTTCTCATTTTTATGATATACGGTTGCTTAGTTAAATCTGGCCACAAATAAGGGTTGCTGGCTGCTAAAGATGGTAAATATTAAAAATAGAGGGAAAGAGAGCTAGCACAATTTGAAAAAAGAAAAAAAACTTGAAAAATATTTTGAAGTTTCTCAGTTGATAAAAACTAAAATTCGTGTAAATTTTCTCAAAAATCATAAATTAAATTGAAATTATTCGAATATCTCATCAAAAACTTTTAAAATCCGTACACATGAAAGTTTGATGGTGAACATCTTTTGAACGGTTAATTTAATCGCCAAAACATAAGAAACCATTTTTGTAGAGCAGTTAATTTCCAACAAAAATGTCTATTGCGCATTGTATAAGAGTCATTTACTGTCGAGTTATAAAATTCATAAACAAAAATGAAATTTGTCTTAAAACAATCAAAATTAAATCCTTAATATCTTTCAAATGGTGAGGCTTACGGAAAAAATATAGAATACCTTTTTTGTAGAGCATTAAATTTCCTAAGAAATTCTTTCAGAACATTTTTCTGTACAATCGATAAATGATGAGGTATGAAATTTTTTCTATTGGACTGAGAAAAAAATACAAAACTGCGATGCGGAGGATCTTCCTATTAAAATTAAGAGCTCATACTTGGTGAGAATTTTTTTCAGGTGTCTAGCACCCCATTTTTCCGTGTCACTTGTAAAAAAAAAAATAATCGATTTTTTTGACCCACATTAATTCAGAATATTTCATGTGTTTAATCAATTTAACATTTTCATGTGCCACGATAGCGAAGTATCGGTATAATGAATTTATTTATATCCAAATTTAGCATAGTTGACTCAGAAAAACAAATAACAGGCGTGGGATATTTAAATTCTTTTAAAATAATGAATGAAATATTCATATCAAATTCCAAATTTTTTTTTTTTTTTTTTTTGTTAATTAAAGTTGCCCTTTGACTTTTGCGCTTTGATTTACTAACCGCAGGTGTTTTATTTTTAATTAATTGATACAAATCAAATATTTTTTCCGTCCAATTAATTTCAAAAAAAAAAAAAAATCAATGTTTATCCACGCATTGAAATCACTGAATTTCAAATGTATCCCATTGGTGCTTTTGCGTTTCTTTTGTCTTAACAGTAAAAGTGAATGGTGTAAGAACATTGCCATCGTGAAAAAAAAAAAAAAAAAAAAAAAAACTATACAGATAAAACCATATAAAGCTTGTTTCGACCCTAACGATACCCATTGTCAGCCTTGTACTTCAATGTACAAAGACTGATAATTACATGTTTTCCAAAAGAACTAAAAAAATGTGCAACAAAACTTCAAATACCTGCAAGCTTTCTTACTTTTTTTTTTTATTAATTATGACCACATTGGCTACCTGTCGTTCAACTAAACTGCATATTTTATACAAACATTAAATATGCTTACATGAAAACGTAACAATTAAATACCTGCTGGCAATTTTTACAACAACATTGTTGCAATTCAAATAAATAACCTTTCTATTAAAACCTTTTGATAATTACAGTTTTAGTGTAATTTTTGCAAAGTTGGTATAAAACATGAACGAAATGCGCACCAAGCGGCAATTAATTCAAGTAAAAGTTTCAAGATGGATGCCAAATGGAAGTTGTGAAAATATAAAGGGTAAAAATTGTGCTTTTTTTGTATTTAAATTAAATTTTTAATGTTAATTACATAAACTTTTAATATTTAGGACATAGAAAATATTTTGTTGTCAACTAAAAGTTAAAAAGGCCATCAAAAATGCATAAATGCAAATTACTAAGTTGACCACGTGGTTTGTATTTTTTTAATAATCGAATTTTGAATTCAATAAAGGAATAAAAGGCTTTAATCATACAAATATTTTGCTATTAAAACGAAATTTTTAATGTAAGTATCGAAAAAATCAAATATATTAAATGGACAATGTTTTCAGCAGTATTTTTTTTTTTAGGTTCGATTGAGGTTATACCGTGGAACGGTAGTAGAAAAGAAATGGATCAAATCTAAAAAAAAATAATGATATATCGATAAATAATTGGTATTTAATGAATTTGAATGAATTTTTCTTTCAAACTCAAACGTATTTTCATGGGAAATGGTTATTTATAATACATAAAACTTTTACTTTGAAAATAGGTTAACGTATTGTCAAACCCAAAAGGTATATAAAACTTTAAAAGCTTTTGATTTTCTTAAGAAAAATGATACTTTAACTTTAAAATATTTAATATTTCAAATTTTAGACCGAAGAGGTTGAAAAAGATTAACTGAAGAATGGTCAGCATTGGTTTAAAACCAAAGGGTCTAGCAGGATTCACATGGCGAGTTGGCCCCCAAATGGGAACCTATGTCGAAACTTATGTTAAAATATCGGCTTCATATACAAACACATTTTATATACTTTTCGCGACCAAATTCCTCTTAGACCTTGAGATATGGGCAAAAATGTCCCACCCCAATGGCTATTTTTCAAAGTTATATATCTGAAAAACTAATTAAGCTAGAGAAGTGAAACCAACGCGAGGCTTTAGATTATTTTACAGAGTATATCATACATTTTTTTTTAAATTTTTAGAAAAAAACAATTATAAAAAAAAATCCAAAAATCAAATGAAATATTTTTTTTATGTGTTCCCTGAAAATGACAATCACGAAAAAAATGTATGTTATGCTTCTACATGAGCCCTATAACTCATAAAAATTGCGTGAAAAAATAGTTGGTGCAACACCTTGAAAAAAAAATTAAATGTGATTTACGCCTAATAGTATACATCGGTTTTATTTTTTTTCCGAAGTGTTTCACCAACTTTTTTTTCACCAAAACTTCAATAAAAGTAGGCCACATATAGGAGCAAAACATATATTATTTTCATAATTGTAAGTCTAAGAAAACATAGAAAAAAAAATTATTAGTTTTTTTGTTTTTCTATATTTACTCTTAAGATTATTACTTTCTAGATCAAAATAATTGATCCCAAAAGAAAAAAGAACAACAAGTTGTTCAATTTTTATTAAAACAAGAAAAAAAAATTATCGTCACTGTTATAATTTATTACAACTGGAATACCATGCGTCCCCAATTAATTGTGGGTACAAATTGACGGCATCTGAATTATTTGGTTTTCTACGTTTATCTTAGGATATTCATTGGCTCATACCAAAATTTTTACAGGTTCTACCTAAAGTGGGCGAATACATGAACTATCAAATAATATTTTAAAACAATGTGTAAAATAAGCATCTAATATCATTAGGGTAGAAGTAAAATCAAGACATATGTAGAAATAAATATACAATGATTATATTTCGAATGGTAAATATTGCAACAGTATTTTCCGTTATTCCTGTGATTCTCCAATAGAAACTTTACAGTGGGATATTATTCTCATGCAACAGCTTTTATTTGTTATTTTTCATATGAACAATCATTATCCAGAATTCTGCGAACTACGAGATACTAACTAAATTATTTTAGGTTCATAATATTCCATTTGTAATAAATTATAACAATGACGATAATTTTTTTTATTCTTCTTTTAATAAAAATTTAACACTAGTTGTTTTTTTTTCTTTTGGGATCAATTATTTTGATCTTGAAAGTAATCTTTAGAATAAATATAGAAAAACTATTATTTTTTTTATGTTTCCTTAGACTTACAATTATGAAAATAATATATGTTTTGCTTCTATATGTGGCCTATTTTTTTTTTTAAAGTTTTGGTGAAAAAAAAGTTGGTGAAACACTTCGGAAAAAAAAATAAAACCGATGTATACTATTAGGCGTAAATCACATTTCATTTTTTTTCAGAGTGTTGCACCAACTATTTTTTCACGCAACTTTTATGAGTTATAGTGCTCATGTAGAAGCATAAAATATATTTTTTTCGTGATTGTCATTTTGAGAGAACACATAAAAAAAAATATTTTATTTGTTTTTTGGATTTTTTTTGTATAATTTTTTTTTCTAAAAATTTCAAAAAAAATATGATACACTCTGTAAAATAATCTAAAGCCTCGCTTTGGTTTCACTTCTCTAGCTTAATTAGTTTTTCAGATATATAACTTTGAAAAATAGCCATTGGGGTGGGACATTTTTGCCCATATCTCAAGGTCTAAGAGGAATTTGGTCGCGAAAATGTGTTTGTATATCAAGCCGATATTTTAACATAAGTTTCGACATAGGTTCCTATTTGAGGGCCAACTTGTCATGTGGATCCTGCTAGACCCTTTCTCAAGAAATTGTTAATCTTTTATTATCTTTTTCTATCTGGTAATAACTCTTAATTCTTGGTCTTTCCTCGTCAACATTTAAACATTATTTATTATTGTTATAATTTTTTTTTAGTTGGTTCAACTCAAGAATATAAAGCCTTTGAATACAACCAAAGCGGGGACGCCTAATAAAGTAAAATTGTGGCGGAATAATAAAGTAAATTTGGTTCATATACTTTTGACAAGAACAGTATGCTTAAATTTTGATGGAAGGTAATGCGAACATTGAATGAATGAAGTTTTAAGAGTTTAGTTAAACTTTTGGCATGGTCTGTATTGAGTAATTAGATTAGTACGACTTAAAATCGTTTTATTTCATTAACAGTTTGTAAGTCAATGATAAATTTTTACTCAAAAATTAATGGAAATGCATTGAACTTGCGATTGTGAATATCACTTGAATCATTGAATTGGTATAGAAATAAACACTATAGACTACAGTAGCATAAAAATTTAGTATTGAAAAAGCATTGAATCATCAAGTGTTATACAAAAGTGTAATTATAGGTTTTATTTTTATAAATAGAATTTCAAATTCATCAATGGAATGTTAAAGATTGAAAAATACATTAATAACTGATTAATTTTATTTATTATTATTATTTTTTTTAGATAAAATTTGTAATTACATTACATCGACTTCTCAGAATTGAGACTTACTGTTGTCCGATCACAGTAACCAACTATTATTGATCATTTCACTAAAATGGAGCAGCCTTCAAACACAATGGATCCAACTACACGATCATATTCTTTAAACATATTATTATTATTATTTAATTGAAAGAAAAAAAATCCATTTTTCAATTATTTCAATCCGGAAAAAATCAAGGAATTTTTTCACTCTCGACACACGTGTAATTAAATTATTGTTTAGTAGTTACAATAGTTTATAGATTAATTGTAACAAAGAAAATGAATGAGCGTTAATTATTTTCTGTGTTAATTGCAACAGCTTAAACAACAAACGTTGGTGATCAATTAATATTATTTGTTTTTCTATAAATAGAAGCCACATTTTCTTGTATATTAATCATTTTGTATGGTTTGTGATTACTTAATTGTTTAAATGAAAGAATTTTATGTATGAAATGTACAAGTGTTGACGAAAATTGTAACGTTATAGTTATGTATTAGGGATTTAATTGAAATTGGAGATTAGTCCAATGAAAACATAGATTTTTAAGACAGAAAAAAAGGATTACAATTTTTGTCAATTTTGTACGTTTTTGTATTGCTCAATAATGGAATTACTGATTTAGATGAACTTTTAAATTGTATCGATAGCATTAGAGTAGTTGAAGCATAAAAATATCTATTTCTTAGTTTAAAAGAAATATCATTATATTTCGCTGGTGGTGCCATTCTTGAACCAATTGTAATTGCTTAAGGTTATCGAAACTATAAATCAAAAGTCTCAACTATTTAGACATATTTTATGAGAGAATTGTTGTAAAAATTGTAGAGATACTACGACTGTGGAACTATTTTTACTGTTAGGGGGCTTAAACAATTGGCCAAATTTGTTCCTGATACTTTAGATTCAAAGGCAATTTATAATAAAGCAAGTACAATAGATTATATTGGCGTCGGTCGAATAATAAACTGGCGTTTCTGCTATAAAGTGTCAAGGTCTAGCACGATTCTAGGCTGCCGATGTGAGCGACATTAACCGCTTTATTCTTCAACGGCCACGATTTTCTTTTAACGCCAACTCGCAGCTCAAACTACTACGGAAAAAATACATTTGCCACTCTTTCGGTACTATCTAATGCACATTTTAAATTCTCCCTTTATTTCTTTTTTTTTTTCGTAAGAAATCTTTAATGATTTCATTTGATTTTGCATCATACAAGTACCAGCGATGGAAAGAACAATTTCCATTGCATATTATCTGCAATGCATTGCGTCATTTTTACCTATGTATAGGTAAATATTGGCGAAATGAACTTTAGTTGTTGCATATGTAGACCACACCTGAGTGCTAGAATTTATACTTTGTCTGACTTTCAAGGGCGGCATTCCTAATCAATGGATGCCGAGTTTGTTGATTGTTATTATAGCTGTACGTAAATGAGTGCCTACTACAATTTCTGGCGATTATCGCTCATTGAAATCACCCCCGTTGGCCCGTTTTACCCCATTTACCACAGTCACGAAAGCTTTTTACGCAATTGGAACGTATCAAATATTTTTAACAAACTGTACAAAATATGTTTCTTTAGTTTTTATAGCGGTAAATTTATTTTTTTCTTTTATGTTTACGTCCATTAGAACAGGATGTCCAGCGTTCAGGGAAACCCGAAAAGTTGAGTCAGGGAAAAATTTAAGTCAATTTTTTCAAAATTTCTTCATAGTAAAATTATTATTTAAATTGAAACACCTAATAATTTGTCTGTAACATAAAAATTTCCATAACATTCCATAAAGTCAGGGAAAAATAGTTTGAAAAGTCAGGGAATATTCGTTAAAGCAAAAACTAGACGTCCTATAGAAGTAATGCAAATAATAGGTTTATGAATTTAATGCTTGGCGACCAATATTTCCCAACATTTTTATTTGAATTTTGAAAAATTTCAAAAATGGCGCCTCTAGTACCTAAAACTAAACAGAAATTGTGCAAAAATCTCAAAATGGTCGTCTAGTACTATAGTGAAGCCATAAATAATTAAGGTAAAAATATTTTTGTATTTATGTAATTTAAAACATTAATTTAACTTAATTTTTAGGAAACAATCGTACGATTCTACCAGTTGGGTCATTTTACAGCTTATTTTTATGGACATTTGTGGAGTCATTTTTAAATTTTGAGTCCTGAAGAAGTCAGAAATAACTGACGAAACGTTGGCGACAAAATAAACAATATTCCAAAAGAAGCTTCGTCTTTATTGCCCACAATTTAGTTATTATATGTAAAAAATATATTCCTTTAGTTTTTGGTAACGGCAAATTTAATTTTTCATAGTTATGGATCTCATTTGGTCTCTGTTATATTTACGCCTATTAGAACAGGATGTCCGAAAAGTTGAGTCAGGGAAAAATTTAAATCACTTTTTTTATAATTTCTTCATAGTAAAATTATTATTTAAATTGAAACACCTAATAATTTGTTTGTAACATAAAAATTTCCATAAAATATATCAAAGTCTTTAGCCGTGAAGTTTTTTATATACAAAGTCAGGGAAAAATAGTTTGAAAAGTCATGGAATATTCGTTGAAGCAAAAACTGGACATCCTATAGAAGAAATACAAATAAAATGCATTGTTTTATACTCTGTTTTATATTTAACGATAGATTTATAAATTTAATGCTTGTCGACCAATTTTTCCAACATTTTTATTTAAACTTCAAAAATGGTGCCCTTAGTACCTAAAAGTACACAGAGATTGCGTAAAAATCTCAAAATGGTCGTATAGTACTATAGTAAAGCCATAATTAATTGAGGTGAAAATATTTTTGTATTTATGTATTTTAAAACATTAATTTTCCCTAATTTTTTTAGAAATAATAGTACAAAACCCATATTTTTATTTGAATTTTGGAAAATTTCAAAAATGGCGCCTCTCTAGTACCTAAAAGTAAACAGAGATTGCGCAAAAATCGTAAAATGGCCGTATATTACATCCATAATTAATTGAGGTAAAAATATTTATGTTTTTATGTATTTAATATATTAATTTTTCTTAATTTTTAGGAAATAATGATATAAAACCCTTATATACCCAGAAATATAGCAGTTTCCAATTGAAAATATCTGGAAACGATCAAAAATTGACATCATTAAAACATGAAAATTTGAGGTTAGATATTTCAACTTTCAATAACTTTACCTCTAATTAAATTACGTTTAACGAATTTCTAAGCTCATTTTCTTGGTTTTAGATCTCCAAATTTGTTCCGAGTATAATTTCAGTACTAAAATTCAATGAAATTTAAAACTTTTACGGAAAAAAATTTCCACGTGGTTTGGTATATACAGTATAATCTCACTAATCCGGTACGTCCAATAGTCCGGCACTTTCAGCCCACGCCTCCCTCGCCCCTCTATATCTATGTAGACAGTTATTCCCTCTATGGAATGCTTTATTTTATTCATTACCTAAGACTTTTCCACTATAATCCAGTGATCCAAATATTCCAATAATTCGGCACCCTCCGGTTTTTAATAGTGCCGGATTAGTGAGATTACACTGTACTTTTAAAATATGATTTTTAGCCAACAATTAAGTACATTTCTTGAGGATTTATAAATCTACTCTAACAATATAAAATATTCATCAAGCAGTTGTATGGGAGAGAAAAATTTCAGTGCAAGATTACAGCCTCGGGTTTGCGATGAATCTTATGAAACTTTAAGCTTTAGCAGCCCAAATATCAGCGATGCATTGAACCATTAGTATATTTGCATTTTCCTCTATTAAAAATGGATTGGAAATATCATGAAAATTATAGTTTTATCCTGATTGGGATTAAAGTTTCAAGATTATTTCAGCCCTAAATTCCTTAGATTTAAAAGTAGGCTGCTACTATTAAGGGTAAGCATATCAATTTTTAGTACGTTAGATTGACAATTTTTTAATTTCTATTACTTTTCTAGGTTTAGAGCTTCGAGGAATTGAACTTTAATCGGGAGCATTGACGCTGTAAGGTATAAAGCTTATTTCAAGCTCAGCAACCAACCCTTAAATTGGGTACGTTTTACTTGATAAATAAGCATTTTAAACAATGACCATTAAAATATTTTAAAAAATTCATTAGAAAATCACAATTGATCTATTTTGGTTTGATAAACTCAAGGCCATTGTTGATATGTTAAATTGTTTTTGAAAAGTAGTTTGGCTTTTAGTATATATTTTAATGACCAAATGAGTGTTTTTATTAGTTATACAAAGTTATGATTTCAGCGTTATGGTGAAGATATTGAAGTTGGCACTTACCAAAAGAAATAGAATGAGGACAGATGCTGATTTTGGGTTCATATCTGATCGACAAAATGGGATAGACGGGCGCTTCACAGCATCCTTGTGTCGAGAATTGGATGAAACATAATTGGAAAACGATGATTGAGAAAGTTTAACAGTCACTCATTGTTATCGATCGGGAAAATAGTAATATCGACATTCGTGGAGCAGTGAGGGGTTGGAATGCGCAATAACTAACTAATTAGAGAGGGTTGGTGGGCAGGTGGAAAATGTGCGGGAAATGAGAAGAAGTGAGAGATGGACGGTGGAACTGCACACACTGGAAAGTGTCTTGCTGGCGTTTGCACGGTTTCGGTTTCACTGACTGCGCTCGACGCATGCCGTCATCAGCTGATTGTCCGCTGCGCGAGCCACCCTCCGCACCACCCAAACACCACCCCACACTTGACCCGTGCACTGCTCGCACCAGTGGACAGCCAATGGACAGCATCATTAACGCCGACTTTATTATTGAAATGAAATGAAGAAGAAGAAGAAGAGGTAAATGGAGCCCAAAGGATTCACGGGAGGTTATTTACAACCAGCCACTCATTTCATTTCATTGCAAATTTTACCCTCCAACAAATTAATGGAATTTCGCTGGAATTTCAAGTTTTTTTTTGCTTTTTTTCAAGCCATGCACAATAAAAATCAACGGTAGAATCAATTACTGTATAAATAATTAGTAAATTCTTAATTGGCTAAATTGGCTGAATTTTATATGAAAAAAAAGAGTCTCAGGCCTTCAATTGTCCTGATAATTTCATCAAAATTCATTGAAATGTCATTGAAATGTTTTACATATTTTCCATATGAATCGATTAATATTATAAGTGCCTAAGTCATAACAATTGTTTAAAATCACCAAAAGTATTTTCAATGTTTTAAACTACAATAAGTAACTAATTTCCATGAAGCTTAAAGCGCTGAAATTTAGCACAAAGGGTCTATCAGGATCCACATGGCTAGTTGGCCCCCAAATAGGAAACTATGTCGAAATTTATGTTAAAATATCGGCTTGATATAAAAACACATTTTATGCACTTTTCGCGACCAAATTCCTCCTGGACCTTGAGATATGGGCAAAAATTTTCAAAGTTATATATCTCAAAAACTAATTAAGCTAGAGAAGTGAAACCAACGCGAGTTTTTCGATTATTTAAACAGAGTATATCTTATATTTTTTTGAAATTTTTAGAAAAAAAATTATACAAAAAAAATGCAAAAAACAAATGAAATATTTTTTTTTGTGTTCTCTGAAAATGACAATCACGAAAAAAATATATTTTATGCTTCTACATGAGCACTATAACTCATAAAAAGTGCATGAAAAAAAAGTTGGTGCAACACTTCGAAAAAAAAATAAAACCGAAGGATACTATTAGACGTAAATCACATTTTATTTTTTTTCAAGGTGTTGCACCAACTATTTTTTCACGCAATTTTTATGAGTAATAGTGCTCATGTAAAAGCATACAATATATTTTTTTCGTGATTGTCATTTTCAGAGAACACATAAAAAAAAATTAGTTCATTTGTTTTTTGGATTTTTTTTGGATAATTTATTTGGCCCCCAAATAAAAACATCTGCCGAAACTTATGTCAACATTTCGGCTTGCTATCCAAACACATTTTATATACTTTTCGCGAGTAAATTCCTCTTTAACCTGGAGATATGGAAAAAAATGTCCCACCCCCGCATGGCAATTTTTCAAAGTTATATATCTTAAAAACTACTTAAGCTAGAGAAGTAAAACCAACGCGAGACATTAGATTATTTTACAGAGTATATCATTTATTTTTTTGAAATTTTTAGAAAAAAAAAATATACAAAAAAAAATGCAAAAAACAAATGAAATAATTTTTTTTTATGTGTTCTCTGAAAATGACAATCACAAAAAAAATATATTTTATGCTTCTACATGAGCACTATAACTCATAAAAATTGCGTGAAAAAATAGTTGGTGCAACACTTCGAAAAAAAATAAAACCGAAGTATAGTAGTAGGCGTAAATTACATTTTTTTTTTCAAGGTGTTGCACCAACTATTTTTTTACGCAATTTTTATGAGTTATAGTGCTCATGTAGAAACTTGTCATTTTCAGAGAAGACATCAAAAAAAAAATTATTTAATTTATTTTTTGGATTTTTTTTGTATAATTTATTTGGCCCCCAAATAAAAACATCTGCCGAAACTTATGTCAACATTTCGGCTTGCTATCCAAACACATTTTATATACTTTTCGCGAGTAAATTCCTCTTTGACCTGGAGATATGGAGAAAAATGTCCCCCCGCATGGCTATTTTTCAAAGTTATATATATCAAAAACTAATTAAGCTAGAAAAGTGAAACCAACACGAGGTTTTAGATTATTCTACAGAGTATATCATATATTTTTTTGTGATTTTTAGAAAAAAAAATTGTATAAAAAAAATCCAAAAAACAAATGAAAAAAATTTTTTTTACGTGTTCTCTGAAAATGACAATCACGAAAAAAATATATTTTATGCTTCTACATGAGCACTAGAACTCAAAAAAATTGCGTGAAAAAATAGATGGTGCAACACTTTGAAAAAAAAAAATGTGATTTACGCCTAATAGTGTACCTCGGTTTTATTTTTTTTTCGAAGTGTTGCACCAACTTTTTTTTCACAAAACTTCCAATAAAAAATAGGCCACATATAGGAGCAAAACATATATTATTTTCATAACTGTAAGTCTAAGGAAACATAAAAAAAATTATTAGTTTTTTTTTCTATATTTACTCTTAAGATGATTACTTTCAAGAGTCAAAATAATTGGTCTCAAAAAAAAAAAAACAACTAGTGTTCAATTTTTATTAAAATAAAAATCCTGCTAGATCCTTTTCAGCATCTTTTACTAATATTGTTTTTTTTTCATTTTAGATTTACAAGGCTTAAATTGATTCATCGAAATAATATCAAACGATTTCTTCGAAGAACAACCAATAAACCACAAATTGATATTGCCATTAAGTAAATCCCAAATGAAATTACATTGAGCGAATGATTTAGTCATAATTTTTCCTGTGATAAATATGGAAAAATGGAACGGAAGTAGCGCAGACATATTAAGAAAACTATATGATATTGGACATTATTCATAACCATAATGAGACCATCAATCTCTAATTCAAATTAGTCAAGTGCTTATCATTTCGTAAAACACAAACATATCAGAAATAATTTGCAAAGATGTTACCCATTAAAAAGTGGAAAACCTTAAGGTTCCTACCATTGAAATGATCTGATTTATGATGTTAATACAATAATAATAATATATAAACATAGTTCAAACCAAAATATTCGTGACGTATTGCCCAGATACGTATTTAGATTGCCAAGCAATCTTCCACAGTGAATTGGGGGATCATCACAAAGCAGTTACGGAGTGATCCAAATTACTTGATGACCACTGAGGAAGATTGCTTGGCAATCGAAATACGTACCTAGGCAATACATCACGAATATTTTTATTTGAACTATGTTTATGGTATGATTTTAAAATATTATTATATCAGATTATACTATTTCAATTGGACCACAATATATTCTATATATTGTATACACAGTATAACTGTTCAAAGTCAGCGGAAAAAATCTTATTTTGACTAATTTATGATGTTTTTAAGAACGCCAATAGAAACGTATATAATGAATTAATTTATAAAAGACATAGGGAATTGAAAAGACGTACAAATTACGGGTAATTGCTTCGTTACTTTTTAAGTAAAAATCGTTTAAAATTGCAAGGCCAATTTTGCTGTTCAAATCTATTTATAATTTTTTCTACTCCTTATTTTCAATTATCATTGAGACTTACCTTTTGTTTGTTAATGTGATCTTCAATTATGAAAACACATTTTTTTTTTTCGTATTCATTTAATTTGTTCATTAATATTTTAGATAATGGACCAAAAAAATGAAATCATCTTGCCAAAGCTGGAGAAAGGATGAACTGTTAATTCTCTCTATAATGAAGTAATGCTTTAAATGGCAAGAAATCCAAACACCAAATATTTTTGTAACCGAAAGGCATGAAGCCTATTTCCAATGTCAATCAACAATTGGTAATAATTATGGAAACAGATTGTACTAATTGTAGTACTACAGGAAACTTCTTCGGGTAATTTTGTCTTATCGCGGCTTTTCTCAAAAAAAATCGTAGACACATAAAATTAGTCTTAAAATGTTCAGAACACTTAAACATGCAATATTCCGGTGGCGGAAATGTAACTTCTATTACAGTTTCTCCAAAATAAAGCCAAAAAAAATGCATTATAATAGACTTTAATAGACGCCAGAGTAATTATTAAACTCATTTACTTTCAAGTACGCATGTGCATTAGAACAAGCAGATAGAGCAGATATCTATTTGAAGCAAATTTGAAAAAGCCCGGCAATATCTATATGAAACTGTTAATTGAGAAATATTGAAAATTTGGTTGTTTTTGATTCTTGTTGGTTTGATTTTGATTCGATTTTCGCAAATAAATTGCGCCATAATGGTTATGATCCACGTTGTCTTGGTTGATCCAGGAGAATACCCGAAAATCGTTATATTTTTCATTATAAAGGATTGCTATAATGGAACTTTTAACGAATTAAAAATTAAATCTGGCGTAAAACAAAACTCGTGTTGTCTCGCAACGTAATATTATTGGTCTACCTTAAATGACCAAAGATTTAACAATAAAAAGATAAAAGGAACAAAATAAACATGGACTAATTTACTAAATAGAATTTTTTTCAACTATTAAATTTTTATTAGTAATTTATATACAAATAATTATATGACAACGTCCCATTTTCTATTCCGGTTTTAATTCAATTCGCGAATAAATTGACCCTCATAAAATTTAGCACTAAAGGAGAAATTAGAAGATGTTCGAGGTGAATTAACAAACCAAATATCGAATAAATTCGCGAATTGATTTAAAACACCATACAGTAACGTTAATAAAAACTATTTCTAACATAAAATTATGTAACCTGTTGGTTATTACTTCGTATCAGATATTTTACTGTAATTTGGTTAACTTTTACTTTCCCGGGCGCTTTGTCAAATTAAATTCATATTTGTTCTCTTTGTCATTTTTGCATCTCTTTGTTTTTATTGCACATGCGTATTTGTAAGCAAATGCGTTTAGCTGTTACTTTGACGTTTATTAAAGTCTACTATAATGACATTCTTTTTTAGACTTTTTTGTAATAATTGTCAAGAAAATTAGAGTTCCGCCACCTGAATATTGCATTTTTAAGTGTTCTGAACATTTTAAGACTAATTTTATGTACCTACGATTTTTTTTGAGAAAAGCCGCGATATGACAAAATTACCCTTCTTCGTACTGCTGATATAGTTAATAGATATTAAGGAGTTGAAGAGTACCAGGAAAATTTTGAGCTACAAATATATTAACTTTTATCATGGAATCTAGAAACAAATTAGTCATATGGAAATTTAGTCATATAAAAAACGTTAATGTGGAGAAAATTTACTCGTACAAGGGAGTAATTTATGGTTTGTAATAAATAAATGAGAGGGTTAAAGTCAAAGTGGTGTAAGTCAATTTCCAACAATTCTAACTTAAGTCTGAAAATATAATCAAGAAAGGCTAAACGATGAACTAAGTGACAACTTAAATGTTTTACTTGGAACTTAAAGATTTATCACAATAACTTTAGAAAAACGTTGTACTTTTCAAAATGAAGATTAATTGATTTACACCACTTTAATATTCTTATACGCGGCGTTTATTTTGAAAGTGAGTTAAGTCCATTTCAAGAACAATCCCTATAGTGTTATCATTTTTAACCATAGGAACTATGGAAGATATTAAGGAGGAGGAGGGAATAATTGGCGTTTTTGTTAAAATCAGTAATTTCTGAAAACTTAGCAGTTAAACAATTAACATACTTTGTTCTAGAAGAAGAATCATCATATAGACCGTCCTTGAAATGGACTTACGCCATTTTCAAATTAAACAAGTCATATATTACGATATTTTTTTGCACTTTGAACTAAACCTTTTGCAGGACCTGATTGAAATTCAATTGTGAGTCCTGACTACTGGGGAAATCGTATAATGATCCGCACCATAGTCGTACACCTATAAGGTTCTTAGTCAAATTTTTATAGATCAGAAGTCCCCAATCTTTTGTATGTCAGTTGAACAGTGGGCACCACACAAGGTTTATAAATTACACAGGTTGCTCCATTAGAAAAAAAAGTATGATGTCATACGAAGAATTTTGAAATTTGAATCAGTCTGAAGAAATATACGAATTTCTTCTGGAAACGTCACGTAGCGCATGAGGCCACCTGTGTATTTTGTAAACTTTGGGCACCACATACTAATGCTGGGGTTTCCAAAGTATTTCAATCAATCGACCCCTACGTTATTTCTACAATCCCTAATTGACCTCTATAAAAGTAATTTTCTGTTAATTAAATTAAAACTCAGTATTTAAGGTACTTAAGGTAGGCAGTTCATAAATACTTTTTTCACCCTAATAAATATACTTTAGGTACTAATAATAATTTATTTTTAGTTCAGAAACTGATATCAAGTTAACTACAAAACTGTTACTTAAAAAAATACGTATGCCACCAAATATGGGATACTTGTATATTTAAAATTGTTTTCCTTCGACCCTGCAATAATGTTAAATCGACCCCAAAGGGTCTAAGGTAACCGCTTTGGCATTCCATGCATTAGTAGGTAAACAATTCCAATTCAATAAAGAGTCAATAAACGTTTAGACCCGCGATTCCCAACATGGGGCATGGCAATATTTCCGTGGGTCATGGCCAGAATGTACACTCTTTGGTTGACTATACCAAAGACTATAGGGTAATTCAAAAATTAGTTAATAACAATAAATTGTTTTTCATTGTAGATACCAAGTTAATGGCTTTTTAAACGTGAAAAGCAAATTTAAATATCACAACGGGAGAATCAGGATTTTAGAAATGCTTAGATGGGGCATGGCCCTAAAATTCATTGGGAACCACTGGTCTAGACCCTTTTTTTCCAACGAAAGACATATACTTCACAGGAAAGCAATTTGATAATTAAGGGAAGTAATTCGAAAATATGTTGTGGCTAATATGGAATTTTGGTTGCAAGTTTGTATAGCTTTGTACAGTATTTATTTATAGTTAAACTTCTTTAACGTTAATTCATTTTACAATTTTTGGAAATTATGTATGTATTTTATAGGAGTTTAGAAAGCTTTAGATGGGGCATAACGTAAAAAAAAATTGGGAAACACTGGTCTAGATTGCCCATATCAAAACTTGAAACAGTGCAAATATTTCCTCCGGCTATGATTTTTACATTGCAATTCTTACATATGCAAGTTGTCATTTCATTTAGAAAAGCTTAGGTACCGCAATGTAAAACTTTTGAGCAATAATAAATTGACTCGTTTATTTTGAAAGTGACGTAAGTCCATTTATATGGTGATTCTTCTTGTGACTAGAACAAAGTATGTTAATTATTTAACTGCTGAGTTTCCATAAATTACTGATTTTAACAAAAACGCCAATTAGTCCCTCCTCCTTAGTATCTTCCATAATTCCTCTGGTTAAAAATAATAACACTATAGGGAATGTTCTTGAAATGGACTTAACTCACTTTCAAAACAAACGATTCAATTAATACTTTAGATAGTTTTAAATATATTTTAAATCGTTTAAAACATTTATAATTAAGCCAAGTATATGGCTTTTTCATTGTTGTGTCATTTTCGGTGTTGTGCGCATATGTTTGGTCAGATCTTAGTTGTCATTTGATTTATACGAAGTGAATATTTCGGTGATTAAATTTGTGAATTTTATATTAAAAAAATTGTGATTTTGGGTGAAAAACTTTTGAAAAGTGTTATTTAAGTGTTTGATTATCTCTACAAGACATTTGTTTGGTTCAAGTAAGTGAAAAATTGATATATTCTTCGATTAGTAAATCCCTTATATTGCATAACCTACATAAGATAGGGCTTGTGGAAAACTTGCAATGATTGCCGAAAAGTTTGGGAAATTGCCAGAAAATGTTAATTGTTAAGTCCGTGAATGGTTTTCTGGTCTTTAAACATAATTTTTTAAGTTATTTTTGGTATAATTTTTGTTGGCGTTAGTTGGGCATGGGTGCATTTTATGCAAGTTTTTGCATAATTTGTGATTGGTATAGGCTTTTGGAAAGTTCTTTGCAAGTTTCTAAAGTCATTTCCAGATATGTTTCAGTAGAATTTGCTGTAGGTTTAGTAAAAATTTGATCTGAAATAAACATTTTTATATTTGACAATTAAAACAATTGGACATCGTATATGTCGTTGACTTTTTGGTCAATCAAATTACAGATAGGTGGCGCAAAGCGTTCACGATGCAATTTAGTATGACGTAAAAACTGCATAGTTTAAAATTTGAATAAGAAATTCCCATTTTTTTCCTACGACACCTTCGATTTTTATCAACTGATAAATTTAAGGTCTTAATTTGTCATTTGACTTGACCAAATCTTCCAATTTTTTTCCCTTTTTTACATTCTTCTATATGGTTGGTTGGCGTGAAACATTCACTTTAAAATTCCTGAGCCCAAAAAAAAAAAGGAAAAAAAAAAAGTTTTTCAACAAAATAAATTAATTCTCAGCAGATAAGTCTTAACGAGTTACAAAATTTATATCTGTTTACAAGTTAAAATTACAATTTTTATTATGAGCAACACGATGCAGATAACTGCAGTCCGTCCATTGTTGCACCAATAAAGATGCGCTGCTGCAAGGCAATGGTGACACACGCAAATTTGCGGCGAAAAAAAAACGCCAATGCAATGCAATGCGATAAGATTATTATTGTTGCACACACTGTCTCGTGCAAAATTGGTCATTGTAAGAGCGGACATTATGGATTGTTATTGGCATTGGGTCTCGTGACTTTTTATACGAGTGGCGCCAAACCACACCATCTCATTTACCTGCATTCCATTTAAATTATAATAAAACATTTTAATGGAAAAAGTGGAGAGAAAAAAAAAAAAAAACATTAACTATATCCAATGAAATGATGATGATATTTGAAACATTCGAGATGCTCTTTTTTTTTCGTTCTTCATTCCATTCCTCATCGACAATAACATAAATAACATGCGACAGTAAAAATTGTTAAATGTTCTTCTTTTTTCTGTATTCATTTGTTCGTACGGTGTGAACTATTCACAGCTTGAATAAGTCCAATCAAAGAGATTATACCACTTTTGTTTTTTTTTTTGTTTTTGTTTTGGTTTTTTTGTTTTGAACTTTAGCATATAGCACTGGCTGGCAAGTCTTTGCTCTAGCGCTTTTAATTTGGGGGTTTTTGTAGTTTGTAAGTCATTTAATGGACAGTGACAGGTAAAAAGGTTAATTTATAGTTGCAATATTTTAAAATGCAATAAAATTGCTTGTCATTTCAAAAAGAAAAATTGGTTTTTGCCAGTCTGAAATTAAAAAAAAAAAAAATTTTTTTTGAAATTTACTTAATTTCATAAGGGAACATAAGGGTGAAACTATGGTCAACATATAGAATAGACAAGTACTAGAAATGGGTTGGCAGGAATGCATGGGGGAAATTTTTTTTAAGTTGGTATGCTTTTGAGTCTTTTTTACTCCTTTACAAAATAACATTATTTTCACCACATTTTGACATATCTATCATATTTGAAATTGAAATAAATACACATTTACTAGCAAATATTAAAAGGAATGGATATAATTCATGACTTTATTGTGTATACAATATATATAATATATTGCAGTCCAATTTATGTTTACCTTTCCAATGATATATGTATAACTCGCCTGTCTAAAGTAAAAACTTTTTGTTTCATCCCCAGG
Source organism: Sisyra terminalis (assembly GCA_958496175.1). NCBI lineage: Eukaryota > Metazoa > Arthropoda > Insecta > Neuroptera > Sisyridae > Sisyra > Sisyra terminalis. The sequence continues at coordinate 46,253,419 of OY292279.1, read as the reverse complement.
GAATACCTTCCCTTATTATTTTTAAGAAATAACAAGTAGCCTATCATGTGTGGGGAATTATGTTGTATCTTAATACTAAATTTCATTAAATTCGGTTGTTCCGTTCTTTAGTTAAATCGGGATATACAAACAGACAGACAGACAAAAATTTTAAAAATGTTAAATTTGGAATAAATATTTAATTAGGATAAATATTTGTTTCAAGTGGCCTTTATTCCAGATTTAACATTTTTAAAATTTTTGTCTGTCTGTCTGTATGTGTGTCCTGATTTAACTAAAGAACGGAACAACCAAATTTAATGAAATTTATCATTAAGATACAACACAATTTTCCACAGACTATAGGCTACTTATCATTCCAAAAAAATATAAAGGGAAGGTATTCTCTAGGGATGAAACAAAAACTTTTTACTGTAGACAGGCGAGTTATATATCATTGGAAAGGTAATTAAAAGTTAGAAAATAATCTGTAAAAATATTTTTAGTTGAACTGACAGAAAGCACAGATAATTCAATTTAAAGTGTAAAAAATTGCCTCTTTGAAATATAAACTTTTATACATATGAAACAAATAGTTAATGTTAACAGCATAATAGCTTAAGTATCTGACATTCTGGTGCTCCTAATTAAAAAGACTTGGGTTCGCACCTCACAGTAAACTTTTTTTTTACAAACTACTTTGTTTTTTTTTTTCAAAAGTTCGCGAACTTTTTCCATTCACAAATTTGTTAATAATTCACTTTTGGTTAATAATTGATCTTTTGTCCGCTACACATTAAATCACGGCTGATTTATTCGCGAATTGGCTTAAAAACAGAATAGAAAATAATAAATTGAGTTAGTGGTATGTTCAAAAGCTACTTGTACCCATGCTTTTATAAAATATTGTCGTTTTTCTTTCCAATTATGCTTTAAATATTTAGACTTTGTACATATGGTCAATATTCAATTCATTAATACGTTAATTTTAACCTATTTTGGTTAATTTTTGGTTAAAAAAAAGTACTGGTATACTTGCTTTTACCCTCGAAAATTTGTGACCAACCATTTGAATAATTGGTACTAAGATTTATTAAATGTTTTTATTTAGTACATCAGCTATAACTTAAAATATTTATAAACACGTATTTAAACTTAAAAAACAAAAAAAAATCATTTAAAATTTTCTCTAATTGCATTACATAAATGGCTTGACAATTTTTCACTGGTCGATTTGGCTTCGCCATAAAAACTCATCCAATAATATGAAAAAAAAAATTATCAGGTGAGAACTTCTATGGAAATGTCTGCAAAAAATTTGAGGTTTTTCACAAAAATAAAAAAAATATTAAGTAATTACATCAATTTTAGTATATCAGTATTGTTTATTATTTTATTTTGGCCTTTTATTTTATTTTTGGGTTCAAGATCATGAATTATATCCATTCCTTTTAATATTTCCTGTTAATTTTTATTTCCACGTGGAATTTTTACTTTTGAATATTTTAAACATGCCGGTAGATGGCAACACGTGATAAAAATAACAATATTTTGGATAAGTGCAAAAATATACCAACTTGAGAAAAAAAATCCCAGTACAGTTCTACCAACCCATTTCTAGTACTTGTCTATTCTATACTTTAAAAGTGTCACTAATAGATGTCACTACCTTTATAAATATCAATTTCATTAAAGGTTTAATTAAAGTTAAGGAAAAAAAAATGAGGAGATTTTTTTTTAATTTACGATAATGTACACATTTACCATAAAAATACTCAAGTAAACAGGTTTGCAATTTATTGCATTCAAACGATGCATTTTCTTTATCAAAAACGACCTTCTAACATACTTAATAATTTGTGAGATGTCTTCATTATTTTACCATTAAAACCGTTTTTTTTCGTCTTATTTCTTGAGACCCAAGTTTTTTATTAATAAATGTAAAATTGGAAAAAAAATGTAAAGATTTTTTTGATTATTGTAAGGTGCAAAGAATGCGCTGAGGTCACGGTTGGGTTCTTACAAAGGTCGGCAAGTGGAAAAACTTTTCGAATATCTTTCATTTTTTGATAAATAGGTCGTAAAAGTGATAAATATGTACATGTGAATGTAAATAACTAGTCTCATAATCTTTCAGTCGATATGCATGCCCATAATGTATAGACAACCAGTGGTACATATATGTACAAATGGTTGTCTAACGTCAAAACATGTATTTCTAATTTGAAAGTTTGAAATCACGAAGGCTTAATTGTTCAAAAAAAAAATTGATTTATCTTCGTAGAACATCTTGCTGATCTATATGCAAATTTTAAGGAAATATTATCAAATTAGAGTTAAAAAGGATGACTAACCTCTATTTTTTTTCCTTCGTATATAAGTGCATATTTCAAAGCCAACTAAAAGTTGATTCCAATTAGGATAGGCAAACAATGTTACACATATGTTACACTTTTTGAAAAGTTGCATTTTTTACATAAACATCCGAAGAGTCCAAATTTGAAACTTATAATTGTAATTTGGTTGAGAAATAGACATTTTTTTTATTACTTTCGGTTTCACTAACTTACACTAATAATTTCCCATTTTTCTAGAAATTAAAAAAGAAAAATTTTTTTTTTCAAATATTCGTAAATTGAAATTTTTCTTTGCTCAGAGCACAAATTTGTACACAACTCGTTACGAAAAGAGCACAAAATTACGTCGATACCATAACGGAGAACAAGTTTTCCTATTAAGTTTCATATGTTTAACGTTTATAAATGGAAATACAAGATAATATCGATACATAAGCAATTTACCTGAATTTAACGAAAGTGAAATTTTTCATTTTTCAACAATCACAAAATGACCGAAAATCTGATGTCATATTTTATTTTACCGTTACGCAATTTCCGTGTGTGTGTGTGTGTGTGTGTGTGTGTGTATTTTTCTTGCGGCTTTCGCCATTTCAATGTCAAATATTTTTGTGGAATAGTTTGGAAGATTGTAATTAGGGAAGAATTTGTGCCCTTAGCGATTCACAATCGCGGAAGTAAATCGATTTTTTTGAAAAGATTTGGAGAGGTGAAGAAAGAAATAATTAACTTTTTTTTTGGGATACAAAAAAGGTGATTTATGTTGTTAAACGGTTAGTTAAATTGCCGTATTTGTAACTTTTAATTAAATTTGAGAATATCATGATTATAAAGGCAAAAAAAAAAACGTTTTTTATGTGGTTAACTACAGAATTAATAAATTTTCATCACTTGTAAGTTTCTTATTGTTAAAATCAAATGCACATTGTATGCATACTAAGTTTATAATGCATCACTTTCAATTTCTTCTTTCATTCATTCTTAGTCATTGACCTCCATATTTATTCTAGAAATTTTGAGGAAAATTGCATTTTTTCCAAATGTTTTACAAAAAATATTTTTCGTAATCAAAAAATCAAAACATTTGTAAATTGTCAACATTGACTAGAAATGATTTTTTCGATCGATTAGCTATTGAGTAAAAAACCAAAAGTTCTTCGTGTATAAAATTAAAAACGCATTAATTGATTTCATTAACGTTCCACATATTTAATTTAATCAATTCGTGGTGTGGCACTTTTGAAATAATTTGCCAGAAAAATAAACCTGAAATCCATTGCACAACGTTTTTGATTTTAATATGATCGTAAAAATGCAAAAATTTCAGTGTTGAACTAATTTGAAACGTGTTAAATGTTATATGAAAGTATTTCAAAGTCAAAAGTTTTTGAATATTCGCGCCTCTTATCAAAAAAGTGCACAATTGGTGAACTTAGTGTACACTTGGTGTAAGAAATGGCGACTTGCCGGTGTGTAGTATACAAAATGCGCCATTGAACAAAAAAAATAGATTCAAAAATTTTGCCGTTGAACTTCCCTAATTTGTAAGGATAAACGAAAATTTTGAACTAAGTATTAACAATTTTATTGATTTTAAAGTTCTTTAACTCATTTTTAAATTTTTAGATAATGGAATAACCTACAATTTGCTAAAAATGTGATGAAATTGAACCACGTGGTCAAGACATTAAACCTTAAATGTATCGATTTTGGATCATAAAAAGTTTTTGAATATGCGCGCCTCTTTTCAAAAAAACTAAAAAGTGTACATTTGGTGTACTTAGTGTACACTTGGTGTAGGAAATGGCGACATGCCGGTGTGTAGTATACAAAATCTGCCATTAAACAGAAAAATCAGTTTCAAGAATTTTGCCTTTTAACTTCCCTAATTTTTCAAAGGATAAACGAAAATCTTGAATTAAGTATTAACAATTTAATCTTTTATTGATTTTAAAGTTCTTTAACTCATTTTTAAACTTTCAGATAATGGAATAACCTACAAATTGCTAAAAATGTGATGAGATTGAACCACGTGGTCAAATACCAAACCTTTTTTTGAAAAATCATTTGGAAGGCATTAAACCCTAAATGTATCAATTTTGGATCATATAGCCTTTTGCCTTAGTAATTAAATTTGAACACTTTCCGTACGTTTGATATATTTTATAATTGTAAGGAAAACAATATATAATTTTTACTTTTAGGTTAAAATTGGAATAACGATGATCATCCAGGATATAAGTGTAAAGAATCATTGAAATCGTATTGATTATTAATGATGCATTACTCAATGCAAAAATTTCAGTGTTGAACTAATTTGAAATGTGTTAAATGTTATATGAAAGTCAAAAGTTTTTGAATATTCGCGCCTCTTATCAAAAAAAAAACAAAAAAGTGCATATTTTGTGTACCTAGTGTACACTTGGTGTAAGAAATGGCGACCATGGCGACATGCCCGTGTGTAGTATACAAAATCCGCCATTGAACAAAAAAAATCAGGTTCAAGAATTTTGCCGTTGAACTTCCCTAATTTTTCAAAGAATAAACGAAAATCTTGAACTAAGTATTAATAGTTTTATCTTTTATTGATTTTAAAGTTCTTTAACTCATTTTTAAACTTTTAGATAATGGAATAACCTACAACTTGCTAAAAATGTGATGAGATTGAACCACGTGGTCAAGGCATTAAACCTTAAATGTATCGATTTTGGATCATAAAAAGTTTTTGAATATGCGCGCCTCTTTTCAAAAAACTAAAATGTGCATATTTGGTGTACTCAGTGTACACTTGGTGTAGGAAATGGCGACATGCCCGTGTGCAAGTTTTATAAAATACACAGGTGGCCTCATGGTGGCTACGTGATGGATACGTGACGTGTTCAGAAGAAATTTGTACATTTCTTCAGACTGATATCTTCAGTACATATCTTCGTATGACGTCATTTTTTTTTCTAATGGAACAACCTGTGTAATTTACAAACCTTGGCCCGTGTGTAGTTTACAAAATCCGCCATTGAACAGAAAAACTAGTTTCAAGAATTTTACCGTTGAAGTTCCCTAATTTTTTCAAAGGATAAACGAAAATTGTGAAATAAGTATTAACAATTTGATCTTTTATTGATTTTAAAGTTCTTTAACTCATTCTTAAACTTTTAGATAGTGGAATAACCTACAAATTGCTAAAAATGTGGTGAGATTAAACCACGTGGCCAAGTACCAAGCCTTTTTTTTTAAAAATGCAATTGAAAGGCATTAAACCTTAAATGTATTGATTTTGGATCATATAGCTTTTTGCCCTAGTAACTAAATTTGAAAACTTTCCGTACGTTTGATAAATTTTATGATTGTAAGGAAATAATATATAATTTTTGCTTCTAGGTTAAAATTGAATTAATGATGATCATCCCGAATATAAGTGCATTGCTCAACGAAAAAATATCGCCGTTTCTACCCTTTTTGAAACATTCTGAATTAATGAAATGCCCCAATTGATTAATAGGAAGAAGAACATTGCACAATACAGAGAAGTGAGCAAAAGTGCATCGGTAACATAGTGGAAATATGCAGGAAATGAATTCTTTGCTTTGCATGCATTGATTTGGCGGCGTTCGATTCCCATAACAAACATTTCGATGATAATCATTGGATGCCTATTAAAATTTTTGTCAATCAACGATGAGGTAATGCTTCAACGAAAGTGCCACAAGTGGCCCACGAAAGCAGCGGGGAAAAGAGGCTACTGAATTCTCGATTGATTCCATATATTCATGGCCGCCCGTGGAAAGACCTGAACCACTACCACCAAACGGCCACTACCGCCCCTTTTGCGCTCATTCGGTCATCATTGCATATAAATTCTGTTGACACTCTCATTGTCGAGTTTAATACCACCGATCATTTAAAAAACACACAGTAATCACCTGCAGAAAATTACGTTTAGTTTCATAATGACTTTCACTGTGCAGGTAAATTTCGTCATACGTTTTTCCCTATTGAAGTTAACTAACCATTTTTTTCTTTTAGTTTCTAGTGGTGCTTTTAGCATTTGTTTGTGGGTCCTTGGCTCAAAATCAATATCAACAAACAACACCGGTGCCAATTTTGAAACAAATCAATCGCCACAACGAAGATGGGTCGTACAGTTATGGATACGAAGGAGCTGATGGTTCTTTTAAAATCGAAAGTAAATATCCGGACGGACGAGTTTTTGGTAAATATGGTTATGTAGATGCTGAGGGAAAACTACGTGAAATTGAATATGGAGCTTCAAATCGAGGATTTGAGCCAGCCGGAACCGGAATTAATGTGCCTCCACCAACGATTCATGAGACCAACAATAACATTTCTCCGTTGGAACCAGGACAAGAAGATGATGGACAATATCGCGAAGATCCCAGCATTTACTACAAATCCGATCAATACAACAAAAGTCCAGTGAAATCATCCGCACCCACTGCATTTAAAACTCAATTCAATATTGCCCCACAACAACAACAAATTCAACCCCAACAATTCTACAATCCTCAACCGGTTGCCCAACAATACAACTATCAACCCCAACAATTCTATCGTCCAGCTCCTGTTGCTGTCGACCCAAACATTTTCCGTGGACATCCAGCAACCAATTTCGATGTCAACACCGGCTCGTATACAATCAATTATTCGGGCTAGAAATATGTTAGAAACTAACACAAAAGGTTTACAACAAATATTATAGTCATTATTATAAGTTGTCAGTCTAATATTAAGATTAATTTAATTTTTTTATGGTACAATTCCGTTATTTTTGCAAGAAAAATACTGTTGTGATATTATATCATAAATTTTTTTTATTGAAAAATAATTTTTATTTTCCTTTCAGTCGAATCCCCCGTCCAATTTATTTCCTCTTGAATTATTTAGACGTGAAATCAAGGAGAGCCAGAACAATGTTTACACTCGATACCCTACGCAAAAATATTAAAAATGCTTATGCGGAAAGAGATTTGACCTTTACGTCTTTGAAATTTGATTTATTATGGATGAATTAGTTTTGAGAGAAGAAAAAAAGTATTAAATGAAGAAAATAAGTATTGGTAATTTTTATTTTTATACAGTTATCCCTTGATATTTTACTGGGAAAATATGAAAACTTCTGTACTACGGATTGAATCGGTGTCGTTGATGGAATTTTTGCAAAATATATTTTAATATTTAGAATAGAAAAAAAAATGAGTCATCACAAGTGATTTAGTTTAACGCACATTTATAAACGTCTAAAACAGCGGCTCTCAACCCGTAGGCACGGGTTTTAAGATTCCTCAATCATATCAGTAGGCTAATTATGGCTTAATCTCCAGGAGTTTCATTTTTAATTTTGCCCAATCTCCTCGATTTACCCACAAAGGGTTTTTGGGATCACTAATTACGAATTTAAAGTCGATCATTCGCCCCAATTTATCTGGGAATAGATACGAACCTCATCTTCCGGAAATTATTTCATTTTTTTTTTTTTTGTAAAAGTAGCACTAAAAACATGAACGGGGATTTTTTAAGTCACTTATTACGAATATGATGTCCGTTAAGTTCATTAAGTCCGTAAGAACTAAACTTCTGGAATTTTTCGAATTTTCTTTATGCAAAATTATGTTTAAATATTTTCTTGGGGATTTTTGGGGTTATTAATTATGTACACTAGACTGATTAAAAAAAATGATGATTTTTTTTTCTTAATTATATCGAAAATCTTGTTGGGAATGGCAAAAAAAAAAAATCCTGTGAAAGTTTAAGCTGTTAATATTAATATTTAAGAGCTGCCGCATTGCAAATTTCGATTTTCCATTTAAATAACATGGGAACAATATTCTGTTGCACTTTGGAATTTTATAGCTCACGTTGGTGACGACAATATTTCGGAATGACCAAGATATATTCTTGTAGAAAATTGAACGATCTACAAAAAAGGTCTCGAACAAGTTTTTGATATATTTATTCCTTCAAAAGTTATTCGCGGTCAAAGATGAACTAAAGAGAAATTTTAATATTTTTTTAATTTTTTGACGCAACCATCAATTTTATGAGAAAATTTTATAGGACATTTTTTGTAGAGCACTTTTTTTCTATAACTTATTTCTACAAAAGATTTTGAGATTTTTTTTAATTTTAATTAAATAACTTAGAACCTGTGAAAAATACCAAAAACTTTTATAGAGATAAATTATAGAAAAAAAAATGCTCTACAAAAAATGTCCTACAAAATTTTCTCATAAAATTGATGGTTGCGTCAAAAAATTTAAAAAATATTAAAATTTCTCTCTAGTTGAACTTTGACCTCGAATAACTTTTGAAGGAATAAATATATCAAAAACTTGTTCGAGACCTTTTTTGTAGATCGTTCAATTTTCTACAAGAATATACCTTGGTCATTCCGAAATATTGTCACCAATGTGAACTATAAAATTCCAAAGGGCAAGAGAATATTGTTGCCATGTTATTTAAACGGAAAATCGAAATTTGGGATTCGTAACTTCTTAATATTAAGAGCTTAAACTTTAACAGGATTTTTTTTTGTCATTTCCAACAATATTTTCGATATAATTAAGAGAAAAAAAAATATTTTTTTTTTGAATCAGAATGTACACGATATCTATGGATACGTTGGGGTAGGTGTTAACTTTAGATTTATAATTAGTGATCCTTGAACTCCTGTATTAATGATTTTACACTTATTTTAAAGAAAAATAACTAAATAATCTCCCGGAAATGAAGTTCCTGGATCCCCAGATGCATTGAGGAATTTAATAAACTCAATATTAACTAAAAAATCGAATAAATAAATAAATGTGTATCCTTTCGTATATTTTTCTATAGAAGTAACTTGTTTGTATAGAATTAAAAGTGGTAACATATTAACTTGTCCTTTTTGTGTTAAATTGCCTCGTCTAATAAGTCCTATATCAAATCCTTTGCCTTTTTTTCAACTAATACCTGAAAAATTAATTTTAAATGGAAAATAAGATTGCCAAACTTTCCCTCATTTAACTATTCAATATAATTGTTTAGTTCAAGGTATTTTTTATACTTTGCCAAGCGATTTTAATTAATTTTTTCTCATAAAAATTATCATTTATTTGCAATTTTATTCTCTCATTTCAATAGTTTTATGTTTATCACTTCATTAGTGCAAAATATATTTAATTGTCTTGAACAATAAAAGTGTTGCTTCATTATAAAGACTTAGCTACCTTATATTTTTTTTTAATTTAATGTCCAAAACTAGTCCATTATTTATAAACGGATGGTCGACTTTTTTATTTTGTTAACATTGAACTTCAAAAAATACAAACAAGTTTTTGTCAAATGTTAAATTGTTTCAAATTTTGAAGAGCAAAAAAGATGAATTTTATATACAAAGAGCTACGCATTTGTTCTGTGTTTAAGGAATTATAAAAGTTATAACTTTTTTTTGTGGAAACCTTGAAGTTAAAGCAAAATTTTCATATGTATCTCATAAAATATTTTTTGTTTCAGACATGTGAAGAAAATTCGATTCTTTTGGAAAAATGAGACCTAATGAAAAAATGCCACTAGGGACAGTTTCACAATGAAAGTTTGGCTAGACCCTTTAAAATTTAATTGATACTAGGAAGTAATTAATGTTGGTAGCATATAATATTTTCATTTTGGTCATTGAAAATGGTGCTCTCCTTTCATAGTTGAGATCAGTATAATTAAATATTAATTAGTTGTGCAATTAGAGTAGCGGCAATATCTGATTGCGACAAAATTCTAAAGTGAGACTTGAAACTAACATTTCAACAGAACAAGCAAAATGATGGAAAGGACATAACTACGATCAAAGTGAACCACATATAAATATTACACTTTTATGTTGTCGGGTGTGGCCAACGTCTTGGACTCCAACCTGCCCAACATGGAAGAACCTTGGACATTCTTTTGTGAGTAACGTAATTGGATTCATAAAGACCGATTACCATAATTATTAGACTATCAATTCAATTCACTACTAACGGTTTACGTGCCACCATAATGACTCAAATCACTTTTGTGGTTTGCAGGAAAACTTTTCAGTACTCTTTCCTGATTTGAAATTAATTCTGAAGATCGTAAGGACATTTGAATTAATTCTTCATGTTCGACCAGACAGCTTGTGTTAAAGGAAAGTGAAACAATTTCTATCGAAAGTACGACACCACCCGATGGGTATCACATCCGCATACAAAACATCCAATTTGCTTTGGTGAATAAAATTAATGACTTCATTTTTTCTTTTTTTTTAGATTTAATTGGAAACAAATATGTATGATATTATTATGACTTTAGAAAAATCCCACGAGGGCCTTGTACCGTTTGCTCATGCACCGTATCACAAATATTTATTGAAATTATCCAGCGATTGAACGAACCAAAAAAAAAATTCAGTTATCAATTCGATTCGATATAGGTACATACCTAATATAAATGAAAGTTGTTATATTTCTTAAGTTTTTTTTCTTCTTCTTCGTCGTCGTCGTCGTCGTTGTGCTTCAACTCAACAATGAACACTCGTCGACCTTGACAATCACTCGATAATTTGATATTTTCTATATCAAATTGTTATAAATGTTTGTCCGCTCCAAGGTCGAACAGTTCATTATACTGTTGTCAAAGTTTGAGCGTATTTAATCGCCGGAAACGGATGAAAATCGAAACAAATTTGCGGCTAAAAAATGAATTGGTTATTTAATTGAAGAAAATGGTAAATGTTATTTGTTTTTCAATAATTTAGTTTGGGGAAAAACCTTTAAAAATTGATAATAAGGAAATGATGTTGTGTATGCAACCCGTTGTACACAAGAGTATGCAAAGTCTATACGTCATTCTTTTATTGTAGGTTCTATATTTTTTAGTTTTGTGTCTCTAAAAATTAAAAGTAAGTCTATGGGGGGCAAAGAAGTTACAACCCCCCCCCCCTCCTCAAGCAAATTTGGCCTAAAATACTAATTTTTAAATTAAATTTTATCAGGAAATCGTACAATTCAGAATAAATACAATTTTTATTGTTTACCGTAAAAAAATCAATCTTCAGTGGATTCAAGCCCCAATTTATTTCTTCGTTATCTTTTAAACTATTTTGCCTTAGTAATGTTAACCAGGGATTATTTTTTCTTTAACCAAACTATTATCGTAATGTTCGTTTATCAAGCTACGGATTACTGATAAGAGATATACGATTGGTATTTGTGCAATTTTTATAAATTGCTACGAAATTGTAGGTAATATGAAATTATGGGTTCAACAGTAAAATGCACCAACGTCAGAAAAAGCGATATATAAGTTGGTGCCGTAAACAATGATGTTTTTTTTTCAAGTTTGACCATTGTTATGCGTCAAAGTAATAGTAATCAAATAAATATTTATCTTAAATTATCACTAGTCAACAAAAACGCAATCCGGGGAGATTATAACTCCTCACCCTCCCTGGATCACCTTATGATCAAAAAATTACCCTTATTCAGGATCGTGTTTTATTTAACTCGTAGAAAAGGAGGAGGCTATTATATGAATAAACCTTAAAATTGCGAAGTATAGATACGAGGAGTCCGAATGTAATGTTGAAAAAATGAGATTAATTTGAGGTCCAGTACCGGTAGGATGCGTTACTATTTAAGATCCACTCATTTAAATCATTTCACGGGAAGTGTTGTTATTAAGGGGGCATCCATTAATTACGTGAGGCGTCTAAGGGGGGGAGCAAAATCTCACCCAATTTCCCATGGAGGAGAAGGTGGTCTCGACAAATATGTAATTCTTATAAACCGTTTTTTTTTAATAAAAATCTCACGTGATATTAGGAAAAGGGGTTGAGTAAAACCTCACGAAATCTTACCAAAGGGGGAGGGTGGGTCTAAAAATAGCTAAAATTGTCTCACGTAATTAATGGATGTCCCCTAGCTATTGTAAATTCCAATCTTGCATTGCATGATGGAAAATGTTAAGGTAATATATTAGGTGTTCCAATTCTGCAATGTATGATGGGAAATGTGTCAAGAGAGGGCGCCGCCACTAGTGAGTCTAGAGTACTAAATTTAATTGTGAGCCTAAAGGAACATAATTTCGGTTAGTTAGTGCCCTGGACACATTTTTAGCGACGCCATATTTGATACATTTCCCATCATGCCTTGCAGGATTGGAATACCTTGCCGTATACCAAGGTTTATAAAATACACAGGTTCGTACATATCTCCAGACTGATTCAAATTTCAAAATTCTTCGTATGACGTCATTTTTTTTTTTCTAATGGGGCCACCTGTGTAATTTATGAATCTTGGCCCTATACTACCTTAGGAAAATGTTACCACAAAATGTGGCGCCATCACAAGATTGTCTAAAGTACTAATATTTTAGTTACTTACATAAAGTACATAATGCCGGTTTAAGTTAGTACTGCAAATGCACTAATGGTGGCGCTATATCTTAGCACATTTCCCATCATACATTGCAAGATTTAAATAATTTCTTAATACCCCACCTAGTCCTACTATATTTGCGCTGCAAGTGACCAAAAAGAGAACTATGATCAAGGTCTGTTATTGGTGTACTAATCATATACCTTTCGAATTTCTTTTATCTAAATTTCGTGCTCAAAACAAACAATTATTAATATCAATAAAATCTGTAATAATTTCTGCCTAGAAATCCTTCATTGATATCAATTGTTTTCTTCGTTAATGTTAGCGTGCGTTTTAGCCGCCCGGGGCTAATCGAAAATTTGCCGCCCTCTATTTTAATTATTAGTCAAAACAATTTGTAAAAAAGTAAAATACAGGTAGCCCTCCACCACGTTTCGCTTTAATACTGTAACGTGACGTCTCAAAACTATATTGAGATGGCGTTTATTCATTCTTTTAATTTCTATTGGAAATAAATTACTACTTTCACACTTAACAATCACTTTTTTTATTACACTTGGCAAAAAAATCATTTAAATGACAATAATCACTTTTAAATCGAAATTACAATAAAAATCGCTTTGTTGTAATGGAAATTCAAATCTGAACTTCCGTACAGAATTGTCAACTGTCTTGAACTGAGCGCCTTATATACCCGCAACCCAACATTCTAGAATGTACTCCAATGTTCCATCACTTACTAGACGTTTCTAGAGCAATTTATAAGTGCATTCGCACTGGTGGGAGAGAGAAAGAAGTAACTCAGCCAATCGCGTGCCGGCATGACACAAAGAGAGAGACCGACTTTGTCCTTTTCTGTTACAATACGATAGGGGAATCGCAGAAAATTAGTTTAGCAATATTAAAAATTACTAAATCAAAGGCGAAGATTTTCTGGGTATGGTTATTGAGGACGTTCAATAAGACGTTAATAAACGTTGGCATTCGGAATTGTAGAACATATCGATTGTTAATATTTTAAAAATAAAAAAAATTTATAAAAGGGCTTAAACTTGTTTTTTTTTTGCAGACCCTTCCACTGAAAAAAGCCGTAATTTCAAAAGGACACTATAAAAGTTCTATATTGAGCGAACTGGTGTGAATTAGTGAACAAAGAGGGGAGAGTTCAACAAAGCGAGAAGAAAACAGTTCTGAAAATGAAAAATGTGATATTTTCACCAAAAAAAAAACGTTCTAAGGTGATGGTTTAGTTCAAGAACCAATTTCTTTTAGTATTAACTCCAAGTTTTATAAAACACGACATTTTCGAGAGGAATATAGTTTTTCTGAAAGTAAAATCTTTTATATAATTATTAATGTCAATATGCCGCCCGAGGCCATTGTCTCTCCTGCACCTCTTGGCTACTGAAAATATTTCTGGTCTTTTCCACTCTGAAGTTTGTCCATTATGATCCAAAGTTGGTAATACTAGAACAATTGGTATCACTTGCTGTTGATGTGGCAACTACTTCATTACTAATAAATAGCGGTGAATTCAAACACTTTGATTGATATTGATTTATAATTGTTTATTTTTGTAACATTCAATTAATTCAAAGCACATAAATGACAATGTTAAATTAGTTGTAGTTAATAGTAGAAAACAGCAAATTGTGGATTTTTGCGTGTGAGATTAGAAATTTTTTCATGAATTTTTCATTCGATTCGAATTAGAATTTTGTGCATGAATGTCCAGACGTTGTCGTCGGCCGGTCAAATCAATGTCAGACGCTACTGAAAATCAATCAAATGGTTTCCACTGAAGAGATTGGGTGAGACATTTCAGTGAAAGGAATTTCTTTGGGAATTATTTGTCTTTGTTTTCTCTAACGCCTGTTAAATACGTGTCAAGTCCACACGTACATAATACCCGATAGATCAATTGTTCAATATCATACAAGATTTATAATATTCCGAACCATAAAAACATTAATTAAAAAAAAAAGATACTTATAAAAGTTAGGTAATGTTTTAGAACAGAAAACACAAGTCTATTGCGACATTTTAAGAGTTTTTTTTTCTCGATACATAAGGAGGTAATTCCTGAAGGAACTTGGATAACCAATTTTTGGGTAGATGTTTAAAAACTTCTTGAAAAACGATTCCATTATAAAAATTTTGATCGATTTTATCAGACTTGGAACAATCGACCTTCTAAAGTTCTAAATATCTGCAAAAACTCCAATTTCAAAATACCAAAAAAAAAAAACCTGTTTTTTTCCATCCAATCGAATGACACCAATCTTACATGTGAAACTTGAAATGATTTTTTTTTTTAAGATCACTGGAAATATTAAATTTTTAAATATCAATTGTTGGGATTGAAAATCAAGAAAAACACACTCAACTTTCGCTTCCAGTTCAAATTTCTTTTGGTCAATTTTTTTTTTCATTATTCTCTACACTCATTGGAATCACTTTACGTGACATTATTGATAACGGCTCAATTAACAAAAACGCTAATTTCTTTTGCAATTATTAGAATACTAATAAGTTTAAAAACATATTTTTTTCATATATTCAGGTAGCTAAAAGATGCTAAATTAGAATACATAACTAATACTTCTAATTTCAGACTAATGGGAACCATTTTGGTGCGATTTGGAAGCCATTGTTCCAATTTAACAATTGCTGAAACCTGTTACCAGCTATTATACAATTTTAATGGAACCCTACTGATGACCAAGTGGATAAAATGGCAATTCCGAAACTAGCAAATTTTCGATATTTCTTGATTGACGAATTTTTATTAACCCTAGAGTTATAACATGGAAGAACACTACCGGACAAAAGTACAGTAAAAGGATTGATACACCGTAGCAATGGTGTCACATTTTATTAAAAATTCGTTTGGATCATTATTTGACAGCCCCGCTAAAGAAGTATAACTTCCAAAAAAAAAAAAAAGAACGAAGCAAAGTTTAGTTCCACTGCCCTCTGCTACCATTTGGCTGTATCACAAACATTGTTCTATTCTTCTAAAGTTCAAAAATAATATTATTTATTTTTTAGCAGAAAAGTGAATTTAATTAATTCAGTAACGTTTCAGTTCTTTATTTGACCTTCATCAGGTTTCTTAATATAAGGTACATAAGTACATACAGTAGGGGAGACCGGGTACAAAAGTAACGACGAGTCGAAAGTAACAAATGCTTTCTAGGCTTATTCGATGGGCGAACTCCGCTTTGCTCCCATCAGGTGATAGCCTAAAGCACCCCCCTCAAACGCATTAAGTCGACGCGTGCGCAGTGCGTTGTTAGGTTATATAATAGGACGTAATGTGTTTTAACGAGCCAAAAGTTTTTCGACGTTTTCTTATTTATTGTTGACATAGTCGTCAAGGGATCCTAGTAATCCAATTGTTTGTATATCCATTCTTGATTAGATAAATTGTACATTGTTTAAATTTATTTTTGTCTAGCATGTTCAGTTTTAACATATACAATAACATGGGAACAATATTCTCTTGCACTTTGGAATTTTATAGCTCACGTTGGTGACGACAATATTTCGGAATGACCAAAGTATATTATTGTAGAAAATTGAACGATCTACAAAAAAGGTCTCTGACAAGTTTTTGATATATTTATTCCTTGAAAAGTTATTCGAGGTCAAAGTTGAACTAAAGAGAAATTTTAATATTTTTTCACGCAATTTTTTGACGCAACCATCAATTTGATGAGAGAATTTTACAGGATATTTTTTGTAGAGCACTTTATATCCTATAACTTATCTATTTAAAAGTTTTGATATTTTTCAGAGGTCCTAAGTTATTTGCATTAAACTGAAAATTCCTTGAATTATTATATTTTTAACATAAAAATTATTTTTTTTATTTTAAATAAATAACTTAGGACCTGTGAAAATTATCAAAAACTTTTATAGAGACAAGTTTTAGGAAAAAAAGTGCTCTACAAAAAATGTCCTTAAAAATTTTCTCATAAAATTGATGGTTGCGTTAAAAAATTGAAAAAATATTAAAATTTCTCTTTAGTTCAACTTTGACCGAAAATTGAACGATCTACAAAAAAGGTCTCCGACAAGTTTTTAATATATTTATTCCTTCAAAAGTTATTCGAGGTCAAAGTTGAACTAAAGAGAAATTTTAATATTTTTTTCAATTTTTTGACGCAACCATCAATTTTATGAGAAAATTGTATAGGACATTTTTTGTAGAGCACTTTTTTTTCTATAACTTATCTCCATGAAAGTTTTTGATATTTTTCACAGGTCCTAAGTAATTTGCATTAAACTGAAAATTCCCTGAATTATTATATTTTCAACATAATTTTTTTTTTTTTTATTTAATTAAATAACTTAGGACCTGTGAAAAATATCAAAAACTTTTATAGAGATAAGTTATAGGAAAAAAAGTGCTCTACAAAAAATGTCCTATAAAATTTTCTCATAAAATTGATGGTTGCGTCAAAAAATTGAAAAAATATTAAAATTTCTTTTTAGTTCAACTTGGACCTCGAATAACTTTTGAAGGAATAAATATATCAAAAACTTGTTCGAGACCTTTTTTGTAGATTGTTCAATTTTCTACAAGAATATACCTTGGACATTCCGAAATATTGTCGTCACCAACGTGAGCTATAAAATTCCAAAGTGCAAGAGAATATTGTTCCCATGTTATTTAAATGGAAAATCGAAATTTGCGATGCGGCATCTCTTAATATTAATATTAAGAACTTAAATTTTCACAGAATTTTTAATTTGTCATTCCCAACAATATTTTCGATATAATTAAGAAATTTTTTTTTTTTTTTATCAGTCTACTGTGTATAGTATACAATATATAGAATATATTGCGGTCCAATTTATGTAGTATAATTTAATATAATAATATATAAACATAAGTTCAAACTAAAATATTTGAGACGTATTGCCCAGATACGTATTTCGATTGCCAAGCGATCTACTACGGATGACCACTGAGGAAGATTGCTTGGTAATCGAAATACGTATCTGTGCAAATACGTCACCAATATTTTTGTTTGAACTTCTGTTCAAATTTATGTTTATGGTATAATTTTTATATATTATTATATTAAATTATACTACATAAATTGCACCGCAATATATTCTATATATTGTATATACAAAGATGATATAATTTTCTTGTCAACCCCATCGGGATATATTCTTGAATCTTCTCCTATAGTAATATAGGAGAAGATTGAAGGGTTTATGACCAAATAACAATTATATTTACATTTTTTTCCTAGCTTTATCGATATTTCTGGTAAGGATTCGAGGGCCCCCTGAGCTTGAGGGTCCCGGGGCACTGCCCCGCCTAGCCCCTAGCTAGCTACGCCACTGTGCCCTGCGACATGAACATGGTTTTTACAGAGCTTTAAATCTGGCTTTATATTTAAATTATAGTTTTTTTTTTTTTATTTGGCCCTGTCTTTCCAACTTTTGGCCACTTTTAAACTTTATTTTTTACAAATTCTACATATCTAGCTTTTTATATTATAAACTTATACCATAAGTGCATATATGCCATACGTATAAATAATTCATCTTTCATATCACTATAAAGTCTAACATATATTACTATACCCACAGAAATTATAGTGAATATTAGTAAAATTTTGGAATTTCAAGCAACACTAGATACTTACATGTATGGCTGGTTGCCTACATTTCAATGTTTTTTTATATATGGAAAAAATCAATGGGGTTTTTACTTGGTCATTTTTATGTTGATTTTTTTGAAATTATTCTTTAACTTTTAAACTTGAAAAAAATGTAAATCATTTTCTTTGGAATTTAACATCAAATTCCACAGTTCACGCCATCGATGCAATTAAATCGATTCACTAGTTCTTTTTTTTTTCTTTTGATTTTGAAATCATCAGAAAAATTGCACGAAATCAATTGCACATCAATTGAATTTCATCAATCAAATTCTTTAAAATCGAAGAAACATTTCGCGACGAACAAAGAAGCAATGAAAAGAAAAAGTTTGTGAAATTTGCATGAAACGTTTTCAAGTGAAAACTTGAACTTTTCGCATTTTAAAAATCGTAAATTTTCTATGAATGCCTCTGAAATTTTAAAATGTCAACAATTAAAATGTGTGCATCCATTTAATTATTTCAAGCACTAACCGATGGGGAAACGCTAATTAATATTCATTAATTTTTTTTTCTTTTAGTTTTGATTAAATTTTCAAATTTTTCATCGATCAGGATTGATCGATGCAAGCATCGTCGAATACAACAGGAAGAGGAAATTGACATAGAGAAGGAGACACTGCCAGTTATTGTGGGTGAGTGAGGTAGGGGTTTGGTCGGAATCGAAATAATTTGCCATCCAAGTGGGGTATAAATCACGGCCCAATTCCACCTTTTACTGTAGTGTACTTTCATTGTTAGTGCCACAAAGTTCACACCAATTTCACTATCAATACAAAGTATAATAATTATTAAAATTCAACGACAACCAACAAAAAAAAATGGAAATTAAAACTATAATTGTAAGTACAATTTCTTATCAAAATCAACCCAAAAAAACCAGTGATAATAGTGAGAAAAAAATATGTTCAGTGCTTAAATTCAATTCCATCAGTTTGATTTCCTAAATTCGTTGTTTTACCACAAAATTTTCGGTAATTATATGGAGAGATTTCAACGGCCGATAAGAAAACCGAACCCGAAGCAATTATATCTTTACTCACCGTTCTCATTTACCTGTAAAAAACGAGTTATTTGAACTTTACATCGACGTTGAGTCCATAATTGGAATAATTTACGCGAATTAACATATTTTTTTCTCTTTACCAGAGCAATAAATTGATTAGTCGATTAGTCAACCAATCTAATTATAGTAAAAATGTCAATGTTAGCAGAGCAATTTTTTTTTTATTTTTAGTATTCTCTTCATTAGCATTTTACTTAACGCTTCAAATGTTTCTTTTTAAAAATCGTTTCCTTTATTATTTTTGATCTAAACCAATAAAATTTTTTTATTAGTCAAGGTCAAGTATACAATTATAGCATTCTTATGTTTCAAGCTTTAGGTAGACAAAATCCGAAATTTTGTATTACCCATATGATTTGTAGGGCATTTATCCACGTTTTCTCCCCCAAAACTTCTACCAACACAAAAAAAAAATTAGATTATATTAAATTAACTTTGAAAGTTTTATGGTTACATCCTAATGATACTAGAAAAATGGCCGGAAAAGCCATTAAAAGATTTAAGAAAGCAATGGGAGGAATAAGTAAATAAACTAGGAAGCTAGTAGGCCATGAAATGTCTTGGAAAAAATCCATCGTCTCTTACGTCATTCACATAAAAGAGAGGGGAAGGGTCAGGTGATTATGGCAAGTGATGATATAAGTAGAGAGAGCTTATGAGAGATCATCACTATGTGATGAAAAATTTCTTCGTTTAGGCCAAAACTAGTAGCTACCCGTGAAATATCCACAGCCAACACTGCCAATACTGACAAATGACAAAGATCTTTTAGTTCAAATTTGAGACAACAATAATTAGGTACATTTGTGTTTATATTCTTTATTCCCTAATCTTCATTTGTCTAAGTTATGAAAAAGAACAGGGGACATTTGACAGGTTAGACACGGGAAACGGGGAGGGAACAAAATTGGCAAAAGCTTGATAGCAATTTTCTTGGGGTGGGAATAGAAAATCCATTTTTCATCCATCCATCCGATGGACGGGATATCAATATTTTTGGTTGTTTAGTTCAAAAATTTTTCCTGGTTAAATGTGATAGTTTTTGTATAATTTGCTATATTCTTTTTTTTTCGCCTTAATTCATTGTTTTCCTTTGGCTTTTCCTATCTCGCCCATCTTCTTTTCATTTTAAAGCGACATAGAAGTAGGGACATATCAAGGTTTATAAATTACATAGGTTGCCTCATTAGAAAAAAAAATGACGTCAAATGAAGAATTTTGAAACTTGAATCAGTCTGAAGATATATACGAATTTCTTCTGGATATGTCACGTAGCCACCATGAGGCCACCTGTGTATTTTATAAACCTTGGGGACATATCGATAGTGAAATAGTTCCGTGGCACAGCCACGAGAGGCGCTGAGGTGAAAAAAAAAGGAACGATTGTCTTTTACGGTATGGAAATGCTTAGTGTTAAGCAATAATTGCCTAATTTAATTAATGTAAGCTTCGATTTTAACTCCGGAAGTATTTTTTTTAAATAATATCTTTTAAACCACGTGGGAGATCTTCAGCTATACTCCCCTATCATTTTTCTTCCAACTATTAGTAGCTATCCATTTCTCCAATTCCTCTAGCCAAATGACCGTAATACTGCAAGTATTACGGTATTTCTACTTATGTTCTTGGTATAAAGTAAGGTATATTCTTGTAGAAAATTGAACGATCTACAAAAAAGGTCTTGTACAAGTTTTTGATATATTTATTCCTTCAAAAGTTATTCGAGGTCAAAGTTGAACTAAAGAGAAATTTTAATATTTTTCCAATTTTTTGACGCAACCATCAATTTTATGAGGAAATTTTATAGAACATTTTTTGTAGAGCACTTTTTTTCCTATAACTTATCTCCATAAATTTTTTTGATATTTTTCACAGGTCCTAAGTTATTTAATTAAAATAAAAAATAATATTTTTATGTTCAGAATATAATAATTCAGGAAATTTTCAGTTTAATGCAAATAACTTAGAAGCTGTGAAAAATATAAAAAACTTTTATTGAGATAAGTTATAGAAAAAAAACTGCTCTACAAAAAATGTCCTATAAAATTTTCTCATAAAATTGATGGTTGCGTCAAAAAATTAAAAAAATATTAAAATTTCTCTTTAGTTCATCTTTGACCGCGAATAACTTTTGAAGGAATAAATATATCAAAAACTTGTTCGAGACCTTTTTTGTAGATCGTTCAATTTTCTACAAGAATATATCTTGGTCATTCCGAAATATTGTCGTCACCAACGTGAGCTATAAAATTCCAAAGTGCACGAGAATATTGTTCCCATGTTATTTAAATGGAAAATCGAAATTTGCGATGCGGAACCTCTTAACATTAATATTAAAAGCTTAAACTTTCACAGGATTTTTTTTTGTCATTCCCAACAATATTTTCGATATAGGTAATTAAGAAAAAAAAATCTTCATTTTTTTTTGAATCAGTCTAATGTACATGGTAGGATACCCTTAGTTCAAAGACTTGAATCTTCTATTTATAGTTTTTTTTCGGGACCAAGTTTCATACATATTATCAATTAAATATTCTTCCGGAATTATGTACTTTTCTATAATTCTTTTTGATCTTGCCATTTATTTTCCGCACTGTAATTTTCGATTCCTAGGTATTATTCGGTTCCTTTGGAATACTTTGCAATCCTTTATTTCTCTGGGCCCTGGTGACTTATAACTTTAACTTTTAGTACCTCTTCAACGTTGAAGATTGACGATCTTAGTTAAACTCCGACTTTTCATTTCCGGTCTTGTAATATCTTCTGAATTGTATTTTTGGATCACAAATCGTTGCCATTCTTTTACGGCAATGAGATTTGATTAAATGTAAAAGGATAACTCCAACTCTGCTTAGATCAATATTTTAGTTTCAACTCCTTGTTTCTATAATTGGAATAGTTTAGCCAAACTGTAATGATTCCAAGATCTTTGTATAGATGGCGATTTGTGTCGAAAAATGGTTCATCGGGAATTTGACCTGAAATCTTTAAAAAAAAATTGATGAATTAGTTAATGGATGAACTGTCGTTGATATTTAATAAATACCAAAGACAATTGGCTGAAGATGTAAATCTTATACCCAAAGAACAAAACGGGAGTACAGGTGTTCCTGATAAGTAAACTATATTACTAATTTTATTGTATCATTTCTTATCTATTTCCCAAGAAATCTACAAAATCCCACACAAAACGACCTTCTATTAATTCAATATTTTTTTACTAAATAAACTATGTCTGATTAACCAACAATTATCTTTGCTTAACATTAAATTTTATCAAAAAACCAATCGTAAATTTATTTCCCCTATAAGTATCACCTTTACTCTATAAAACTAGCCTTGATATTTTCAAATATTTCTATCATATATCTTTTTTTTTTTTGTTCTTTTAAATCACATCTTTGTCTCTAGAATAAATTATATAACTGATTTACATTGTCTTACATTGGCGGTATCCTATATCGTTATAATATGTAACGTGAAACGGTTTAAGACAAAATATAGAACCGGTTTACCACTTTTACTTGCACAACAATTTTTTTCCGTTACTTTAATTTCCAAGGTGTTTTCCATACATTTCCTCATTGAATCTAACAAAAAAAATAAAAATAAAATAATTATGCATTGTATTGGCTATGTGATATACCTACTTACGTACGTGGTGCTTTCAATTGTGTTCGATGAAATATTTCACTTTTGATTTCAAATGGCTGCAGGCCAATACTTTTGGGTTTAATTATATTTGGTTTTAATTGAGCCAATGATTTCGTAACTGAAAATGTTGCAAGTCGTAAAGGTTTTTCTTTTCCATTGCAAATTTTCATGTTTCTTCGTAGATCTGTTCGATAATTATCGCATTTTTTTTTCTGTAAAAATTTGTTCATTTGGGATTAAGTGAGGAAAAAGAGATGAAAACACATCTAGATCAGGTTTGTCGACGCAACCTCAACTCGCCACTCGAATTTTTTTTCTTTCTACTAGCAGAATATATTATTTTATGTATGCTTCACATTTCAAAATTACAGCTTTCACTCGCCTTGGATAATTTAGAATAGCATGTGAATGACCATATCTGTATGGACATTTTATAATTCTCAAAAAGTAAAATTTTCTGCCCATTTGGTTGATAAATTCGAAGAATTATCTTCAGAAAATCGTTAAAACTTTCGTTGGGTCACAACTGGGGAGCTTTTGCGACAATTTGCTACCTAAAACCATCAATTATAATATATTGAGTTAATTAAACTTTAAAGAAAGATTTTTACCTCATAATTTTTCTAAAATGCATCGTTTTAGTATGCGCTTTCGTATTTTCTATTGCAATACAAAAAAGCTTAAGGATAAAAGCGTCAGTGATTTGGACTTGAAACTATTTTCAAGTCAATTCAGTCGGAGTTATTCTCTTGAAGTTGATTTCATTGAGGGAATAATATCGAACCATATCATCAACCAGGATGGCTTTGAATTTTTGTATTAACCTCAAATCCAACCGCATGGTATTGTCTCTGCATTTTGCTGCAATTTTTGCATTAATTTTTTCCACATTTAATCCATAAGGTAAAGAAATCCCTAAAAACAATAACTAATTAATTTTTTCCGAAATTTAAATTGAACTTACCGATATATTTCTTTCATCCACTTGATAATTTTTCATTAACAACAATTTTTATTGATAATTTCAGATCGTTGCCTAATTCAGACCTATTTTAACTGACGCCATTAATTCATTAATATATTTGTACTAACCTTATTTTTTTCCATGTGGTATCAGTACTGAATAAAGCTTCCGAAAACTTTTAAAAATGCTCATAAATTAAAAATTTCTTCTAACAATGACATATATAATTCAACGTTTGATATTTAAAATTTTATTTGTTGATTATCAATCGGCAATTTTACATAAAGTGCTTCTAATATCACGCATGTTTTTTTTAATTCTACACTGAAGTTACACTGTTGACACTTTTTGGGGTAACATTCAAATATATTATAAAATATTTTTGTTTCATACAAAATCAAATTATTTCGGAATAAATTAGTATTTTAATATAACATGTTTTCCTCATTGTAAGGTCAAATTTCACGTCAAAGTTTCTCCCTGGAATTTTGATTTTTTTAAAATAGTTTTATTTAAAATTTTATTTGTTGATTATCAATCGGTGATTTTATATAAAGTGCTTCTAATATCACGCATGTTTTTTTTAATTGTACACTAAAGCTACACTTTTGATACTTTTTGCGGTAACATTCAAATATATTATAAAATATATTTTTTTCATACAAATTCAAATTATTTCCGAATAAATTAGTATTTTAATGTAAAATGTTTTCCTTATTGTAAGGTCAAGTTTCACGTTAAAGTTTCTCCCTGGAATTTTGATTTTATTCAAATAGTTTCTTCTCAACCTTGATTTTTTTTGCCCCTTTTAGTTTCAAATCGAATCAATCGAAAGAAATTTCAAAGTTGAATAATTCAATTGTATAATTATTTAGCCTTGAACCAATTTTATTTTTGAAAAAGTTTCTTTATTATCGACCCAACCTTTTTTTTTCAAATCGGACAATAGAAAAATTCTTCAAGTTCAATCGTTAATAAATATTTTTTTGGACGAATTGAATTCATTATATAACGAACATGTGGACTTGATTGCTCTAAATTGACTTAATTACCATTGGTATTATATAAAACGGTTGAGAAGTCTTAACAAGTTTACAAAATATGTATCAAGTATTGCTTTCATATTAGAAAGTCCCATGTTCAATCGATCGTATCATTAGGTGTGGTATTTATTATGGGTTTTGAAAAATAATGAGAAAATCACGTTTTTTTTTTTTTTTTTTAATTCAGGTTGTTGCAATTTTGGCGTTTGTCGCTCAAATCACGTGTCAAGAGTATACGTTCGAGTCGACATCGCCGGTGCGACCTGCACCACATCGAATTCAAGCCGGATTTTCCGGCCAAGTCGACACCAAACCAACTCCGGTTCCAATCTTAAAACAAATCAATCGCCACAACGAAGATGGTTCCTACACATACGGCTACGAAGGCGCCGATGGTTCCTTTAAAATTGAAACCAAAAACCCAACCGGAGAAGTCAAAGGCAAATATGGATATGTAGATGCCGACGGCAAATTACGAGTCGTCGAATACGGTGCCAACAAATATGGTTTTCAACCAGCCGGCGAGGGAATCACGGTGGCTCCACCAACTTTAGTCGATGAAACGACCAATAAAGATTTAATCGCCAACCAAGAACAATTCGACGATGGCCAATACTATCAACCAGCTCCTGTTCAACGTCCCGTGGCTCCACCTCGCCAAACAATTGCCAAAGTTCGTCCCCAACCTCGACCCCAATATCAGGATTATTCCCGACCAAGTGCCTCATCCGGGCCAGTTCCACCACGTCCCCTTAGCATTCCCGGAGCCGTTCCATCGGGAGTTGTATATTCCGAAGCTCCCAGCGCCCCACGTGCCCCTCAACACTTCTTCCCGGCTCAACAATCCCGTCCATACACCGCACCCAGCACCCCAGAACGATTCGCCCCACAATTTGCATCGGCCCGTCAACAATTAACATCTCCCGTTCAATTCGAAGAACCAGCACCTGTGCGACAACAAATCGACGATTATCAATTCCAACAACCATCGCCAAGACCCATTGCCCAAACCTCGGCCACACCAGCCCCGCAATTCTTCACCCAACACCGTGCAGCTCCTGCCCCATCCCGACCCTCGTCTGGATCATCAGTTCTTGACGAATTGGCAAAAGAATATGCCCTACCCGCTGGAGGCTCTCCTGCTTTACATGACATCACATTCGGCTACTTTTAAATGTTTTCTTTTTTAATTATAATTTATTGTAATTTATCAAGTTCCAATTTTTTTTTGTATTTAATTACCTTTTGCAAATTTGTTTTAGTTAACATTTAACTAAAATAGAAAGACTTGAATCCTATGAAGATAAATATTTATATGGACATTTTTTTACCTGAAGATAATGGACTTTACAAGGTTTCCCATAGAAGGTATACTGTTTTCTTTAGAACAGATTATGTAACTTTATAATAATAAATTCGAAAATACATTAAAATAACGCCCGTACTCAGGGATGCCCCATATTTAACCCTTGAAGCCTCTACTATACATTTTAAGCTTTCAACCCCTAAAAGAATGAATTTCCCGATCAAAATCAGCACCACCCTTTTTAATTATATAAATAATTGTAGTGGTATAGGCAAAAACATGACGTCTGTGTATGATGATTGCCTACACATCACAAACATTTCATTTTGTGATTTTGTAAGTCAACACCGTAGAAAACTATTTCAAATTGCTTTGAAATCAACAATTTCTAAAAGTACATATAAAGTTCTTCTTTTCATGTTATTTCAAACTTAAAACCGCCAGTTACGATTAATGATGAACTTGGCATTTTCTATAAGGCAATATCGGATGCATACTATAGCAATCCCAAAGTGCACAATTGACGTCAAACCATTCTCATCTAAGCTGCAATGTATACCAAAGTCTATTGTTATACTCAACAATATTCCTGTAAAACTATTAACTTTATTTCAGATGCAATTTTCAAGGATAAAATAGAAGCTGATCGACATATTTAACTTTATATAATAAATTCGAAAATAAATTAAAAATTGAATTAACGCCCGTACTCGGGGATGCCCCATGTCTAACCCTTGAAGCCTCTACTATATATTTTAAGCTTTCATTCCCTAAAAGTATGAATTTCCCCATCGAAAGTAGCACCACATTAATTAATTATATAAATAATTGTAGTGGTATAGGCAAAAACATGACACCGGTGTATGTTGATTGCATACACTTCACAAACGTATCATTTTGTGATTTTGTACATCAACACCGTAGAAAACTATTTCAAATTGGTTCGAAACCTATAATTTCTAAAATTACATAAATCTTGTTCTCTTTTCATTGTATAATGGGCCATTTTCATGTTATTTCAAACTTTAAATCGCCAGTCAAGACCAACGATGAAGACGACATTTACCATATGACAATATTAGATGCATATTTAGGCAATTTCAAAGTGCACAATTGACGTCAAGCGAATCTCATCTAAACTGCAATGTATACCAAAGTCTATTGTTATACTCAACAATATTCCTGTAAAACTATTAACTTTATTTCAGATGCAATTTTCAAGGATAAAATAGAAGCTGATCGACATATTTAACTTTATATAATGAATTCGAAAATAAATGAAACAATAAATGAGCGCCCGTACTCAGGGATGTCCATGAACCAACTCTTGAAGCCTCAACTATATATTTTAAGCTTTCAATCCCTAAAAGTATGAATTTCCCCATCGAAAGTAGCACCACGTTAATTAATTCTATAAATAAGTGTAGTGGTATAGGCAAAAACATGACACCGGTGTATGATGATTGCCTACACATCACAAACATTTCATTTTGTGATTTTGTATATCAACACCGTAGAAAACTATTTCAAATTAGTTTGAAATCTACAATTTCTAAAAATGCAAGTAAAATATTTCTCTTTTCATGGTACAAAGGACAATTTTCATGTTATTCCAAACTCTTAATATCGCCAGTTAAGACCAACGATGGACAAGGCATTTTCCATAAGGCAATATTAGATGCATATTTTAGCATTCCCAAAATGCACAATTGATGTCAAGCCTTTCTCATCAATGCTACAATGTACACAAGAGTCTAATGGTATACTCACCAATATTCCTGTAAAACTATTCACTTTTTTCAGACGCAATTTTCAATCACATAATAGAAGTTGATCGACATTTGTAACTTTATATAATAAATTCGAAAATAAATTAAAAATTTAATTAACTCCCGTACTCAGGGATGCTCCATGTCTATCCCTTTAAGACTCTACAAAACTTTAAACTTCCATCCCCTAAAAGTAAGAAATTCCCCATCAAAATCACCGCCACGTTAATTAAGTATATAAGTATTGCAGTTGTATAGGCAAAAACTTAACACCGGTGTAAAATGATAGCCTACACATCACAAACATTTCATTTTGTGATTTTGTATATCAACACCGTAGAAAACTATTTCAAATTGATTTGAAACCTACAATTTCTTCCAGAACATATGAAGTTTTTTTTTTCATGTTATTTCAAACTTACAAATCGTCAGTCAACACAAATGAAGGATGCGGCATTTGTCCATAAGTCAATATTGAATTGCATACTTTAGCAATCCCCAAGAACCTGATGCATTTTATATAGTGCAAACTGCGCAATTGACGTCGAAACCAGTCTTATTAATGCTGCAATGTATACAAAAGCCTATTGTTAAACTCATCAATATTCCTGCAAAACTAGTCACTTTATTTCAGATGCAATTTTTGGATCATAAAGTTGAACTACAATTTCCAATGACCATTTCAGAAGTGTACTGTAAAATCAAATGCTTACTGTACAAATCGAAAGAGCTATCGTAAAATTGCATAATTATTCGATTCATTATGTAAGTTATTCGATGATATTTTCGAGGACAATCACGGATTTGAGGTCGTACTCAATATCTAAGTGTAAACCGAGTCTGACCCAAATCCAGGATCTTCCACGATCTTTGGTGTAAATTTATCGCATAGATCATAGAGGGATGAGTAGTACTACTATTATCAGTTACAAGTAAGTACTTCCACCCCCTACGATCCATACAGACAATGCATTTTTCTTCCATTACCTTGATTAAGATTAACTGGATAATGTAATTTGTAGATCAACAGTAAACAGATCTTGACCCTATCATAATTGTACTATGTAATTTTAAAATTTCATCATAGTCCAAATTTGATAAAGCCAACACATGATACCAACATTCCAAAACCTTAAGGATGAATTCCACCGCAGAGTTGGAACTAATTGATTATTTTAATTTCAGGTGTTTATATACGAAAACTTCATGTTTGGGGGATGAATATCCCAGAAATTGGAGAGGGTAGAAAGTATTCAAGATTCTATGAACCCTGTTCGGGTTGTCATTAGTTATAATCAGATTAACCCTTAATTACAGTTAAAGAAATCCGATTGCAAAAAGTGCACAAGATTACTACAGGTAATTGAACACAAAAGACTTAAATATAAGGATTAGTAGAAATTGAATTTCGAATCCTAAGAATTAATAATTTTTCATTTTAATACCAAAAAAAAAACAAATTGTCGACTTAAGGATTTACAGCTTTAATCGTTTTAAATTTGAAACCTTTTTGGAAATTTAATTTAAGACTTTACAAGGGGGTAGATTTCTTTGGGTGGTCGTAAATCATCCCTCTTTTAATAACATTTCCAAGTACTTGAATTCAGGCAATTTACTGATAAATTTCACCCCTTACTTCTAGGTATTTTTTGGTAATATTTGTACTGCACATTGGCGTGAAGTTATCCTTTCGAATTTTATCATGAAATTTGACGATATAGTAAAAATTTAAAGACTAAATCGTTTCGTATCGAATTCGATATTTCAACGAAAATGAATTCGTGCGTGGTTCACAAATCATCCCTTATTTGACTATATTACAAGCACTTGAAGTTGGAGTGATTTTTGGCACTTTGATGGTCGATTTCATCCCTTAAACGTGGGTTGTTTGGGGAAAAATTTGCACAGCATGTACAGATGGACTTATACTTTCGATTGGCAGCCTAAAAAAAAACTTTTCAATTTTGACGATTTTCATGAAAAATCAACGATGGTTAACCCACGGTTTTTTTTGCCCAAAAATATTTTTGTTTCGAAATCGAAAACGATTGTTATATTATCGTTCTAGACATCGTAACGAACCCAAAACTGCCTTTGGTTCGAAAATCATCCCTTATTTGACGACGTTACAAGGACTTGAATTTTTGGCTCTTTGAAGGTCGATTTCATCCCTTATTTCTAGGCTTAGGATAAAAACATTCTCAGAAAAATATATACCAAAAGTTGCCTTCTGTCAATAACTATCAAGACAAATTAGTATTTTAACGAAAAAAAAACCTTTGAAATTTCATTAAATGTTTAGTGTATGCAATCATTGATACATTGGTGTATGGTGTGCTGCATATCTAGTACAGCATGTTTATACATCACTGTTATTATTGTACGCTTGGAATTAACGGGAAATTGTAAAATTTGTAAAATCAAATTTAATTATTTATTTACAAGTAGTAAATATTTGTCACCTTGTCAAATATTTCATGGAATGTGTCAACGCATTAATAAGGGAAGAATTCGGAATTTTAAATATAGAAAAAAAAAGATGAAGAATATTTAAATGTTGCAATGTTTTTCGACAACTTTTCCGGATGTAACACGGAGTTGTTGTGGTTTAAATATTTTCCGAAAATTCTACTTATTTCGATCATTTTTTTTTTTAATTTTCAAAAATCATATTGAAAATATATAAGTATGAGTTTTAACGTTCTACAAGGGTAGATTCTTATAGCCAAGTGAATACTGACTTCAGAACTCCTAAGCCAGTCGTCCCGGGTTCCATCCCCGAAACGGTATCTTTTTTATTTTTTTTTAATATAATAATTGATTTCTCTTAATTACAATTTATGATTTCCCTTAAAATAATTAATTGTTTAAGAGGCTTTTAGATCGAAAAATTCGATCGATCAATGACTTATAGGTTTTTTTTTTTGACGAAAATTTTTCTGTTTCGAATTCGAAATGTTTTGCTAATATTATCGTTTGGTATATTGTTACGACCCCAAAACTGTGCCTTGTTTGAAAATCATCCCTTATTTAACGACGTTAAAAGGTTTTAAGATTGGAGTGGTTTCTGGCACTTTGACGGTCAATTTCAACCCTTATTCAGGGTTTGTTTTCGGAAAAATTTGCACAGCACATATGAGTGAATTTGTACTTTCGATTGACATCATAAAATGCCACCCTTAATATTTGTCGATTTTCATAAAAATTTAACGATGGTTAGTCCATGTTTTTTTTTTTTGAAGGAAAATTTTTTTTGAATCAAATTCAAAATCAATTTCCATTATATAATCAAAAAAACCGTAAAAAATAGTGATGAAAAAATTCAGGTTTTTATTTGCATCATTTTTCAGTTACCTCTGGTTTTTACTTAACTTAGTGCGCATGCGTCAGCAATGTCATTACGTTGCAATTGTTCCTAACCATTTTATCATAATTAATAATTTAGCAAATATTTGCGTTTTTTACGAAAAATCGCTTTGAAATTGTGTTTAAATTCATTTAAAATTGATAATGGAAAATATTTTGACCAAATTAAGTCGTCAATTTGGTTATTTATTGGAAAAATGTGGTCATGGACTTAATATTGTATATAGGTCACACCCGGTTTTTTCTGTCCAACTTTTTGGAAGATTTTGAGATATTTACAGGGAAAATTGAACTTTACAAACATTATAGTGATTTACTTTGAATATTTTTCTATCGGATTGTATAAAGTTTCAGGTAATTTGGTATTTTTTTAAGAAAAACATCGCAAAAAAAAACAACTCCTTGCTATTGTGGGGTCGCAATGGGAAGTTTAAAGTTTCTTTTTCTAATGATAAAACCATAAAGTTTGGCATAAAAACTTTTTTCCGACTTACTAGAATTATTATTCTATCAATTTGAATAGGTTTCAGCCAAAATTGGTAAATAGTTTCAACTATAATCGTATTAATAAATGCCCACCACTAATTCGACATTGGTTGGTGAACTTTGGGGATTTTTTTTTTAATTAATTTGAAAATTTTTTCTTTAAAACATTATTGCCACTTAGTCTAAGGACTTTTCTATCGGATTTTAAAAAGTTTCAGGTAAAATTGATATTTATTTAGGGAATAATCGTTATAAAAATTAGGCATCCCTAATGTGATTTTGGTAGATGAACTTTATGGATTTTTTTTTACCAATTAATTTAAATAATTTGACATAAAATCTCTATTGCAACTTAGTTTATCATGTTTTCTATTGGATTTAATAAAGTTATAGTCAAAATTGATAATTATTTAATGTAAAAATTTTTTGTAAAACAACCGCTCACTGACGTAGCATTGGTCCATGAAGTTTAAGTATTTTTTTTTCTTAATCAAATGGAAAAATTTTCCCTGAAAACTTTATATCTAATTAATTCGAACACTAATCTATCAAATTAAGGAAACTTTCATTTGGGATTTATAATTTTTTTTGAGGAAAAACTTTCAGGAAGTAATGCTGGCTCCGATTTGGATAGGACTTTTGTGGTTTACGATATTTTTTTTGATAATAAATTTTAAAGGAAATACCATAAAAGTATAGTAACTCGTAAGTATTAATACTTAACTACAGAATTGAAAAAAAATTCAGGTGAAATTACTATTTTTTATAAGGAGAGAAGTTAATATTATATAATTCAGCTGATATAATGGATTTAATATCTATTGAAATATTCATTGGGGTTTCAAGAGAAACTCTTTTTGCCGTTGTGGAAGATTTATAATTTGGTAAGGGTTAATTTAAAAGGCTTTTTATGTTATGAAATCTTTAATATTTCTTTTCTTTTTAGATTAGTTACTCAATAAATAATTCAGTGGTCAACCAAGGAGGATTATTTCTTTCTGGGACAAATTTTTGAAAGAAATAATATGAAAATTAATTTTAGTTACCATTCCTGGCACTTTTGAATAATATAATTTCCATTTACTTATGTTGGACAGAAGATTTACGGAAATTTATTCTTTCGATTGGTATAATAAATAACGATTAATTCCCCATACAATAAAATGGAAAATTGCTATATATTTTCGTAAGAATATTTAAAATGAAAGTGATTTTTTCGATAATTGTCAGATCAAATTAGTATAACGACGAAAAAGTAATGGGAAATGTAATATAAAGTTAGTAGTTATGCAACCTGCGATACATCAATGTAAGGCGGCTTGTGGTACGAGTAATGTTATTACATGATATCATCGCTATATATATATAATTAGGGAGTATTTTTTTTTTGACTTTTTTTGGTCCCATCGTGAAATTTTGTTGGAAATACCAAAAAAAAAAAATTCTCT
The DNA here is from genome assembly GCA_958496175.1 of Sisyra terminalis. Lineage (NCBI taxonomy): Eukaryota > Metazoa > Arthropoda > Insecta > Neuroptera > Sisyridae > Sisyra > Sisyra terminalis. The sequence continues at coordinate 46,219,906 of OY292279.1, read as the reverse complement.
GAAAGTTTGAGCCCTTAATATTAATTTTAAGTCCTCGACCAAGACGTGTAAAGATTTCCCATTGAAAATACACGGAAACTGTGATTTTTTATTTTTAAATTTCTATATCTCAGCGGCATTTGATGGGATCGCTTTTACCGAAAATGGTTTTTTCTCAGAATTAAACGCTCTACAAAAGTGCCCATTGCGACAATGTCGTAACTCACACCAGTGAGGTAGTACGGGTCACTGAACCTGATTTTTCCATAAAATTCAAGGCTTAATATCTCGTTTAATATTGATCTTCGCGATTTGGTCTACAGGAACTTTTTTGTAGGAAATCAAATTCTCTACAAGTTTTTCATTTATAATTTTTACGTAGCTCTTGTTATTTACGAGATAAATGCAAAAAAAACGCGAATTTTATGGAAAAATCAGGTTCAGTGGCCCGTACTACCTCACCGGTGTGAGTTACGACTTTGTCGCAATGGGCACTTTTGTAGAGCGTTTAATTCTGAGAAAAAACCATCGTCGGTAAAAGCGATCCCATGAAATGCCGCTGAGATATAGAAATTTAAAAATAAAAAATCAGAGTTTCCGTGCATTTTCAATGGGAAATCTTTACACGTCTTGGTCGAGGACTTAAAATTAATATTAAGGGCTCAAATTTTCAGGGAATTTTTTTTTTTGGTATTTCCAACAAAATTTCACAATGAGACCAAAAAAAAAAAAATCACCCTAATATATTATGAGTGTATTTTGCCCGAAACTAAGTACTTTACGTAAAGTAACCAAAGGTGGAAAGTTCCAAGAAAAAAGATTAAAAAGAATTTAATAAATAAAAATTTATTAAAGTATTGCTGTGGAATTTATAAAGCTTTAATTACAAATACAATAATTTTGATTACTATCATTCATCGATCTTTGGTAACAATTTACCTGAAAAAATATATACAGGTGATTCAAATAAAAGTGAACATAAAGTTCTAATAAAAATCCTTATATTTTCTTCGAATCCTTAATTATAAAATAGGCTTTTTTTCCTGGCACGATTTCAATTTATGTCTTTTCAAATGACTGCTATAGTTGAACGATTTATCTAAAATGTAAAAAAAAAGATAATTAATTGATAAAAAAAATAATTACAACTTTTCTAAAGACTTACTACACACATCACACACATATGGTTTTGTTCCCGTATGTATCCTTCTATGTTTATCTAACTTAAACGATGTAGCAAATGACTTATCTGAAATGCAAAAAAAATAATTAAAAAAAAAAAAATGTCATACTTAATTTTTTATCTTACTGCAAACATCGCACCCATATAATTTACTATCGGAATGAATAATTTTATGTTTCTTTAAGTTAGACGATATATTAAACGCTTTATCTACAAAAGAGAAATTATTAATTTTTCAAGTGATTTTTTACGATATAGAATTAAATCTTACTACAAACATCGCATTCGTATGGTTTTCCCCCAAAGTGTATAAATTTATGTCTTTTTAATTCACTGATGAAAGTAAATGATTTGTCTGAAAAAGAAAATAGAAAAAATTGTCTTCCGTTTTACAAAAAGATTTCAATTACTCACTACAAACATCACACACGTATGGTACTTCACCGGTATGGGCACGTTTGTGGATTTTTAAACGATAAAAGGCAGCAAATGATTTATCTTTTTACAAAAAAAAAAAATAAATATTAATTTTTTTTTCGAGGATTTTTTCCCTATTACTTACTACAAACATGGCAAACATATGGCTGTTCACCGGTGTGACTACGTTTATGTATTTTTAAAGTGCAATAAGCCGAAAATGATTTATCTAAAATACAAAATTTGAGAAAAAAAATATTTCGGAAATAAAAAAAAAAACTCACTACAAACCCCACAAACGTAAGGTTTTTCACCGGTATGAACCACTTGATGCCTCTTTAAATCACCCAATTGCGCAAATTGTTTACCTGAAATATCCAATTAATGTTTATATGGTATAAGAAAAATAATTTCCTTTACTTACTACAAACACCACAAACAAAAGGTTTTTCACCGGTATGAATCATTTCATGCCGTTTTAAACCACTGCTCTTATTAAATGATTTGCCTAAAAAAAAATTAAAAAAAAATATTTTGTTCTACCAAAAAGTTAATTTCCGATACTTACTACAAACATTGCACACATATGGTTTCATACCCGAATGGATTTGTTTGTGTTTTGTTAGATCCCACAATCGAACGAATGATTTATCTAAAAGTATTCAATCCCTTATAAAACATTCGTCTCTTTGTCAAAATTGGTGGACCATAAGCATCCTAATGAAATACAAAGTCCACCGATTTTGACAAAGAGATAACTTTTACGATACTTACTGCAAACATCACACAGATGTGGTCTTTCGCCGGAATGAATTAAAGAATGTCGACTCAATTGAGATTTACTTGAAAAGCCTTTTTGACAAATTGAACAATCGAATGGTTTTCCCTTCAAATTATCATCTTTGTCGCTATTTTCTATATTATCATAAGATTCTAAAAAAAATTTTTTTACTTAAATATTTGCCTTAATTTAGGCTGGGAAGCCGGAAAATTTCAAAAAAAAAAAATTTTCTCGTACTTCCAAATTTTTATTATAATTGTCTTATTTTGAAACGATTTTTTTCGAAAATGGCTCTAACGATTTTGTTGAAATTGCAGATATTAACGACCAATAACTTGATCTACAAGTTGTGTTTAAAAAATTTTTTAAAGCAATTCGTTGAAGACCACTTTACTGGTGACTTAGGGATACAATTTGGGGGATTTCCCACCTTTTTGATTGGCAAAAGTGTCATCATCAATATCAATTGAGGATTTAATCTGTGACACACTTGAGTCTTGTAATATTTTTTCTGTAGAATCAAAATTATTTTTGGAATCTTCTTCAGATATTTCTTCTTTAACTTTCAATGTTTCATTTGAGTTCCACTTGGTTTCTAAAAATTTTCAAATTTTTTTTTTTTAAATTTTTTTTCGTCCTGAAATTTCCTTACCAAAGTCGACTTCGGATTTAACCACCGAAGAATTCATCGTGGATGACATTTGCGTTGAAATATGCTCACTCCTAACTGCAAAAGGTGCAATTTTTTCCAAATTTTTATTGAATTTTTCCAGATTTTCTTCCTGGATTTCATTGTTATTGATTCTAGTTGTCATATTATTGAATGGATCAGCTGTAGAAACTGTTAGCCACCTGTAGTTCATATCTTCGGATACGACTTGCAATTGTTTTTCAATTCGATCGCATTTTGTTTTTAATTGATAACAACATTGAATTTTTGTTAAACAAATGAAACAAACGCAGCTTTGACCAATTTTTTCCAAATCTGAAGTCTAAAAATATTTCAAATAAGATTTTCATCTACACAGGAAGTAACCTCAAAATTCTACGAATTTCATCAATTAAACAGGTTTTACTTGACAATATTATCCTCAAAAATGGTTTTAAAGAAAGTTTTAATAATATTTTTCAATACTTACATTTAGAAAATGTAAATTTTCCAACATTTGTGCAACAGTTAAAGTTTCAAATTCAACCAAACTTAGTTCCAAAGGAAATATTGTTTTGTGCTTAATTGAACAAATAAAACAATTCTTTGCTTTGTTGCAAATCAACATTTTCATTCTTCTATGCAATTTTGCTAAAAACATCGCTAATTTATACAAATTTCGTCTATTAACCTATATTCTTCATATGTCATTCCACCTACATAGGATAAACAGTTTGCCAAAAAAAAATTCCAAGCTTTTCCCCAAGTATGGAAATTTAACGCCAAATAACTCGCAAACCGTACATTTAATAGAAAAATTGTTCAAACAAAAAATTATCCTTGTATTAAGCCCGAAAAAAAAGGTTCTTACAAAAAATACGATTTTCACGACCATTTTTATGATATGGCACTAAAATGCCAAAGTATCAACATTAGTGATACTTTTCCTCCGGATTTCGATTCTATATTGGATAAACGGTCAGGAAAATCGATTTTTTTGTAAGAATCTTTTTTTTCGCGCCTAATGCAATGATCATTTTTTGTTTGAACTAATTTTCAATCAGATGCACGGTTTATCAGTTATTGTTAATTTTTGTATCTTGATCAATATGCTATTGAGGGAGGGGTAAGGAGGAAGATTTGCTTATACTGATTACACATCAAAGTTTTTAATTACCCCCTGATTTAAATTTACTGTTCAAATCACAAATGGAAAGACTAAAAGATCAGGGTTGGCCTCATTTTCCCTGACTTTCCAAGACTAGCCCTACTAGTAGTTCCCTGACTTTCCTCAACAATACATCAACTAGTAATTAATACTCAAATCATCATATTTCAATGAAAATAATATATATTTATAAATTTATTCTTTGGTAAAAAAAAAATACATTTAACAATTGTACACCATGATTTTTTCACTTTTCTTGTAAAACAAAGTCATCTTTTTCCTGGCAATGTAATTTGTGTCGGCTTAAATTACTACTATGGTTGAAGCACTTATCTGAAATTTTACAAAAAAAAAAATCAATTAACAATTATAACAATGCACCAATTAAAACTTACTACAAAGATCACACACGTATGGTTTTTCGTCCGTATGGATGCGTTTATGTTTTTTCAAATTGCTATACGCATTAAACGATTTACCTGAAATACGTGGAAAAAAAAATACAGTATTCAATAATCGAAAAAAAAAATCCATTACTTACTACAAATATCACACACATGTTTTTTTCCGTCCGAATGAATCAATTTATGTTTTTTTAAATCTTTGGGATAGTTATATGACTTATCTGAAACAATTATTTATATCTAATCCAAAAAAAAAAAAAACGAAAATATTTTAATGATTCTTACTACAAACATCACAAACGAAAGGTTTTTCGCCGGTATGAACGCGTTTATGGTTTTTTAGAGTGCAATAAGCCGAAAATGATTTACCTAAAACAAAAAAAAAATACTTTTTTATATCAATTTCATTGAAAATAATAAAAAAAATACTCACTACAAACATCACAAGCGTAAGGTTTTTCACCAGTATGAGTGATTTTGTGCCGTTTTAAATCACCACTTTGCGCAAATGATTTATCTAAAACCAAAAAAAAAAAAAATAATTTCTTTTCTTATGTAAAAAAATCAATTACTTACTACAAATATCACAAGCGAATGGTTGTTCACCGGTATGGATACGTTTATGTATCTTTAGGCTACAAGAAACAGTAAATGCTTTATCTGAAATATAACAACAAAAAAAAAATTATAATTTTCAATCCAATATTTCAGTAGGTGTTTTACGTACCACAAACATCACAAACGTAAGGTTTTTCGTTTGTATGAATCAATTTATGGTGTTTTAAGTCGTGAAACTTGGCAAATGATTTATCTGAAATATCATAAATATTAGACTGATTCAAAAAAAAATTATGAATTTTTTTTTCTTAAATATATCGAAAATATTGTTGTAAATGACAAAAAAAAATCCTGTGAAAGTTTAAGCTCTTGATATTAATATTTAGGGGTGCTGCATCGCAAATTTCGATTTTCCATTTCAAATAACATGGGGACAATATACTCTTGCACTTTGGAATTTTATGGCTCATGTTGATGACAATATTTCGGAATGACCAAGGTATATTCTTGTAGAAAATTGAACGATCTACAAAAAAGGTATCGTACAAGTTTTTGATATATTTATTCCTTCAAAAGTTATTCGAGGTCAAAGTTGAACTAAAGAGAAATTTTAATATTTTTTCAATTTTTTGACGCAACTATCAATTTTATGAGAAAATTTTATAGGACATTTTTTGTAGAGCACTTTTTTTCCTATAACTTATCTCTATAAAAGTTTTTGATATTTTGCACATGTCCTAAGTTATTTCCAACAAACTGAAAATTTCGATTTTCCATTTAAATAACATGGGAACAATATTCTCTTGCACTTTGGAATTTTATGGCTCATGTTGATGACAATATTTCGGAATGACCAAGGTATATTCTTGTAGAAAATTGAACGATCTACAAAAAAGGTATCGTACAAGTTTTTGATATATTTATTCCTTCAAAAGTTATTCGAGGTCAAAGTTGAACTAAAGAGAAATTTTAATATTTTTTCAATTTTTTGACGCAACTATCAATTTTATGAGAAAATTTTATAGGACATTTTTTGTAGAGCACTTTTTTTCCTATAACTTATCTCTATAAAAGTTTTTGATATTTTGCACATGTCCTAAGTTATTTCCAACAAACTGAAAATTTCGATTTTCCATTTAAATAACATGGGAACAATATTCTCTTGCACTTTGGAATTTTATGGCTCATGTTGATGACAATATTTCGGAATGACCAAGGTATATTCTTGTAGAAAATTGAACGATCTACAAAAAAGGTATCGTACAAGTTTTTGATATATTTATTCTTTCAAAAGTTATGCGAGGTCAAAGTTGAACTACAGGGAAATTTTAATATTTTTTCAATTTTTTGACGCAACCATCAATTTTATGAGAAAATTTTATAGGATATTTTTTGTAGAGCGCTTTTTTTCCTACAACTTATCTCTTTAAAAAGTTTTGATATTTTTCACAGGTCCTAAGTGATTTGCTTTAAATTGAAAATTCCCTGAATTATTATATTTTTAACACAACTTTTTTTTTCTTATTTTAATTAAACAACTTAGAACCTGTGAAAAATATCAAAAATTTTTATAGAGATAAGTTGTAGGAAATAAAGTGCTCTACAAAAAATGTCCTATAAAGTTTTCTCATAAAATTGATGGTTGCGTAAAAAAATTGAAAAAATATTAAAATTTCTCTTTAGTTCAACTGTGACCTCGAATAACTTTCGAAGGAATAAATATATCAAAAACTTGTACAAGACCTTTTTTGTAGATCGTTCAATTTTCTACAAGAATATACCTTGGTCATTCCGAAATATTGTCACCAACATGAGCTATAAAATTCCAAAGTGCAAGAGAATATTGTTCCCATTTTATTTAAATGGAAAATCGAAAGTTTCAGTTTAATGCAAATAACTTAGGACATGTGAAAAATATCAAAAACTTTTATGGAGATAAGTTATAGGAAAAAAGTGCTCTACAAAAAATGTCCCATAAAATTTTCTCAAAAAATTAATGGGTGTGTCAAAAAATTGAAAAAATATTAAAATTTCTCCTTAGTTCAACTTTGACCTCGAATAACTTTTGAAGGAATAAATATATCAAAAACTTGTACATGACCTTTTTCGTAGATCGTTCAATTTTCTACAAGAATATATCTTGGCTATTCCGAAATATTGTCACCTACGTGAGCTATAAAATTGCAAAGTGCAAGGGAAATTGTTCCCATGCTATTTAAATGAAAAATCGAAAGTTTCAGTTTAATGGAAATAACTAGGGACATGTGAAAAATATCAAAAACTTTTATAAAGATAAGTTGTAGAAAAAAAAGTGCTCTACAAACAATGTTCTATAAAATTTTCTCATAAAATTGATGGTTGCGTCAAAAAATTGAAAAAATATTAAAATTTCTCTTGAGTTCAACTTTGACCTCGAATAACTTTTGAAGGAATAACTATATCAAAAGCTTGTTCAAGACCTTTTTTGTAGATCGTTCAATTTTCTACAAGAATGTACCTTGATCATTCCGAAATATTGTCACCAACGTGAGCTATAAAATTCCAAAGTGCAAAAGAATATTGTTCCCATGTTTTTTAAATGGAAAATCGAAATTTGCGATGCGGCACCTCTTAATATCAATATTAAGAACTTAAACTTTCACAGGATTGTTTTTGTCCCCAACAATATTTTCGATATAATTACGAAAAAAAAAATCATCATTTTTTTCAAGAAAAAAAAACTTACTACAAATATCACACACATAAGGTTTTTCGCCAGTATGTATACGAAGATGCATCAGGAAGTTATAGTGAGCAGCAAATGATTTATCTAAAAATTGATTTAATAAATTATGGAAAAAAAAAATACATTAAAATACGTACTACAAACATTACAAACGTAAGGTTTTTCACCCGTATGAGTCATATGATGTCTCTTCAATCCACTACTCTTAATGAATGATTTATCTGAAATTTAATTGATTTTTGTATCAATTTTATGAAAGAAAAGTTAGTACTTTTTTTTACACTTACTACAAACGCCACAAACGTACGGCTTTTCACCGGTATGGATCATTTTATGTCTATTTAAATCACCGAATTCGGCAAATGATTTACCTGTGAAAAAACTTAAATTAAATTGACAACAAAAACGCTACAAATGTGCGAAAACTTACTACAAACATTGCAAACATACGGCTTTTCGCCGGTGTGTACGGCAGAATGGCGACGTAAACGGCATTTAAAGACGAAGCCTTTTTGACATACTGGACACACATATGGTCGTTCATCGTTTTTATTTTCGGCCACATTTCCTTGAAAATTTTTATTTAAATTAATTTTTTTCCTATAAAAGCTCTTTAGAAGGTATTTTACTGGTATCCTTTAGGTCTCATAGCAAAACCTAATAGAAAAATGCCAATATTTTATCCCCAAGAGCCAACAATTGATCTTGAAGATAAAAAAATCCCTAAATTTTGATCCAAAAACCAACAAGAAATCCTCTTTTACAATAACACTTCGGAAGAAGTTTTATCAAAATTTTTAATTGGAAATTTATTTTACATTTACCGTTGGCAATGAAAATTCCTTCATCAAAATCAATTTCGGATTTTATCGGATTCATCGATTTCTTGGATGACATTTGCATTGAAATATGCTCACTCCCAACAGGACATATTGCAGTTTTTTCTGAATTTTCATTTAATTCTTCTAAATTTTCTTCCTTGATTACATTATTATTGATTCTAGTTGTTGTATTATCAAATGGATCAACTGTAGATACTGTTAACCACCTGTAGTTCATGTCTTCGGAGATGACTTTCAAATGTTTTTCTATTCGATGGCATTTGGCTTTTAATTGGTAACAACATTGAATTTTTGTTAAACAAATGAAACAAACGCAGCTTTGGTCAATTCTTTCCAAATCTGAAGTCTAAAATTATTCATATTAAGACTTTAATCAACGATGGAGTTAACCTCAAAATTCTATTAAATTTCATCATTTTAACATATTTTATTCTTAAATTACCTCAAAAATTACTTAAAAAAGAGATTCTTAATGATCTTTTTCAATACTTACAGTTAGAAAATGTAAATTTTGTAATATTTGTACAAAGTTTAACGTATCATCTTCGACCAGTCTTAGTCCCAGAGGAATTACAATTTTGTACTTTCCGGAACAAACAAAACAAATTTTCTGGGTATCATTAATTAAAATATTCATTTTTTTTTATGTAATTTGGACAAAAATATCTCCAATTTGTATAAATTGAATAAATTAATTCAGGTTTGTAAGCGTCATTCAATGTACATAGAATAAACAGTTCTACGTAAAGTCCTGAGCTTTTCTTGAAGTTTAACTCAATAAAACTCGTAAACCGTACGTTTAATAGAAAAAAAGTTCAAATAAAAAATGATTATCGTTTCAAGCCGAAGAAAAAAGATTCTTATAAAAAATACGATTTTCTTCATAGTTTTTATGATATGGGACTAAAATGTCAAAGCTGCAACATTTGTGATACATTTCCTCTGAGTTTCAACGCCATATCAAGTAAACGGTTAAAAAAATCGATTTTTTTGTAAGAACATTTTTTCTTAAGCTAATTGAGATGCTTAGTTTTTGTAGGAAACATTTTTCCATCAGATGCACGGTTTATAAGTTATTGTGTTAATTTTTGTAATACACGATCAATTCACCAGTGCCAGAGGAATTACCATTGGTGTACTTGGCCAAATAAATAAAGCATGTTTTGTTGAAAATCGCCATTTAATCAATGAAAATTCTTATAAACACTTCTATTAGTTGTATAAAGGATAAACAGTCCTGGAAATTATTATACAAAGCAAAATTTAAGAAAAGGTAAAGAATATAATCGGTGACATCTGTCATTTTTTACCATGGAGGATTTTTTTATACGTCAAAAAAATTATCGGTTCAAAATTATTGTTTACCTGCAATTTTTCCAACATTTAGTCAAACTTTTTTCCGGATTATTTGTTTTGGTGAATTAATTTCAAGTTTTCAAATGTAGTTCAAAGAATCGGCGCTAGTCGCACTAACGCCACCGACGTCAACAATTAGTGTTTTGTTTTCAAGTTTCAATGGCATCAATTTTCGGTAGTGCGTGGAAATTAATCAATTAATTAATTAATCGAATCGATTTATTTCGAAATTATTATCGAAAGTGATAGTTTAATGTTTGGTGCATCGAGTGAACTAATTGCATCTGATGTAAGTCTTCTTTTTTATAATAAAATTGATGGAGAAATTTGTTAACTTTTGGGATCCATTTGAAAAACCAGGGATTAGCTAAAATACCATAAATTTTTATTCTATTCCATAGTTGGATTTGCAAATATTATTGCTTGATCTTGAAATTGTGTAAACTATTAAAAATGCATATAAATCCACATTGTTGGCTGTGATTTTTTAATATTCTATTATTTTTGATTTCAAAATTGTCTTCTAATTTGATATTATTGCACAAAATAGGAAAAATGTTTCCCAATTATTTTCCAGTGGCATTTGTTTACATTTAGCTGTAAGATCATAACAAAATGCAGAATATCTTATTTAAAACCAGGTTTTAAATCCTGCACTTCTTCGTCAAATGTTTCATTTGTGCTTCCAAAGTGCATTTTTGTTATGACCTTAAACCTAAATGCATCAAGTTGAAAATAATTTGGAAACATTTCCCATTGTGTCCAATAATATAAAATCAAAAGACAATTTTGGAATAAAAAAATTATAGAAAATTAAAATCGAAGACACCCATGTAGAGACACAAACAATTGAAACTGCTAAGCCAACTAGGATTAAATTTTCAATTATTTATGATAAATTTTGCATATTGCAATTTAGTAAAAAAAAAAAAATAGTATTTCAATGCTTATAGGTGGAAGATTTAGGGTAATTTAAGTGGATATAACGAAGTGTTGGTAAAATTTTCCAATATGGAAATAACTTTTACGTCATTGTTGCAAAATGATTGTTTTTCTGATTGTTTTGTAATACTTACATTTGGGAAATGTAAATTTTTTAAGATTTGTACCAATGACAATTCCTCATATGCACTTAAAGATTGTCCTAAGACCTAAAGGAATTATACTTTGGTATTTTTCCCAAACAAATAAAACATTGTTGCAAGTGGTTTTTCCTAAAAATTTTTCTTTTATTTTAAATCAGAAATCAAATTTTATCCATACAGCATTTCATTAGATGTTTAAAACTTAAAAAATTATAAAATACATTGTTTTTGAAGGCCTAAACTGTTTATTGTGTATACAATATATAGAATATATTGCGGTCCAATTTATGTTGTATAATCTATACTAATATATAAAATTCTTACGTCTGTCTGTACATTTCGATTTTGAACCCAATTTTAAGGAAAATATTTGTTTCAAGAGGCCCTAATTTCAAATTTATCATTTTTAAAATTTTTGTCTGTCTGTCTGTCTGTCTGTGTGTCCCGATTTAACTAAAGAACGGAACAACCGAATTTAATGATATTTGGTATTAAGATAGAACACAATTTTCCACTCACAATAGGCTACTTCTCATTCCTTAAAAATAATAAGGGAAGGTATTCCCTGGGGGTGAAAACAAAAATTTTTACACTAGACAGGTGAGTTATATATCATTGGAAAGGTAATTTAAAGTTAGAAAATAATCTGTTAAAATATTTTTAGTTGAACTGATAAAAAGCACAGTAAATTCAATTTAAAATTTAAAAATTGCATCTTTGAAATATAAATCTTTATATATATAAAACACAAAGTTGATGTTAATAGCGTAATGGCTTAAGTATCTAACATTCTGATGCTCCTAATTATAAAGATGTGGGTTCAAATCTTACAGTAAACTTTTTTTTAATTTTTTTTTTACAAAATTGTTGTAAATAGACCCTTACAGTTGCTCAATAAGGAAATATTAACGTTGACAAAATAGTGTTTTTAAGTATGATTATGTTTTTTGTAAAAGAAATAAGAAAAATAATAATTTTCGTATGCCAGAACAAATAGTAAATTTAAAAAGAAAATATAATCTACACCTACGTTACGCAGACGAAGTCGCGGGGATCAGCTAGTTTAATATAAATAGGTAATATATAAAAATCATACCATAAACATAAATTTGAACAGAAGTCAAAACGAAAATATATGTGACGTATTGCCTAGGTACGTATTTCGATTGCCAAGCAATCTTCCTCAGTGGTCATCAAGTAGTTTGGATCACTCCGTAACTGCTTTGTGAATTTGTATTTCACGTAAATCATCATAAAGCAGTTACGGAGTGATCCAAACTACTTGATGGCCACTGAGGAAGCTTGCTTGGCAATCGAAATACGTATCTGGGCAATACGTCACGAATATTTTTGTTTGAACTTCTGTTTATGGTATAATTTTTATATATTATTATATCAGATTCGCATAAGTTGGACCGCAATATATCCTATATATTGTATACACAGTAAACTGTTTATACTATATAATCTTCTATGACATATGATTTGGACTGTTTAAGCTATGCAAAAAGGGAATAATTGACACAATATAATTTCAGATATTTTCAATTATTAAAATTGGAACTTATTGATCGAAAAGTGGCAAGAAAACTCGATAAATTAGTTTATAATTTATTGTTAGTCAATAAATTTTAGCTGAAATGTTAATTTAAAGAATTTTTAGTTCTTTTAGCAGAGAAATACTAAAGTAATATCGGTGAGGTTTTCGTTAAATTTTCTTTATTTTTCTTATTAATTTGATAATTCAATTCTTATTTCTTCGTTTAGAAGTTAATGGAAAATTTCCAATTAAAATAACAAATAATAATTATACAATGTTCTGGTCGTATCCCTTGGCAAAGAATACCATTTCCCATCCTTGTCCCATATTATTTTTGCTGGTCGTATACGAAACGGTCGCCTCATTGCCATCGAATACAAAATTCGCGGGTCTTTCACTTCCGCACAATTGCGTGCGCAGCACTGCAGTCGCAGCATCGTCGGCCGATGATGGTTCCCAAATTTGAAGATAATCAGTGGCGCACGTGGTCTTCGGACCTATCGGAAAAAAATATCATTACAAAAAAAAAATTTAAATTTGCCGCGCCAATATTCACCAATATTAAAGTAGATAAATCGCAACACCAATTGGGTGTGTGATGGTGTCGCAATTTTCCATTCACAAGTCGTTTCGTTTCGATAGGCTCCCGGATAAAAAGGACTCGTAAATTTGCCACCGTAGTTGAAAAGTTCTCCGCCACATCCGCGACCTTAATGAGCAAAATAAAAAATAAAATTATTTATTTGTTTTTCTATAATAGACCAGGGTCGATAATTTTTGAGACCAAAAAAAAATTATAGAAAAGTTTACACATTTGATTTGCCTCCCCCGCATTATAGACCAGGGTCGATAATTTTAAAAATGGTGAAAAGTGAAAAAAAATTATAGTAGAATGAAACCCATTGGAAAAGGTAGAGAATATAACAAAAATGAAAGAAAAAATAAATTACGGGCGATCTGAGTCCGGGAAGGGGGAGGGGGTGAGTTTTTAAGGGTAAAAAACGGTTAGTATCGATTTCCGGTAAAACTGCAAGTCCTATGAAAAAAAGTTAAATGGCAAAGTTGTAGGTAATTAAAAGATCTACAACTTTTATACCAACACTTTTTTCACATAACCTCAAAATTTATGTGAAAAATTCGAATAACCGAGTTTTTGGTTTTTTATTTTTTGCAAAAAAATATTTTTTTTCACGAAATTTGGTGAAAACTTACCTTTGTATGTCTCAAACATACAGTAATTTTTTTGATTTAAAATATTAATTTTTTCACCTTATTTTGACTTAATATCCAAAAAGCACCGTAATTTTCAATCGAAAATTCTCACGTCAAAATATCGGCTTCTTTAAAAAAGTTGGCGTGTTTTTTGTTTGTTGAAATCTCTACTTTCTGATGGTATAAAAAAAATTCGCACTACTATGGTAAATGTTCTCAGAAAATGCAAATAATGATAGGTTTTTTCATCCACATTGGATCATGTTTCAGAACCATGACAATTTGAGCATAAATTTGTGCAATCATTATTTGCATTTTCTGAGAACATTTACCATAGTAGTGCAATATTTTTTTTTATACCATCAGAAAGTAGAGATTTTAACAAACAAAAAACACACCAACTTTTTTAAAAAAGCAGATATTTTGACGTGAGAATTTTCGATTGAAAATTAGAGCGCTTTTTGGATATTAAGTGAAAATAAGGTGAAAAAATTAATATTTTAAATCACAAAAACTACTGTATGTTTGGAACATACAAAGGTAAGTTTTCACCAAATTTCGTGAAAAAATAATTTTTTTTGCAAAAAATAAAAATAAACAACCAAAAACTCGGTTATTCGAATTTTTCTCATAAATTTTGAGGTTATGTGAAAAAAGTGTCGATACAAAAGTTGTAGATCTTTTAATTACCTACAACTTTGCCATTTAACTTCTTTTCTTAGGACTTGCAGTTTTACCGGAAATCGAGATTAACCGTTTTTTACCCTTAAAACTCACCCCCTTCACCTTCCCGACCTCAGATCGCCCGTAATTTATTTTTTCTTTCATTTTTGTTATATTCTCTACCTTTTCTATAATGCGGGGAGGCAAATCAAATGTGCAAACTTTTCTTTGAAACCAAATCAATTTGGTCTAATTAGAGTGCTGTGTATGCAAATATAATAACATGTATGTATGATGGGTTGCCTACCCAAATGTAATTCCGTTGTAAATGACAAGCAGAACCCAGCAAATGTTTTACCATTCTACATTAAATAAACAAATCAAATGAATTTGAAACATTAAAACCCCTTCTCTTAGCAACCCGCAGCATCCGTTGCTATCTTAATTTTCAATAGTAAAATCAACAATGAATTTTTTTGATGCAAAAATCAAATACTTTTGTATCAAATACCTTTATCAGTTGTAGTGTAGGTGATATCGTAGGTCCCATAGTAATTAGTTTTATTACTTTCCGTACGCAACAATAGTACATTTCCGGTGGAAAATAACGGAGTGGGGGTACGAATACCACATAAACGTGCAAGTTCTGGAGCCCCCCGCGAATTACCGTCGTAAACGGTCAACGCCTTACACTGTACTCCATCCAACAGGAAAAACGATTGGAAATACAAAGAAATTGTATGATTTTCCGGCGCTGTAATCATCACTGTACAATTAATACTATCCGTCCGGATATAAATCCGTCCCTGCACTCCCGTATAATTGCGATTGCATCCTAAAAAATCAAAAAATTATTCAGGAAAAATCTCCCAATCCAATACTTACCCAATAATTGATAGTGAATTTTAAATCCTCGTTTTTCCACTTGGCTATTGGTTGTCAACGACACCATAGTGGTATGGGATCCGGAATAATAGTCGAATGGTTTTCCACTACCGCAATACGTTAGTTTTGTAATGGGCGACCGATTTCG
Source organism: Sisyra terminalis (assembly GCA_958496175.1). NCBI lineage: Eukaryota > Metazoa > Arthropoda > Insecta > Neuroptera > Sisyridae > Sisyra > Sisyra terminalis. Next base: position 46,204,311 of record OY292279.1, on the reverse strand, counting down.
CATGAATGTTGAAATTTTTTTCGGTCCAGCCCAAATGATATCTTTTCCCAAGCCCTCGGCAATAAAGTTTGAATGCTTTAAAGGAAAATTTTGTCAAGTTTCATATCATTAAAAATATTAATTACTAGATGATAATGCATTGATTAGATTTATAAGATCATAGGAGGCTATGAATATGCAATACGATGCCCTCTGCAATGGTAGCCAAGAAACACCACAAATCAGTGGTGGCCTTGGAACGAATTTTCCTTAAGAAAATTGTCTCTAAACACAATTTAAAACTTTTGTTTTCCCTGATTACTAATATAAGTAATAAAATTTATTCCAAACATGTAAAAGTATTCAACCCTTGGACGAAAAAAAATATTTTTTTTTTTAACAGATGATAAAATTCAAATCTCAGCTTTTATTACATAAAAAGACAATTCAAGTTGTTTAAGATTGTTTTTTTCATTTAATATTTTTAATATTCAAATTAGCTACGTTTCGTTACGTATCATAATTTCATCAGACTTTTTGAATCTTTTTATTAAATAATTAATTTTTTTGTGATTCAAGAAGCCTGATGAAGTTACTATACATAACGAAACGTAGCTAATTTGAATATTAAAAAATATTAAATAAAAAATCCATCTAATACAACCGGAATTGTCTTCTTATTTAATAAAAGCTGAGATATGAATTTTATCATCTGTTAAAAAAAAAATTTTTTTTTTCGTCCAAGGGTTGAATACTCTTACATTTTTGGAATAAATTTTATTACTTATTTTAGTAATCAGGGAAACCAAAGTTTTAAATTGTGTTTAGAGAAAATTTTCTTACGGAAAATTCTTTCCAAAGCCACCACTGATTTGTGGGGTTTCTTGGCTACCATTGCAGATGGCATCGTATTACATATTCATAGCCTCCTATGATCTTATAAATCAAATCAATTCTTAAGTCATTAGATGATGTGTAATTTTAATATAACACCTTACAATTCGGAATTTATTGCACCAAAAAAAATAAAAAAATATCGTAATATAAGGAAGTCATGTGTTGGCCTATCCACGATACTCTCCCTTATTTATATATTGAAGAATTTAAATAAAAAAAATGAATTATTTTCTGACTATTATAGTTATTTTTTTTTAATTTTTAATTAATAGAATTTAAATTGAAAATATTCCATTTTTTTTTGTGATTAAAAAAGCCTGATGAAGTTACTATACCTGACGAAACGTAGCTAATTTGAATAGTAAAAAATATTCAATAAAAAAAAACAATCTTAAACAACCTGAATTGTCTTCTTACTTAGTAAATTAATTAAGTTTCATAACACTAAACATTTTGTTGGTGAATTTTTTTTTCTTAATTATATCGAAAATATTGTTGGGACTGACAAAAAAAAATTCTGTGAAATTTTAAGCTCTTAATATTAATATTAAGAGGTGCCGCATCGCAAATTTCGGTTTTGTATTTAAATAACATGGCAACAATATTCTCTTGCACTTTGGAATTTTATAGCTCACGTTGGTGACAATATTTCGGAATGACCAACATATATTCTTGTAGAAAATTGAACGATCTACAAAAAAGGTCTCGAACAAGTTTTTGATATATTTGTTCCTTCAAAAGTTATTCGACGTCAAAGTTGAACTAAAGAGAAATTTTAATATTTTTTCAATTTTTTGATGCAACCATCAATTTTATGAGAGAATTTTATAGGACATTTTTTGTAGAGCACTGTTTTTCCTATAACATATTTCTATAAAAGTTTTTGATATTTTTCACAGGTCCTAAGTTATTTGCATTAAACTAAAAATTTCCTGCATTATTATATTTTTAACATAAAAATTATTATTTTGTATTTTAATTAAATAACTTAGGACCTGTGAAAAATAGCAAAAATTTTTAAAGAGATAAGTTATAGAAAAAAAAGTGCTCTACAAAAAATGCCTCATAAATTTTTTTCATAAAATTGATGATTGCGTTAAAAAATTGAAAAAATTTTAAAATTTCTCTTTAGTTCAACTTTAACCTCGAATAACTTTTGAAGGAATTAATATATCAAAAACTTGTAAGAGACCTTTTTTATAGATCAATCGTTCAATTTTCTACAAGAATATACTTTGGTCATTCCGAAATATTGTCACCAATGTCAGCTATAAAATTCCAAAGTACAACAGAATATTGTTCCCATGTTATTTAAAAAAAAGTGCTCTACAAAAAATGTTCTATAAAATTTTCTCATAAAATTTAAAGTTGCGTCAAAAAATTGAAAAAATATAAAAATTTCTCTTTAGTTCAATTTTGACCTCGAATAACTTTTGAAGGAATAAATATATCAAAAACTTGTACAAGACCTTTTTTTTAGATCGTTCAATTTTCTACAAGAATAAACCTTGGTCAGTCCGAAATATTGTCGGCACCAACGTGAGAGAAAAGAATATTCTTTACCAGTACCCAGAGAAGAGAAACATTTTTAGAGAAGTTCAAATATGTGTTGAAAAAGTGGACGAAGTTTGGGCTTAAATGTCGGTAAATTTCAAAGCTTTTCAAAGCCGGCCACTAGTTGTCGCTGGACACAACTAGCCTTGGCCAAAATCTGAAGAACACTTCTGAGATTAAGTCCACTTTATTAGTATCAAACTTCTATATAAGTCTTAATCCTCTGTTAGTAATTGCTCGTATTTGGGCAATACGGCACGAATATTTTTGTTTGAACTTCTGTTCAAATTTATGTTGGTGGTATGATTTTTATATATTACATAAATTGGACCGCAATATATTCTATACACAAAACAATTCAGGTTGTTTAAAATCTTTCTTTTGAATTACTATTCAAATTAGCGTTTCGTTACATATTGCAACTTCATCAAACTTCGTAAATCCACAAAAAAAACAGAATTGTCTTCTTATTTAGTAAATTACATCATCTTTTTCGAAAATTTCCAATCGATCGTTGACACAATGTCCCGTTTCATCTCCCTCCTCCAAATTTAAATCATCGATTCGAATATCCATTTGAACAATGCGATTGGACGGCGATTTAATAATCCAAACGCAGCGAATATTTCCGGGATAACTATTGGGATAGTTGGGAGATGTTAACGTTTGTGAAATATTTGTCGCCAGTAAAGTTTTCGTTCCACAAACGGCTAAAAAAATAATTAATTAGTACAAAAAATTTGGGTTTTTAATTTTTAATTTTTTACATAATTTTGCTTCGATTTCTACACTGAATTCAGAAGTGGAATCGATGCTGTCGTCGGAAACAAATCGCATCCAAAGATTATTAAAAGATGTCATTAGGACCTCTGGAAGTTTATCGCCGCAATGATGCAGCATTTTCTCCGAAAATGGTCCAGAACCATCGAATAATTCCACATAATTGCAATTGCAATTGATATCTATTGATTTTTCAAGACAATTTGAGATGTTAAATTTTTTAAATGCCACGGCTATCATATAGTCTTCCGGAGCTTTTATTGACCAATGACAGTCCAAAAAAGATTCATCCCCGATGGCAATATTGCGTGGAAAAGTAATTCTAGTTTTTAAATTATCCTCGGCGAGAATAATATTTCCGCCACATCCTGATTCAGATCCTAAAATACAAAAGTTGTAAAATTGGATAATTTATTTGGGATATATTTTACCTAAACTAAAGTAAACTAGAGCTTTAAATCCTTTAAAGTTGCTGGATAAATCACTGACAAAAGAAACGATCATATTTGGTCCAGTACTCCGAATCACTGGAGGCTGAAAAGTCAGATTTCCGCACAACAATGCAAGTCGTTGTTTTTCGTCGATTTTATTCGAATCGTAAAGTGCAACGTAATCGTATCGACAGCTATGACTTCGTTCCAGTAAAAATTCGGTGAATCTAAAAAAAAATTAAGGCGGAAAAATTTAAAATTTCATTGCAAATATTCCAAATACTTGACAACAATGATTTTATTCGGCGGAGCCGTTATATTCCACGTGCATTTCAAATCTTCTGGATACTTTTCGGTGGTGGCTACCGTCGGCGATGAAATCGCAGTAGTCGAATCAATAATTCCTCCACATTCTTAAAAAAAAAATCACTTTATAAATCACTAAATCATTTTCCATTTAATTTACATACTATCCAATTTAAAACTAAACGAAAATCCTTTGGCATTGATCCATTTATCCGTCATAAACGAAACCAAAATCATTCCATAACTCCGTATATCATTTGGTGGCGGTTTTTTGTTGCAGTATGGTCCCAACGTGGCCGCATTTTTCATGTTGGCCTTTGACTTATACGCAATGGTAACATTGTCACTAATACAATTACTTGTGATCAGTTCCAAACTGAAATCATTGAACCACAATTGCAGATAGTTCTTGGGAGCCAAAATCGTGTAAGTGCAATTTAAATTGGCGCTATATGCACGCGGATATCCTGGACTGACGATCGTTTGTTCCCTTTCCGATGCAATAAAAGTGCCGCCACAATTCACCGACCAACGAGCCTACAATTAATGTTATATTAATCCCTGGTCAATATAGAAAGGTATGACTTTGGAAACACATGAGGTCTAAAAACCAAGATATTAATCCCTAAAACTCATAGACTTTTGATCTATCAAAATTATTGTTCCCATAAGATAATTTTTTTCGTTTGGTCAATATATGCAGGTATGCCTTTGGAAACACATGAGGTCTAAAAACCAAGATATTAATCCCTAAAAGTCATTGACTTTTGATTTATCATAATTATATTTCCCATTCGTTATTTTTTTTTCGTTTGGTCAATATATACAGGTATACCTTTGAAAGCAAATGAGGTTTAGAAGCAAGATATTAATCCCTAAAACCCATCGGCTATTGATTTATCAAAATTGTTCTTGCCATTCGCTTTTTCGTTTGGTCAATATATACAGGTATGCCTTTAGAAACACATTAGGTCCAAAAACCAAGATATTAATCCCTAAAACCCATTGACTTTTGATTTATCAAAATTGTTTTTCCTCTTCGTTAATTTTTTTTTCGTTTGGTCAATATATGCAGGTATGCTTTTGGAAACATATGAAGTCTAAAACCAACATATTAATCCCTAAAAACCTTTGATTTACCAAAATTATTTTTCCCATTCTTTGGTTTTTTAATTTTTTTTCGTTTGGTCAATATATGCAGTAGACTAACTCAAAAAAAAATGATGATTTTTTTTTAATTATATCGACAATATAATGTGTTGGAAATGACAAAAAAAATTCTGTGAAAGTTTAAGCTCTTAATATTAAGAGATCCATTTTAATAATATGGGAACAATATTCTCTTGCACTTTGGAATTTTATAGCTCACGTTGGTGACAACATTTCGGAATGATCAAGGTATATTCTTGTAGAAAATTGAACGATCTACAAAAAAGGTCTCGTAAAAGTTTTTGATATATTTATTCGTTCAAAAGTTATTCGAGATCAAAGTTGAACTTAAGAGAAATTTTAATAATTTTTCAATTTTTTGACGCAACCATCAATTTTATGAGAAAATTTTAAAGGACATTTTTTGTAGAGCACTTTTTTTCCTATAACTTATCTCTATAAAAGTTTTTAACATTTTTCATAGGTCCTAAGTTATTTAATTAAATTAAAAAAAATAATCAAATTAAAATTTTTTCGCTGACTTTGAATAGTTATACTGTGTAAACAATATAGAGAATATATTGCAGTTCAATTTATGTAATATAATTTAATATAATAATAATAATATATTCAAATCATACCATGAACATAAATTTGAACAGAAGTTCAAAAAAAAATATTCGTGACGTATTGCCCAGATACGTATTTCGATTGCCAAGCAATCTTACTCAGTGGTCTTATAAAATTTTCTCATAAAATTGATGGTTGTGTCAAAAAATTGAAAAAATATTAAAATTTCTCTTTAGTTCAACTTTGACCTCGAATAACTTTTGAAGGAATAAATATATCAAAAACTTGTAAGAGACCTTTTTTGTAGATCGTTCAATTTTCTACAAGAATATATCTTGGTCATTTCGAAATATTGTCTTTGACGTGAGCTATAAAATTCCAAAGTGTAAGAGAATATTGTTCCCATGTTATTGTAAATGGAAAATCGAAATTTGCGATGCGGCACCTCTTAATATTAAGAGTTAAACTTTCACAGGAATTTTTTTTGCCATTCCCAACAATATTTTTGATATAATTAAGAAAAAAAAAATTCATAATTTTTTTTTGAATCAGTGTAATATGCAGGTATGTCTTTGGAAACACATGAGGTCTAAAACCTAGATAATCCCGAAAATCCATTGACTTTTGAATTATCAAAATGGTTTTCCCATTTGTTTATTGGTTTTTTTTTCGTTTGGTCAATATATGCAGGTATGCCTTTGGAAACATATGACGTCCAAAACACATTGACTTTTGATTTATAAAAATTATTTTTCCTATTCGTTGGTTCGTTAATTTTTTTTTGTTTGGTCAATATATACAGGTAAAACTAAGAATGGTGTCGTGGGTCTATACATATTTAAACATCACATATTTAAAAACCGAGGGATTTACTTTTGCTTTCTATTTCGGTAGATTTGATAATTTTTTCATCCAGAAACTATAAACATATAAACGAAAAAAAATAACGAACAAATGAGTAACACTAGTAAAACAACTACCTTAAAACCTCTTCCATTGATTTTATCATTGGACTTGAACAAAATTTTCATCAAATTTGATGTTGAATTGAAAATTTTTCGAGATCGTCCACAAACTCGACCAAGCGATTTCCATTGGTCGTCAATTTTATCCCAAACCTACAACCAAAAGTTTTTTTTTTCTTCACATATCTATGAAATGTATACAATTATTACTTCTATAAAATCATTGGAACAATTTGTACTGTCTTCCATTTGAAATACGTCGTTAAATTCCAAACCGACATGATATCCGGGCGTGGCTTCCACAATCCATTGACATTCCGCATTGGCTGGATAATCTTTCGGATATCCCGGTGACGAAATATTCATATAATCTTGATGAAAATGTCCTCCACACCCTAAAAAAAATCAATTGTTAAACTCTACAAATATATCATTCTATAAACTACCGTTTTGAATTTCTTCTATGTTGATTTTAAATCCTTTTTCTCGTAAATCAGTGGAATCCTTCGGATTCTTTGTACTTTGTCGTCCGGACTGATACTCAATCCAAATAGCATTCGTTTCCGAAGTGGCAAATCCTGAGGAATCCCCGCAAAGTGTCGCTAATATCGGACTAGTTCCACGTTTACCATTCTTGATAATCAAAATTTCATCCAAACAATTCAATTTATATTCCCAATTCATTTTTATTTGCATTCCTTCGGCCAATTCCACCACCCAAGCACAGTGTACGTTTTCAACCACCGAATCGGGATAACCAGGACTTGTGATTATTCCTCCTTTTTGGATAATTCCACCACAATTGTGCACTTTATAATTGATATTGTAATTAAATGGAATCGATTTTGAATCTTTTATAATCTTTTGAAAAGTAAAATATTAATTTAACGACGATTTATTCTATATCAATTTGGTTGAAACTTACTTCCAAATTTGTGGTAATTGCCGGAGATCTAACCGTCACCGGTTTTGTGATATTATTACAAAATATTTGAATAATACTATTATCAGCTTCTGTAATTATTTAAAGTTAATTAATTGCCAAGGATTATTACCAAATAATCTTACCATTTTTAACGGAAATTCGTGCAAATAATGCATATACGCACATATTTGCAAAACTCATCTGATTTCCAAACTCAATTGGATTTATAGTCAACGATAATGTTTGGTCCTCTCTTTTATTGAAGAGCCAATAACAATAATATGCACTTGTGTAATTATTTGGAGCCACAATTAAGCCTTCCGTTTCCGCAACTTGTCCTCCACAAACTAAAATAAAAGAATTAATCTTCTCTTCGAAAAATTTGTTCTCCAAAACAATAAATTTACCTGCAGCTTCTTCGGATGTCCATTTGGCTTTAAATCCACGTGCCATAGTGCTGACGACCCAATAGAAAATCAGCATTATATTCGTCGAGGACTTGACCTCCTTCACTTGATCACTCGACCGAATAAAACGAAACAAATTTTCATATTTCATATCATTGTATAACTAAAAACCCAAAAAAAAAACATGTTTTTAATCATTAGCAATTAGCATTGCCCTATTATAATGTTGATGTGTATACAACTCGCGGTACACGAGTGTTATACAATTTGCCTATATAGCACTCTATTTAAGCTTAGAAGGCTGTTTTACAAAATTGCGCCCAACGATTTACGGTCGACTTGACTCGATTTTTTTAGTACTTCAAAAAATCACCCGCTTGACGTTTCTTGCTAACCGTTTGCAAAAAACTTCATACTGTAGGGTCAAAACATTATTTTTTATATTTTTATTAAATAACTTAGAACAAAAAATATACATAGCACTCTATTAAAGCTTATAAGGTTATTGTAAAATTGCGCCCAACGATTACGGTCGACTTGACTCGATTTTTTTAGTACTTCCAAAAATCACCCGCTTGAAGTTTCTTGCTAACCGTTTGCGAGCAACTTCATACTGTAGCGTCAAAGCATCATTTTTGCTTTCATAACCCCGGCCAATGAAAAAAATATTTTTTTAATTTTAATTAAATAACTTAAGACCGGTGAAAAATATCAAAAACTTTTATAGAGATAAATTATAGAAAAAAAAGCGCTTTACAAAAAATGTCCTATAAAATTTTCTCATAAAATTGACGCATAACTTTTGAAGTAAAAAATATATCAAATCGGTCAAAACACAGTATAATTTCATAAAAATTAAATCAATTTCCCGGTACCACTTACAAATAAGACAGGTTGTCGAGGATCTAGATTTGATCCAAAGTCCAAATCCAAAAATTCAAGTTTCACCCGCTTGCCGATGGGAACTTTGATGGTCCACTTGCAGAACCGTTGTCGCATTTGCACCGCCGGATATCCGGGTGACGTTAAAATACCCTCGCTCCCCACAAATGTTTCGCCACACTCTTAAAAAAATAGTTTAAATATTATTCCGGGTTAAAGTTTGGAATAGACAAGTACTAGAAATGAGTTGGTAGGAATGTATGGGGGAAATTTTTCAAGTTGGTATGGTTTGACATGTTTTCACGTGTTGACATCTACCGGTAGGTTTAAAATACTCAGAAGTAAACATTCCACGTGGAAATGAAAAAATTAACTGGAAATATAAAAAAAAATGGATATAATTCATGATCTCGTACCCAAAAATAAAAAAAAGGCCCAAGTAAAATAATAAACAATACAGGTATACTGAAATTGATACAATTACTTATTTTTTTTTTTATTTTTACGAAAAACTTCAAAATTTTTGCAGACATTTCCACAGAAGTTCTCGTCGGATAAATTTTTTTTTTCTTATAATTGATGAGTTTTTATGGCCAAGCCAAATCGACCAGTGAAAAATTGTCAAGCCATTTATCCAATGCTAGTAATTGGAGAAAATTTTAAATGAAACCTTCTTTTATTTTTAAATTTCATCGTTTTTTTAAGTTTATAAATATTTTAACTTTAGTACCAATTATTCAAATGGTTGGCCACAAAATTTCGAAGGTAAAAGACAACATACCAGTACTCTTTTAACAAAAATTAAACAAAATATTGTGTATACAATATATAAACATAAATTTGAACAGAAGTTTAAACAAAAATATTTGTGACGTATTGCCCAGATACGTATTTCGATTGCCAAGCAATCTTCCTCAGTGGTCATCAAGTAGTTTAGATCACCCCGTAATTGATGACCACTGAAGGAGGTCTACAAAAAAAGTCTCGAACAAGTTTTTGATATATTTATTCCTTCAAAAGTTATTCGAGGTCAAAGAGGAACTAAAGAGAAATTTTAATATTTTTTCAATTTTTTGTCGCAAACATCAATTTTATGGGAGAATTTTATAGGACATTTTTTGTAGAGCACTTTTTTTCCTGTCACTTATCTCTATAAAAGTTTTTGATATTTTTCACAGGTCCTAAGTTATTTAATTAAAATAAAAAAAATAATTTTTATGTCAAAAATATAATAATTAAAGGAATTTTCAGTTTAATGCAAATAACTTAGGACCTGTGAAAAATTTCAAAAACTTTTATATAAAATAAGTTATAGGTAAAAAAATGCTTTACAGAAAATGACCTATAAATTTTTCTCATAATATTGATGGTTGCGTCCAAAAATTGAAAATATATTAAAATTTCTCTTTAGTTCAACTTTGACCTCGAATAACTTTTAAAGGAATAAATATATCAAAAACTTGTCGGAGACCTTTTTTGTAGATCGTTCAATTTTCTACAAGAATATACTTTGCTCATTCCGAAATATTGTCGTCACCAACGTGAGCTATAAAATTCCAAAGTGCAAGAGAATATTGTTCCCATGTTATTTAAATGGAAAATCGAAATTAAAATTTTGTAGGACATTTTTTGTAGGGCACTTTTTTTTAAATAACATGGGAACAATATTCTCTTGCACTTTGGAATTTTATGGCTCACGTTGGTGACATTATTTCGGAATAATCAAGGTATATTCTTGTAGAAAATTGAACGATCTACAAAAAAGGTCTCTAACAAGTTTTTAATATATTTATTCCTTCAAAAGTTATTCGAGGTCAAAGTTGAACTAAAGAGAAATTTTAATATATTTTCAATTTTTGGACGCAACCATCAATTTTATGAGAAAATATTATAGGAAATTTTTTGTAGAGCACTTTTCTTTCTATAACTTATCTCTATAAAAGTTTTTGATATTTTTCACAGGTCCTAAGTTATTTAATTAAAATAAAAAAAATAATTTTTATGTTAAAAATATAATAATTAAAGGAATTTTCATTTTAATGCAAATAACTTAGGATCTGTGAAAAATATCAAAAACTTTTATAGAAATAAGTTATAGGTAAAAAAATTCCCTACAGAAAATGTCCTACAATTTTTTCTCATAATATTGATGGTTACGTCAAAAAATTGAAAAAATATTAAAATTTCTCTTTATTTCAACTTTGACCTCGAATAACTTTTAAACGAATAAATATATCAAAAACTTGTAAGAGACCTTTTTTGTAGATCGTTCAATTTTCTACAAGAATATACCTTGGTCATTCTGAAATATTGTCACCAACGGGAGCTATAAAATTCCAAAGTGCAAGAGAATATTGTTCCCATGTTATTTAAAAAAAAGTGCTCTACAAAAAAGTCCTACAAAATTTTCTCATAAAATTGATGGTTGCGTCCAAAAATTGAAAAAATATTAAAATTTCTATTTAGTTCAACTTTGACCTCGAATAACTTTTGAAGGAATAAATATATCAAAAACTTGTTCGAAACCTTTTTTGTAGATCGTTTAATTTTCTACAAGAATATACCTTGGTCATTTCGAAATATTGTCTTTGACGTGAGCTATAAAATTCCAAAGTGCAAGAGAATATTGTTCCCATGTTATTTCAAATGGAAAATCGAAATTTGCGATGCGGCACTTTTTAATACTTAATATTAAGAGCTTAAACTTTCAAAGCATTTTTTTTTTTTGTTATTCCCAACAATATTTTCGATATAATTAAGAAAAAAATTCATCTTTTTTTTTGAATCAGTCTTATATATATATTTTTAAATTCATTGGTTTCCACCTCTACTAGCACATCTTTCTGGACAATTCTTCAGTTGAATATATGTACTTTGTACATGGACGGAAAATATGTTTTTTCTAAAGAGAATTTCTACAAAAATGATTAAGTCATTAGCAATAATAAGAAAAACTTGAAGTAGTTATTTCAGTATTCCGATTAGCAGTTTAATAGTTTATTTTGGCCTTTTATTTTATTCCTTCTTTTTAATATTTGCCAGTAAATGTTTATTTCTTTCAGTTTCAAAAATGATAGATATGTCAAAACGTGGTGAAAATAACGTTTTATTTTATAAACTAGTAAATAAGATGCAAAATTTTCCCCCCATGGATTCCCCTATCAAACCCATTTCTAATACTTTGATCCATTGAAATTACCATCTTTGGTCGAAACAAATTCCAAATAGAATCCCTTAAAATGATCCCAAGTCTTTCCCATTGTGTCCAGAGTGACTTCCACTTCATTCCCAAACGATGGAATCGTCTCGTTGAGCTTTGACGTTCCGCAATAATCTCCCAACACATACGTTTCCGTTTTTGCTAAAAAAATAAATAGTGAAATTTTGGTTTTATTGTTATTTTTTTTTGGGATAAAAGTTTTATTTACTGGTATTAATTCCGGGACGTTGTTCTGTGATTGTCACGTGCGCCACTGTTGAACAGTTTTGGGATCGCGGTAGACTTAGCGCCTTAAAAACCAAATCAAGTCCATGCCGTTTCATTCCAATCAATCGCCACGTGCAATGTACTCCACGTGCTAAACTTCCAAGCAGTGGATAATTTGGTGACGTAATAAAACCTTTGGCCGCTCGAATAGTTCCTCCACAAGTTGCTGCCCCAAAAAAAAAAAAAAAAAAAAAATATCTCACATACAAAAAAATCGTCAAAAAATCCAAGTCCTACCAATAGAAATTTGAGCTTTGAACCCATTTTTGGGTTCATCCAATTCGTTGAAATAGCGCACGTGGACTATATTCCCGGAACTGGTATACGACGATAGATTGTTTTCGTTACAAACTCGAATAATCAGCGGCGAATTTATCGATCCACCGTCGTAAATTTCAACGGCAGCCGTTTTACAGTCGGCCGAAACGGTGATGTCGAATCGATCGATAAAATCGATCATTATGGATTCGCCGGGCGGCGCCCGGATTGTCCAGTCGCACTCGATGCGTGGATCGGGAATTTCCGGATAGTTGGGCGATGAAATATTTACGCTTTTGATCCACGACGTCAGCACAATCGAATCCCCACAACTTTTCGAGATTTCGTCGTAACGCAGAGCAAAACTTCGAAATTCCTGAAATTTTCACAAAAAAAAAATTAATAGAAATTTTTTTGGGCCGTTTATTTTGAAAGTGAGTCAAGTCCATTTCAAGAACAATCCCTATAGTAACATAAGATACCAAGGAGGAGGAGGGAATAATTGGCGTTTTTGTGAAAATCAGTAATTTATGAAAACTTAGCAGTTAAATAATTAAGTACATACTTTGTTCTAGTTACAAGAAGAAGGGACTTGCGCAACTTTCAAAATAAACGAGTCATTTAATTTTTTAAATTTCTTACATTGCTTGCTCCAATTTTCGATTTGAATTTTACGTACGCTTGGTTTCCACTGGTCGTTGGAATCGAGGACAATGCTTTGTCGGAACTGCAATATTTTCCGATTCCCAACAATGGAGATTCAGCGGTTTGACCATTTTTTAACTGAAAAAAAATGACCAATTTAAACAGGGGAATTTCAAACAATAGATTAAACTGTGTATACAATATATAGAATATATTGCGGTCCAATTTATGTAGTATAATTTAATATAATCCATATACTAATATACAAAATTCTTACGTCTGTCTGTACATTTCGATTTTGAACCCAATTTTAGGGTAAATATTTGGTTCAAGAAGCCCTTATTCCAAATTTAACATTTTTAAAATTTTTGTCTGTCTGTGTGTCCCGATTTAACTAAAGAACGGAACAACCGAATTTAATGAAATTTTGTATTAAGATACAACACAATTTCCCACAGACTATAGGCTACTTATCATTCCCAAAAAATTATTAGGAAAGATATTCCCTAGGGATAAATACAGAAATTTTTACACTAGACAGGTGAGTTATATATCATTGAAAAGGTAATTTAAAGGTAGAAAATAATATGTAAAAATATTTTTAGTTGAACTGATAAAAAGCACAGTAAATTTAAACTCAATTTAAACTCTAAAAAATTGCCTCTTTGAAATATAAACCTTTGAAATATAAACAAATAATAATTTTCATTTGCCACTACAAATAGCAAATTTAAAAAGAAAATATAATCTACACCTACGTAACGCAGACGAAGTCGCGGGGATTAGCTAGTAATATATAAAAATCATACCATAAACATAAATTTGAACAGAAGTTCAAACACGAAAGTTCCGAATACTTCCCTTATTAATGCGTTAACACATTCCATGCAATATTTAGCAAGGGGACAAATATTTACTACTTGCAAATAAATAATTAAATTTGATTTTACAAATTTTACAATTTCTCGTTAATTCCGAGCACACAATAATAACAGTGATGTATTACATGGTATACTAGATATGCAACAAGTCATACATCAATGTACCAACGGTTGCATACCCTAAACATTAATGAAATTTCCAAGGTTTGTTTTTCGTTATAATACTAATTTGTCTTGATAGTCATTGCCAGAAGGCAGCTTTTCGTATATACTTCTGAGAATGTTTTTATGCTAAACCTAGAAATAAGGGATGAAATCGATCTCCACTAGCCTAAAATTACCACAACTTCAAATACTTGTAACATCGTTAAATAAGAAATGATTTTTGAACCAAGAACAGTTTTGGGTTCGTATCAATGTACCTATCAAACGATAATATAGCAAAACATTTCGAATTCGAAAAAAAAAAATTTTCGCCAAAAAAAAAGCCGGGGGTTAACCATCGTTGAATTTTCACGAAAATTGTTAAATTAAAAAAAAAAAAATTCAAGGATGCCAATCGAAAGTATGCGTCTAGCTGTACATGCTGTGCATTTTTTTCCGAAAACAAACCACGTTTAAGGGATGAAATCGACCATCAAAGTGGCAGAAGAATTCATAGAAAACCATCCACACTTCAATCGCATGTAACATCGTTATATAAAGGATGATTTCCGAACCAAGGGCAGTTTCGGGTTCGTTACAATGTATTTAACGATATTATTAGTCCAGCTGTACATGCTGCTCAAATTTTTCTCAAAACAAATCACGTTTAAGGGATGAACAAGTCCCACTAAGAGGGAGAGACGAATGTGGCTTCTTCAGCAATTGCATGTACCATCGTTATATAAGGGATGATTTTCGAACCAAAGACAGTTTCGGCTTCGTAACAATGTAAAGAACGATAATATAACAATCTTTTTTGATTTCGAAGCAAAAACATTTTTCTTCGAAAAAAACCGTGGGTTATCCATCGTTGATTTTTCACGAAAATCGTCAAATTAAAAAAAAAATATTTTAGGATGCCAATCGAAAGTATAAGTCTAGCTGTACATGCTGTGCAAATTTTTCCGAAAACAAACCACTTTTAAGGGATGAAATGGACCATCAAAGTGGCCGAAGAAACCATAGAAAACCATCCACACTTCAATCACATGTTATATAAATCACATCGTTATATAAGGGATGATTTTTGAACCAAAGGCTGTTTCGGGTTCGTTACAATGTATAGAACTATAATATAACAATCTATTTCGAATTCGAGACCAAAACTTATTTCTAAAAAAAAACCGTGGCTTAACCATCGTTGATTTTTCATGAAAATCGTAAAAATTGAGAAATTTTTTTTAGGTGGCCAATCGAAAGTATAAGTCCAGCTGTACATGCTGCGCAAATTTTTCCCCAAACAAACCACGTTTAAGGGATGAAAATGCGGTTTAAGGGGTGAACACTTCCCACTAAGAGGGAGAGACGAACGGGGCTTCTTCAGCAATTGCATTAACCATCGTTATATAAGGGATGATTTTCGAACCAAAGGCAGTTTAGGGTTCATTACAATGTCTAGAACGATAATATAACAATCGTTTTCGATTTCGAGACAAAAAGATTTTTGGGCAAAAAAAACCGTGGGTTAACCATCGTTGATTTTTCATGAAAATCGTCAAAATTAAAATTTTTTTTTAAGGCTGCCAATCGAAAGTATAAGTCCATCCGTACATGCTGTGCAAATTTTTCCGAAAACAAACCAGAAATAGGGGATGAAATCGACGGTCAAAGAACCAACAAACACCCCAACTTCAAGTACTTGTAATGTCATTAAAAACTGGAAAATTTCCGAACCACACACCAATTCTGGGCCGTTAAAATATTTCATATGTAAATATTTTAAAAGATTTCAAATTCAAAAGTTCCAATGAAATATTTGAAAACCCATAAAAGTCAATGGTGACATTATTATTTTCAACGATGGAAACCAATAAACTATCGATTAATTACTATTTTTATTGATCTAAAGTTTAGAGATTCAGTATTGGAGAATATTCGGGAAAATCAGGCCAACACTTATCTTATACTCTTTCCATTTATAATGGGATTGATAAATTTCTGATGGGCGGCTTATTTTAAATAAGATAACTGCTAAGTTATCATGCAAACGAGTTTGCCTCCTCCCCTGATAACATACTAATTAAATTACAAAAATTAACGATAACTTTCGAAAAATTTCCGGTAAAAATAAACCTCTTAATAAATTTAAGAAGATTCGTACAAAAATTTTGATATTCCTCAAGGTTTGTAAATTACAAAAAATGACGTCATATGAAGAATTTTGAAATTTGAATCAGTCTGAAGATATGTACGAATTTCTTCTGGATACGTCACGTAGCGCATGAGGCCACTTGTGTATTTTATAAGCCTTGGATATTCCTAACCGTGGCCGATTATTTTTACCTACGGACCTACAAATGTCAGGCTTTATCTTTTGGGTATTAGCAATAGCATATTGTGCAATTGTACAGTAAAATAAATGACCTAAACTTTTTCCTTATTAAATATTTTACCATAATAAAAGTGTTGCATTTATCTTGATTTGTTATATTGAAGTCTTCAAATGTAAAACTTATAGTTCTTCCTTGCCGAACTGTAATCTGCCATTCACAAACTACCTACAAAAAAAAAATCAACATTTTCAAATGTAAACATCCAATTATTGCAGTGATTATCTTACGTCATTAGGATTCCCTTGATTATGTGTTCGTATATATTTTACCATCCCCTCATACGTCATATTGATGACACCGTTTGGATTATACAAATGACTTCCACAAACTAAAATTTA
The DNA here is from genome assembly GCA_958496175.1 of Sisyra terminalis. Lineage (NCBI taxonomy): Eukaryota > Metazoa > Arthropoda > Insecta > Neuroptera > Sisyridae > Sisyra > Sisyra terminalis. The sequence continues at coordinate 46,187,320 of OY292279.1, read as the reverse complement.
AATCCATAAAAATTTACTGATTTTCATAAAAAAAGTTATGGAAAATACCGTCATAGATATGAGCTTCAAAACCAGTTCCATTTACGAATCTATCGGTGATAAAATGAAGTGTAAAAATATTTCCTCCATGAATTGGTGGAGCTTGTGTTACATTTGCCAGACAATATTTTCCCAAATTTGTCATTTCGTTGTTTTGAGATCCAAAATAAGCTGCGCAAAACAATCATTTTAATAAAATTGAGGAAATTTTCCATAAAAAAATGTAAACTTACCACTGGAAATCATTACATAGTCGCTGATACATATGGGACTTCGTTCCAATTGCATTGTCAGAAACTTGATGGCAATATGATTGATTGTGTCCGTGTAGAAAGTCCATTCACAATTCAATTTTGCGGCATATCCGTGCGGAAAACCCGGCGATTGAAACATATAATCTTTTATCGAAGTTTTATTCAAAATTGGAATTTCACAATTTGGATTTGGCGCCAATGTTGTGGATATATTATTTTTAAAGTTCGAATCAATGGCTTTCCATTCCAAATCGAATTTTACTCCAGTCCCAAATCCGGTTCCTTTAAAACGAATGTAAACATAATTACTGGAAGAAACGACGGGATCCGGAAGAAAATGTGAACAGGCCGACAAAAGGGTCGGAGCCCTATCGTCCACACCATCAAAAATCTAAAATCCAACGACAAAAAATTAAAATTTTTGCTGATAATTCTTCAAAAACATACCTCCAATTTACGATCAAAACAAAAATCGCCAACTCCACTTAAATCATCCATGATGAAATCCAGAAATCTGATGAAAATTAATTTAAATTGTGGTCCAATTATTTGCCACGAGAACTCATCAATATTGACATAGTAACGTGGATAAAACGGCGACTGAATTCGTCCTTCGGTTCCGGTCAATTCTGAACCAAACACTAAAAAAAAAAAAACAATGTATTATTATAAAGAGGAAAAATTTGATTGTTTGTTTGTCTTGAATAGGCTCCGAAACTACTTGACCGATTTGAAAAATTATTTCACTGTTAGAAAGCGACACTATTTCCGGTGAACATAGGCTATAATAAATTTTCAAAAAAATTAGGGATCCATAGTAAAATTCCATTAATGTGTGAGAAAAATTACTAAAAAACATTTGTTACTAGAAAACTATTGGTTATAGAACAAAATAATGTAGTACAATTTTGTAGAACATAGCATTATCTACAAAAAAAGAGCGACAGCATATGTCTAACTATTATAGAAGATTTGATTGTTTGTTTGTTTTGAATAGGCTCCGAAACTACTTGACCGATTTGAAAAATTCTTTCACTGTTGGGAAGCGACACTATTTCCGGTGAACATAGGCTATAATAAATTTTCAAAAAAATTAGGGGTCCATACTAAAACTCCAAAAAAAAAAATACCAAAAAACTTTCTTACATCGCGTGCGCTGGCAATTTAACTAAAGAACGAAACGACCGAATTTAATGAAACTTTATACTAAGATACAACACAATTACCCACACACGTTAGGCTATTTATCATTTCTTAAAAATAACAAGGGAATGTACCACCTACGTAACAACTGAGGGATGAAAAAAAAAATTACTTTAGATAGGCGAGTTATATATCATTGAAATGGTATTTAAAAGTTAAAAAATGATCTGTATTAATATTTTTAGTTGACCTATTAAAAAGTACAGTAATTTAATTAAAAGTACAAAAAATTGCCTTTTTGAAATATAAATGTTTTTATAGATAATAATCTGACAGTAAACTTTTTTTTTTACAAATTTGTTGTAAATAGATCCTTAGGGTTGCTCAGTAAGGAAATATTAACGAAAAAAAATGTAATAGTAATACTAATAATAATAGTAATAAAGCTTAAAATAAAAACGTTTTTAAAACCGTGCATATATAAATGAGTGTATTTATATACTCCTCTGACTGTTGAAATTTTCATATTCGGTGTATTCCTTATAGGAAGTAGGCATGTGATAATATTTTTTTTTGAAAATTCCTACCCTTACGGACAAGGGTGGATTCAGGATTTTTTTCTTGGGGGGGACAATATACTTTATTTGCAAGTACGTGAAAGAGATCACGAAAAAAGTTCGTAATTCCAGCCAGAAATCATCATAATGATAAATAATAAACAATCATATCATCATAATGATAAAAGAAATTTAAAATCGTCTTCCAGAGCAAAAGGCATACACCAAATCGTGTATGGTGAACTCTGGACTATCCAATATGGTTTCATTATATAATTGAAATTCAGATATTTCAATAATAAGTTTAAAGATACATAATGGTTATACATGATTATGGAAGAACTGAGTTTCGTGCAATTGTACAAATTTCAATTTCGCGGTTGTGTTGTACATTGCAATAGTGTAATAGTTTTTGGAAAAAGGTTCATTCGGGAATCGAAAAAGGGGAGATGGGGTTATTTTGACGCGAGTATTTTGATAACTTTCGACTTTTTTTGGTCATAGTTAAGACCGAATTTATTGAAGCTAGTTTTTTTATAAAAGTCAAAAATAAATTTATTTCCATACCGAAATTATACGACGCCAAAAAGCCTTTAGCCGTTCCGTCATCGTCCGATTTAAATCGAATCCATAAACTGTTCCAGGTGGTTTGATTTGTCGGAAGATTATTGCCGCAATATACGCCGAATAAGGGCCCTTCGGGCCCCTCACCCCGCACTTCCACGAAATCCGTGTTACAATTTTCCGATTCCTCCACCTCGAATGTGGTAAATCGCAACGAAACTTTATTCCCCAACGACGGCGTCAACGTCCAAACACAATCGGAATTGGGCGGATAATTTTCTGGATATCCCAACGACCCAAATTCACCTTCTTCCGACTCCAACGCACCTCCACATGCTTAAAATTTCTTCCTGATTAACATTTTTAAATTCCTGGGAAAATTCTTCGAATTTTACCTGTACTCAACACCGAATACGATGCCGAAAAATCAAAACTCGATAACAGGGCCGCTTTAATATGAATAGCTGGACCATGACTGATTATGGTTGGAGGAATTTTCGATGTTGTAAAACTTCCTATGAGAGGCGAAGCCTCGTTATGGCCATCGTAGACTTTTAGTTGAACTTCATCGTCGAATAAAAACTTATCGAAAGTATTGATGTACGTGAACGTCAAAGACACGTGATCTCCTAAAAAAAAAAACGATTTTAAGGGTGGATTACCGTCAGAACGTAAAAAAAAAACATGACTTTTTTAAAACTGCTGCCATTTTTTTTCTTTAAGAGATATTAAAAAACGGTCTTCGGCATGTAAAAGTTGAAATTTTGAACTATTTTTTCTGTATTTGCCCCGATATGTCCCCCCCATCCATCCCCCTTTTACAGCGCTTTGAAAAAGGGTCCTCAAACATGAGGAGGCAAACAAGGGGAGACCAGTTTTCTCGGAAACCGGAAGTCGGATCATGATTTTCCAAAGAATGTAGGTTTTGGTAATGCGTCTTCTTAGCACTGAACCTCTGAAATTGGCCAAACCTCCCTCTCCCCCCGTCAAAATGGGAGAGGGGGAAAGGTCCAAAAAAAGGTTGTTTTTTTTAACATTTTTTTCAAAGTCGCGCCATTTTGTGAATTTTCACTGTTTTTCGGATTTTCGAGGTTCAGTACCAAGAAGACGCACTACCAAAACCTACGTTCTTTGGAAAATCATGATCCGACTTCCGGTTTCCGAGAAAACTTGTCTCCCCTTGTTTGCCTCCTCATTTTTGAGGACCCTTTTTCAAAGCGCTGTAAAAGGGTGAAGGGAGGGGGGTACATATCGGAGCAAATAAAAAAAAATAGTTCAAAACTTCAACTTTTACATGCCGAAGACCGTTTTTTAATATCTCTTAAAGAAAAAAAATGGCAGCAGTTTTAAGGCTGGATCACCGTCAGAACGTAAAAAAAATATGACTTTTTTAAAACTGCTGCCATTTTTTTTCTTTTAGAGATATTAAAAAACGGTTTTCGGCATGTAACAGTTGAAGTTTTGAACTATTTTTTTTTATTTGCCCCGATATATCCCTCTCCCCTCCCCCTTTTACAGCGCTTTGAAAAAGAGTCCTCAAAAATGAGGAGGCAAACACGGGGAGACAAGTTTTCTCGGAAACCGGAAGTCGGATCATGATGTTCCAAAGAATGTATAATCAAAATAAGATTTTTTCGCTGACTTTGAACAGTTATACTGTGTATACAATATATAAAATATATTGCAGTCCAATTTATTAACAAAAATATTGAACAGAAGTTCAAACAAAAATATTCGTGACATATTGCCCAAATACGTATTTCGATTGCCAAGCAATCTTCATCAGAAGCAATTACGGAGTGATCCAAACTACTTGATGACCACTGATGAAGATTGCTTGGTAATCGAAATACGTATCTGGGCGAATATTTTACGAATATTTTTGTTTGAACTTCCGTTCAAATTTATGTTAATAAATTGGACTGCAATATATTTTATATATGTTGTATACACAAGGAATGTAGGTTTTGGTAATGCGTCTTCTTGGTACTGAACCTTGAAAATTCTAAAAACAGTGAAAATTCACAAAATGGCGCGACTTTGAAAAAAAAAGTTACAAAAAACGACCTTTTTTTGGACCTTTCCCCCTCTCCCATTTTGACGGGGGGAGAGGGATTTTTGGCCAATTTCAGAGGTTCAGTACCAAGAAGACGTGTTGAACTATAACACTCTCCAGTTTCAAGTCAATCCGTCGGATAGATTCTGAGAAATCTTGTCTCCCAGTTTTAAAAAGTTGATTTCGAGAAAAACGCATTTAACGTTTTTTTTTTTTCAGATATTTTTTTATGTTATTATCAATTTATTCAATTTTTATCAGTGAAAATACATTAGTCAGCTATTCTTGAATATTATAAGAACATATTTATGGAAAAAAAATCGAAATTTTTAATTTTTTCTGACGGTGATCCACCCTTAAACTTTTGATTTGATCAAAATAAGTTTTTTTCCGCTGACTTTGAACAGTTATACTGTGTATACAATATATAAAATATATTGCAGTCCAATTTATTAACATAAACTTGAGAACAGAAGTTCAAACAAAAATATTCGTGACGTATTGCCCAGCTACGTATTTCGATTGCCAAGCAATCTTCATCAGTGGTCATCACAAATCAAGTGAATCATCACAAAGTAGTTACGGAGTGATCCACTGAGGAAGATTGCTTGGCAATCGAAATACGTATCTGGGCAATACGTCACGAATATTGTTGTTTGAACTTCTGTTCAAGTTTATGTTAATAAATTGGACTGCAATATATTTTATATTTTGATTTGATATTTTTTTTAATTTTAACTCACCAGGTTTGATTGCTTCAATTGTCCAAGAACAATTAGTGTTTTCGCCCGAAATTTTAGTGAAATCGTGCAGTGTTATGATTCCGGAAGATTCGGTTTTGATGTGTTTTCCGCAAGCCTTAAAGAATTTGAAAAAATTTGAGAAAATATCCAAAAAAAAAAAAAAAAAAGTTGGGAAATCTTTTACTATTGTATAGTTGGCGATGAAACCTTTGGCTGCAAAAAGTCCATCGGTTTTCATATGCACCAACAATGAATTGTTTGAGGATATTATGGTCGAAATGTTTGGTAAAGTGTTGCCACAATGATGCAGCAGAAGTGGATCGTCGACTGAGTCACCGTCGAAGACCTAAAATTCAAGAAAAAAAAAAAAAATCGGAAACGTTTCGTTACGTATTACAACTTCCTCAGTTGTCCATTTTACTCAAGGTTTATAAAATACACAGGTGGCCTCATGGTGGCTACGTGACTTATCCAGAAGAAATTCGTACATATCTCCAGGTTGATCAATTTTAAAATTCTTCGTATGACGTCATTTTTTTTTCTTATGGGGCAACCTGTGTAATTTACAAACCTTGCATTTTACTTACCTTTACATAATCTTGAGAACAATTTTTGTGGGCTTCCACATCAAAATCCGTGAAAGTCAATTGAACCAAATACTGTTCCGGCATTGATATCAACCAAAAACAATCATCGTTATTCTTATAGTTCTTCGGATAATTTCGTGAATGTATAAACCCACTGGGTGTTGTAAATAATCCACCACACTCTACAAAAAAAATTAAATAAAAAAAACTTCAATTTCTTGAAGAAGGAAAATCTCACGAATTGGAATAGTTTTATACGATGCATTGAAACCTCGGCCACTGAACGATGCATCGCTATGAAATCGAACAAACATATAATTCCCAGAACTTGTGACGACAGTTTTTTCGGTGGTTCTCACACACAATTGCGTTAAAAGTGGATAGGAATCATCCATCCCGTTGTAAATCTACAAAGTTAAAAATTCTGCATAAAAGTTGCACTTGTACCATCGAAACTTACATCGAGTCCATCGAATTGACAATTCGCTAATGATTCAATATCCATTTCATAGATCGTTAGTTCAATACTTGTGGCATAATCGATGTTGATCCTCCACTCACAAACCGTGCTTCGGGGATAATAATCCGGGTAAAACGGGGTTGTTATAACTCCCGAAGATTCCGTCAATGTTCCTCCACATCCTACAAATATATCAATGAAAATTATCTCTAAACTTTCATCGTTAATTTCCGTACCATGTACGATCCATTCTAGCCGAAATCCACTGGCAGAAATCATATTATCGGATTTAAATTTAATCACAACCGTGTTGGTTTCCGAGGTGAAATCTTTCGGTGGTTTTCCATAACAATACAAATTTGTCGTCTCTGGAGTTTCGGTCAAATCATCCTCTTCACCCCTCTCATATATTTCCATATAATCTCCACCACCTCCACAATCAATTTTCGGCTTTTTCGGTTGTTCCACATCAAAATGAGAAAAGGTGATATTTAATTTGTTACCCATCGGCACGGAAATGGTCCATTCGCAGTCCAAATTGTTGGGATATTGGTGTGGATAGTTGGGACTCTCAATGACGCCAATGTGGCCGGTCAATTCATTTTTACAAACTGAAAATTTACAATGAATTATTTCGTCGATTTGTCAACTAGATCAAATGTACTGGTGGAATATTTCAGGCTGAAGCCTTTTCCTTCGAAACTAATATCCGAACGGAATTTAATTAGCATTTTATTCGACTCGGAAAGTATACTGGGTGGATGATTTTCGTTACAGTAACGTCCAATCGGGTTATTCGTAAGTTTTACTCCGTTGTGTAACTAAAAAAAAATGATTAAATCAATTAAAAATTAAAAATTTTTCTTTAGTTTACCTCAATGTAGTCTAGACGACATAAAGGATTTAATTCCAAGTCGATATCGAAAAGTACAACTTGAATAATTGAACCAGCACTGGTAACAATACGCCAATAACATTCCGAGTTGCGGGCATATGGTTGTGGATAATTCGGCGTTGTAATATGTCCCGAAACGGACGATAAAGTTCCACCACAGCCGGAAATCGAGGCGTCCCAGTAAATCTCAAAACCTTTGGCACTACGTGAGGCATCCGATCGAAAATGCAGGTATAGTTGATTGGTCAACGAAAAAATCGTTTGTGGAATGGTTTTTCCGCAAAATTTTCCCACTAACGGTGATGTTTCATATCCACCGTTTCTACGAAAAAATTAAAAGTATATAGTTTAGGCTGATTAAAAAAAAAAATTATATTTTTTTTTTAATTATATCGAAAAAATTGTTGGGACTGACCAAAAAAAAATCCTGTGAAAGTTTCAGCTCTTAATATTAAGAGGTGCCGCATCTCAAATTTCAATATTCCATTTAAATAATCTGGAACCAATATTCTCTGGCATTTTGGAATTTTATAACTCACGTTGGTGACAATATTTCGGAATGACCAAGGTATATTCTTGTAGAAAATTGAACGATCTACAAAAAAGGTCTCGTACAAGTTTTTAATATATTTGTTTCTTCAAAAGTTATTCGAGGTCAAAGTTGAACTAAAGAGAAATTTTAATATTTATTCAATTTTTTGACGTAACCATCAATTTTAGGAGAAAATTTTGTAGGACATTTTTTATAGAGCACTTTTTTTCCTATAAATTATCTCTATAAAAGTTTTTGATATTTTCCACAGGTCCTAAGTTATTTGCATTAAACTGATAATTTCCTGAATTATTATATTTTTAACATAAAAATTATTTTTTTTTATTTTAATTAAATAACTTAGGACCTGTGAAAAATATCAAAAACTTTTATAGAGATAAGTTATAGGAAAAAAAAGTGCTCAACAAAAAATGTCCTTTAAAATTTTCTCATAAAATTGATGGTTGCGTCAAAAAATTAAAAAAATATTAAAATTTCTCTTTCTTTCAATTTTGACCTCGAATCACTTTTGAAGGAATAAATATATCAAAAACTTGTACGAGACCTTTTTTGTAGAGCACTTATTTTAAATAACATGAGAACAATAATCTCTGGCACTTTAGAATTTTATAGCTCACGTTGGTGACGAGAATATTTCGGAATGACCCAGGTATATTCTTGTAGAAAATTGAACGATCTACAAGAAAGGTCTCGCACAAGTTTTTGATATATTTATTCCTTCAAAAATTATTCGAGGTCAAAGTTGAACTAAACCGAACTTTTAATATTTTTTCAATTTTTGGACGCAGCCATCAATTTTAGGAGAAAATTTTATAGGATATTTTTTGTAGAGCATTCTTTTTCCTATAACTTATCTATATAAAAATTTTTGATATTTTCCACAGGTCCTAAGTTATTTGCATTAAACCAAAAATTCTCTGAATTATTATTTTTAACATAAATTTTTATTTTTTATTTTAATTAAATAACTTTGGCCCTGTGAAAAATACCAAAAACTTTTATAGAGATAAGTCATAGGAAAAAAAGTGCACTACAAAAATGTCCTATAAAATTTTCTCATAAAATTGATGGTTGCGTCAAAAAATTGAACAAATATTAAAATTTCTCTTTAGTTCAACTTTGACCTCGAATAACGTTTGAAGGAATAAACATATCAAAAACTTGTATTTAACCTTTTTTGTAGATATTTCTACAAGAATATACCTTAGTCATTCCGAAATATTGTCACCAACGTGAGCTATAAAATTCCAAAATGCAAGAGAATATTGTTCCCATGTTATTTAAATGGAAAATCGAAATTTAAATTTTGTAGGACATTTTTTGTAGAGAACTTTTTTTAAATAACATGGGAACAATATTCTCTTGCACTTTGGAATTTTATAGCTCACGTTGGTGCCAATATTTCGGAATGACCAAGGTATATTCTTGTAGAAAATTGAACAATCAACAAAAAAGGTCTCATACAAGTTTTTGATATATTTATCTTTCAAAAGTTATTCGAGGTTAAAGTTGAACTAAAAAGAAATTTTAATATTTTTTCAATTTTTGGACGTAACCATCAATTTTATGAGAAAATTTTGTAGGTCATTTTTTGTAGAGCACTTTTTTTCCTATAACTTATCTATATAAAAGTTTTTGACATTTTTCACAGATTCAAAGTTATTTGCATTAACCTGAAAATTCCCTGAATTATTATATTTTTAACATAAAAAATATTTTTTTAATTTTAATTTAATAACTTAGGACCAGTGAAAAATATCAAAAACTTTTATAAAGATAAGTTATAGAAAAAAAAGTGCTCTACAAAAAACGTCCTATAAAATTTTCTCATAAAATTGATGGTTGTGTCAAAAAATTGAAAAAATATTAAAATTTCTGTTTAGTTTAACTTTGACCTCAATTTACTTTTGAAGGAATAAATATATCAAAAACTTGTTCGAGACCTTTTTTGTAGATCATTTAATTTTCTACAAGAATATACTTTGGTCATTCCGAAATATTGTCACTAACGTGAGCTATAAAAATCCAAAGTGCAAGAGAATATTGTTCTTAATATTAAGAGCTTAAACTTTCACAGGATTTTTTTTTTCATTACCAACAATATTTTCGATATAATTACGAAAAAAAATAATCATTTTTTTTTTTTTAATCAGTCTAATATAGTACCTAATTTCCAAATAATCAAAGTTACACTTTTTGTGGGCTTCAATTTCAAAGTCGGTAACATTAAGCAAAATTTGTTGTCCCACCGGCACGTTAATCGTCCAAACGCAGTCCTTCGAGCGGGGATATCCCACCGGATATCCGGGACTTCGAATAAAACCGGTGGTCGTATAAAACGGACGACCGCACACGTGCGTTTCGTCTCGCATCAAATAATTGGCAATAAAACCATCGGCAGTTTTCGATGCGTCCGACCGAAATTGAATCGTTAGAATATTCTCCGAAGAAATGATAATCGGTGGAAGTTTCGTCCCACAAAATCGTCCCAACGGAATTCCACTTTGACTGCTGGTTATATTATCATAGACAATCTAAAAACATCAATGAATTTAATTGCAATTTAGAGCTTTAAAATTTGTGGAAATTTCACGATTTCCTTAAGAATACCAACCACATAATCGGCAGAACAATTAAAACTCTTTTCCAAACTAAAGGTGATCCAGGTGAGTTGAATTACATAACCCGGAGGTGCCATTATAATCCATTGGCACATTTTATTAACCGGATATTTACTAGTTTCTCGTGGAGATTGAATTATGTCGACCATATTTTTAAAAATTCCTCCACATCCAACATCAATTGTCGTATAATTCAATATAAATCCGGTTCCAACAGATAATTCATCCGATTGGAAATGCAAATACAAATGATTATGCGTCGATGTAATTGAAATCGGAACATCTTCTTCGGATCCACAATATTTGCCAATCAACGTTGAATTCTCTGAATCTCCATCGCGGATCTAAAAGTAAAATATTTTTAATTTGTATTTTTATATGTTTTACATGAAGAAATACCTCCAGGAAATCTCCATCGCATTGTTTTACGTCCTTCACAGCCGTGACGCGTCCAATATCGAATTTAACAAAATTAATTTTAATAACATAACCCGGAGTGGCACCAATTCCATAAACACAATTTTGTGCACTGAGATATTTAAACGGATATCCTGGTGACGTGATAACGCCATTCGGTTGCGTAAACAAATCTCCACAAACCGCTTCATATTTAATACGAAATCCTTTGCCATAATACGTCCAATCGGACTGAAACAGAATGTACACGAAATTCGTGGAACTGGTCCAAACGGGCGGAGCCCGAGTGCCACAATATCGGCCGACAAGTTTCCCCGGATTCGTGCTGGTGCGCACGGTACCATCGCGAATTTCAACGAAGTCAAACGCGCACGTTTTCGACGCCTCAATATCCAGGGTGAGGAACCGGATTTTGATTCTGGTGCCCACCGGCATGGTGATTTGGTATTCACAATTCAAGTTCGGCAGATATTGGTCGTCAACAGTGGGAGCTGAAAGCTCCCCAACTTTGGCGGTGTACACGCCGCCACATCCTGGAATTCCTTCGACCACTGTATACGTTAACTGGAATCCCGGATAGGATGTTTCTTCGTCCGAGTGAAAATGAACTAGTGCTTCGGCTCCGGGTGTTAAAAACGGTTCGGGATGGGACGAATTACAGTAACGGGCTATCAGGGAATGTTGCTCGGAAAATCCACTAAAAATCTATGGGGAAAAAAATCAAATTTTGAAGAAAAAGATATTTGAAAAATATACTTCTAGATAATCAGCATTGCAGTCGGGGTTGTCTCCGATCATTAATGTGTAAAACTGGAATTGAATTCGTTTACCAAGTGGAGCAATTACGACCCAATAACAATCACGATTTGGTGGATAATTTCCTGGATTTCCGGGAGATTTGAGAATTCCGTGAGATTTATTAGTTTCAATGGAATTACACAGTGGTTCCACTTCTTTCCAACTCAACGTAAATCCATTGTGTTGAACCGAAACGTCCGAACGAAACCATATATAAATAGTGTTATGAGTCGAGACAATATTGCCTCCCTTCGGGAAAACATCCCCACAAAATCTTCCCACTAAATGAGCCGCTGAATTTCTTCCATCGTGAATCTAAAAAAAAAAACAATTAGTTCATAAAACTCAACGGGATTATTAGTAAATATAATCACTTGAAGCCAATCGTATGGACACATAGGACCTTCTTCCAGGTGAAACTTCGAAAAGGTGATATTAATAACTTTATCGGAATCGACCGTAATTGTCCAGGCGCAACTAACTTGCTTTTTATACGCCGTACTATTCGATAGGGGATAACTTAACGTTCCAGATTCTCCGGTCAAAGAACCTCCACAACCTATTTCCCAAAACATATTACAATTGCAAAATTTGATGAATATATAATCCATGATTCTTACTTTCTTTTTCGTCTTCACAATTCTTTCCCTGGTATAATTTTGTACATTGACACCGATATCCGGAAGGAATATTAATGCAAGTTCCCCCATTTTTACAAGGATTCATCATCGCACAATTGTCAAAAATTTCGCATCGAGTTCCCGAATATAATGCATTGCATTCACATTTAAATGAATTCCCCAATGAAATGCATCTTCCATTTGAACCACAAGGATTGCTCAAACAAGGCCCGGTTACATTTATCGAGCCTGTCGGAATGCATCCACTTGGACCATACCCATTTCCAATATAACCATCCGGACATAAACATTTGATCACTGAAGATTCTTGCATTGCTACAACTAAAAAAATAATTAATATTTTAATTTGAAGATTTACAATTGAAAATAAGTAACCAGAATTTTTGATGCAAGTCGCCAATGGATGACATCCTCCATTATTAATGCTACAAATTTCGCCTTGGTCGCACGTAATTCCATCTCCAGCAAATCCCATTGGACATGGACCACATTTTCGGGACCCCACCGTATTGATGCAAGGAACAAATGGAGTGATACTACATCCGCCGTTGTTATCCAAACATTCGTTAATATCGGTACAGTGAAACCCGTTGCCGGTGTATCCGGCCGGACAAAGTCCACACGTGAAACTTCCGGGAAGATTTATGCAGGAAACCAGTGGCGATGTGGAGCACGGAAATCGCCCTGAAGAGCATTCATCCACGTCGACAATACACGCCGGATGCACTCCATCGGTTTTCCAACCCTTAAAATGACTCAATTCAATATTTCTTTCGATTTTTGACTAGTAACAAAGAATGCATTGAAAACATTGAAAAAATTGGCATTCTTTCCTACTAGAACAAAACTTTTTCCGCAGAATATCAATACTTGTTCACAGATGCAAGCGTAGCCATGCGTATTTCGTTGCGATACACAAATTCCGTGTCCACAAAGTTCCTGAGCCGGACCCGAATCACAATCGCCACTTTTTCTTGTACAATGCAATCCAAACCACCCGGCAGAACATATGCAACTAAAACAGTAGAAAAAACCAGTGAAAAAGTGGTACAAAAATAAAGGAAATGTATTTACTCGTAGGTCCCTGGTTTATTAATGCAAGTGGCCCCATTTTGGCACCCCAAATCGGTACCTACAAAACGGCTGCACTCGTTTACGTCAACTTCGCATGTGGGACCCTGAATCATTAAAGAAATGACTTGATTAGCATTTATTATATAATTTTCCAATGGTTTGATCTACCATAAGATTAAGAAAAAGGATTTACCTCCCAATTGTCTGGACACATACAAAAGAAATCGTTGTATAGATCCTTGCATCGTCCGCCGTTTTTACAAGGATTACTTAAACAATCGTCGTCCATTAATCCGTGAGTCAATGCGGTGACTTTCATTTCAATTTGCGATACTTTTCGACGCAGCATATTCAATCTTCTGGTTACCAAACGCTGAAAAAGATTTCGATTTATGGTACCTAATAATAGAATTTAAATTTTGCCTCTAAAAGTGTAACGTGTAGATACAGTGTAAGCTAGTGTAGGCTAGTGTCGGCTAGTGCCGACTAGTGACATGCGCATTAGATGTACGCTAAAAAAGATTTCGATTTAAGCACGGGCTGTTAACTCTCAAAAACGAGACAAGGATAGCCAAACTGGGTAGGATAATTGTGGAATAGCTGTATAGAGTGTTTGCTGCAGGTAGAAAGAGATAGAAATTCCGAAATTCTATCTCTTTCTACCTGCAGCAAACACTCTATACAGCTATTCCACAATTATCCTATCAAGTTGGGCTATTCTTAGAGAGTTAACAGCCCGTGGATTTAAGGTATTTAATAATTGAATTTAAATTTTTCCTCCAAAAGTGTAAGGTGTAGATACAGTGTACGCCAGTGTCGGCTAGTGCCGACTAGTGCCAACAAGTGACATGCGCATTAGTTGTTACAAATTTTAAATTTGTTAACCACAAATAATATATTTTTCAAAAAAAATTTATTAATTAGTTCTTACATCTCGAGAGGCGTTTCGAACAATAGTGCCGTTGGCGATTTCTAGCATTTCAAGTTTCCGATAAAGTCCCTGTGGTCCATTGATGATGGATTTTAGCCGTTGAAGATCGCCTTGGATTTCATTGATTGTATCGACCGGAAGATCTTCGACACTTGGTGACTTTATTCTCTAAAATAATTAATTTCATTGATTTTATTTTTTTATAAACCAAATTGAGGAAACCAACACTTACTTTAGATAGAAGTGAAAGAACATTATTTCCGTTTATGCTCACCACACCGTTTCCGTGAGTTTCAAACGAAATGTTGCGATCATAAGCTCCAATAATTTTCAAATTTCCATTGGTGCTTAGTATACGAGGACTGTTAATCAAATTAAAAACGATATTTTACGATTTAGTAAAAATTAAATAATTTAAAAAATTGATTTACTGATTTGAATTCTCCCGCAAAATGTATGCAGAAAAAGTATGGATCAGAGTAGGCTAAAGGGAGGCTATTTTTGAATATTTATGATTTAAACAAGAAAAAAAATCTTTTTTAAAAGAACTTACGAATTTCGAAAAAATTCTTTTGATTCACCACCACAAACTAATAAACTTTTGACGGTGACAACGACAATAATTGTTATTATCAAAGCCATTTTAGTAAATTACTCAAATAGTTTCATACTTTTTTTTTTTTAATTTAAATTAAATGAAAAAAAAAAACGACAAAATTGTAAATGCTTACGGTGATTGCACCAAACTAATCTTCCAACACTTGAAACTGATGTGTAAATTTTCCAAATGGGAGGAATCGATATTTGATCAAATTACATTGATACGCCCTTTATTAGGGAAACAAAAAATGATAAGAACTTGAGGTCAAAGTTATTAAATTTATTATGGTAAATTCAGTTTTTTATTTATTTATTTATTTAATTATATAATTTTATTATTCATACATTAAATTGAAATCATAATTTCATAGGTAATAAAAGGAAAATTTAAAGTATCTGCTTATGACATTATGTCACCTACCTTACCGACTTTTTTAAACAAATCAATTTAATGTCATAAAAAAAATAAAAATCTTAAAATATTTCCTATAAAATTCATAAATTTTTGTCTTAAAATTCATTCAATTAATTTAACTTTCTTTAATTCCATTATTAACAATAAACAATTACAATTTAAGTTAAACGTGTTTGCAATATTTATTAAATTTGATTAATTTAAACTTAAGTAATTTTTTGTACCACTTTAAGTGGTCATTTGTGGATTATTAAATATAAAAATAGCAAATTATTATATTGAAATGTGCAAATTTTTCCCAAAACCGACCAAGTTTAAGGGATGAACATGCAATTTAAGGGATAAAACCTTCCCACTAAGAGAGAGAGACGAACGTGGCTTCCTCAACAATTGCATGTACCATCGTTATATAAGGGATGATTATCGAACCAAAGGCAGTTTCGGGTTCGTAACAATGTATAGAACGATAATATAACAAGCTTTTCAAACAATTCTCATTTGTTGACTATTTAGATTGTTTAATAATTTGACTTAAGACGACCCTAAAATTTGTTTCAATTTTTTTTGAAGCTTTGGGTACATCCTCCTGACTACCAGGTGGCACTACAAACTTAATGTGGTTCAATTGACAATACAATTCAAGAGTTCACACGTTATGACATAGATGGTGATACAGCTTAAGTCCATTTAACAACTAAGTTTTGAAAACTATTAATTTATAATTGAATTTACTTTATCCAATAATTTTTTTTGAATGGCTATGATTGGTTGAATTGATGTTCAGTGTTGCATTTAAACTTCACAATATCAGAATCGAACCAAATAAATGTAAATCAAGTAATGTTTTTTCATGAAAATCGTCAAAATTAACAATTTTTTTTTAAGGCTGCCAATCGAAAGTATAAGTCCATCTGTACATGCTGTGCAAATTTTTCCCCAAACAAACCACGTTTAAGGGACGAACATGAAGTTTAAGGGATGAACACTTCCCACTAAGAGGGAGAGACGAACGTGGCTACTTCAACAACAACATGTAACGTGCGGGAATAAGGGATGATTTTCGAGCCAAAGGCAGTTTTGGGTTCCTTACAATGTCTAGAACGATAATATAACGATAGTTTTCGATTTCGAGACAAAAAGATTTTTAGGCAAAAAAAACCGTGGGTTAACCATCGTTGATTTTTCATGAAAATCGTCAAAATTAAAAATTTTTTTTTAAGGCTGCCAATCGAAAGTATAAGTCCATCTGTACATGCTGTGCAAATTTTTCCCCAAACAACCCACGTTTAAGGGACGAACATGAAGTTTAAGGGATGAACACTTCCCACTAACAGGGAGAGAAGAACGTGGCTACTTCAACAACAACATGTAACGTGCGGGAATAAGGGATGATTTTCGAACCAAAGGCAGTTTTGGGTTCCTTACAATGTCTAGAACGATAATATAACGATTGTTTTCAATTTCGAGAGAAAAAGATTTTTGGGCAAAAAAAACCGTGGGTTAACCACCGTTGATTTTTCATGAAAATCGTCAAAATTAAAAATTTTTTTTTAAGGCTGCCAATCGAAAGTATAAGTCCATCTGTACATGCTGTGCAAATTTTTCCCCAAACAACCCACGTTTAAGGGACGAACATGAAGTTTAAGGGATGAACACTTCCCACTAACAGGGAGAGAAGAACGTGGCTACTTCAACAACAACATGTAACGTGCGGGAATAAGGGATGATTTTCGAACCAAAGGCAGTTTTGGGTTCCTTACAATGTCTAGAACGATAATATAACGATTGTTTTCAATTTCGAGAGAAAAAGATTTTTGGGCAAAAAAAACCGTGGGTTAACCACCGTTGATTTTTCATGAAAATCGTCAAAATTAAAAATTTTTTTTTAAGGCTGCCAATCGAAAGTATAAGTCCATCTGTACATGCTGTGCAAATTTTTCCCCAAACAAACCGCGTTTAAGGGACGAACATGAAGTTTAAGGGATGAACACTTCCCACTAAGAGGGAGAGAAGAACGTGGCTACTTCAACAACAACATGTAACGTGCGGGAATAAGGGATGATTTTCGAACCAAAGGCAGTTTTGGGTTCCTTACAATGTCTAGAACGATAATATAACGATTGTTTTCAATTTCGAGAGAAAAAGATTTTTGGGCAAAAAAAACCGTGGGTTAACCACCGTTGATTTTTCATGAAAATCGTCAAAATTAAAAATTTTTTTTTAAGGCTGCCAATCGAAAGTATAAGTCCATCTGTACATGCTGTGCAAATTTTTCCCCAAACAAACCGCGTTTAAGGGACGAACATGAAGTTTAAGGGATGAACACTTCCCACTAAGAGGGAGAGAAGAACGTGGCTACTTCAACAACAACATGTAACGTGCGGGAATAAGGGATGATTTTCGAACCAAAGGCAGTTTTGGGTTCCTTACAATGTCTAGAACGATAATATAACGATTGTTTTCGATTTCGAGAGAAAAAGATTTTTGGGCAAAAAAAACCGTGGGTTAACCATCGTTGATTTTTCATGAAAATCGTCAAAATTAAAAATTTTTTTTTAAGGCTGCCAATCGAAAGTATAAGTCCATCTGTACATGCTGTGCAAATTTTTCCCCAAACAAACCGCGTTTAAGGGACGAACATGAAGTTTAAGGGATGAACACTTCCCACTAAGAGGGAGAGACGAACGTGGCTACTTCAACAACAACATGTAACGTGCGGGAATAAGGGATGATTTTCGAGCCAAAGGCAGTTTTGGGTTCCTTACAATGTCTAGAACGATAATATAACGATAGTTTTCGATTTCGAGACAAAAAGATTTTTAGGCAAAAAAAACCGTGGGTTAACCATCGTTGATTTTTCATGAAAATCGTCAAAATTAAAAATTTTTTTTTAAGGCTGCCAATCGAAAGTATAAGTCCATCTGTACATGCTGTGCAAATTTTTCCCCAAACAAACCACGTTTAAGGGACGAACATGAAGTTTAAGGGATGAACACTTCCCACTAAGAGGGAGAGACGAACGTGGCTACTTCAACAACAACATGTAACGTGCGGGAATAAGGGATGATTTTCGAGCCAAAGGCAGTTTTGGGTTCCTTACAATGTCTAGAACGATAATATAACGATAGTTTTCGATTTCGAGACAAAAAGATTTTTAGGCAAAAAAAACCGTGGGTTAACCATCGTTGATTTTTCATGAAAATCGTCAAAATTAAAAATTTTTTTTTAAGGCTGCCAATCGAAAGTATAAGTCCATCTGTACATGCTGTGCAAATTTTTCCCCAAACAAACCACGTTTAAGGGACGAACATGAAGTTTAAGGGATGAACACTTCCCACTAAGAGGGAGAGACGAACGTGGCTACTTCAACAACAACATGTAACGTGCGGGAATAAGGGATGATTTTCGAGCCAAAGGCAGTTTTGGGTTCCTTACAATGTCTAGAACGATAATATAACGATAGTTTTCGATTTCGAGACAAAAAGATTTTTAGGCAAAAAAAACCGTGGGTTAACCATCGTTGATTTTTCATGAAAATCGTCAAAATTAACAATTTTTTTTTAAGGCTGCCAATCGAAAGTATAAGTCCATCTGTACATGCTGTGCAAATTTTTCCCCAAACAAACCACGTTTAAGGGACGAACATGAAGTTTAAGGGATGAACACTTCCCACTAAGAGGGAGAGACGAACGTGGCTACTTCAACAACAACATGTAACGTGCGGGAATAAGGGATGATTTTCGAGCCAAAGGCAGTTTTGGGTTCCTTACAATGTCTAGAACGATAATATAACGATAGTTTTCGATTTCGAGACAAAAAGATTTTTAGGCAAAAAAAACCGTGGGTTAACCATCGTTGATTTTTCATGAAAATCGTCAAAATTAAAAATTTTTTTTTAAGGCTGCCAATCGAAAGTATAAGTCCATCTGTACATGCTGTGCAAATTTTTCCCCAAACAAACCACGTTTAAGGGACGAACATGAAGTTTAAGGGATGAACACTTCCCACTAAGAGGGAGAGACGAACGTGGCTACTTCAACAACAACATGTAACGTGCGGGAATAAGGGATGATTTTCGAGCCAAAGGCAGTTTTGGGTTCCTTACAATGTCTAGAACGATAATATAACGATAGTTTTCGATTTCGAGACAAAAAGATTTTTAGGCAAAAAAAACCGTGGGTTAACCATCGTTGATTTTTCATGAAAATCGTCAAAATTAAAAATTTTTTTTTAAGGCTGCCAATCGAAAGTATAAGTCCATCTGTACATGCTGTGCAAATTTTTCCCCAAACAAACCACGTTTAAGGGACGAACATGAAGTTTAAGGGATGAACACTTCCCACTAAGAGGGAGAGACGAACGTGGCTACTTCAACAACAACATGTAACGTGCGGGAATAAGGGATGATTTTCGAGCCAAAGGCAGTTTTGGGTTCCTTACAATGTCTAGAACGATAATATAACGATAGTTTTCGATTTCGAGACAAAAAGATTTTTAGGCAAAAAAAACCGTGGGTTAACCATCGTTGATTTTTCATGAAAATCGTCAAAATTAAAAATTTTTTTTTAAGGCTGCCAATCGAAAGTATAAGTCCATCTGTACATGCTGTGCAAATTTTTCCCCAAACAACCCACGTTTAAGGGACGAACATGAAGTTTAAGGGATGAACACTTCCCACTAACAGGGAGAGAAGAACGTGGCTACTTCAACAACAACATGTAACGTGCGGGAATAAGGGATGATTTTCGAACCAAAGGCAGTTTTGGGTTCCTTACAATGTCTAGAACGATAATATAACGATTGTTTTCAATTTCGAGAGAAAAAGATTTTTGGGCAAAAAAAACCGTGGGTTAACCACCGTTGATTTTTCATGAAAATCGTCAAAATTAAAAATTTTTTTTTAAGGCTGCCAATCGAAAGTATAAGTCCATCTGTACATGCTGTGCAAATTTTTCCCCAAACAAACCGCGTTTAAGGGACGAACATGAAGTTTAAGGGATGAACACTTCCCACTAAGAGGGAGAGAAGAACGTGGCTACTTCAACAACAACATGTAACGTGCGGGAATAAGGGATGATTTTCGAACCAAAGGCAGTTTTGGGTTCCTTACAATGTCTAGAACGATAATATAACGATTGTTTTCAATTTCGAGAGAAAAAGATTTTTGGGCAAAAAAAACCGTGGGTTAACCACCGTTGATTTTTCATGAAAATCGTCAAAATTAAAAATTTTTTTTTAAGGCTGCCAATCGAAAGTATAAGTCCATCTGTACATGCTGTGCAAATTTTTCCCCAAACAAACCGCGTTTAAGGGACGAACATGAAGTTTAAGGGATGAACACTTCCCACTAAGAGGGAGAGAAGAACGTGGCTACTTCAACAACAACATGTAACGTGCGGGAATAAGGGATGATTTTCGAACCAAAGGCAGTTTTGGGTTCCTTACAATGTCTAGAACGATAATATAACGATTGTTTTCGATTTCGAGAGAAAAAGATTTTTGGGCAAAAAAAACCGTGGGTTAACCATCGTTGATTTTTCATGAAAATCGTCAAAATTAAAAATTTTTTTTTAAGGCTGCCAATCGAAAGTATAAGTCCATCTGTACATGCTGTGCAAATTTTTCCCCAAACAAACCGCGTTTAAGGGACGAACATGAAGTTTAAGGGATGAACACTTCCCACTAAGAGGGAGAGACGAACGTGGCTACTTCAACAACAACATGTAACGTGCGGGAATAAGGGATGATTTTCGAGCCAAAGGCAGTTTTGGGTTCCTTACAATGTCTAGAACGATAATATAACGATAGTTTTCGATTTCGAGACAAAAAGATTTTTAGGCAAAAAAAACCGTGGGTTAACCATCGTTGATTTTTCATGAAAATCGTCAAAATTAAAAATTTTTTTTTAAGGCTGCCAATCGAAAGTATAAGTCCATCTGTACATGCTGTGCAAATTTTTCCCCAAACAAACCACGTTTAAGGGACGAACATGAAGTTTAAGGGATGAACACTTCCCACTAAGAGGGAGAGACGAACGTGGCTACTTCAACAACAACATGTAACGTGCGGGAATAAGGGATGATTTTCGAGCCAAAGGCAGTTTTGGGTTCCTTACAATGTCTAGAACGATAATATAACGATAGTTTTCGATTTCGAGACAAAAAGATTTTTAGGCAAAAAAAACCGTGGGTTAACCATCGTTGATTTTTCATGAAAATCGTCAAAATTAAAAATTTTTTTTTAAGGCTGCCAATCGAAAGTATAAGTCCATCTGTACATGCTGTGCAAATTTTTCCCCAAACAAACCACGTTTAAGGGACGAACATGAAGTTTAAGGGATGAACACTTCCCACTAAGAGGGAGAGACGAACGTGGCTACTTCAACAACAACATGTAACGTGCGGGAATAAGGGATGATTTTCGAGCCAAAGGCAGTTTTGGGTTCCTTACAATGTCTAGAACGATAATATAACGATAGTTTTCGATTTCGAGACAAAAAGATTTTTAGGCAAAAAAAACCGTGGGTTAACCATCGTTGATTTTTCATGAAAATCGTCAAAATTAAAAATTTTTTTTTAAGGCTGCCAATCGAAAGTATAAGTCCATCTGTACATGCTGTGCAAATTTTTCCCCAAACAAACCACGTTTAAGGGACGAACATGAAGTTTAAGGGATGAACACTTCCCACTAAGAGGGAGAGACGAACGTGGCTACTTCAACAACAACATGTAACGTGCGGGAATAAGGGATGATTTTCGAGCCAAAGGCAGTTTTGGGTTCCTTACAATGTCTAGAACGATAATATAACGATAGTTTTCGATTTCGAGACAAAAAGATTTTTAGGCAAAAAAAACCGTGGGTTAACCATCGTTGATTTTTCATGAAAATCGTCAAAATTAAAAATTTTTTTTTAAGGCTGCCAATCGAAAGTATAAGTCCATCTGTACATGCTGTGCAAATTTTTCCCCAAACAAACCACGTTTAAGGGACGAACATGAAGTTTAAGGGATGAACACTTCCCACTAAGAGGGAGAGACGAACGTGGCTACTTCAACAACAACATGTAACGTGCGGGAATAAGGGATGATTTTCGAGCCAAAGGCAGTTTTGGGTTCCTTACAATGTCTAGAACGATAATATAACGATAGTTTTCGATTTCGAGACAAAAAGATTTTTAGGCAAAAAAAACCGTGGGTTAACCATCGTTGATTTTTCATGAAAATCGTCAAAATTAAAAATTTTTTTTTAAGGCTGCCAATCGAAAGTATAAGTCCATCTGTACATGCTGTGCAAATTTTTCCCCAAACAAACCACGTTTAAGGGACGAACATGAAGTTTAAGGGATGAACACTTCCCACTAAGAGGGAGAGACGAACGTGGCTACTTCAACAACAACATGTAACGTGCGGGAATAAGGGATGATTTTCGAGCCAAAGGCAGTTTTGGGTTCCTTACAATGTCTAGAACGATAATATAACGATAGTTTTCGATTTCGAGACAAAAAGATTTTTAGGCAAAAAAAACCGTGGGTTAACCATCGTTGATTTTTCATGAAAATCGTCAAAATTAAAAATTTTTTTTTAAGGCTGCCAATCGAAAGTATAAGTCCATCTGTACATGCTGTGCAAATTTTTCCCCAAACAAACCACGTTTAAGGGACGAACATGAAGTTTAAGGGATGAACACTTCCCACTAAGAGGGAGAGACGAACGTGGCTACTTCAACAACAACATGTAACGTGCGGGAATAAGGGATGATTTTCGAGCCAAAGGCAGTTTTGGGTTCCTTACAATGTCTAGAACGATAATATAACGATAGTTTTCGATTTCGAGACAAAAAGATTTTTAGGCAAAAAAAACCGTGGGTTAACCATCGTTGATTTTTCATGAAAATCGTCAAAATTAAAAATTTTTTTTTAAGGCTGCCAATCGAAAGTATAAGTCCATCTGTACATGCTGTGCAAATTTTTCCCCAAACAAACCACGTTTAAGGGACGAACATGAAGTTTAAGGGATGAACACTTCCCACTAAGAGGGAGAGACGAACGTGGCTACTTCAACAACAACATGTAACGTGCGGGAATAAGGGATGATTTTCGAGCCAAAGGCAGTTTTGGGTTCCTTACAATGTCTAGAACGATAATATAACGATAGTTTTCGATTTCGAGACAAAAAGATTTTTAGGCAAAAAAAACCGTGGGTTAACCATCGTTGATTTTTCATGAAAATCGTCAAAATTAAAAATTTTTTTTTAAGGCTGCCAATCGAAAGTATAAGTCCATCTGTACATGCTGTGCAAATTTTTCCCCAAACAAACCACGTTTAAGGGACGAACATGAAGTTTAAGGGATGAACACTTCCCACTAAGAGGGAGAGACGAACGTGGCTACTTCAACAACAACATGTAACGTGCGGGAATAAGGGATGATTTTCGAGCCAAAGGCAGTTTTGGGTTCCTTACAATGTCTAGAACGATAATATAACGATAGTTTTCGATTTCGAGACAAAAAGATTTTTAGGCAAAAAAAACCGTGGGTTAACCATCGTTGATTTTTCATGAAAATCGTCAAAATTAAAAATTTTTTTTTAAGGCTGCCAATCGAAAGTATAAGTCCATCTGTACATGCTGTGCAAATTTTTCCCCAAACAAACCACGTTTAAGGGACGAACATGAAGTTTAAGGGATGAACACTTCCCACTAAGAGGGAGAGACGAACGTGGCTACTTCAACAACAACATGTAACGTGCGGGAATAAGGGATGATTTTCGAGCCAAAGGCAGTTTTGGGTTCCTTACAATGTCTAGAACGATAATATAACGATAGTTTTCGATTTCGAGACAAAAAGATTTTTAGGCAAAAAAAACCGTGGGTTAACCATCGTTGATTTTTCATGAAAATCGTCAAAATTAAAAATTTTTTTTTAAGGCTGCCAATCGAAAGTATAAGTCCATCTGTACATGCTGTGCAAATTTTTCCCCAAACAAACCACGTTTAAGGGACGAACATGAAGTTTAAGGGATGAACACTTCCCACTAAGAGGGAGAGACGAACGTGGCTACTTCAACAACAACATGTAACGTGCGGGAATAAGGGATGATTTTCGAGCCAAAGGCAGTTTTGGGTTCCTTACAATGTCTAGAACGATAATATAACGATAGTTTTCGATTTCGAGACAAAAAGATTTTTAGGCAAAAAAAACCGTGGGTTAACCATCGTTGATTTTTCATGAAAATCGTCAAAATTAAAAATTTTTTTTTAAGGCTGCCAATCGAAAGTATAAGTCCATCTGTACATGCTGTGCAAATTTTTCCCCAAACAAACCACGTTTAAGGGACGAACATGAAGTTTAAGGGATGAACACTTCCCACTAAGAGGGAGAGACGAACGTGGCTACTTCAACAACAACATGTAACGTGCGGGAATAAGGGATGATTTTCGAGCCAAAGGCAGTTTTGGGTTCCTTACAATGTCTAGAACGATAATATAACGATAGTTTTCGATTTCGAGACAAAAAGATTTTTAGGCAAAAAAAACCGTGGGTTAACCATCGTTGATTTTTCATGAAAATCGTCAAAATTAAAAATTTTTTTTTAAGGCTGCCAATCGAAAGTATAAGTCCATCTGTACATGCTGTGCAAATTTTTCCCCAAACAAACCACGTTTAAGGGACGAACATGAAGTTTAAGGGATGAACACTTCCCACTAAGAGGGAGAGACGAACGTGGCTACTTCAACAACAACATGTAACGTGCGGGAATAAGGGATGATTTTCGAGCCAAAGGCAGTTTTGGGTTCCTTACAATGTCTAGAACGATAATATAACGATAGTTTTCGATTTCGAGACAAAAAGATTTTTAGGCAAAAAAAACCGTGGGTTAACCATCGTTGATTTTTCATGAAAATCGTCAAAATTAAAAATTTTTTTTTAAGGCTGCCAATCGAAAGTATAAGTCCATCTGTACATGCTGTGCAAATTTTTCCCCAAACAAACCACGTTTAAGGGACGAACATGAAGTTTAAGGGATGAACACTTCCCACTAAGAGGGAGAGACGAACGTGGCTACTTCAACAACAACATGTAACGTGCGGGAATAAGGGATGATTTTCGAGCCAAAGGCAGTTTTGGGTTCCTTACAATGTCTAGAACGATAATATAACGATAGTTTTCGATTTCGAGACAAAAAGATTTTTAGGCAAAAAAAACCGTGGGTTAACCATCGTTGATTTTTCATGAAAATCGTCAAAATTAACAATTTTTTTTTAAGGCTGCCAATCGAAAGTATAAGTCCATCTGTACATGCTGTGCAAATTTTTCCCCAAACAAACCACGTTTAAGGGACGAACATGAAGTTTAAGGGATGAACACTTCCCACTAAGAGGGAGAGACGAACGTGGCTACTTCAACAACAACATGTAACGTGCGGGAATAAGGGATGATTTTCGAGCCAAAGGCAGTTTTGGGTTCCTTACAATGTCTAGAACGATAATATAACGATAGTTTTCGATTTCGAGACAAAAAGATTTTTAGGCAAAAAAAACCGTGGGTTAACCATCGTTGATTTTTCATGAAAATCGTCAAAATTAACAATTTTTTTTTAAGGCTGCCAATCGAAAGTATAAGTCCATCTGTACATGCTGTGCAAATTTTTCCCCAAACAAACCACGTTTAAGGGACGAACATGAAGTTTAAGGGATGAACACTTCCCACTAAGAGGGAGAGACGAACGTGGCTACTTCAACAACAACATGTAACGTGCGGGAATAAGGGATGATTTTCGAGCCAAAGGCAGTTTTGGGTTCCTTACAATGTCTAGAACGATAATATAACGATAGTTTTCGATTTCGAGACAAAAAGATTTTTAGGCAAAAAAAACCGTGGGTTAACCATCGTTGATTTTTCATGAAAATCGTCAAAATTAAAAATTTTTTTTTAAGGCTGCCAATCGAAAGTATAAGTCCATCTGTACATGCTGTGCAAATTTTTCCCCAAACAAACCACGTTTAAGGGACGAACATGAAGTTTAAGGGATGAACACTTCCCACTAAGAGGGAGAGACGAACGTGGCTACTTCAACAACAACATGTAACGTGCGGGAATAAGGGATGATTTTCGAGCCAAAGGCAGTTTTGGGTTCCTTACAATGTCTAGAACGATAATATAACGATAGTTTTCGATTTCGAGACAAAAAGATTTTTAGGCAAAAAAAACCGTGGGTTAACCATCGTTGATTTTTCATGAAAATCGTCAAAATTAAAAATTTTTTTTTAAGGCTGCCAATCGAAAGTATAAGTCCATCTGTACATGCTGTGCAAATTTTTCCCCAAACAAACCACGTTTAAGGGACGAACATGAAGTTTAAGGGATGAACACTTCCCACTAAGAGGGAGAGACGAACGTGGCTACTTCAACAACAACATGTAACGTGCGGGAATAAGGGATGATTTTCGAGCCAAAGGCAGTTTTGGGTTCCTTACAATGTCTAGAACGATAATATAACGATAGTTTTCGATTTCGAGACAAAAAGATTTTTAGGCAAAAAAAACCGTGGGTTAACCATCGTTGATTTTTCATGAAAATCGTCAAAATTAAAAATTTTTTTTTAAGGCTGCCAATCGAAAGTATAAGTCCATCTGTACATGCTGTGCAAATTTTTCCCCAAACAAACCACGTTTAAGGGACGAACATGAAGTTTAAGGGATGAACACTTCCCACTAAGAGGGAGAGACGAACGTGGCTACTTCAACAACAACATGTAACGTGCGGGAATAAGGGATGATTTTCGAGCCAAAGGCAGTTTTGGGTTCCTTACAATGTCTAGAACGATAATATAACGATAGTTTTCGATTTCGAGACAAAAAGATTTTTAGGCAAAAAAAACCGTGGGTTAACCATCGTTGATTTTTCATGAAAATCGTCAAAATTAAAAATTTTTTTTTAAGGCTGCCAATCGAAAGTATAAGTCCATCTGTACATGCTGTGCAAATTTTTCCCCAAACAAACCACGTTTAAGGGACGAACATGAAGTTTAAGGGATGAACACTTCCCACTAAGAGGGAGAGACGAACGTGGCTACTTCAACAACAACATGTAACGTGCGGGAATAAGGGATGATTTTCGAGCCAAAGGCAGTTTTGGGTTCCTTACAATGTCTAGAACGATAATATAACGATAGTTTTCGATTTCGAGACAAAAAGATTTTTAGGCAAAAAAAACCGTGGGTTAACCATCGTTGATTTTTCATGAAAATCGTCAAAATTAAAAATTTTTTTTTAAGGCTGCCAATCGAAAGTATAAGTCCATCTGTACATGCTGTGCAAATTTTTCCCCAAACAAACCACGTTTAAGGGACGAACATGAAGTTTAAGGGATGAACACTTCCCACTAAGAGGGAGAGACGAACGTGGCTACTTCAACAACAACATGTAACGTGCGGGAATAAGGGATGATTTTCGAGCCAAAGGCAGTTTTGGGTTCCTTACAATGTCTAGAACGATAATATAACGATAGTTTTCGATTTCGAGACAAAAAGATTTTTAGGCAAAAAAAACCGTGGGTTAACCATCGTTGATTTTTCATGAAAATCGTCAAAATTAAAAATTTTTTTTTAAGGCTGCCAATCGAAAGTATAAGTCCATCTGTACATGCTGTGCAAATTTTTCCCCAAACAAACCACGTTTAAGGGACGAACATGAAGTTTAAGGGATGAACACTTCCCACTAAGAGGGAGAGACGAACGTGGCTACTTCAACAACAACATGTAACGTGCGGGAATAAGGGATGATTTTCGAGCCAAAGGCAGTTTTGGGTTCCTTACAATGTCTAGAACGATAATATAACGATAGTTTTCGATTTCGAGACAAAAAGATTTTTAGGCAAAAAAAACCGTGGGTTAACCATCGTTGATTTTTCATGAAAATCGTCAAAATTAAAAATTTTTTTTTAAGGCTGCCAATCGAAAGTATAAGTCCATCTGTACATGCTGTGCAAATTTTTCCCCAAACAAACCACGTTTAAGGGACGAACATGAAGTTTAAGGGATGAACACTTCCCACTAAGAGGGAGAGACGAACGTGGCTACTTCAACAACAACATGTAACGTGCGGGAATAAGGGATGATTTTCGAGCCAAAGGCAGTTTTGGGTTCCTTACAATGTCTAGAACGATAATATAACGATAGTTTTCGATTTCGAGACAAAAAGATTTTTAGGCAAAAAAAACCGTGGGTTAACCATCGTTGATTTTTCATGAAAATCGTCAAAATTAAAAATTTTTTTTTAAGGCTGCCAATCGAAAGTATAAGTCCATCTGTACATGCTGTGCAAATTTTTCCCCAAACAAACCACGTTTAAGGGACGAACATGAAGTTTAAGGGATGAACACTTCCCACTAAGAGGGAGAGACGAACGTGGCTACTTCAACAACAACATGTAACGTGCGGGAATAAGGGATGATTTTCGAGCCAAAGGCAGTTTTGGGTTCCTTACAATGTCTAGAACGATAATATAACGATAGTTTTCGATTTCGAGACAAAAAGATTTTTAGGCAAAAAAAACCGTGGGTTAACCATCGTTGATTTTTCATGAAAATCGTCAAAATTAAAAATTTTTTTTTAAGGCTGCCAATCGAAAGTATAAGTCCATCTGTACATGCTGTGCAAATTTTTCCCCAAACAAACCACGTTTAAGGGACGAACATGAAGTTTAAGGGATGAACACTTCCCACTAAGAGGGAGAGACGAACGTGGCTACTTCAACAACAACATGTAACGTGCGGGAATAAGGGATGATTTTCGAGCCAAAGGCAGTTTTGGGTTCCTTACAATGTCTAGAACGATAATATAACGATAGTTTTCGATTTCGAGACAAAAAGATTTTTAGGCAAAAAAAACCGTGGGTTAACCATCGTTGATTTTTCATGAAAATCGTCAAAATTAAAAATTTTTTTTTAAGGCTGCCAATCGAAAGTATAAGTCCATCTGTACATGCTGTGCAAATTTTTCCCCAAACAAACCACGTTTAAGGGACGAACATGAAGTTTAAGGGATGAACACTTCCCACTAAGAGGGAGAGACGAACGTGGCTACTTCAACAACAACATGTAACGTGCGGGAATAAGGGATGATTTTCGAGCCAAAGGCAGTTTTGGGTTCCTTACAATGTCTAGAACGATAATATAACGATAGTTTTCGATTTCGAGACAAAAAGATTTTTAGGCAAAAAAAACCGTGGGTTAACCATCGTTGATTTTTCATGAAAATCGTCAAAATTAAAAATTTTTTTTTAAGGCTGCCAATCGAAAGTATAAGTCCATCTGTACATGCTGTGCAAATTTTTCCCCAAACAAACCACGTTTAAGGGACGAACATGAAGTTTAAGGGATGAACACTTCCCACTAAGAGGGAGAGACGAACGTGGCTACTTCAACAACAACATGTAACGTGCGGGAATAAGGGATGATTTTCGAGCCAAAGGCAGTTTTGGGTTCCTTACAATGTCTAGAACGATAATATAACGATAGTTTTCGATTTCGAGACAAAAAGATTTTTAGGCAAAAAAAACCGTGGGTTAACCATCGTTGATTTTTCATGAAAATCGTCAAAATTAAAAATTTTTTTTTAAGGCTGCCAATCGAAAGTATAAGTCCATCTGTACATGCTGTGCAAATTTTTCCCCAAACAAACCACGTTTAAGGGACGAACATGAAGTTTAAGGGATGAACACTTCCCACTAAGAGGGAGAGACGAACGTGGCTACTTCAACAACAACATGTAACGTGCGGGAATAAGGGATGATTTTCGAGCCAAAGGCAGTTTTGGGTTCCTTACAATGTCTAGAACGATAATATAACGATAGTTTTCGATTTCGAGACAAAAAGATTTTTAGGCAAAAAAAACCGTGGGTTAACCATCGTTGATTTTTCATGAAAATCGTCAAAATTAAAAATTTTTTTTTAAGGCTGCCAATCGAAAGTATAAGTCCATCTGTACATGCTGTGCAAATTTTTCCCCAAACAAACCACGTTTAAGGGACGAACATGAAGTTTAAGGGATGAACACTTCCCACTAAGAGGGAGAGACGAACGTGGCTACTTCAACAACAACATGTAACGTGCGGGAATAAGGGATGATTTTCGAGCCAAAGGCAGTTTTGGGTTCCTTACAATGTCTAGAACGATAATATAACGATAGTTTTCGATTTCGAGACAAAAAGATTTTTAGGCAAAAAAAACCGTGGGTTAACCATCGTTGATTTTTCATGAAAATCGTCAAAATTAAAAATTTTTTTTTAAGGCTGCCAATCGAAAGTATAAGTCCATCTGTACATGCTGTGCAAATTTTTCCCCAAACAAACCACGTTTAAGGGACGAACATGAAGTTTAAGGGATGAACACTTCCCACTAAGAGGGAGAGACGAACGTGGCTACTTCAACAACAACATGTAACGTGCGGGAATAAGGGATGATTTTCGAGCCAAAGGCAGTTTTGGGTTCCTTACAATGTCTAGAACGATAATATAACGATAGTTTTCGATTTCGAGACAAAAAGATTTTTAGGCAAAAAAAACCGTGGGTTAACCATCGTTGATTTTTCATGAAAATCGTCAAAATTAAAAATTTTTTTTTAAGGCTGCCAATCGAAAGTATAAGTCCATCTGTACATGCTGTGCAAATTTTTCCCCAAACAAACCACGTTTAAGGGACGAACATGAAGTTTAAGGGATGAACACTTCCCACTAAGAGGGAGAGACGAACGTGGCTACTTCAACAACAACATGTAACGTGCGGGAATAAGGGATGATTTTCGAGCCAAAGGCAGTTTTGGGTTCCTTACAATGTCTAGAACGATAATATAACGATAGTTTTCGATTTCGAGACAAAAAGATTTTTAGGCAAAAAAAACCGTGGGTTAACCATCGTTGATTTTTCATGAAAATCGTCAAAATTAAAAATTTTTTTTTAAGGCTGCCAATCGAAAGTATAAGTCCATCTGTACATGCTGTGCAAATTTTTCCCCAAACAAACCACGTTTAAGGGACGAACATGAAGTTTAAGGGATGAACACTTCCCACTAAGAGGGAGAGACGAACGTGGCTACTTCAACAACAACATGTAACGTGCGGGAATAAGGGATGATTTTCGAGCC
This sequence comes from Sisyra terminalis, assembly GCA_958496175.1. Classification (NCBI taxonomy): domain Eukaryota; kingdom Metazoa; phylum Arthropoda; class Insecta; order Neuroptera; family Sisyridae; genus Sisyra; species Sisyra terminalis. The sequence continues at coordinate 46,155,830 of OY292279.1, read as the reverse complement.
AAAGGCAGTTTTGGGTTCCTTACAATGTCTAGAACGATAATATAACGATAGTTTTCGATTTCGAGACAAAAAGATTTTTAGGCAAAAAAAACCGTGGGTTAACCATCGTTGATTTTTCATGAAAATCGTCAAAATTAAAAATTTTTTTTTAAGGCTGCCAATCGAAAGTATAAGTCCATCTGTACATGCTGTGCAAATTTTTCCCCAAACAAACCACGTTTAAGGGACGAACATGAAGTTTAAGGGATGAACACTTCCCACTAAGAGGGAGAGACGAACGTGGCTACTTCAACAACAACATGTAACGTGCGGGAATAAGGGATGATTTTCGAGCCAAAGGCAGTTTTGGGTTCCTTACAATGTCTAGAACGATAATATAACGATAGTTTTCGATTTCGAGACAAAAAGATTTTTAGGCAAAAAAAACCGTGGGTTAACCATCGTTGATTTTTCATGAAAATCGTCAAAATTAAAAATTTTTTTTTAAGGCTGCCAATCGAAAGTATAAGTCCATCTGTACATGCTGTGCAAATTTTTCCCCAAACAAACCACGTTTAAGGGACGAACATGAAGTTTAAGGGATGAACACTTCCCACTAAGAGGGAGAGACGAACGTGGCTACTTCAACAACAACATGTAACGTGCGGGAATAAGGGATGATTTTCGAGCCAAAGGCAGTTTTGGGTTCCTTACAATGTCTAGAACGATAATATAACGATAGTTTTCGATTTCGAGACAAAAAGATTTTTAGGCAAAAAAAACCGTGGGTTAACCATCGTTGATTTTTCATGAAAATCGTCAAAATTAAAAATTTTTTTTTAAGGCTGCCAATCGAAAGTATAAGTCCATCTGTACATGCTGTGCAAATTTTTCCCCAAACAAACCACGTTTAAGGGACGAACATGAAGTTTAAGGGATGAACACTTCCCACTAAGAGGGAGAGACGAACGTGGCTACTTCAACAACAACATGTAACGTGCGGGAATAAGGGATGATTTTCGAGCCAAAGGCAGTTTTGGGTTCCTTACAATGTCTAGAACGATAATATAACGATAGTTTTCGATTTCGAGACAAAAAGATTTTTAGGCAAAAAAAACCGTGGGTTAACCATCGTTGATTTTTCATGAAAATCGTCAAAATTAAAAATTTTTTTTTAAGGCTGCCAATCGAAAGTATAAGTCCATCTGTACATGCTGTGCAAATTTTTCCCCAAACAAACCACGTTTAAGGGACGAACATGAAGTTTAAGGGATGAACACTTCCCACTAAGAGGGAGAGACGAACGTGGCTACTTCAACAACAACATGTAACGTGCGGGAATAAGGGATGATTTTCGAGCCAAAGGCAGTTTTGGGTTCCTTACAATGTCTAGAACGATAATATAACGATAGTTTTCGATTTCGAGACAAAAAGATTTTTAGGCAAAAAAAACCGTGGGTTAACCATCGTTGATTTTTCATGAAAATCGTCAAAATTAAAAATTTTTTTTTAAGGCTGCCAATCGAAAGTATAAGTCCATCTGTACATGCTGTGCAAATTTTTCCCCAAACAAACCACGTTTAAGGGACGAACATGAAGTTTAAGGGATGAACACTTCCCACTAAGAGGGAGAGACGAACGTGGCTACTTCAACAACAACATGTAACGTGCGGGAATAAGGGATGATTTTCGAGCCAAAGGCAGTTTTGGGTTCCTTACAATGTCTAGAACGATAATATAACGATAGTTTTCGATTTCGAGACAAAAAGATTTTTAGGCAAAAAAAACCGTGGGTTAACCATCGTTGATTTTTCATGAAAATCGTCAAAATTAAAAATTTTTTTTTAAGGCTGCCAATCGAAAGTATAAGTCCATCTGTACATGCTGTGCAAATTTTTCCCCAAACAAACCACGTTTAAGGGACGAACATGAAGTTTAAGGGATGAACACTTCCCACTAAGAGGGAGAGACGAACGTGGCTACTTCAACAACAACATGTAACGTGCGGGAATAAGGGATGATTTTCGAGCCAAAGGCAGTTTTGGGTTCCTTACAATGTCTAGAACGATAATATAACGATAGTTTTCGATTTCGAGACAAAAAGATTTTTAGGCAAAAAAAACCGTGGGTTAACCATCGTTGATTTTTCATGAAAATCGTCAAAATTAAAAATTTTTTTTTAAGGCTGCCAATCGAAAGTATAAGTCCATCTGTACATGCTGTGCAAATTTTTCCCCAAACAAACCACGTTTAAGGGACGAACATGAAGTTTAAGGGATGAACACTTCCCACTAAGAGGGAGAGACGAACGTGGCTACTTCAACAACAACATGTAACGTGCGGGAATAAGGGATGATTTTCGAGCCAAAGGCAGTTTTGGGTTCCTTACAATGTCTAGAACGATAATATAACGATAGTTTTCGATTTCGAGACAAAAAGATTTTTAGGCAAAAAAAACCGTGGGTTAACCATCGTTGATTTTTCATGAAAATCGTCAAAATTAAAAATTTTTTTTTAAGGCTGCCAATCGAAAGTATAAGTCCATCTGTACATGCTGTGCAAATTTTTCCCCAAACAAACCACGTTTAAGGGACGAACATGAAGTTTAAGGGATGAACACTTCCCACTAAGAGGGAGAGACGAACGTGGCTACTTCAACAACAACATGTAACGTGCGGGAATAAGGGATGATTTTCGAGCCAAAGGCAGTTTTGGGTTCCTTACAATGTCTAGAACGATAATATAACGATAGTTTTCGATTTCGAGACAAAAAGATTTTTAGGCAAAAAAAACCGTGGGTTAACCATCGTTGATTTTTCATGAAAATCGTCAAAATTAACAATTTTTTTTTAAGGCTGCCAATCGAAAGTATAAGTCCATCTGTACATGCTGTGCAAATTTTTCCCCAAACAAACCACGTTTAAGGGACGAACATGAAGTTTAAGGGATGAACACTTCCCACTAAGAGGGAGAGACGAACGTGGCTACTTCAACAACAACATGTAACGTGCGGGAATAAGGGATGATTTTCGAGCCAAAGGCAGTTTTGGGTTCCTTACAATGTCTAGAACGATAATATAACGATAGTTTTCGATTTCGAGACAAAAAGATTTTTAGGCAAAAAAAACCGTGGGTTAACCATCGTTGATTTTTCATGAAAATCGTCAAAATTAACAATTTTTTTTTAAGGCTGCCAATCGAAAGTATAAGTCCATCTGTACATGCTGTGCAAATTTTTCCCCAAACAAACCACGTTTAAGGGACGAACATGAAGTTTAAGGGATGAACACTTCCCACTAAGAGGGAGAGACGAACGTGGCTACTTCAACAACAACATGTAACGTGCGGGAATAAGGGATGATTTTCGAGCCAAAGGCAGTTTTGGGTTCCTTACAATGTCTAGAACGATAATATAACGATAGTTTTCGATTTCGAGACAAAAAGATTTTTAGGCAAAAAAAACCGTGGGTTAACCATCGTTGATTTTTCATGAAAATCGTCAAAATTAAAAATTTTTTTTTAAGGCTGCCAATCGAAAGTATAAGTCCATCTGTACATGCTGTGCAAATTTTTCCCCAAACAAACCACGTTTAAGGGACGAACATGAAGTTTAAGGGATGAACACTTCCCACTAAGAGGGAGAGACGAACGTGGCTACTTCAACAACAACATGTAACGTGCGGGAATAAGGGATGATTTTCGAGCCAAAGGCAGTTTTGGGTTCCTTACAATGTCTAGAACGATAATATAACGATAGTTTTCGATTTCGAGACAAAAAGATTTTTAGGCAAAAAAAACCGTGGGTTAACCATCGTTGATTTTTCATGAAAATCGTCAAAATTAAAAATTTTTTTTTAAGGCTGCCAATCGAAAGTATAAGTCCATCTGTACATGCTGTGCAAATTTTTCCCCAAACAAACCACGTTTAAGGGACGAACATGAAGTTTAAGGGATGAACACTTCCCACTAAGAGGGAGAGACGAACGTGGCTACTTCAACAACAACATGTAACGTGCGGGAATAAGGGATGATTTTCGAGCCAAAGGCAGTTTTGGGTTCCTTACAATGTCTAGAACGATAATATAACGATAGTTTTCGATTTCGAGACAAAAAGATTTTTAGGCAAAAAAAACCGTGGGTTAACCATCGTTGATTTTTCATGAAAATCGTCAAAATTAAAAATTTTTTTTTAAGGCTGCCAATCGAAAGTATAAGTCCATCTGTACATGCTGTGCAAATTTTTCCCCAAACAAACCACGTTTAAGGGACGAACATGAAGTTTAAGGGATGAACACTTCCCACTAAGAGGGAGAGACGAACGTGGCTACTTCAACAACAACATGTAACGTGCGGGAATAAGGGATGATTTTCGAGCCAAAGGCAGTTTTGGGTTCCTTACAATGTCTAGAACGATAATATAACGATAGTTTTCGATTTCGAGACAAAAAGATTTTTAGGCAAAAAAAACCGTGGGTTAACCATCGTTGATTTTTCATGAAAATCGTCAAAATTAAAAATTTTTTTTTAAGGCTGCCAATCGAAAGTATAAGTCCATCTGTACATGCTGTGCAAATTTTTCCCCAAACAAACCACGTTTAAGGGACGAACATGAAGTTTAAGGGATGAACACTTCCCACTAAGAGGGAGAGACGAACGTGGCTACTTCAACAACAACATGTAACGTGCGGGAATAAGGGATGATTTTCGAGCCAAAGGCAGTTTTGGGTTCCTTACAATGTCTAGAACGATAATATAACGATAGTTTTCGATTTCGAGACAAAAAGATTTTTAGGCAAAAAAAACCGTGGGTTAACCATCGTTGATTTTTCATGAAAATCGTCAAAATTAAAAATTTTTTTTTAAGGCTGCCAATCGAAAGTATAAGTCCATCTGTACATGCTGTGCAAATTTTTCCCCAAACAAACCACGTTTAAGGGACGAACATGAAGTTTAAGGGATGAACACTTCCCACTAAGAGGGAGAGACGAACGTGGCTACTTCAACAACAACATGTAACGTGCGGGAATAAGGGATGATTTTCGAGCCAAAGGCAGTTTTGGGTTCCTTACAATGTCTAGAACGATAATATAACGATAGTTTTCGATTTCGAGACAAAAAGATTTTTAGGCAAAAAAAACCGTGGGTTAACCATCGTTGATTTTTCATGAAAATCGTCAAAATTAAAAATTTTTTTTTAAGGCTGCCAATCGAAAGTATAAGTCCATCTGTACATGCTGTGCAAATTTTTCCCCAAACAAACCACGTTTAAGGGACGAACATGAAGTTTAAGGGATGAACACTTCCCACTAAGAGGGAGAGACGAACGTGGCTACTTCAACAACAACATGTAACGTGCGGGAATAAGGGATGATTTTCGAGCCAAAGGCAGTTTTGGGTTCCTTACAATGTCTAGAACGATAATATAACGATAGTTTTCGATTTCGAGACAAAAAGATTTTTAGGCAAAAAAAACCGTGGGTTAACCATCGTTGATTTTTCATGAAAATCGTCAAAATTAAAAATTTTTTTTTAAGGCTGCCAATCGAAAGTATAAGTCCATCTGTACATGCTGTGCAAATTTTTCCCCAAACAAACCACGTTTAAGGGACGAACATGAAGTTTAAGGGATGAACACTTCCCACTAAGAGGGAGAGACGAACGTGGCTACTTCAACAACAACATGTAACGTGCGGGAATAAGGGATGATTTTCGAGCCAAAGGCAGTTTTGGGTTCCTTACAATGTCTAGAACGATAATATAACGATAGTTTTCGATTTCGAGACAAAAAGATTTTTAGGCAAAAAAAACCGTGGGTTAACCATCGTTGATTTTTCATGAAAATCGTCAAAATTAAAAATTTTTTTTTAAGGCTGCCAATCGAAAGTATAAGTCCATCTGTACATGCTGTGCAAATTTTTCCCCAAACAAACCACGTTTAAGGGACGAACATGAAGTTTAAGGGATGAACACTTCCCACTAAGAGGGAGAGACGAACGTGGCTACTTCAACAACAACATGTAACGTGCGGGAATAAGGGATGATTTTCGAGCCAAAGGCAGTTTTGGGTTCCTTACAATGTCTAGAACGATAATATAACGATAGTTTTCGATTTCGAGACAAAAAGATTTTTAGGCAAAAAAAACCGTGGGTTAACCATCGTTGATTTTTCATGAAAATCGTCAAAATTAAAAATTTTTTTTTAAGGCTGCCAATCGAAAGTATAAGTCCATCTGTACATGCTGTGCAAATTTTTCCCCAAACAAACCACGTTTAAGGGACGAACATGAAGTTTAAGGGATGAACACTTCCCACTAAGAGGGAGAGACGAACGTGGCTACTTCAACAACAACATGTAACGTGCGGGAATAAGGGATGATTTTCGAGCCAAAGGCAGTTTTGGGTTCCTTACAATGTCTAGAACGATAATATAACGATAGTTTTCGATTTCGAGACAAAAAGATTTTTAGGCAAAAAAAACCGTGGGTTAACCATCGTTGATTTTTCATGAAAATCGTCAAAATTAAAAATTTTTTTTTAAGGCTGCCAATCGAAAGTATAAGTCCATCTGTACATGCTGTGCAAATTTTTCCCCAAACAAACCACGTTTAAGGGACGAACATGAAGTTTAAGGGATGAACACTTCCCACTAAGAGGGAGAGACGAACGTGGCTACTTCAACAACAACATGTAACGTGCGGGAATAAGGGATGATTTTCGAGCCAAAGGCAGTTTTGGGTTCCTTACAATGTCTAGAACGATAATATAACGATAGTTTTCGATTTCGAGACAAAAAGATTTTTAGGCAAAAAAAACCGTGGGTTAACCATCGTTGATTTTTCATGAAAATCGTCAAAATTAAAAATTTTTTTTTAAGGCTGCCAATCGAAAGTATAAGTCCATCTGTACATGCTGTGCAAATTTTTCCCCAAACAAACCACGTTTAAGGGACGAACATGAAGTTTAAGGGATGAACACTTCCCACTAAGAGGGAGAGACGAACGTGGCTACTTCAACAACAACATGTAACGTGCGGGAATAAGGGATGATTTTCGAGCCAAAGGCAGTTTTGGGTTCCTTACAATGTCTAGAACGATAATATAACGATAGTTTTCGATTTCGAGACAAAAAGATTTTTAGGCAAAAAAAACCGTGGGTTAACCATCGTTGATTTTTCATGAAAATCGTCAAAATTAAAAATTTTTTTTTAAGGCTGCCAATCGAAAGTATAAGTCCATCTGTACATGCTGTGCAAATTTTTCCCCAAACAAACCACGTTTAAGGGACGAACATGAAGTTTAAGGGATGAACACTTCCCACTAAGAGGGAGAGACGAACGTGGCTACTTCAACAACAACATGTAACGTGCGGGAATAAGGGATGATTTTCGAGCCAAAGGCAGTTTTGGGTTCCTTACAATGTCTAGAACGATAATATAACGATAGTTTTCGATTTCGAGACAAAAAGATTTTTAGGCAAAAAAAACCGTGGGTTAACCATCGTTGATTTTTCATGAAAATCGTCAAAATTAAAAATTTTTTTTTAAGGCTGCCAATCGAAAGTATAAGTCCATCTGTACATGCTGTGCAAATTTTTCCCCAAACAAACCACGTTTAAGGGACGAACATGAAGTTTAAGGGATGAACACTTCCCACTAAGAGGGAGAGACGAACGTGGCTACTTCAACAACAACATGTAACGTGCGGGAATAAGGGATGATTTTCGAGCCAAAGGCAGTTTTGGGTTCCTTACAATGTCTAGAACGATAATATAACGATAGTTTTCGATTTCGAGACAAAAAGATTTTTAGGCAAAAAAAACCGTGGGTTAACCATCGTTGATTTTTCATGAAAATCGTCAAAATTAAAAATTTTTTTTTAAGGCTGCCAATCGAAAGTATAAGTCCATCTGTACATGCTGTGCAAATTTTTCCCCAAACAAACCACGTTTAAGGGACGAACATGAAGTTTAAGGGATGAACACTTCCCACTAAGAGGGAGAGACGAACGTGGCTACTTCAACAACAACATGTAACGTGCGGGAATAAGGGATGATTTTCGAGCCAAAGGCAGTTTTGGGTTCCTTACAATGTCTAGAACGATAATATAACGATAGTTTTCGATTTCGAGACAAAAAGATTTTTAGGCAAAAAAAACCGTGGGTTAACCATCGTTGATTTTTCATGAAAATCGTCAAAATTAAAAATTTTTTTTTAAGGCTGCCAATCGAAAGTATAAGTCCATCTGTACATGCTGTGCAAATTTTTCCCCAAACAAACCACGTTTAAGGGACGAACATGAAGTTTAAGGGATGAACACTTCCCACTAAGAGGGAGAGACGAACGTGGCTACTTCAACAACAACATGTAACGTGCGGGAATAAGGGATGATTTTCGAGCCAAAGGCAGTTTTGGGTTCCTTACAATGTCTAGAACGATAATATAACGATAGTTTTCGATTTCGAGACAAAAAGATTTTTAGGCAAAAAAAACCGTGGGTTAACCATCGTTGATTTTTCATGAAAATCGTCAAAATTAAAAATTTTTTTTTAAGGCTGCCAATCGAAAGTATAAGTCCATCTGTACATGCTGTGCAAATTTTTCCCCAAACAAACCACGTTTAAGGGACGAACATGAAGTTTAAGGGATGAACACTTCCCACTAAGAGGGAGAGACGAACGTGGCTACTTCAACAACAACATGTAACGTGCGGGAATAAGGGATGATTTTCGAGCCAAAGGCAGTTTTGGGTTCCTTACAATGTCTAGAACGATAATATAACGATAGTTTTCGATTTCGAGACAAAAAGATTTTTAGGCAAAAAAAACCGTGGGTTAACCATCGTTGATTTTTCATGAAAATCGTCAAAATTAAAAATTTTTTTTTAAGGCTGCCAATCGAAAGTATAAGTCCATCTGTACATGCTGTGCAAATTTTTCCCCAAACAAACCACGTTTAAGGGACGAACATGAAGTTTAAGGGATGAACACTTCCCACTAAGAGGGAGAGACGAACGTGGCTACTTCAACAACAACATGTAACGTGCGGGAATAAGGGATGATTTTCGAGCCAAAGGCAGTTTTGGGTTCCTTACAATGTCTAGAACGATAATATAACGATAGTTTTCGATTTCGAGACAAAAAGATTTTTAGGCAAAAAAAACCGTGGGTTAACCATCGTTGATTTTTCATGAAAATCGTCAAAATTAAAAATTTTTTTTTAAGGCTGCCAATCGAAAGTATAAGTCCATCTGTACATGCTGTGCAAATTTTTCCCCAAACAAACCACGTTTAAGGGACGAACATGAAGTTTAAGGGATGAACACTTCCCACTAAGAGGGAGAGACGAACGTGGCTACTTCAACAACAACATGTAACGTGCGGGAATAAGGGATGATTTTCGAGCCAAAGGCAGTTTTGGGTTCCTTACAATGTCTAGAACGATAATATAACGATAGTTTTCGATTTCGAGACAAAAAGATTTTTAGGCAAAAAAAACCGTGGGTTAACCATCGTTGATTTTTCATGAAAATCGTCAAAATTAAAAATTTTTTTTTAAGGCTGCCAATCGAAAGTATAAGTCCATCTGTACATGCTGTGCAAATTTTTCCCCAAACAAACCACGTTTAAGGGACGAACATGAAGTTTAAGGGATGAACACTTCCCACTAAGAGGGAGAGACGAACGTGGCTACTTCAACAACAACATGTAACGTGCGGGAATAAGGGATGATTTTCGAGCCAAAGGCAGTTTTGGGTTCCTTACAATGTCTAGAACGATAATATAACGATAGTTTTCGATTTCGAGACAAAAAGATTTTTAGGCAAAAAAAACCGTGGGTTAACCATCGTTGATTTTTCATGAAAATCGTCAAAATTAAAAATTTTTTTTTAAGGCTGCCAATCGAAAGTATAAGTCCATCTGTACATGCTGTGCAAATTTTTCCCCAAACAAACCACGTTTAAGGGACGAACATGAAGTTTAAGGGATGAACACTTCCCACTAAGAGGGAGAGACGAACGTGGCTACTTCAACAACAACATGTAACGTGCGGGAATAAGGGATGATTTTCGAGCCAAAGGCAGTTTTGGGTTCCTTACAATGTCTAGAACGATAATATAACGATAGTTTTCGATTTCGAGACAAAAAGATTTTTAGGCAAAAAAAACCGTGGGTTAACCATCGTTGATTTTTCATGAAAATCGTCAAAATTAAAAATTTTTTTTTAAGGCTGCCAATCGAAAGTATAAGTCCATCTGTACATGCTGTGCAAATTTTTCCCCAAACAAACCACGTTTAAGGGACGAACATGAAGTTTAAGGGATGAACACTTCCCACTAAGAGGGAGAGACGAACGTGGCTACTTCAACAACAACATGTAACGTGCGGGAATAAGGGATGATTTTCGAGCCAAAGGCAGTTTTGGGTTCCTTACAATGTCTAGAACGATAATATAACGATAGTTTTCGATTTCGAGACAAAAAGATTTTTAGGCAAAAAAAACCGTGGGTTAACCATCGTTGATTTTTCATGAAAATCGTCAAAATTAAAAATTTTTTTTTAAGGCTGCCAATCGAAAGTATAAGTCCATCTGTACATGCTGTGCAAATTTTTCCCCAAACAAACCACGTTTAAGGGACGAACATGAAGTTTAAGGGATGAACACTTCCCACTAAGAGGGAGAGACGAACGTGGCTACTTCAACAACAACATGTAACGTGCGGGAATAAGGGATGATTTTCGAGCCAAAGGCAGTTTTGGGTTCCTTACAATGTCTAGAACGATAATATAACGATAGTTTTCGATTTCGAGACAAAAAGATTTTTAGGCAAAAAAAACCGTGGGTTAACCATCGTTGATTTTTCATGAAAATCGTCAAAATTAAAAATTTTTTTTTAAGGCTGCCAATCGAAAGTATAAGTCCATCTGTACATGCTGTGCAAATTTTTCCCCAAACAAACCACGTTTAAGGGACGAACATGAAGTTTAAGGGATGAACACTTCCCACTAAGAGGGAGAGACGAACGTGGCTACTTCAACAACAACATGTAACGTGCGGGAATAAGGGATGATTTTCGAGCCAAAGGCAGTTTTGGGTTCCTTACAATGTCTAGAACGATAATATAACGATAGTTTTCGATTTCGAGACAAAAAGATTTTTAGGCAAAAAAAACCGTGGGTTAACCATCGTTGATTTTTCATGAAAATCGTCAAAATTAAAAATTTTTTTTTAAGGCTGCCAATCGAAAGTATAAGTCCATCTGTACATGCTGTGCAAATTTTTCCCCAAACAAACCACGTTTAAGGGACGAACATGAAGTTTAAGGGATGAACACTTCCCACTAAGAGGGAGAGACGAACGTGGCTACTTCAACAACAACATGTAACGTGCGGGAATAAGGGATGATTTTCGAGCCAAAGGCAGTTTTGGGTTCCTTACAATGTCTAGAACGATAATATAACGATAGTTTTCGATTTCGAGACAAAAAGATTTTTAGGCAAAAAAAACCGTGGGTTAACCATCGTTGATTTTTCATGAAAATCGTCAAAATTAACAATTTTTTTTTAAGGCTGCCAATCGAAAGTATAAGTCCATCTGTACATGCTGTGCAAATTTTTCCCCAAACAAACCACGTTTAAGGGACGAACATGAAGTTTAAGGGATGAACACTTCCCACTAAGAGGGAGAGACGAACGTGGCTACTTCAACAACAACATGTAACGTGCGGGAATAAGGGATGATTTTCGAGCCAAAGGCAGTTTTGGGTTCCTTACAATGTCTAGAACGATAATATAACGATAGTTTTCGATTTCGAGACAAAAAGATTTTTAGGCAAAAAAAACCGTGGGTTAACCATCGTTGATTTTTCATGAAAATCGTCAAAATTAACAATTTTTTTTTAAGGCTGCCAATCGAAAGTATAAGTCCATCTGTACATGCTGTGCAAATTTTTCCCCAAACAAACCACGTTTAAGGGACGAACATGAAGTTTAAGGGATGAACACTTCCCACTAAGAGGGAGAGACGAACGTGGCTACTTCAACAACAACATGTAACGTGCGGGAATAAGGGATGATTTTCGAGCCAAAGGCAGTTTTGGGTTCCTTACAATGTCTAGAACGATAATATAACGATAGTTTTCGATTTCGAGACAAAAAGATTTTTAGGCAAAAAAAACCGTGGGTTAACCATCGTTGATTTTTCATGAAAATCGTCAAAATTAAAAATTTTTTTTTAAGGCTGCCAATCGAAAGTATAAGTCCATCTGTACATGCTGTGCAAATTTTTCCCCAAACAAACCACGTTTAAGGGACGAACATGAAGTTTAAGGGATGAACACTTCCCACTAAGAGGGAGAGACGAACGTGGCTACTTCAACAACAACATGTAACGTGCGGGAATAAGGGATGATTTTCGAGCCAAAGGCAGTTTTGGGTTCCTTACAATGTCTAGAACGATAATATAACGATAGTTTTCGATTTCGAGACAAAAAGATTTTTAGGCAAAAAAAACCGTGGGTTAACCATCGTTGATTTTTCATGAAAATCGTCAAAATTAAAAATTTTTTTTTAAGGCTGCCAATCGAAAGTATAAGTCCATCTGTACATGCTGTGCAAATTTTTCCCCAAACAAACCACGTTTAAGGGACGAACATGAAGTTTAAGGGATGAACACTTCCCACTAAGAGGGAGAGACGAACGTGGCTACTTCAACAACAACATGTAACGTGCGGGAATAAGGGATGATTTTCGAGCCAAAGGCAGTTTTGGGTTCCTTACAATGTCTAGAACGATAATATAACGATAGTTTTCGATTTCGAGACAAAAAGATTTTTAGGCAAAAAAAACCGTGGGTTAACCATCGTTGATTTTTCATGAAAATCGTCAAAATTAAAAATTTTTTTTTAAGGCTGCCAATCGAAAGTATAAGTCCATCTGTACATGCTGTGCAAATTTTTCCCCAAACAAACCACGTTTAAGGGACGAACATGAAGTTTAAGGGATGAACACTTCCCACTAAGAGGGAGAGACGAACGTGGCTACTTCAACAACAACATGTAACGTGCGGGAATAAGGGATGATTTTCGAGCCAAAGGCAGTTTTGGGTTCCTTACAATGTCTAGAACGATAATATAACGATAGTTTTCGATTTCGAGACAAAAAGATTTTTAGGCAAAAAAAACCGTGGGTTAACCATCGTTGATTTTTCATGAAAATCGTCAAAATTAACAATTTTTTTTTAAGGCTGCCAATCGAAAGTATAAGTCCATCTGTACATGCTGTGCAAATTTTTCCCCAAACAAACCACGTTTAAGGGACGAACATGAAGTTTAAGGGATGAACACTTCCCACTAAGAGGGAGAGACGAACGTGGCTACTTCAACAACAACATGTAACGTGCGGGAATAAGGGATGATTTTCGAGCCAAAGGCAGTTTTGGGTTCCTTACAATGTCTAGAACGATAATATAACGATAGTTTTCGATTTCGAGACAAAAAGATTTTTAGGCAAAAAAAACCGTGGGTTAACCATCGTTGATTTTTCATGAAAATCGTCAAAATTAAAAATTTTTTTTTAAGGCTGCCAATCGAAAGTATAAGTCCATCTGTACATGCTGTGCAAATTTTTCCCCAAACAAACCACGTTTAAGGGACGAACATGAAGTTTAAGGGATGAACACTTCCCACTAAGAGGGAGAGACGAACGTGGCTACTTCAACAACAACATGTAACGTGCGGGAATAAGGGATGATTTTCGAGCCAAAGGCAGTTTTGGGTTCCTTACAATGTCTAGAACGATAATATAACGATAGTTTTCGATTTCGAGACAAAAAGATTTTTAGGCAAAAAAAACCGTGGGTTAACCATCGTTGATTTTTCATGAAAATCGTCAAAATTAAAAATTTTTTTTTAAGGCTGCCAATCGAAAGTATAAGTCCATCTGTACATGCTGTGCAAATTTTTCCCCAAACAAACCACGTTTAAGGGACGAACATGAAGTTTAAGGGATGAACACTTCCCACTAAGAGGGAGAGACGAACGTGGCTACTTCAACAACAACATGTAACGTGCGGGAATAAGGGATGATTTTCGAGCCAAAGGCAGTTTTGGGTTCCTTACAATGTCTAGAACGATAATATAACGATAGTTTTCGATTTCGAGACAAAAAGATTTTTAGGCAAAAAAAACCGTGGGTTAACCATCGTTGATTTTTCATGAAAATCGTCAAAATTAAAAATTTTTTTTTAAGGCTGCCAATCGAAAGTATAAGTCCATCTGTACATGCTGTGCAAATTTTTCCCCAAACAAACCACGTTTAAGGGACGAACATGAAGTTTAAGGGATGAACACTTCCCACTAAGAGGGAGAGACGAACGTGGCTACTTCAACAACAACATGTAACGTGCGGGAATAAGGGATGATTTTCGAGCCAAAGGCAGTTTTGGGTTCCTTACAATGTCTAGAACGATAATATAACGATAGTTTTCGATTTCGAGACAAAAAGATTTTTAGGCAAAAAAAACCGTGGGTTAACCATCGTTGATTTTTCATGAAAATCGTCAAAATTAAAAATTTTTTTTTAAGGCTGCCAATCGAAAGTATAAGTCCATCTGTACATGCTGTGCAAATTTTTCCCCAAACAAACCACGTTTAAGGGACGAACATGAAGTTTAAGGGATGAACACTTCCCACTAAGAGGGAGAGACGAACGTGGCTACTTCAACAACAACATGTAACGTGCGGGAATAAGGGATGATTTTCGAGCCAAAGGCAGTTTTGGGTTCCTTACAATGTCTAGAACGATAATATAACGATAGTTTTCGATTTCGAGACAAAAAGATTTTTAGGCAAAAAAAACCGTGGGTTAACCATCGTTGATTTTTCATGAAAATCGTCAAAATTAAAAATTTTTTTTTAAGGCTGCCAATCGAAAGTATAAGTCCATCTGTACATGCTGTGCAAATTTTTCCCCAAACAAACCACGTTTAAGGGACGAACATGAAGTTTAAGGGATGAACACTTCCCACTAAGAGGGAGAGACGAACGTGGCTACTTCAACAACAACATGTAACGTGCGGGAATAAGGGATGATTTTCGAGCCAAAGGCAGTTTTGGGTTCCTTACAATGTCTAGAACGATAATATAACGATAGTTTTCGATTTCGAGACAAAAAGATTTTTAGGCAAAAAAAACCGTGGGTTAACCATCGTTGATTTTTCATGAAAATCGTCAAAATTAAAAATTTTTTTTTAAGGCTGCCAATCGAAAGTATAAGTCCATCTGTACATGCTGTGCAAATTTTTGCCCAAACAAACCACGTTTAAGGGACGAACATGAAGTTTAAGGGATGAACACTTCCCACTAAGAGGGAGAGACGAACGTGGCTACTTCAACAACAACATGTAACGTGCGGGAATAAGGGATGATTTTCGAGCCAAAGGCAGTTTTGGGTTCCTTACAATGTCTAGAACGATAATATAACGATAGTTTTCGATTTCGAGACAAAAAGATTTTTAGGCAAAAAAAACCGTGGGTTAACCATCGTTGATTTTTCATGAAAATCGTCAAAATTAAAAATTTTTTTTAAGGCTGCCAATCGAAAGTATAAGTCCATCTGTACATGCTGTGCAAATTTTTCCCCAAACAAACCACGTTTAAGGGACGAACATGAAGTTTAAGGGATGAACACATCCCACTAAGAGGGAGAGAAGAACGTGGCTACTTCAACAACAACATGTAACGTGCGGGAATAAGGGATGATTTTCGAACCAAAGGCAGTTTCGGGTTCCTTACCATGTCTAGAACGATAATATAACGATTGTTTTCGATTTCGAGACAAAAAGATTTTTAGGCAAAAAAAACCGTGGGTTAACCATCGTTGATTTTTCATGAAAATCGTCAAAATTAAAAATTTTTTTTAAGGCTGCCAATCGAAAGTATAAGTCCATCTGTACATGCTGTGCAAATTTTTCCCCAAACAAACCACGTTTAAGGGACGAACATGAAGTTTAAGGGATGAACACATCCCACTAAGAGGGAGAGAAGAACGTGGCTACTTCAACAACAACATGTAACGTGCGGGAATAAGGGATGATTTTCGAGCCAAAGGCAGTTTTGGGTTCCTTACAATGTCTAGAACGATAATATAACGATAGTTTTCGATTTCGAGACAAAAAGATTTTTAGGCAAAAAAAACCGTGGGTTAACCATCGTTGATTTTTCATGAAAATCGTCAAAATTAAAAATTTTTTTTTAAGGCTGCCAATCGAAAGTATAAGTCCATCTGTACATGCTGTGCAAATTTTTCCCCAAACAAACCACGTTTAAGGGACGAACATGAAGTTTAAGGGATGAACACTTCCCACTAAGAGGGAGAGAAGAACGTGGCTACTTCAACAACAACATGTAACGTGCGGGAATAAGGGATGATTTTCGAGCCAAAGGCAGTTTTGGGTTCCTTACAATGTCTAGAACGATAATATAACGATAGTTTTCGATTTCGAGACAAAAAGATTTTTAGGCAAAAAAAACCGTGGGTTAACCATCGTTGATTTTTCATGAAAATCGTCAAAATTAAAAATTTTTTTTAAGGCTGCCAATCGAAAGTATAAGTCCATCTGTACATGCTGTGCAAATTTTTCCCCAAACAAACCACGTTTAAGGGACGAACATGAAGTTTAAGGGATGAACACTTCCCACTAAGAGGGAGAGACGAACGTGGCTACTTCAACAACAACATGTAACGTGCGGGAATAAGGGATGATTTTCGAGCCAAAGGCAGTTTTGGGTTCCTTACAATGTCTAGAACGATAATATAACGATTGTTTTCGATTTCGAGACAAAAAGATTTTTAGGCAAAAAAAACCGTGGGTTAACCATCGTTGATTTTTCATGAAAATCGTCAAAATTAAAAATTTTTTTTAAGGCTGCCAATCGAAAGTATAAGTCCATCTGTACATGCTGTGCAAATTTTTCCCCAAACAAACCACGTTTAAGGGACGAACATGAAGTTTAAGGGATGAACACTTCCCACTAAGAGGGAGAGACGAACGTGGCTACTTCAACAACAACATGTAACGTGCGGGAATAAGGGATGATTTTCGAGCCAAAGGCAGTTTTGGGTTCCTTACAATGTCTAGAACGATAATATAACGATAGTTTTCGATTTCGAGACAAAAAGATTTTTAGGCAAAAAAAACCGTGGGTTAACCATCGTTGATTTTTCATGAAAATCGTCAAAATTAACAATTTTTTTTTAAGGCTGCCAATCGAAAGTATAAGTCCATCTGTACATGCTGTGCAAATTTTTCCCCAAACAAACCACGTTTAAGGGACGAACATGAAGTTTAAGGGATGAACACTTCCCACTAAGAGGGAGAGACGAACGTGGCTACTTCAACAACAACATGTAACGTGCGGGAATAAGGGATGATTTTCGAGCCAAAGGCAGTTTTGGGTTCCTTACAATGTCTAGAACGATAATATAACGATAGTTTTCGATTTGGAGACAAAAAGATTTTTAGGCAAAAAAAACCGTGGGTTAACCATCGTTGATTTTTCATGAAAATCGTCAAAATTAAAAATTTTTTTTAAGGCTGCCAATCGAAAGTATAAGTCCATCTGTACATGCTGTGCAAATTTTTCCCCAAACAAACCACGTTTAAGGGACGAACATGAAGTTTAAGGGATGAACACTTCCCACTAAGAGGGAGAGACGAACGTGGCTACTTCAACAACAACATGTAACGTGCGGGAATAAGGGATGATTTTCGAGCCAAAGGCAGTTTTGGGTTCCTTACAATGTCTAGAACGATAATATAACGATAGTTTTCGATTTCGAGACAAAAAGATTTTTAGGCAAAAAAAACCGTGGGTTAACCATCGTTGATTTTTCATGAAAATCGTCAAAATTAAAAATTTTTTTTTAAGGCTGCCAATCGAAAGTATAAGTCCATCTGTACATGCTGTGCAAATTTTTCCCCAAACAAACCACGTTTAAGGGACGAACATGAAGTTTAAGGGATGAACACTTCCCACTAAGAGGGAGAGAAGAACGTGGCTACTTCAACAACAACATGTAACGTGCGGGAATAAGGGATGATTTTCGAGCCAAAGGCAGTTTTGGGTTCCTTACAATGTCTAGAACGATAATATAACGATAGTTTTCGATTTCGAGACAAAAAGATTTTTAGGCAAAAAAAACCGTGGGTTAACCATCGTTGATTTTTCATGAAAATCGTCAAAATTAAAAATTTTTTTTAAGGCTGCCAATCGAAAGTATAAGTCCATCTGTACATGCTGTGCAAATTTTTCCCCAAACAAACCACGTTTAAGGGACGAACATGAAGTTTAAGGGATGAACACTTCCCACTAAGAGGGAGAGACGAACGTGGCTACTTCAACAACAACATGTAACGTGCGGGAATAAGGGATGATTTTCGAGCCAAAGGCAGTTTTGGGTTCCTTACAATGTCTAGAACGATAATATAACGATTGTTTTCGATTTCGAGACAAAAAGATTTTTAGGCAAAAAAAACCGTGGGTTAACCATCGTTGATTTTTCATGAAAATCGTCAAAATTAAAAATTTTTTTTTAAGGCTGCCAATCGAAAGTATAAGTCCATCTGTACATGCTGTGCAAATTTTTCCCCAAACAAACCACGTTTAAGGGACGAACATGAAGTTTAAGGGATGAACACTTCCCACTAAGAGGGAGAGACGAACGTGGCTACTTCAACAACAACATGTAACGTGCGGGAATAAGGGATGATTTTCGAGCCAAAGGCAGTTTTGGGTTCCTTACAATGTCTAGAACGATAATATAACGATTGTTTTCGATTTCGAGACAAAAAGATTTTTAGGCAAAAAAAACCGTGGGTTAACCATCGTTGATTTTTCATGAAAATCGTCAAAATTAAAAATTTTTTTTAAGGCTGCCAATCGAAAGTATAAGTCCATCTGTACATGCTGTGCAAATTTTTCCCCAAACAAACCACGTTTAAGGGACGAACATGAAGTTTAAGGGATGAACACTTCCCACTAAGAGGGAGAGACGAACGTGGCTACTTCAACAACAACATGTAACGTGCGGGAATAAGGGATGATTTTCGAGCCAAAGGCAGTTTTGGGTTCCTTACAATGTCTAGAACGATAATATAACGATAGTTTTCGATTTCGAGACAAAAAGATTTTTAGGCAAAAAAAACCGTGGGTTAACCATCGTTGATTTTTCATGAAAATCGTCAAAATTAACAATTTTTTTTTAAGGCTGCCAATCGAAAGTATAAGTCCATCTGTACATGCTGTGCAAATTTTTCCCCAAACAAACCACGTTTAAGGGACGAACATGAAGTTTAAGGGATGAACACATCCCACTAAGAGGGAGAGAAGAACGTGGCTACTTCAACAACAACATGTAACGTGCGGGAATAAGGGATGATTTTCGAGCCAAAGGCAGTTTTGGGTTCCTTACAATGTCTAGAACGATAATATAACGATTGTTTTCGATTTCGAGACAAAAAGATTTTTAGGCAAAAAAAACCGTGGGTTAACCATCGTTGATTTTTCATGAAAATCGTCAAAATTAAAAAATTTTTTTAAGGCTGCCAATCGAAAGTATAAGTCCATCTGTACATGCTGTGCAAATTTTTCCCCAAACAAACCACGTTTAAGGGACGAACATGAAGTTTAAGGGATGAACACTTCCCACTAAGAGGGAGAGACGAACGTGGCTACTTCAACAACAACATGTAACGTGCGGGAATAAGGGATGATTTTCGAGCCAAAGGCAGTTTTGGGTTCCTTACAATGTCTAGAACGATAATATAACGATAGTTTTCGATTTCGAGACAAAAAGATTTTTAGGCAAAAAAAACCGTGGGTTAACCATCGTTGATTTTTCATGAAAATCGTCAAAATTAACAATTTTTTTTTAAGGCTGCCAATCGAAAGTATAAGTCCATCTGTACATGCTGTGCAAATTTTTCCCCAAACAAACCACGTTTAAGGGACGAACATGAAGTTTAAGGGATGAACACATCCCACTAAGAGGGAGAGAAGAACGTGGCTACTTCAACAACAACATGTAACGTGCGGGAATAAGGGATGATTTTCGAGCCAAAGGCAGTTTTGGGTTCCTTACAATGTCTAGAACGATAATATAACGATTGTTTTCGATTTCGAGACAAAAAGATTTTTAGGCAAAAAAAACCGTGGGTTAACCATCGTTGATTTTTCATGAAAATCGTCAAAATTAAAAATTTTTTTTAAGGCTGCCAATCGAAAGTATAAGTCCATCTGTACATGCTGTGCAAATTTTTCCCCAAACAAACCACGTTTAAGGGACGAACATGAAGTTTAAGGGATGAACACTTCCCACTAAGAGGGAGAGACGAACGTGGCTACTTCAACAACAACATGTAACGTGCGGGAATAAGGGATGATTTTCGAGCCAAAGGCAGTTTTGGGTTCCTTACAATGTCTAGAACGATAATATAACGATAGTTTTCGATTTCGAGACAAAAAGATTTTTAGGCAAAAAAAACCGTGGGTTAACCATCGTTGATTTTTCATGAAAATCGTCAAAATTAACAATTTTTTTTTAAGGCTGCCAATCGAAAGTATAAGTCCATCTGTACATGCTGTGCAAATTTTTCCCCAAACAAACCACGTTTAAGGGACGAACATGAAGTTTAAGGGATGAACACATCCCACTAAGAGGGAGAGACGAACGTGGCTACTTCAACAACAACATGTAACGTGCGGGAATAAGGGATGATTTTCGAGCCAAAGGCAGTTTTGGGTTCCTTACAATGTCTAGAACGATAATATAACGATAGTTTTCGATTTGGAGACAAAAAGATTTTTAGGCAAAAAAAACCGTGGGTTAACCATCGTTGATTTTTCATGAAAATCGTCAAAATTAACAATTTTTTTTTAAGGCTGCCAATCGAAAGTATAAGTCCATCTGTACATGCTGTGCAAATTTTTCCCCAAACAAACCACGTTTAAGGGACGAACATGAAGTTTAAGGGATGAACACATCCCACTAAGAGGGAGAGAAGAACGTGGCTACTTCAACAACAACATGTAACGTGCGGGAATAAGGGATGATTTTCGAACCAAAGGCAGTTTCGGGTTCCTTACAATGTCTAGAACGATAATATAACGATAGTTTTCGATTTCGAGACAAAAAGATTTTTAGGCAAAAAAAACCGTGGGTTAACCATCGTTGATTTTTCATGAAAATCGTCAAAATTAAAAATTTTTTTTAAGGCTGCCAATCGAAAGTATAAGTCCATCTGTACATGCTGTGCAAATTTTTCCCCAAACAAACCACGTTTAAGGGACGAACATGAAGTTTAAGGGATGAACACTTCCCACTAAGAGGGAGAGACGAACGTGGCTACTTCAACAACAACATGTAACGTGCGGGAATAAGGGATGATTTTCGAGCCAAAGGCAGTTTTGGGTTCCTTACAATGTCTAGAACGATAATATAACGATTGTTTTCGATTTCGAGACAAAAAGATTTTTAGGCAAAAAAAACCGTGGGTTAACCATCGTTGATTTTTCATGAAAATCGTCAAAATTAAAAAATTTTTTTAAGGCTGCCAATCGAAAGTATAAGTCCATCTGTACATGCTGTGCAAATTTTTCCCCAAACAAACCACGTTTAAGGGACGAACATGAAGTTTAAGGGATGAACACTTCCCACTAAGAGGGAGAGACGAACGTGGCTACTTCAACAACAACATGTAACGTGCGGGAATAAGGGATGATTTTCGAGCCAAAGGCAGTTTTGGGTTCCTTACAATGTCTAGAACGATAATATAACGATAGTTTTCGATTTCGAGACAAAAAGATTTTTAGGCAAAAAAAACCGTGGGTTAACCATCGTTGATTTTTCATGAAAATCGTCAAAATTAACAATTTTTTTTTAAGGCTGCCAATCGAAAGTATAAGTCCATCTGTACATGCTGTGCAAATTTTTCCCCAAACAAACCACGTTTAAGGGACGAACATGAAGTTTAAGGGATGAACACATCCCACTAAGAGGGAGAGAAGAACGTGGCTACTTCAACAACAACATGTAACGTGCGGGAATAAGGGATGATTTTCGAGCCAAAGGCAGTTTTGGGTTCCTTACAATGTCTAGAACGATAATATAACGATTGTTTTCGATTTCGAGACAAAAAGATTTTTAGGCAAAAAAAACCGTGGGTTAACCATCGTTGATTTTTCATGAAAATCGTCAAAATTAAAAATTTTTTTTAAGGCTGCCAATCGAAAGTATAAGTCCATCTGTACATGCTGTGCAAATTTTTCCCCAAACAAACCACGTTTAAGGGACGAACATGAAGTTTAAGGGATGAACACTTCCCACTAAGAGGGAGAGACGAACGTGGCTACTTCAACAACAACATGTAACGTGCGGGAATAAGGGATGATTTTCGAGCCAAAGGCAGTTTTGGGTTCCTTACAATGTCTAGAACGATAATATAACGATAGTTTTCGATTTCGAGACAAAAAGATTTTTAGGCAAAAAAAACCGTGGGTTAACCATCGTTGATTTTTCATGAAAATCGTCAAAATTAACAATTTTTTTTTAAGGCTGCCAATCGAAAGTATAAGTCCATCTGTACATGCTGTGCAAATTTTTCCCCAAACAAACCACGTTTAAGGGACGAACATGAAGTTTAAGGGATGAACACATCCCACTAAGAGGGAGAGACGAACGTGGCTACTTCAACAACAACATGTAACGTGCGGGAATAAGGGATGATTTTCGAGCCAAAGGCAGTTTTGGGTTCCTTACAATGTCTAGAACGATAATATAACGATAGTTTTCGATTTGGAGACAAAAAGATTTTTAGGCAAAAAAAACCGTGGGTTAACCATCGTTGATTTTTCATGAAAATCGTCAAAATTAACAATTTTTTTTTAAGGCTGCCAATCGAAAGTATAAGTCCATCTGTACATGCTGTGCAAATTTTTCCCCAAACAAACCACGTTTAAGGGACGAACATGAAGTTTAAGGGATGAACACATCCCACTAAGAGGGAGAGAAGAACGTGGCTACTTCAACAACAACATGTAACGTGCGGGAATAAGGGATGATTTTCGAACCAAAGGCAGTTTCGGGTTCCTTACAATGTCTAGAACGATAATATAACGATTGTTTTCGATTTCGAGACAAAAAGATTTTTAGGCAAAAAAAACCGTGGGTTAACCATCGTTGATTTTTCATGAAAATCGTCAAAATTAAAAATTTTTTTTAAGGCTGCCAATCGAAAGTATAAGTCCATCTGTACATGCTGTGCAAATTTTTCCCCAAACAAACCACGTTTAAGGGACGAACATGAAGTTTAAGGGATGAACACTTCCCACTAAGAGGGAGAGACGAACGTGGCTACTTCAACAACAACATGTAACGTGCGGGAATAAGGGATGATTTTCGAGCCAAAGGCAGTTTTGGGTTCCTTACAATGTCTAGAACGATAATATAACGATAGTTTTCGATTTCGAGACAAAAAGATTTTTAGGCAAAAAAAACCGTGGGTTAACCATCGTTGATTTTTCATGAAAATCGTCAAAATTAACAATTTTTTTTTAAGGCTGCCAATCGAAAGTATAAGTCCATCTGTACATGCTGTGCAAATTTTTCCCCAAACAAACCACGTTTAAGGGACGAACATGAAGTTTAAGGGATGAACACATCCCACTAAGAGGGAGAGAAGAACGTGGCTACTTCAACAACAACATGTAACGTGCGGGAATAAGGGATGATTTTCGAGCCAAAGGCAGTTTTGGGTTCCTTACAATGTCTAGAACGATAATATAACGATTGTTTTCGATTTCGAGACAAAAAGATTTTTAGGCAAAAAAAACCGTGGGTTAACCATCGTTGATTTTTCATGAAAATCGTCAAAATTAAAAATTTTTTTTAAGGCTGCCAATCGAAAGTATAAGTCCATCTGTACATGCTGTGCAAATTTTTCCCCAAACAAACCACGTTTAAGGGACGAACATGAAGTTTAAGGGATGAACACATCCCACTAAGAGGGAGAGAAGAACGTGGCTACTTCAACAACAACATGTAACGTGCGGGAATAAGGGATGATTTTCGAACCAAAGGCAGTTTTGGGTTCCTTACAATGTCTAGAACGATAATATAACGATAGTTTTCGATTTCGAGACAAAAAGATTTTTAGGCAAAAAAAACCGTGGGTTAACCATCGTTGATTTTTCATGAAAATCGTCAAAATTAAAAATTTTTTTTAAGGCTGCCAATCGAAAGTATAAGTCCATCTGTACATGCTGTGCAAATTTTTCCCCAAACAAACCACGTTTAAGGGACGAACATGAAGTTTAAGGGATGAACACTTCCCACTAAGAGGGAGAGACGAACGTGGCTACTTCAACAACAACATGTAACGTGCGGGAATAAGGGATGATTTTCGAACCAAAGGCAGTTTTGGGTTCCTTACAATGTCTAGAACGATAATATAACGATAGTTTTCGATTTCGAGACAAAAAGATTTTTAGGCAAAAAAAACCGTGGGTTAACCATCGTTGATTTTTCATGAAAATCGTCAAATTTAAAAATTTTTTTTTAAGGCTGCCAATCGAAAGTATAAGTCCATCTGTACATGCTGTGCAAATTTTTCCCCAAACAAACCACGTTTAAGGGACGAACATGAAGTTTAAGGGATGAACACTTCCCACTAAGAGGGAGAGACGAACGTGGCTACTTCAACAACAACATGTAACGTGCGGGAATAAGGGATGATTTTCGAGCCAAAGGCAGTTTTGGGTTCCTTACAATGTCTAGAACGATAATATAACGATTGTTTTCGATTTCGAGACAAAAAGATTTTTAGGCAAAAAAAACCGTGGGTTAACCATCGTTGATTTTTCATGAAAATCATCAAAATTAAAAATTTTTTTTAAGGCTGCCAATCGAAAGTATAAGTCCATCTGTACATGCTGTGCAAATTTTTCCCCAAACAAACCACGTTTAAGGGACGAACATGAAGTTTAAGGGATGAACACTTCCCACTAAGAGGGAGAGACGAACGTGGCTACTTCAACAACAACATGTAACGTGCGGGAATAAGGGATGATTTTCGAGCCAAAGGCAGTTTTGGGTTCCTTACAATGTCTAGAACGATAATATAACGATAGTTTTCGATTTCGAGACAAAAAGATTTTTAGGCAAAAAAAACCGTGGGTTAACCATCGTTGATTTTTCATGAAAATCGTCAAAATTAAAAAATTTTTTTAAGGCTGCCAATCGAAAGTATAAGTCCATCTGTACATGCTGTGCAAATTTTTCCCCAAACAAACCACGTTTAAGGGACGAACATGAAGTTTAAGGGATGAACACTTCCCACTAAGAGGGAGAGACGAACGTGGCTACTTCAACAACAACATGTAACGTGCGGGAATAAGGGATGATTTTCGAGCCAAAGGCAGTTTTGGGTTCCTTACAATGTCTAGAACGATAATATAACGATAGTTTTCGATTTCGAGACAAAAAGATTTTTAGGCAAAAAAAACCGTGGGTTAACCATCGTTGATTTTTCATGAAAATCGTCAAAATTAAAAATTTTTTTTTAAGGCTGCCAATCGAAAGTATAAGTCCATCTGTACATGCTGTGCAAATTTTTCCCCAAACAAACCACGTTTAAGGGACGAACATGAAGTTTAAGGGATGAACACTTCCCACTAAGAGGGAGAGACGAACGTGGCTACTTCAACAACAACATGTAACGTGCGGGAATAAGGGATGATTTTCGAGCCAAAGGCAGTTTTGGGTTCCTTACAATGTCTAGAACGATAATATAACGATAGTTTTCGATTTCGAGACAAAAAGATTTTTAGGCAAAAAAAACCGTGGGTTAACCATCGTTGATTTTTCATGAAAATCGTCAAAATTAAAAATTTTTTTTTAAGGCTGCCAATCGAAAGTATAAGTCCATCTGTACATGCTGTGCAAATTTTTCCCCAAACAAACCACGTTTAAGGGACGAACATGAAGTTTAAGGGATGAACACTTCCCACTAAGAGGGAGAGACGAACGTGGCTACTTCAACAACAACATGTAACGTGCGGGAATAAGGGATGATTTTCGAGCCAAAGGCAGTTTTGGGTTCCTTACAATGTCTAGAACGATAATATAACGATAGTTTTCGATTTCGAGACAAAAAGATTTTTAGGCAAAAAAAACCGTGGGTTAACCATCGTTGATTTTTCATGAAAATCGTCAAAATTAAAAAATTTTTTTAAGGCTGCCAATCGAAAGTATAAGTCCATCTGTACATGCTGTGCAAATTTTTCCCCAAACAAACCACGTTTAAGGGACGAACATGAAGTTTAAGGGATGAACACTTCCCACTAAGAGGGAGAGACGAACGTGGCTACTTCAACAACAACATGTAACGTGCGGGAATAAGGGATGATTTTCGAGCCAAAGGCAGTTTTGGGTTCCTTACAATGTCTAGAACGATAATATAACGATAGTTTTCGATTTCGAGACAAAAAGATTTTTAGGCAAAAAAAACCGTGGGTTAACCATCGTTGATTTTTCATGAAAATCGTCAAAATTAAAAAATTTTTTTAAGGCTGCCAATCGAAAGTATAAGTCCATCTGTACATGCTGTGCAAATTTTTCCCCAAACAAACCACGTTTAAGGGACGAACATGAAGTTTAAGGGATGAACACTTCCCACTAAGAGGGAGAGACGAACGTGGCTACTTCAACAACAACATGTAACGTGCGGGAATAAGGGATGATTTTCGAGCCAAAGGCAGTTTTGGGTTCCTTACAATGTCTAGAACGATAATATAACGATAGTTTTCGATTTCGAGACAAAAAGATTTTTAGGCAAAAAAAACCGTGGGTTAACCATCGTTGATTTTTCATGAAAATCGTCAAAATTAAAAATTTTTTTTTAAGGCTGCCAATCGAAAGTATAAGTCCATCTGTACATGCTGTGCAAATTTTTCCCCAAACAAACCACGTTTAAGGGACGAACATGAAGTTTAAGGGATGAACACTTCCCACTAAGAGGGAGAGACGAACGTGGCTACTTCAACAACAACATGTAACGTGCGGGAATAAGGGATGATTTTCGAGCCAAAGGCAGTTTTGGGTTCCTTACAATGTCTAGAACGATAATATAACGATAGTTTTCGATTTCGAGACAAAAAGATTTTTAGGCAAAAAAAACCGTGGGTTAACCATCGTTGATTTTTCATGAAAATCGTCAAAATTAAAAATTTTTTTTTAAGGCTGCCAATCGAAAGTATAAGTCCATCTGTACATGCTGTGCAAATTTTTCCCCAAACAAACCACGTTTAAGGGACGAACATGAAGTTTAAGGGATGAACACTTCCCACTAAGAGGGAGAGACGAACGTGGCTACTTCAACAACAACATGTAACGTGCGGGAATAAGGGATGATTTTCGAGCCAAAGGCAGTTTTGGGTTCCTTACAATGTCTAGAACGATAATATAACGATAGTTTTCGATTTCGAGACAAAAAGATTTTTAGGCAAAAAAAACCGTGGGTTAACCATCGTTGATTTTTCATGAAAATCGTCAAAATTAACAATTTTTTTTTAAGGCTGCCAATCGAAAGTATAAGTCCATCTGTACATGCTGTGCAAATTTTTCCCCAAACAAACCACGTTTAAGGGACGAACATGAAGTTTAAGGGATGAACACATCCCACTAAGAGGGAGAGAAGAACGTGGCTACTTCAACAACAACATGTAACGTGCGGGAATAAGGGATGATTTTCGAGCCAAAGGCAGTTTTGGGTTCCTTACAATGTCTAGAACGATAATATAACGATTGTTTTCGATTTCGAGACAAAAAGATTTTTAGGCAAAAAAAACCGTGGGTTAACCATCGTTGATTTTTCATGAAAATCGTCAAAATTAACAATTTTTTTTTAAGGCTGCCAATCGAAAGTATAAGTCCATCTGTACATGCTGTGCAAATTTTTCCCCAAACAAACCACGTTTAAGGGACGAACATGAAGTTTAAGGGATGAACACTTCCCACTAAGAGGGAGAGACGAACGTGGCTACTTCAACAACAACATGTAACGTGCGGGAATAAGGGATGATTTTCGAGCCAAAGGCAGTTTTGGGTTCCTTACAATGTCTAGAACGATAATATAACGATAGTTTTCGATTTCGAGACAAAAAGATTTTTAGGCAAAAAAAACCGTGGGTTAACCATCGTTGATTTTTCATGAAAATCGTCAAAATTAAAAATTTTTTTTAAGGCTGCCAATCGAAAGTATAAGTCCATCTGTACATGCTGTGCAAATTTTTCCCCAAACAAACCACGTTTAAGGGACGAACATGAAGTTTAAGGGATGAACACATCCCACTAAGAGGGAGAGAAGAACGTGGCTACTTCAACAACAACATGTAACGTGCGGGAATAAGGGATGATTTTCGAACCAAAGGCAGTTTCGGGTTCCTTACAATGTCTAGAACGATAATATAACGATTGTTTTCGATTTCGAGACAAAAAGATTTTTAGGCAAAAAAAACCGTGGGTTAACCATCGTTGATTTTTCATGAAAATCGTCAAAATTAAAAATTTTTTTTAAGGCTGCCAATCGAAAGTATAAGTCCATCTGTACATGCTGTGCAAATTTTTCCCCAAACAAACCACGTTTAAGGGACGAACATGAAGTTTAAGGGATGAACACTTCCCACTAAGAGGGAGAGACGAACGTGGCTACTTCAACAACAACATGTAACGTGCGGGAATAAGGGATGATTTTCGAACCAAAGGCAGTTTTGGGTTCCTTACAATGTCTAGAACGATAATATAACGATAGTTTTCGATTTCGAGACAAAAAGATTTTTAGGCAAAAAAAACCGTGGGTTAACCATCGTTGATTTTTCATGAAAATCGTCAAATTTAAAAATTTTTTTTTAAGGCTGCCAATCGAAAGTATAAGTCCATCTGTACATGCTGTGCAAATTTTTCCCCAAACAAACCACGTTTAAGGGACGAACATGAAGTTTAAGGGATGAACACTTCCCACTAAGAGGGAGAGACGAACGTGGCTACTTCAACAACAACATGTAACGTGCGGGAATAAGGGATGATTTTCGAGCCAAAGGCAGTTTTGGGTTCCTTACAATGTCTAGAACGATAATATAACGATAGTTTTCGATTTCGAGACAAAAAGATTTTTAGGCAAAAAAAACCGTGGGTTAACCATCGTTGATTTTTCATGAAAATCGTCAAAATTAACAATTTTTTTTTAAGGCTGCCAATCGAAAGTATAAGTCCATCTGTACATGCTGTGCAAATTTTTCCCCAAACAAACCACGTTTAAGGGACGAACATGAAGTTTAAGGGATGAACACTTCCCACTAAGAGGGAGAGACGAACGTGGCTACTTCAACAACAACATGTAACGTGCGGGAATAAGGGATGATTTTCGAGCCAAAGGCAGTTTTGGGTTCCTTACAATGTCTAGAACGATAATATAACGATTGTTTTCGATTTCGAGACAAAAAGATTTTTAGGCAAAAAAAACCGTGGGTTAACCATCGTTGATTTTTCATGAAAATCGTCAAAATTAAAAATTTTTTTTTAAGGCTGCCAATCGAAAGTATAAGTCCATCTGTACATGCTGTGCAAATTTTTCCCCAAACAAACCACGTTTAAGGGACGAACATGAAGTTTAAGGGATGAACACTTCCCACTAAGAGGGAGAGACGAACGTGGCTACTTCAACAACAACATGTAACGTGCGGGAATAAGGGATGATTTTCGAGCCAAAGGCAGTTTTGGGTTCCTTACAATGTCTAGAACGATAATATAACGATAGTTTTCGATTTCGAGACAAAAAGATTTTTAGGCAAAAAAAACCGTGGGTTAACCATCGTTGATTTTTCATGAAAATCGTCAAAATTAACAATTTTTTTTTAAGGCTGCCAATCGAAAGTATAAGTCCATCTGTACATGCTGTGCAAATTTTTCCCCAAACAAACCACGTTTAAGGGACGAACATGAAGTTTAAGGGATGAACACATCCCACTAAGAGGGAGAGAAGAACGTGGCTACTTCAACAACAACATGTAACGTGCGGGAATAAGGGATGATTTTCGAGCCAAAGGCAGTTTTGGGTTCCTTACAATGTCTAGAACGATAATATAACGATTGTTTTCGATTTCGAGACAAAAAGATTTTTAGGCAAAAAAAACCGTGGGTTAACCATCGTTGATTTTTCATGAAAATCGTCAAAATTAACAATTTTTTTTTAAGGCTGCCAATCGAAAGTATAAGTCCATCTGTACATGCTGTGCAAATTTTTCCCCAAACAAACCACGTTTAAGGGACGAACATGAAGTTTAAGGGATGAACACTTCCCACTAAGAGGGAGAGACGAACGTGGCTACTTCAACAACAACATGTAACGTGCGGGAATAAGGGATGATTTTCGAGCCAAAGGCAGTTTTGGGTTCCTTACAATGTCTAGAACGATAATATAACGATAGTTTTCGATTTCGAGACAAAAAGATTTTTAGGCAAAAAAAACCGTGGGTTAACCATCGTTGATTTTTCATGAAAATCGTCAAAATTAAAAATTTTTTTTAAGGCTGCCAATCGAAAGTATAAGTCCATCTGTACATGCTGTGCAAATTTTTCCCCAAACAAACCACGTTTAAGGGACGAACATGAAGTTTAAGGGATGAACACATCCCACTAAGAGGGAGAGAAGAACGTGGCTACTTCAACAACAACATGTAACGTGCGGGAATAAGGGATGATTTTCGAACCAAAGGCAGTTTCGGGTTCCTTACAATGTCTAGAACGATAATATAACGATTGTTTTCGATTTCGAGACAAAAAGATTTTTAGGCAAAAAAAACCGTGGGTTAACCATCGTTGATTTTTCATGAAAATCGTCAAAATTAAAAATTTTTTTTAAGGCTGCCAATCGAAAGTATAAGTCCATCTGTACATGCTGTGCAAATTTTTCCCCAAACAAACCACGTTTAAGGGACGAACATGAAGTTTAAGGGATGAACACTTCCCACTAAGAGGGAGAGACGAACGTGGCTACTTCAACAACAACATGTAACGTGCGGGAATAAGGGATGATTTTCGAACCAAAGGCAGTTTTGGGTTCCTTACAATGTCTAGAACGATAATATAACGATAGTTTTCGATTTCGAGACAAAAAGATTTTTAGGCAAAAAAAACCGTGGGTTAACCATCGTTGATTTTTCATGAAAATCGTCAAATTTAAAAATTTTTTTTTAAGGCTGCCAATCGAAAGTATAAGTCCATCTGTACATGCTGTGCAAATTTTTCCCCAAACAAACCACGTTTAAGGGACGAACATGAAGTTTAAGGGATGAACACTTCCCACTAAGAGGGAGAGACGAACGTGGCTACTTCAACAACAACATGTAACGTGCGGGAATAAGGGATGATTTTCGAGCCAAAGGCAGTTTTGGGTTCCTTACAATGTCTAGAACGATAATATAACGATAGTTTTCGATTTCGAGACAAAAAGATTTTTAGGCAAAAAAAACCGTGGGTTAACCATCGTTGATTTTTCATGAAAATCGTCAAAATTAACAATTTTTTTTTAAGGCTGCCAATCGAAAGTATAAGTCCATCTGTACATGCTGTGCAAATTTTTCCCCAAACAAACCACGTTTAAGGGACGAACATGAAGTTTAAGGGATGAACACTTCCCACTAAGAGGGAGAGACGAACGTGGCTACTTCAACAACAACATGTAACGTGCGGGAATAAGGGATGATTTTCGAGCCAAAGGCAGTTTTGGGTTCCTTACAATGTCTAGAACGATAATATAACGATTGTTTTCGATTTCGAGACAAAAAGATTTTTAGGCAAAAAAAACCGTGGGTTAACCATCGTTGATTTTTCATGAAAATCGTCAAAATTAAAAATTTTTTTTTAAGGCTGCCAATCGAAAGTATAAGTCCATCTGTACATGCTGTGCAAATTTTTCCCCAAACAAACCACGTTTAAGGGACGAACATGAAGTTTAAGGGATGAACACTTCCCACTAAGAGGGAGAGACGAACGTGGCTACTTCAACAACAACATGTAACGTGCGGGAATAAGGGATGATTTTCGAGCCAAAGGCAGTTTTGGGTTCCTTACAATGTCTAGAACGATAATATAACGATAGTTTTCGATTTCGAGACAAAAAGATTTTTAGGCAAAAAAAACCGTGGGTTAACCATCGTTGATTTTTCATGAAAATCGTCAAAATTAAAAATTTTTTTTTAAGGCTGCCAATCGAAAGTATAAGTCCATCTGTACATGCTGTGCAAATTTTTCCCCAAACAAACCACGTTTAAGGGACGAACATGAAGTTTAAGGGATGAACACTTCCCACTAAGAGGGAGAGACGAACGTGGCTACTTCAACAACAACATGTAACGTGCGGGAATAAGGGATGATTTTCGAGCCAAAGGCAGTTTTGGGTTCCTTACAATGTCTAGAACGATAATATAACGATAGTTTTCGATTTCGAGACAAAAAGATTTTTAGGCAAAAAAAACCGTGGGTTAACCATCGTTGATTTTTCATGAAAATCGTCAAAATTAAAAATTTTTTTTTAAGGCTGCCAATCGAAAGTATAAGTCCATCTGTACATGCTGTGCAAATTTTTCCCCAAACAAACCACGTTTAAGGGACGAACATGAAGTTTAAGGGATGAACACATCCCACTAAGAGGGAGAGAAGAACGTGGCTACTTCAACAACAACATGTAACGTGCGGGAATAAGGGATGATTTTCGAGCCAAAGGCAGTTTTGGGTTCCTTACAATGTCTAGAACGATAATATAACGATTGTTTTCGATTTCGAGACAAAAAGATTTTTAGGCAAAAAAAACCGTGGGTTAACCATCGTTGATTTTTCATGAAAATCGTCAAAATTAAAAATTTTTTTTTAAGGCTGCCAATCGAAAGTATAAGTCCATCTGTACATGCTGTGCAAATTTTTCCCCAAACAAACCACGTTTAAGGGACGAACATGAAGTTTAAGGGATGAACACATCCCACTAAGAGGGAGAGAAGAACGTGGCTACTTCAACAACAACATGTAACGTGCGGGAATAAGGGATGATTTTCGAGCCAAAGGCAGTTTTGGGTTCCTTACAATGTCTAGAACGATAATATAACGATAGTTTTCGATTTCGAGACAAAAAGATTTTTAGGCAAAAAAAACCGTGGGTTAACCATCGTTGATTTTTCATGAAAATCGTCAAAATTAAAAATTTTTTTTTAAGGCTGCCAATCGAAAGTATAAGTCCATCTGTACATGCTGTGCAAATTTTTCCCCAAACAAACCACGTTTAAGGGACGAACATGAAGTTTAAGGGATGAACACTTCCCACTAAGAGGGAGAGACGAACGTGGCTACTTCAACAACAACATGTAACGTGCGGGAATAAGGGATGATTTTCGAGCCAAAGGCAGTTTTGGGTTCCTTACAATGTCTAGAACGATAATATAACGATAGTTTTCGATTTCGAGACAAAAAGATTTTTAGGCAAAAAAAACCGTGGGTTAACCATCGTTGATTTTTCATGAAAATCGTCAAAATTAAAAATTTTTTTTTAAGGCTGCCAATCGAAAGTATAAGTCCATCTGTACATGCTGTGCAAATTTTTCCCCAAACAAACCACGTTTAAGGGACGAACATGAAGTTTAAGGGATGAACACTTCCCACTAAGAGGGAGAGACGAACGTGGCTACTTCAACAACAACATGTAACGTGCGGGAATAAGGGATGATTTTCGAGCCAAAGGCAGTTTTGGGTTCCTTACAATGTCTAGAACGATAATATAACGATAGTTTTCGATTTCGAGACAAAAAGATTTTTAGGCAAAAAAAACCGTGGGTTAACCATCGTTGATTTTTCATGAAAATCGTCAAAATTAAAAATTTTTTTTTAAGGCTGCCAATCGAAAGTATAAGTCCATCTGTACATGCTGTGCAAATTTTTCCCCAAACAAACCACGTTTAAGGGACGAACATGAAGTTTAAGGGATGAACACATCCCACTAAGAGGGAGAGAAGAACGTGGCTACTTCAACAACAACATGTAACGTGCGGGAATAAGGGATGATTTTCGAGCCAAAGGCAGTTTTGGGTTCCTTACAATGTCTAGAACGATAATATAACGATTGTTTTCGATTTCGAGACAAAAAGATTTTTAGGCAAAAAAAACCGTGGGTTAACCATCGTTGATTTTTCATGAAAATCGTCAAAATTAAAAATTTTTTTTTAAGGCTGCCAATCGAAAGTATAAGTCCATCTGTACATGCTGTGCAAATTTTTCCCCAAACAAACCACGTTTAAGGGACGAACATGAAGTTTAAGGGATGAACACATCCCACTAAGAGGGAGAGAAGAACGTGGCTACTTCAACAACAACATGTAACGTGCGGGAATAAGGGATGATTTTCGAGCCAAAGGCAGTTTTGGGTTCCTTACAATGTCTAGAACGATAATATAACGATTGTTTTCGATTTCGAGACAAAAAGATTTTTAGGCAAAAAAAACCGTGGGTTAACCATCGTTGATTTTTCATGAAAATCGTCAAAATTAAAAATTTTTTTTTAAGGCTGCCAATCGAAAGTATTAGTCCATCTGTACATGCTGTGCAAATTTTTCCCCAAACAAACCACGTTTAAGGGACGAACATGAAGTTTAAGGGATGAACACATCCCACTAAGAGGGAGAGAAGAACGTGGCTACTTCAACAACAACATGTAACGTGCGGGAATAAGGGATGATTTTCGAGCCAAAGGCAGTTTTGGGTTCCTTACAATGTCTAGAACGATAATATAACGATTGTTTTCGATTTCGAGACAAAAAGATTTTTAGGCAAAAAAAACCGTGGGTTAACCATCGTTGATTTTTCATGAAAATCGTCAAAATTAACAATTTTTTTTTAAGGCTGCCAATCGAAAGTATAAGTCCATCTGTACATGCTGTGCAAATTTTTCCCCAAACAAACCACGTTTAAGGGACGAACATGAAGTTTAAGGGATGAACACTTCCCACTAAGAGGGAGAGACGAACGTGGCTACTTCAACAACAACATGTAACGTGCGGGAATAAGGGATGATTTTCGAGCCAAAGGCAGTTTTGGGTTCCTTACAATGTCTAGAACGATAATATAACGATAGTTTTCGATTTCGAGACAAAAAGATTTTTAGGCAAAAAAAACCGTGGGTTAACCATCGTTGATTTTTCATGAAAATCGTCAAAATTAAAAATTTTTTTTTAAGGCTGCCAATCGAAAGTATTAGTCCATCTGTACATGCTGTGCAAATTTTTCCCCAAACAAACCACGTTTAAGGGACGAACATGAAGTTTAAGGGATGAACACATCCCACTAAGAGGGAGAGAAGAACGTGGCTACTTCAACAACAACATGTAACGTGCGGGAATAAGGGATGATTTTCGAGCCAAAGGCAGTTTTGGGTTCCTTACAATGTCTAGAACGATAATATAACGATAGTTTTCGATTTCGAGACAAAAAGATTTTTAGGCAAAAAAAACCGTGGGTTAACCATCGTTGATTTTTCATGAAAATCGTCAAAATTAAAAATTTTTTTTTAAGGCTGCCAATCGAAAGTATAAGTCCATCTGTACATGCTGTGCAAATTTTTCCCCAAACAAACCACGTTTAAGGGACGAACATGAAGTTTAAGGGATGAACACTTCCCACTAAGAGGGAGAGACGAACGTGGCTACTTCAACAACAACATGTAACGTGCGGGAATAAGGGATGATTTTCGAGCCAAAGGCAGTTTTGGGTTCCTTACAATGTCTAGAACGATAATATAACGATAGTTTTCGATTTCGAGACAAAAAGATTTTTAGGCAAAAAAAAACGTGGGTTAACCATCGTTGATTTTTCATGAAAATCGTCAAAATTAAAAATTTTTTTTTAAGGCTGCCAATCGAAAGTATAAGTCCATCTGTACATGCTGTGCAAATTTTTCCCCAAACAAACCACGTTTAAGGGACGAACATGAAGTTTAAGGGATGAACACTTCCCACTAAGAGGGAGAGACGAACGTGGCTACTTCAACAACAACATGTAACGTGCGGGAATAAGGGATGATTTTCGAGCCAAAGGCAGTTTTGGGTTCCTTACAATGTCTAGAACGATAATATAACGATAGTTTTCGATTTCGAGACAAAAAGATTTTTAGGCAAAAAAAACCGTGGGTTAACCATCGTTGATTTTTCATGAAAATCGTCAAAATTAAAAATTTTTTTTTAAGGCTGCCAATCGAAAGTATAAGTCCATCTGTACATGCTGTGCAAATTTTTCCCCAAACAAACCACGTTTAAGGGACGAACATGAAGTTTAAGGGATGAACACATCCCACTAAGAGGGAGAGAAGAACGTGGCTACTTCAACAACAACATGTAACGTGCGGGAATAAGGGATGATTTTCGAGCCAAAGGCAGTTTTGGGTTCCTTACAATGTCTAGAACGATAATATAACGATTGTTTTCGATTTCGAGACAAAAAGATTTTTAGGCAAAAAAAACCGTGGGTTAACCATCGTTGATTTTTCATGAAAATCGTCAAAATTAAAAATTTTTTTTTAAGGCTGCCAATCGAAAGTATAAGTCCATCTGTACATGCTGTGCAAATTTTTCCCCAAACAAACCACGTTTAAGGGACGAACATGAAGTTTAAGGGATGAACACATCCCACTAAGAGGGAGAGAAGAACGTGGCTACTTCAACAACAACATGTAACGTGCGGGAATAAGGGATGATTTTCGAGCCAAAGGCAGTTTTGGGTTCCTTACAATGTCTAGAACGATAATATAACGATTGTTTTCGATTTCGAGACAAAAAGATTTTTAGGCAAAAAAAACCGTGGGTTAACCATCGTTGATTTTTCATGAAAATCGTCAAAATTAAAAATTTTTTTTAAGGCTGCCAATCGAAAGTATAAGTCCATCTGTACATGCTGTGCAAATTTTTCCCCAAACAAACCACGTTTAAGGGACGAACATGAAGTTTAAGGGATGAACACTTCCCACTAAGAGGGAGAGACGAACGTGGCTACTTCAACAACAACATGTAACGTGCGGGAATAAGGGATGATTTTCGAGCCAAAGGCAGTTTTGGGTTCCTTACAATGTCTAGAACGATAATATAACGATAGTTTTCGATTTCGAGACAAAAAGATTTTTAGGCAAAAAAAACCGTGGGTTAACCATCGTTGATTTTTCATGAAAATCGTCAAAATTAAAAATTTTTTTTTAAGGCTGCCAATCGAAAGTATAAGTCCATCTGTACATGCTGTGCAAATTTTTCCCCAAACAAACCACGTTTAAGGGACGAACATGAAGTTTAAGGGATGAACACTTCCCACTAAGAGGGAGAGACGAACGTGGCTACTTCAACAACAACATGTAACGTGCGGGAATAAGGGATGATTTTCGAGCCAAAGGCAGTTTTGGGTTCCTTACAATGTCTAGAACGATAATATAACGATAGTTTTCGATTTCGAGACAAAAAGATTTTTAGGCAAAAAAAACCGTGGGTTAACCATCGTTGATTTTTCATGAAAATCGTCAAAATTAAAAATTTTTTTTTAAGGCTGCCAATCGAAAGTATAAGTCCATCTGTACATGCTGTGCAAATTTTTCCCCAAACAAACCACGTTTAAGGGACGAACATGAAGTTTAAGGGATGAACACTTCCCACTAAGAGGGAGAGACGAACGTGGCTACTTCAACAACAACATGTAACGTGCGGGAATAAGGGATGATTTTCGAGCCAAAGGCAGTTTTGGGTTCCTTACAATGTCTAGAACGATAATATAACGATAGTTTTCGATTTCGAGACAAAAAGATTTTTAGGCAAAAAAAACCGTGGGTTAACCATCGTTGATTTTTCATGAAAATCATCAAAATTAAAAATTTTTTTTAAGGCTGCCAATCGAAAGTATAAGTCCATCTGTACATGCTGTGCAAATTTTTCCCCAAACAAACCACGTTTAAGGGACGAACATGAAGTTTAAGGGATGAACACTTCCCACTAAGAGGGAGAGACGAACGTGGCTACTTCAACAACAACATGTAACGTGCGGGAATAAGGGATGATTTTCGAGCCAAAGGCAGTTTTGGGTTCCTTACAATGTCTAGAACGATAATATAACGATAGTTTTCGATTTCGAGACAAAAAGATTTTTAGGCAAAAAAAACCGTGGGTTAACCATCGTTGATTTTTCATGAAAATCGTCAAAATTAAAAATTTTTTTTTAAGGCTGCCAATCGAAAGTATAAGTCCATCTGTACATGCTGTGCAAATTTTTCCCCAAACAAACCACGTTTAAGGGACGAACATGAAGTTTAAGGGATGAACACTTCCCACTAAGAGGGAGAGACGAACGTGGCTACTTCAACAACAACATGTAACGTGCGGGAATAAGGGATGATTTTCGAGCCAAAGGCAGTTTTGGGTTCCTTACAATGTCTAGAACGATAATATAACGATAGTTTTCGATTTCGAGACAAAAAGATTTTTAGGCAAAAAAAACCGTGGGTTAACCATCGTTGATTTTTCATGAAAATCGTCAAAATTAAAAATTTTTTTTTAAGGCTGCCAATCGAAAGTATAAGTCCATCTGTACATGCTGTGCAAATTTTTCCCCAAACAAACCACGTTTAAGGGACGAACATGAAGTTTAAGGGATGAACACTTCCCACTAAGAGGGAGAGACGAACGTGGCTACTTCAACAACAACATGTAACGTGCGGGAATAAGGGATGATTTTCGAGCCAAAGGCAGTTTTGGGTTCCTTACAATGTCTAGAACGATAATATAACGATAGTTTTCGATTTCGAGACAAAAAGATTTTTAGGCAAAAAAAACCGTGGGTTAACCATCGTTGATTTTTCATGAAAATCGTCAAAATTAAAAATTTTTTTTTAAGGCTGCCAATCGAAAGTATAAGTCCATCTGTACATGCTGTGCAAATTTTTCCCCAAACAAACCACGTTTAAGGGACGAACATGAAGTTTAAGGGATGAACACATCCCACTAAGAGGGAGAGAAGAACGTGGCTACTTCAACAACAACATGTAACGTGCGGGAATAAGGGATGATTTTCGAGCCAAAGGCAGTTTTGGGTTCCTTACAATGTCTAGAACGATAATATAACGATAGTTTTCGATTTCGAGACAAAAAGATTTTTAGGCAAAAAAAACCGTGGGTTAACCATCGTTGATTTTTCATGAAAATCGTCAAAATTAAAAATTTTTTTTTAAGGCTGCCAATCGAAAGTATTAGTCCATCTGTACATGCTGTGCAAATTTTTCCCCAAACAAACCACGTTTAAGGGACGAACATGAAGTTTAAGGGATGAACACATCCCACTAAGAGGGAGAGAAGAACGTGGCTACTTCAACAACAACATGTAACGTGCGGGAATAAGGGATGATTTTCGAGCCAAAGGCAGTTTTGGGTTCCTTACAATGTCTAGAACGATAATATAACGATTGTTTTCGATTTCGAGACAAAAAGATTTTTAGGCAAAAAAAACCGTGGGTTAACCATCGTTGATTTTTCATGAAAATCATCAAAATTAAAAATTTTTTTTAAGGCTGCCAATCGAAAGTATAAGTCCATCTGTACATGCTGTGCAAATTTTTCCCCAAACAAACCACGTTTAAGGGACGAACATGAAGTTTAAGGGATGAACACTTCCCACTAAGAGGGAGAGACGAACGTGGCTACTTCAACAACAACATGTAACGTGCGGGAATAAGGGATGATTTTCGAGCCAAAGGCAGTTTTGGGTTCCTTACAATGTCTAGAACGATAATATAACGATAGTTTTCGATTTCGAGACAAAAAGATTTTTAGGCAAAAAAAACCGTGGGTTAACCATCGTTGATTTTTCATGAAAATCGTCAAAATTAACAATTTTTTTTTAAGGCTGCCAATCGAAAGTATAAGTCCATCTGTACATGCTGTGCAAATTTTTCCCCAAACAAACCACGTTTAAGGGACGAACATGAAGTTTAAGGGATGAACACATCCCACTAAGAGGGAGAGAAGAACGTGGCTACTTCAACAACAACATGTAACGTGCGGGAATAAGGGATGATTTTCGAGCCAAAGGCAGTTTTGGGTTCCTTACAATGTCTAGAACGATAATATAACGATAGTTTTCGATTTCGAGACAAAAAGATTTTTAGGCAAAAAAAACCGTGGGTTAACCATCGTTGATTTTTCATGAAAATCGTCAAAATTAAAAATTTTTTTTAAGGCTGCCAATCGAAAGTATAAGTCCATCTGTACATGCTGTGCAAATTTTTCCCCAAACAAACCACGTTTAAGGGACGAACATGAAGTTTAAGGGATGAACACTTCCCACTAAGAGGGAGAGACGAACGTGGCTACTTCAACAACAACATGTAACGTGCGGGAATAAGGGATGATTTTCGAGCCAAAGGCAGTTTTGGGTTCCTTACAATGTCTAGAACGATAATATAACGATAGTTTTCGATTTCGAGACAAAAAGATTTTTAGGCAAAAAAAACCGTGGGTTAACCATCGTTGATTTTTCATGAAAATCGTCAAAATTAAAAATTTTTTTTAAGGCTGCCAATCGAAAGTATAAGTCCATCTGTACATGCTGTGCAAATTTTTCCCCAAACAAACCACGTTTAAGGGACGAACATGAAGTTTAAGGGATGAACACATCCCACTAAGAGGGAGAGAAGAACGTGGCTACTTCAACAACAACATGTAACGTGCGGGAATAAGGGATGATTTTCGAGCCAAAGGCAGTTTTGGGTTCCTTACAATGTCTAGAACGATAATATAACGATTGTTTTCGATTTCGAGACAAAAAGATTTTTAGGCAAAAAAAACCGTGGGTTAACCATCGTTGATTTTTCATGAAAATCGTCAAAATTAACAATTTTTTTTTAAGGCTGCCAATCGAAAGTATAAGTCCATCTGTACATGCTGTGCAAATTTTTCCCCAAACAAACCACGTTTAAGGGACGAACATGAAGTTTAAGGGATGAACACATCCCACTAAGAGGGAGAGAAGAACGTGGCTACTTCAACAACAACATGTAACGTGCGGGAATAAGGGATGATTTTCGAGCCAAAGGCAGTTTTGGGTTCCTTACAATGTCTAGAACGATAATATAACGATTGTTTTCGATTTCGAGACAAAAAGATTTTTAGGCAAAAAAAACCGTGGGTTAACCATCGTTGATTTTTCATGAAAATCGTCAAAATTAAAAATTTTTTTTTAAGGCTGCCAATCGAAAGTATAAGTCCATCTGTACATGCTGTGCAAATTTTTCCCCAAACAAACCACGTTTAAGGGACGAACATGAAGTTTAAGGGATGAACACTTCCCACTAAGAGGGAGAGACGAACGTGGCTACTTCAACAACAACATGTAACGTGCGGGAATAAGGGATGATTTTCGAGCCAAAGGCAGTTTTGGGTTCCTTACAATGTCTAGAACGATAATATAACGATAGTTTTCGATTTCGAGACAAAAAGATTTTTAGGCAAAAAAAACCGTGGGTTAACCATCGTTGATTTTTCATGAAAATCGTCAAAATTAAAAATTTTTTTTAAGGCTGCCAATCGAAAGTATAAGTCCATCTGTACATGCTGTGCAAATTTTTCCCCAAACAAACCACGTTTAAGGGACGAACATGAAGTTTAAGGGATGAACACTTCCCACTAAGAGGGAGAGACGAACGTGGCTACTTCAACAACAACATGTAACGTGCGGGAATAAGGGATGATTTTCGAGCCAAAGGCAGTTTTGGGTTCCTTACAATGTCTAGAACGATAATATAACGATTGTTTTCGATTTCGAGACAAAAAGATTTTTAGGCAAAAAAAACCGTGGGTTAACCATCGTTGATTTTTCATGAAAATCGTCAAAATTAAAAATTTTTTTTAAGGCTGCCAATCGAAAGTATAAGTCCATCTGTACATGCTGTGCAAATTTTTCCCCAAACAAACCACGTTTAAGGGACGAACATGAAGTTTAAGGGATGAACACTTCCCACTAAGAGGGAGAGACGAACGTGGCTACTTCAACAACAACATGTAACGTGCGGGAATAAGGGATGATTTTCGAGCCAAAGGCAGTTTTGGGTTCCTTACAATGTCTAGAACGATAATATAACGATAGTTTTCGATTTCGAGACAAAAAGATTTTTAGGCAAAAAAAACCGTGGGTTAACCATCGTTGATTTTTCATGAAAATCGTCAAAATTAAAAAATTTTTTTAAGGCTGCCAATCGAAAGTATAAGTCCATCTGTACATGCTGTGCAAATTTTTCCCCAAACAAACCACGTTTAAGGGACGAACATGAAGTTTAAGGGATGAACACATCCCACTAAGAGGGAGAGAAGAACGTGGCTACTTCAACAACAACATGTAACGTGCGGGAATAAGGGATGATTTTCGAGCCAAAGGCAGTTTTGGGTTCCTTACAATGTCTAGAACGATAATATAACGATTGTTTTCGATTTCGAGACAAATGATTTTTAGGCAAAAAAAACCGTGGGTTAACCATCGTTGATTTTTCATGAAAATCATCAAAATTAAAAATTTTTTTTAAGGCTGCCAATCGAAAGTATAAGTCCATCTGTACATGCTGTGCAAATTTTTCCCCAAACAAACCACGTTTAAGGGACGAACATGAAGTTTAAGGGATGAACACTTCCCACTAAGAGGGAGAGACGAACGTGGCTACTTCAACAACAACATGTAACGTGCGGGAATAAGGGATGATTTTCGAGCCAAAGGCAGTTTTGGGTTCCTTACAATGTCTAGAACGATAATATAACGATAGTTTTCGATTTCGAGACAAAAAGATTTTTAGGCAAAAAAAACCGTGGGTTAACCATCGTTGATTTTTCATGAAAATCGTCAAAATTAACAATTTTTTTTTAAGGCTGCCAATCGAAAGTATAAGTCCATCTGTACATGCTGTGCAAATTTTTCCCCAAACAAACCACGTTTAAGGGACGAACATGAAGTTTAAGGGATGAACACATCCCACTAAGAGGGAGAGAAGAACGTGGCTACTTCAACAACAACATGTAACGTGCGGGAATAAGGGATGATTTTCGAGCCAAAGGCAGTTTTGGGTTCCTTACAATGTCTAGA
This sequence comes from Sisyra terminalis, assembly GCA_958496175.1. Lineage (NCBI taxonomy): Eukaryota > Metazoa > Arthropoda > Insecta > Neuroptera > Sisyridae > Sisyra > Sisyra terminalis. The sequence goes on along the minus strand of OY292279.1, from coordinate 46,112,615 downwards.
ACGATAATATAACGATAGTTTTCGATTTCGAGACAAAAAGATTTTTAGGCAAAAAAAACCGTGGGTTAACCATCGTTGATTTTTCATGAAAATCGTCAAAATTAAAAATTTTTTTTAAGGCTGCCAATCGAAAGTATAAGTCCATCTGTACATGCTGTGCAAATTTTTCCCCAAACAAACCACGTTTAAGGGACGAACATGAAGTTTAAGGGATGAACACTTCCCACTAAGAGGGAGAGACGAACGTGGCTACTTCAACAACAACATGTAACGTGCGGGAATAAGGGATGATTTTCGAGCCAAAGGCAGTTTTGGGTTCCTTACAATGTCTAGAACGATAATATAACGATAGTTTTCGATTTCGAGACAAAAAGATTTTTAGGCAAAAAAAACCGTGGGTTAACCATCGTTGATTTTTCATGAAAATCGTCAAAATTAAAAAATTTTTTTAAGGCTGCCAATCGAAAGTATAAGTCCATCTGTACATGCTGTGCAAATTTTTCCCCAAACAAACCACGTTTAAGGGACGAACATGAAGTTTAAGGGATGAACACATCCCACTAAGAGGGAGAGAAGAACGTGGCTACTTCAACAACAACATGTAACGTGCGGGAATAAGGGATGATTTTCGAGCCAAAGGCAGTTTTGGGTTCCTTACAATGTCTAGAACGATAATATAACGATTGTTTTCGATTTCGAGACAAAAAGATTTTTAGGCAAAAAAAACCGTGGGTTAACCATCGTTGATTTTTCATGAAAATCGTCAAAATTAACAATTTTTTTTTAAGGCTGCCAATCGAAAGTATAAGTCCATCTGTACATGCTGTGCAAATTTTTCCCCAAACAAACCACGTTTAAGGGACGAACATGAAGTTTAAGGGATGAACACATCCCACTAAGAGGGAGAGAAGAACGTGGCTACTTCAACAACAACATGTAACGTGCGGGAATAAGGGATGATTTTCGAGCCAAAGGCAGTTTTGGGTTCCTTACAATGTCTAGAACGATAATATAACGATTGTTTTCGATTTCGAGACAAAAAGATTTTTAGGCAAAAAAAACCGTGGGTTAACCATCGTTGATTTTTCATGAAAATCGTCAAAATTAAAAATTTTTTTTTAAGGCTGCCAATCGAAAGTATAAGTCCATCTGTACATGCTGTGCAAATTTTTCCCCAAACAAACCACGTTTAAGGGACGAACATGAAGTTTAAGGGATGAACACTTCCCACTAAGAGGGAGAGACGAACGTGGCTACTTCAACAACAACATGTAACGTGCGGGAATAAGGGATGATTTTCGAGCCAAAGGCAGTTTTGGGTTCCTTACAATGTCTAGAACGATAATATAACGATAGTTTTCGATTTCGAGACAAAAAGATTTTTAGGCAAAAAAAACCGTGGGTTAACCATCGTTGATTTTTCATGAAAATCGTCAAAATTAAAAATTTTTTTTAAGGCTGCCAATCGAAAGTATAAGTCCATCTGTACATGCTGTGCAAATTTTTCCCCAAACAAACCACGTTTAAGGGACGAACATGAAGTTTAAGGGATGAACACTTCCCACTAAGAGGGAGAGACGAACGTGGCTACTTCAACAACAACATGTAACGTGCGGGAATAAGGGATGATTTTCGAGCCAAAGGCAGTTTTGGGTTCCTTACAATGTCTAGAACGATAATATAACGATTGTTTTCGATTTCGAGACAAAAAGATTTTTAGGCAAAAAAAACCGTGGGTTAACCATCGTTGATTTTTCATGAAAATCGTCAAAATTAAAAATTTTTTTTAAGGCTGCCAATCGAAAGTATAAGTCCATCTGTACATGCTGTGCAAATTTTTCCCCAAACAAACCACGTTTAAGGGACGAACATGAAGTTTAAGGGATGAACACTTCCCACTAAGAGGGAGAGACGAACGTGGCTACTTCAACAACAACATGTAACGTGCGGGAATAAGGGATGATTTTCGAGCCAAAGGCAGTTTTGGGTTCCTTACAATGTCTAGAACGATAATATAACGATAGTTTTCGATTTCGAGACAAAAAGATTTTTAGGCAAAAAAAACCGTGGGTTAACCATCGTTGATTTTTCATGAAAATCGTCAAAATTAAAAAATTTTTTTAAGGCTGCCAATCGAAAGTATAAGTCCATCTGTACATGCTGTGCAAATTTTTCCCCAAACAAACCACGTTTAAGGGACGAACATGAAGTTTAAGGGATGAACACATCCCACTAAGAGGGAGAGAAGAACGTGGCTACTTCAACAACAACATGTAACGTGCGGGAATAAGGGATGATTTTCGAGCCAAAGGCAGTTTTGGGTTCCTTACAATGTCTAGAACGATAATATAACGATTGTTTTCGATTTCGAGACAAAAAGATTTTTAGGCAAAAAAAACCGTGGGTTAACCATCGTTGATTTTTCATGAAAATCGTCAAAATTAAAAATTTTTTTTAAGGCTGCCAATCGAAAGTATAAGTCCATCTGTACATGCTGTGCAAATTTTTCCCCAAACAAACCACGTTTAAGGGACGAACATGAAGTTTAAGGGATGAACACTTCCCACTAAGAGGGAGAGACGAACGTGGCTACTTCAACAACAACATGTAACGTGCGGGAATAAGGGATGATTTTCGAGCCAAAGGCAGTTTTGGGTTCCTTACAATGTCTAGAACGATAATATAACGATTGTTTTCGATTTCGAGACAAAAAGATTTTTAGGCAAAAAAAACCGTGGGTTAACCATCGTTGATTTTTCATGAAAATCGTCAAAATTAAAAATTTTTTTTAAGGCTGCCAATCGAAAGTATAAGTCCATCTGTACATGCTGTGCAAATTTTTCCCCAAACAAACCACGTTTAAGGGACGAACATGAAGTTTAAGGGATGAACACTTCCCACTAAGAGGGAGAGACGAACGTGGCTACTTCAACAACAACATGTAACGTGCGGGAATAAGGGATGATTTTCGAGCCAAAGGCAGTTTTGGGTTCCTTACAATGTCTAGAACGATAATATAACGATAGTTTTCGATTTCGAGACAAAAAGATTTTTAGGCAAAAAAAACCGTGGGTTAACCATCGTTGATTTTTCATGAAAATCGTCAAAATTAAAAAATTTTTTTAAGGCTGCCAATCGAAAGTATAAGTCCATCTGTACATGCTGTGCAAATTTTTCCCCAAACAAACCACGTTTAAGGGACGAACATGAAGTTTAAGGGATGAACACATCCCACTAAGAGGGAGAGAAGAACGTGGCTACTTCAACAACAACATGTAACGTGCGGGAATAAGGGATGATTTTCGAGCCAAAGGCAGTTTTGGGTTCCTTACAATGTCTAGAACGATAATATAACGATTGTTTTCGATTTCGAGACAAAAAGATTTTTAGGCAAAAAAAACCGTGGGTTAACCATCGTTGATTTTTCATGAAAATCGTCAAAATTAAAAATTTTTTTTAAGGCTGCCAATCGAAAGTATAAGTCCATCTGTACATGCTGTGCAAATTTTTCCCCAAACAAACCACGTTTAAGGGACGAACATGAAGTTTAAGGGATGAACACTTCCCACTAAGAGGGAGAGACGAACGTGGCTACTTCAACAACAACATGTAACGTGCGGGAATAAGGGATGATTTTCGAGCCAAAGGCAGTTTTGGGTTCCTTACAATGTCTAGAACGATAATATAACGATAGTTTTCGATTTCGAGACAAAAAGATTTTTAGGCAAAAAAAACCGTGGGTTAACCATCGTTGATTTTTCATGAAAATCGTCAAAATTAAAAATTTTTTTTTAAGGCTGCCAATCGAAAGTATAAGTCCATCTGTACATGCTGTGCAAATTTTTCCCCAAACAAACCACGTTTAAGGGACGAACATGAAGTTTAAGGGATGAACACTTCCCACTAAGAGGGAGAGAAGAACGTGGCTACTTCAACAACAACATGTACAGATGTTACTGAATGAACTATATTTACAAAAATATAATTTCAAATAAATTTTCGTTGTTAATTTAATAAAGAAGAGTTCCATAAAATAATTTTTAATACAATTCATAAAACTATAGTAGTAAAAATATAACTTAAATGTTTTTTCAATTTCAACAATCAAACATATTTATCTTCTTCGATTTATTAGTTTATCACCAAAAAATTTATATCACAACAATCACCATTTCTGTTACACAACACATTTTCACATTAATGTTCCCGAAAATTCACTAATGATTCACATAATGTTAAAAAGATCCTTCAACGATCCATGTTGTTCACAACAATGGTAGGCAGCAATTTAAACACGATAATCCTCCATTGTTGTCAACTGCACTCTTGATTCTTTTGTTGCGTAACTAAGACAAAAAAAAACATAATAAGAAAATAGAAAGAAAGTTCATAAATGACAACCGTTTTATCCACTAATTAATTCATAATCCAATACAGTTTCAGCTTTGTTACAATGTACCAAACGATAATTTAACCAAACATTTTGTATTCGAATCAAAGAAATTTTGGCTAAAAAAAAACAGTGGGTTAACCATTGTTGATTTTTCACGAAAATCATCAAATTTCAATTTTTTTTTAAAAAATGCCAATCGAAAGTATAAGTCCAACTGTATATGCTGTGCAAATTTTTCTCAAAACCGATCACGTTTAAGGGATGAAATCGACCATCAAAGTGGCAGAAGAAATCATAAAAAACCATCCAAACTTCAATCTCATGTAACATTGTTAATTAAGGGATGATTTTCGAACCAAAAGCATTTTCGGGTTCGTAACTATGGATCAAACGATAATATGTATACACACATGATATACATACCAACAATATCGCGTAACAACATTAGACTCGTACCGCAAGCCACCTTACATGGACGCAATATAGGTTGCATAACTGCGAACTTGAATTTCATGAAAAATCAACGATGGTTAACCCACGGTTTTTTTTGCCCAAAAATCTTTTTGTTTCGAAATCGAAAAAAATAGTTATATTATCGTTCTATACATTGTTGCGAACCCGAAACTGCCTTTGGTTCGAAAATCATCCCTTATTTAACGACGTTATAAGCTCTTGAAGTTTGGCTGGTTTAACGAATTCTTCGGGCACTTTGATGGTCGATTTCATCCCTTAAACGTGGTTTATTTAGGGAAAAATTTGCACAGCATGTACAGATGGACTTATACTTTGGATTGGCTGCCTTAAAAAATTTTTTTTAATTTTGACGATTTTCGTGAAAAATCAACGATGGTTAACCCACGGTTTTTTTGGAGGAAACATTTTTTTGCTTCGAACAATCAACGATGGTTTAACCCACCGAATTTATGAAGTTTAAATGCATCAATTTGTACAATCATAATGTTCAAAATAAAATATTTTTGAATAACTTAGATTCACACATAAACTAATAATTTTCGAAAATGAGCCGTCAAAATTAACTTACCAATGAAACTAAATCAACCGATTTGTGCTCAAAAATAACTAATAATTGTTAAAATTGTTTATATTGAAGCTAGCTATATTTTTAAATTGTTAAATATTTTTTTCAAATAAAAATTTCTGTATTATTTGACGAATTTTTTTTATTGACATTTGAACCACTTGTTTATTTATATTTACATATGATCCGGTCTGTTTGATGATATTGATGAATTTTTTTTACCACTAGGAAAAATTCATCAATTTTTTTTAAAATTTTATGCAAGTTGGCCGTATCTGATAGTGGCGCCATCTACGGACAAATCCTGTAACTATTTGAATTAAAAAGGTAAACTTAGATTTGGCGCCATCTATCATGAATTATCAAAACGAAAGTAGAGATTTGAACCACTTGGTTCAAATAAAAGATTATTTTAAAATTTCTTTGATTATTTAATTTAATTGAAATTCTATTGTTGCTTTAATGCTTACTTCTTTTGATTTTTGTGCAATAAATAACTTTACTTCATTGACCTCAGGAAATTTTTGCTTCTTCAAACTTCAGATTTGTAGTCCAAGATCTAGAAAAAATAAAATTACTTTATAAAATTGAAAATGTTTATCAAACTTATAGTCTAAAAATGTTCAAGGAAAATTCTCTCCAATTTAAAGAAAATTGACATAAAATAAAAATATACAAATTATTTTTCAATCAATGAGCAAAAATCTCAAATTTCAATAAATGAAAACATAGTTATAGAAAAATTAAGATTTATCCATTCGTATACTTGAGATCAATAAAAAAATTGTGCTAAATCCATCACTTTACAAATAATTTAGCAATTCTAAAAAATTAAATTTATAAATTTAATATGAAAATAAATGAAAGGAATCAAAACAAACACAGTGATCCAAACTATTTGATGACCACTGAGGAAGATTGCTTGGCAATCAAAATACGTATCTGAGCGTAATACGTCACGAATATTTTTGTTTGAACTTCTGTTCAAATTTATGTTTATGGTATGATTTTTATATATTATATTAAATTATACTACATAAATTGGACCGCAATATATTGTTTAAAAATATTGTTAAAAAGTTTACCTTATGTTCGACGTAACGTATAATTTTTCTTAATCAATCAAAAATATGTAATTTAATTAAAGTACTATAATTTTTTTGTGGGTCACTGCAAAATTCGAGCAAACATTTTCATCTAATTACCTCAATTGTGACGTTAAATATAATCAAAGAAAAATTTAACAAGTTTTTATAGTCAAACTAAACTTTCGGTTTCGGCTTAGTTTCGGCCAAAAAATGAGTTTCGGCTGTCGTCCAGCCCAAACTACGACTTAAAAAAGTAGTTTGTTTTTCATTTTTTATTTGATTCTTTAATTATGAATAAAAAAACATCGCTGAATCCTCGCTGACCTACAACAAAAGTATATTAATTTTTTTAAATTTTAAATAGAAAAATTAAAAAAAAATACTAAAAAAGTTTATATGTTCCGGGTTTTTATAGAGTGTCCGACTGAACTTTCGGTTTCGGCTTAGTTTCGACCAAAAAATGAGTTTCGGCTGTCGTCCAGCCGAAACTACGACTAAAAAACTAGTTTGTTTTTCACTTTTTATTTGATTCTTTAATTATGAACAAAAAAATATTCCTTAATCCTCGCTGATCTACAACAAAAGTATATTAAAATTTTTAAATTAAAAATAGAAAAATTAAAAAAAAAATACTTAAAAAGTTTATATATCCCGGCTGTTGCTATATGGAAGATTCCAAGAAAAAAGAGTGAAGTTTGTAATTGGATAAGTGGAGCATGAAGTTGCCGTGAGGCAACCAAATTAATATGTTTATTAAAAAAAATTATTGGCTCGTTGAAACCAACATAAATATCCATCGTTGGTTGTTTTTACAACTCGTAACATTTATGTGCATCGTATACATTGCATATTTCTATGCATTTTTATGATCCATTTCCAATAGGTTCGAGTCCACAATGATTTATGGCCGTTCGCCTCGAAAACCCCCAAAACAATTACTTTGTCACTTCTTGGGCGATTTTTCTTTCGTTTTGTGGCCCTCAATTTATTTTGCTGTTACATAAAAGACTTTTAGAAGATGTTAAGTTGTCTCTGTTCGACTCAATTTCGAAATTTCGTCGTCTGTTATGACTTTTAGTTCCGGGAACTTGAATGGGCCAATTGGTTAGGTAGTGGATTTTCGGTGTTTATCCTGGATCCATTACAAAACTTTTGTTGTATTTGTGAAACGGACATCTTTGCCTTGAACAATAACTGCAACCAATTTATCAATGACAAACAATTATTTGAAGAGGAAATTGGTAACAAGATCATTTCACCGTTTTTGACATCGAATTTTGGGTGGCCAAATATTTGCCTAAAAACAAAAAAAAATTTTTTTGATACTTATGATTTTAGAGCGTTAATCGATTGAAAAATCTTCATTTAAATCTATTACTATAAAGAAGAAAGATTTGATTGTTTGTTTGCTTTGAATAGGCTCCGAAACTAATTGACCGATTTGAAAAATTCTTTCACTATTGGAAAGCTACACTATTTCCGGTGAACATAGGCTATAATAAATTTTCAAAAAAATTAGGGGTCGTCCATACTAAAACTCCAAAAAAATTACCAAAAAAACTTTCTTACATCGCGTGCGCTGGTGATTTAACTCAAGAACGGAACAACCGAATTTAATGAAACTTTATACTAAAATACAACACAATTACCCACACACGTTAGGCTATTTATCATTCCTTAAAAATAATAAGGGAATGTACCCCCTACGTAAAAACTGAGGGATGAAAAAAAAATTACTTTAGATAGGCGAGTTATATATCATTGGAAAGGTATTTAAAAGTTAAAAAATGATCTGTATTAATAATTTTAGTTGAACTATTAAAAAGCACAGTAATTTAATTTAAAGTACCAAAAATTGCCATTTTGAAATATAAATGTTTTTATAGATAATAATCTGACAGTAAACCTTTTCTTTTAACAAAGTTGTTGTGAACAGATCCTTAGGGTTGCTCAGTAAGGAAATATTAACGAAAAAAATGTAATAGTAATACTAATAATAACAATAATAGTAATAAAGCTTAAAATAAAAACGTTTTTAAAACCGTGCATAAATAAAATCGTATATTTATATACTTTTCTGACTGATGAAATTTTAATATTCGGTGTCTTCCTTATAGGAAGTAGGCATGTGATAAGATTTTTTTTTTGAAAATTCCTACCCTAACGGACAAGGGTGGATTCAGAATTTTTTTCTTGGGGGGGGACAATATATTTTATTTGCAAGTACGTGAAAGGGATCACGAAAAAAGTTCGCAATTCCAGCCAGAAATCTGATAAATAATAAATAATCATATCATTATATCATCATAATGATAAAAGAAATTTAAAATCCTCTTCCAGAGCAAAAGGCATACGCCAAATTGTGTACGGTGAACTCTGGACTATCCAATATGGTTTAATTATATAGTTGAATTTCAGATATTTCAATAAGTTTAAAGATACATAATGGTTATACATGATTATGGAAGAACTGGGTTTCGTGCCATTGTACAAATTTCAATTTCGCGGTTGTGTTGTACATTGCAAATAGTGTAAAAGTTTTTGGAAAAAGGATCATTCGGAAATCGAAACAGTGAAATTTAAGGGTGGATCACCGTCAGAACGTAAAAAAAAAATGACTTTTTTAAAACTGCTGCCAATTTTTTTTGTTTTAAAGATATTAAGAAACGGTCTTCGGGGCATGTAAAAGTTGAAGTTTTGAACTATTAAGTTGAAGTTTTGAACTATTTTTTTTATATTTGCCCCGATATGTCCCCCCCTCCCCCCCGTCCCTCTTTTACAGCGCTTTGAAAAAGGATCCTCAAAAATGAGGAGGCAAACAACGGGAGACAAGTTTTCTCGGAAACCGGAAGTTGGATCATGATTTTCCAAAAAATGTATTGGTTTTGGTAATGCGTCTTCTTGGTACTGAACCAAGAAAATCCGAAAAACAGTGAAAATTCACAAAATGGCGCGACTTTGAAAAAAAAAAGTTACAAAAAAAACGACCTTTTTTTGGACCTTTCCCCGTCTCCCATTTTGACGGGGGGAGAAGGAGGTTTGGCCAATTTCAGAGATTCAGTACCAAGAAGACATGTTGAACTATAACACTCTCCAGTTTCAAGTCAATCTGTCGGATAGTTTCTGAGGATTTCTTGTCTCCCAGTTTTAAAAAGTTGATTTCGAGAAAAACGTATTTAAAGTTTTTTTTTCAGATATTTTTTTATGTTATTAACAATTTATTCAGTTTTTATCAGTGAAAATACATTAGTCAGCTATTCTTGAATGTTATAAGAAGATATTTATGGAAAAAAAATTGAAAAAAATTTTTTTTCTGACGGTGATCCACCCTTAAAATGCTCATCTAGAACAAACGGCATACGCCAAATCGTGTATGGCGAACTCTGGACTATCCAATATGGTTTAATTATATAGTTGAAATTCAGATATTACAATAATAAGTTTAAAGATACATAATGGTTATACTTGATTATGGAAGAACTGGGTTTCGTGCCATTTTACAAATTTCAATTTGGTGGTTGTGTTGTACATTGCAAAAGTGTAATAATTTTTGGAAAATAGGTTCATTCGGGAATCGAAACAGTGAGATGGGATTCTTACTATAATTCAAAAATCTAGATCCTTAACTTCTGTTATTTTGACGCGAGTATTTTTGATAACTTTCGACTTTTTTTAGTCATAATTTAGACCGACTTTATTGAACTTGGCGATATTTTTTGTTTATGTATAGATGCTGATTGATTTTTGGATTTTTTGGTCCACGGTAGGGTAATTGATCATTATATACAAATAGTTTATTCTAAGCCGACAAAATAGTGTTTTTATGAATGATTATGTTTTTCGTAAGAGAAATAAGAAAAATAAAAATTTTCACATACCACTACCAAATAGAAAATTTGAAAAAAAAAACATAATCTACACGTACGTTACGCAGACGAAGTTGCGGGGATCGGCTAGTATAAGATGAAGAAAAAAAAAAGATCAATACCATTCGGATCGAGATGATTTACGATCGTCCAAAGTCGTTAAGTTGTAAAATTTACACAAAAAAAAAAAAAAAAAAAACAACAACGATAGTCTGTAATAAAAATATTTTCAAAACAGCCAAAAGTCATACATGTTTGGATGACTTTTTTTGTGATCCCCACAAATGCAATTTTCAGCGATCGTAAATCATTCATAAATAACCCAAAGAATTTCATAACTTTACAAATATATTTTTATCTTCAATTTCAAAGATGTTTCAATTAACCAATCGTAATCATTTCTGGATTCAACTAGGATCTCTTGTGGTTCCCTCTATATTCATCAAATAGCAATATTCGATTATATAAAATTGAGAATTTTATGAATTTGAAATTCAAGTCAAAGAATTTCTTTTTTGTACATCTCAAACAACCCTTATCCATTTGGTCTTCGACTTCGGTTTTATTTCGCCTCTCTTTCCTCCTCCACCAGCCCATACACACATAATAAATAAATTTTCGTCCCATGCTGCGCTACAATCATTAATTTATAAACACAGAAATAATAAATATCTGTTATTGTACCTGAGTGTCGTTCATTTTTTTTTTCTTTTTTTTGAATATAAAAAAGGCATCCATATATCCTTTTTGAAACATAACACATAAAAATTATTCAACATTTCCAAACCCCTTACCCATGTCCACCCCCCCCCCAAATCCAACTATCAATTTTATATTAGATATACACACTATACCTACAGGCCTTATGATTTGCACATTTTTAATAACGAATAGGGAAAAAAAAAATTTTAATACGATTATCCCATTGTGTTGGATCAATATGAACGTTATACGTTTATCGATTAATCGAAAAATCTTTGTAAAATCATTTATTTTATTTTTTTTTCGTTCTATCATTCAAATCGAAAAACATTTGGTCGATTGACTTAGAAATGACTATGATTAAGTGTCCAAAAAAAAAAAAAGGTTCATCTTTTAAAACCAAAAAAAAAAAAAAAATCCAACACCTGATAACAAATGAACTTATTAGACGAATTGATATAAAAATTATCTCCGACTTTTGAATCTAAAAAGAAAAAAAAAATAGGATAATTAATCAATTTTGAGCGAATATAAGATTAGAAATTCCCAAAAAAAATTTACCCATTAAATCGACAACCACCTGTTACAAATTCGTTGAATAATTTTCATTGGAGTGGATTTTTCATCGAATTTTCAAAAATAAAATTTTTCCATAAAATCTCCTACAAATTTTCCACATATTAATTAGTCGTATAGGGATAAAATTTCTACTGAGAGTTGGAATGCAATAATTCATAATTTAATTTTTATGGTTGCCAACCAGATAGGATATTATGGGGTCGGGTTTTGAAACGCCTTCCTGACACATTACACCGGCATATATATCAATTAAAAATTAACCGCTGAAAGATGATTATAATTAGAAGAGAAAAAAAAAGCAGCGAAGATATTAGGGCCACCAAACTCCGCCCATCTTCATCACTTGCCCTCTTCTTAATTAGTAACCTCACACAACCCATCCTTTTTTCCTCGTGTTTCCAACGTAACAGCTGGTCAACATAAAATTGGTATACATTTTGCTTTACGGAAATTCGTTATTTGGAAAATCAATATTTGCAGTATTATTATAAATCCAGAATCACGGTAAAAGTAGAGGATTTGTAGCTTTATCTAAAAACAGAAATATTCATAAAAATCTGATTTTTTTAAAAACAATTCCAAAGGATCACCTGGAGGACAAGATCCAAAAGGTGATCCTTTGGAATTGTTTTTTAAAAAAAAAACAGATTTTTATCAATATTTCTATTTTTAGCCAAAACTACAAATCCTGTACTTTAACCTGGTGAACCAATTGAAACTTCTAATCCTGGTGCTCCACGAACTCCAAGAGGACCTTGGATTCCTGCTTTACCTAAAGACAAAAATGAAAAAAAATAGTACTAAATGTATTTTCAAAATTTACGTACTATATGTACAGTAGACCTTCAAAAAAAATGATAATTTTTTTTCTTAATTATATCGAAAATGTTTTTGGGAATAACAAAAAAAAAATCCTGTGAAAGTTTAAGCTCTTAATATTAAGTATTAAGAGGTGCCGCATCGCAAATTTCGATTTTCCATTTGAAATAACATGGCAACAATATTCTCTTGCACTTTGGAATTTTATAGCTCACGTCAAAGACAATATTTCGGAATGATCAAGGTATATTTTTGTAGAAAATTGAACGATCTACAAAAAAGGTCTCGAAGAAGTTTTCGATATATTTATTCCTTCAAAAGTTATTCGAGGTCAAAGTTGAACTAAAGAGAAATTTTAATATTTTTTTCAATTTTTTGACGCAACCATCAATTTTATCAGAAAATTTTATAGGACATTTTTTGTAGATTATTTTTTTCTATAACTTATCTTTATAAAAGTTTTAGATATTGTTCACAGGTCCTATATTATTTAATCAAAATAAAAACAATATGGTGCAGGATTCAGGGACGGGAAGATAGAACGCAGAGAAAATTTTTGGTGTAATTATTATTTATTTCTGTCGCCAATGTTAATTGAATTTCTGTTAAAAAAAAATTACTCCGACTGTCATTTTTTTCATTAATTTTCCAAAAAAAAAAAAAAAACAAAAAAAAAATTTAACCAACGAAATTAAATTGAAATAAAGAGGCTTGAGGATCGACAACCCCTTAGTGTCATTTGACTGAAATTTTCAAAACAAAACAACAAAGCCACCGACTGGCAATTGTTTCACGACGTCCAAAGCAATTAGGATATTTAATTATTGCCAAAAAAAAAATAAGGAAAAATTTTTAAATAAAGAGTTTAATCATACAAACATAACCTGGGAAATTCCTGCGTTATAAGAGTACCGTGTTATAAGGGAAATATATGTATATTAGACTGATTCAAAAATAAAAAATGAATTTTTTTTCTTAATTATATCGAAAATATTGTTGGGAATGACCAAAAAAATATCCTTGAAAGTTTAAGCTCTTAATATTTATTATTAAGAGGTGCCGCATATAAAATTTCTTGTCCATTTCTTGTAACTAGATCAAAGTATGTTAATTATTTAACTGCTAAGTTTTCACAAATTACTAATTTTAACAAAAACGCCAATTATTCCCTCCTCCTTAGTATCTTATGTTTAAAAATAATAATACTATAGGGATTGTTCTTGAAATGGACTTAACTCACTTTCAAAATAAACATTACATATTGAAGAAAAGAGGTGAGGGGTAAAAACTACCCAAGATTTCTTTATTTTAATTATACATTTATTATAAATATACATTTTTGTAAACAGTATAATCTCCTATGTTTCCTCTTTCCTGTAAGCCAAAATTGATAAGGAATTATTAAGGAGTTTAAGTAGAAACTAAGGATTTTTATATTATAACATTTGCATTAGCTTATTGGTCTTATCTTGACAATAAAATCAATCAAAATGGAGGCCGAATAGATTTCGGTTTTGTATAAATATCCAACGGTTTTTTTGGTCAAAAATGTTGATGTCGAATTGGTAGGTTTGTCAATGATTATTATTATTATTTTTTTTTTTGTGTGTGTTCAGTTGTAATGTATTGTAATGCAGCATATAATAAGATGGTACAATAATTTGTTGGGGCCGACATTATGGCCGTGATGGGGGCCCCACCACACACTGTTCGCGTACGTTTCTTCTGCGGCTTCCGACTGCTTTCTGTCAACTCACTTCAATGCTAATCATTTTGACACCCTGCATGGGCCCCACACAGGGGGGGCCCACAATACCCACCACCCCAGCTCCATTCAACAAACGCCACCAATATAATAGGTACAGAGAGAAAATTCCATAAACTTCCAAACAACCACCCGAAGAAAAACATTGGCTATTACAATTTTAATTTCCACTTGGCTAGATTACGGAATAGTAATTGATTTTCGCCACGTCGTGGCCCATGAATCCGATGATGAGACATTTCTATTAACGTACACAATGGGACCGAGCAGAATTGGAAAATTTATATTATCTTTGCTCAATTATTCTTTCAGAGAGGAAATTCGTCTTTTAATTCAATCGCGCTACTGTTTTCTCTTTGTAAATTCATTCAATATCGCAGTGGGAAACCCTAAAAGAAAAATTTTTTTTTTAACCACCTTTTGCTTACATTGAAAAAAAAAAGTGGAAACCTCTTTCGATTTGCCAATTATAATGTCAATTCTTCCGTATTTCTGTCATATTTCCATTCTTTTACATCATTTATATGTAATTTCCCTAAAAAAAATATAAAATATTAATTTATAAAAATTATCCTTTAATGTTTTGACAATTACCATTAAGTCGGTATTACAGATTCCGATGGAAAATTTGAATTTATATATTTTTAAACGCATGTAAATCTACGATCAAGTCAAGGTTTATAAAATACATAGGTGGCCCAATGGTGGCTACATGACGTATCCAGAAGAAATTCGTACATATCTTCAGACTGATTCAATTTCAAAATTCTTCGTATGACGTTATTTTTTTTTTCTAATGGAGCAATGTTGGGTTTATACTGAGTGCCAAATTAACCATTAATTTTTTGACAATTACCATTGAGTCGGTATTACAGATTCCGGTGGAAATTTTGAATTTATATTTTTAAAACACATGTAAATCTACGATCAAGTTGGGCGTATACCAGTTTATACTAAGTGGCAAATTAACCTTTAATTTTTTGACAATTTGACAATTACCATCGAGTCGGTATTACAGATTCCGGTGGAAAATTTGAATTTCTATTTTTAAATCTACGCTCAAGTTGCGATTATATTAAGTGGCCACATTAGGGGGTGTGATTCGATGATTTTACTAATAATTTAAGGGGTGGCCAAATCATATGATTGTATTAGATTCAAATAAATGCCCCATTGAGCATCTGTTCGTTGGAAAATCTGTTCGTTTCGGCTGAAAGCATCAAGCCCGATTTGTCAACAAGTATAATAGTAATAATAGTGAGATGAAAAGAAAGAAAGAAAGCTTGAATATCATCCCCCAGTGTTACGAGTATATATTGCTCGGGTTAGACACACACACCTTGATGTGAACAAGATTGTCATATAGAGAGATCACACGTGTACAAGAGCCCTATAGTTGTCGGCTACGACCCCCACGTGGGTTCCGGACAAAAATACAAGTCGGGCGCCCGCTTGGGGGGCGCACCACCCCGCCGGTGGTGCACCACCGGGAGATCATATATATATATATTCGTAACACCGGGCCCAACCAAATATTGCACACATATACCCAACACACATAATATTTGCTTAGACGTTTTAATAATCCAAAATGAACGCTTTTATAGTACTCGTCCTTTTCGTACATATCACCGCGTGATAGTATTTCCATATCATAATTACTTATGTACTATGACAGTAATGAAACCACGCGGAACTGATCTTAATTAAATTTTCCGTTTTGTTCTCTGATTAAACAACACAAATACATATCCACCCGCGAATTCATTACTTGCTTGACTTCGTCAACGAAAAATTTTCAATCGTAAATTTCATTAATCTAGAAAAAAAAATTTTTAAAATACTTAAATGCAGAACAAATTTCTTACCTTCAATTGCTTAAATTTCCCGCATTTCCAAAAGAAATATGAGTGGTTGCAGTGTTACCAATTTATGAGAGGTGTACGGAATATTTTAAAAGAAACTAGACACCAAATTTATTTAATTTGGTTTTTAACACTAACAATGTGGTTACTTTTCATATTTCTTATCACTTTCTAAGCTCTAACGGAAAACCAGGAGTTCAAAAAAAATTTTTTTTAAATTTTTAAATTACTGGAGCCTTAGGTTGAAAGAAAGAAGATATACAAATCTAATAGCAAATATATTGTTGTCTTTGTTTAAAATCCGGAAGTTCTATGGTAACATTTAATGTGTAACGTATTTCACATGCGATGTCAATCTATTGGTGGAATAATTCCGACAGTGCATAAAAACTAACCATAGGTATATTTCATTTTGGCCAAATCAAATAAACGTTGTTTTTTGATTAAAATTAAAGAAAAAATATTTTAAAATTAAGCAAAAATAATTAAATTCGTTATAATTTACTTGAAATTTAGCGCCCGTATCAATTTTAACAGTTAAATAACATTATCAGTGTTGGCAACCATTACATCATTTCCGCGATTTCCGCTATGCCGCCATTCTATGGTTATCAAATCTAAAAAAACGTGGTTTCCAGAAGGGTTATTAAAAATCGAACTTTTTGCTTAATATTCGACGAATTTTATTGAAAAAAGTGGTAATTATTGAAATTTATTGGTGTTGTAACGTTTTTAATTAATATTTTACTTGGTTTTAGCATGAAATTTTTATTCTATGCATCAAATTCAATGAATGATAGGTTAAAGCCAAAATGAAGCTTTGGAATGATCGAAAAATTCGATCAAGGACTTTGGGATATTAATTTCAAGTATTTAAAGAAAATGCTAATATAAAATCAAAGTATATCCTTTCAATTTGGTATGGAATTATTAAAAAAAAAAAAAACAGATTTTTATCAATATTTCTGTTTTTAGCCAAAGCTACAAATCCTCTACTTTTACCTTGATTCTGGATTTAAAATAATACTGCAAATATTGATTTTCGAAGATCGTAATGATTTTCCTTGAAGATCCAAGTGTACCTATAAAAGTATAAACGAAAGACGAATATATTTTCCTAGAAACGAATTTCCGTAAACCAAAAACACTTAAGGGACAATGTATATTTTATTTTAATATTCTGCGAATTTTATACAAACAAGTGGTAACTATCGAAATTGATTGGTGTTGTAAACCGTTTGATTATTATTTATTTAATTTTAGCATGAAATTTTTACTGTATGGATCAAATTTAATAAATGATAGGTTAAAGCCAAAATGAAGCTTTGGAAATGATCGAAAAAGTCGATGAAGGACTTTGGGATATTGATTTCATGTACCTACTTAAAGAAAATGCTACGATAAATTAAAATTCGTCTTTAAAACAAAGGTTATAACCTCGATTGTGAACTTTTGAATGAAAGATTGTTATTTTACTTAAATGAAAATTTTGGAAAATTATTTTTAAATAATCCTATAAGCTTTAGTTAATTCAGAATTTACTGTACATTAGACTGATTAAAAAAAATGATGATTTTGTTTTTAATTATATCGAAAATATTGTTGGGAATGACAAAAAAAAATCCTGTGAAAGTTTAAGCTCTTAATATTAATATTAAGAGATCCATTTTAATAACATGGGAACAATATTCTCTTGCACTTTGAAATTTTATAGCTCACGTCAAAGACAATATTTCGGAATGACCAAAATATATTCTTGTAGAAAATTGAACGATCTACAAAAAAGGTCTCCAACAATTTTTTGATCGAGGTCAAAGTTGAACTAAAGAGTAATTTTAATATTTTTTTCAATTTTTTCACGCACCCATCAATTTTATGAGAAAATTTTATAGGACATTTTTTGTAGAGCTCTTTTTCTTCTATAACGTATCTCTATAAAAGTGTTTGATATTTTTCATAGATCCTACGCACTCTACCGAATACTGGACTTCCTTGTATTGTATAAATTTCCAAAGCTGTCCATGATTTGAATTATCATTTTCCACAGCTGTCTACGATATTAATAATTTGATCTATAGGAAAGTGGTGCAAATTTTTTCTTATATTTCCTAATTATAGATAGATATGCTTTTTTAACAGTTCAGAATTATATAGTACCTACTGAATGTACTATACTATCTATAACGGTAATCTAAGTTCATTTACTTTTGTATTTTTAAAAAAGCCCAGATTATGATGATATTTAAACAATATAGAAAAAATTTTTTGTAATGGACTTGGACCACTTTCAAAATAAACGACTCAAATATTTTTTGTTTCAATTAAAATAAGTGCTAATCATAGATGTGAAAAGCTATTTACCAATATATATTATTTTTCCACGGCTACCTATGACTTAATTTTCCACAGCCTTCTAATGGATACATTAAAATTTTCCATAGCCACCTATGATTTTCATTTGTTTTTTCATAGCCCCCTAACGTATTTATTTTACATATCTATTTCTATATATAATAATCGAAAATGAGAATTTTCCTCTAATTATTATTGTCCGCAACTTTCTACGATATTAATAACTTGATCTACCGGAAAGTGGTGCAAATTTTTTTCATATATTTCTTATAATAAATAATTATTTTTAACAGTTCAGAATTGTATAGTATTGAATGTACTAAGATCTATAACCTAATTTACTTTAGTATTTCTAAAAAAGCCAGATTATGATGATATTTAAACAATATAGAAAATATTTTTTGTAATGGACTTGTACTACTTTCAAATATTTTTTTTTTCCACTCAAAATAAGTGCTAATCATAGATTTGGAAGCCATTTAGCAATATATATTATTTTTCCACGGCTACCTATGACTTATTTTTCCATAGCCTTCTAATGGATACATTAAAATTTTCCAAAGCCCCCTACGATTTTCGTTTGTTTTTTCATAGCCCCCCTACGTAAAATTTTTAGATATCTATATCTATATGTGGTAATGGAAAATGAGAATTTTCCTCTTAAATTAATGGGAGTATTTTCGAAAAAATGTATGCGAGGAAATTTTACATCTGGTCGTTAAGTATTTTTGTTCGACTTGTTGACTTTCGATTGTTTGTGGTGCATTAAGGCATTAAGGCGCTATTATATTGTCATCATGCGGGGGGCATACCATACGTTTTAAGGTACTTAACTTGGAAAGTACTTAAGTTCTCAAGTTTTCGGTTCGAAAACATTTTCATTCCCCCCCGCCGTGCACGTGACATGCGGCACAAGGCCCAAAATGCCTCCATTTTTATATATTTTTATTTACTTTTTGAAGATGAAGAAAATCACGTGCCCGCCACCCTATTATTGGTGGTATACTCGTGATAACAATTGAAGCACTTAAACTATACATTAAAACTTCTTTTTTTTTTAAACTATTGAAATGTCTTTTGGCATTAAGTAGCCGACACATTGTTTCATTTTAAATAATAATTAAATGGCTGTTATATCTTGAAATTCACTAACAAATGCATTATCGATAGTCTGAGGTGGCTATGAAAAATTCACTTCCTTAGTTGGCTATGGAATGTAAGTATCTATGTCCATAGGGGAAAACAAATGAATCAAACGCCTTCTAGACCATTTAGCCAAAAATATATTATTTAAATAGTAATTCCCCTGGAACTGGTACTTTCAATTGTTTTATCTAGCACTTGTTTAAGTCTTGTTTAAATTAAAATGTCTGGAAAGTTTTGTTTTTTAATTAAAATGAAATTGTAACTGAAAAATGTTTTCTTCTTCCCTTAAATAAGTGACGGTATCAGATGCTCACTTGTTTGTTGGTATATAGTATCCCTACTATATAAGTAGTAGGCTGGTTGTGTATATGTGTGAATACAAATATATTTTTCACCTTTGTTGATTCTTTTGTGCCTTCACATATATATATATATATATATATATATATATATATATATATATATATATATATATATACACAATAATTTTGTGTTTGTAATATTTTTCATATATTTCAGAGCGCAGCATGGGACTGTTTGAATTAATAACGG
Organism: Sisyra terminalis; assembly: GCA_958496175.1. NCBI lineage: Eukaryota > Metazoa > Arthropoda > Insecta > Neuroptera > Sisyridae > Sisyra > Sisyra terminalis. The sequence goes on along the minus strand of OY292279.1, from coordinate 46,092,449 downwards.
AAAAAGTTGAACAGTGGACAAAGATGCAACATATTCAACATCAAAACAGAATGAAATATTAAAAAAAAAATTATATCACTTTTTTTTCTCTATCTCTCATATATACTCTCTATAAGAACATATAGGTTGGGCATCGAAAAAAGTATCAAATTTACAACTTAGAAAATAATACCTTAACCTCTCTTTTTTCATACAGTCATTTGTTTTTGTAATTTTTCACTAATATATATATATCACAATAAGTGGCACTGAACTGTACAAATGGATAGAGTCATTTGTATATATAAGCCGCACTAAAAGTAACTCCCAGTGGGCTCTGGTTTAGAACCTAAATGGTTGGTAACCAATACGGGGGGGGGTTAGTCGGTAGGCGCTTTATGTGAGTCTGACACTACCCGTTTTCCTAGGTGCCTTAAGAAGATTTCCCCCACCTTATTTTATCCAAAAAAAAAAAAGTAACTACCAGCGCCATCTATGTAAGCACAAATTTGGAGTGAACCAAGCAAAATGTAAGCGCGCTTATTTGTGTAGGTTGGCGCTTATTGGAACTCAATTGCCACCTGTTGTTTTAGTTACTACCATAAAAACTGTGCCTACATAGATGGCGCTTTGTAAACTAAACTAAACTAAACTTTTCTTATTTCTATTTGACAATATATCAATAATAAGTGGTCATATCAATCAATGATAAGTGACCTCTGGACCTTAAAATTAAGATTAAAATTCCACCTTTGGCTACATAAAACAAAAGACAAATATTGTTAAGATTAATGGCATTAATGCCTCTAGATCTATTACTTCTTTTGTTCTTACTGTTTTTGTTACTGTTTTTTTTTTTCTCCAAAATGGCCGACGAAATGCAATTGGGTAAAAAACAAAATACTTTAAATGGAGAAAATATTTTTTCGATTTAAGGGGGCATTCTGGTCCAGAAGTATATTTTTTTTTATATGATTTTTGTTAATATTTTAGTAATATAAACTTTATAAAAAAATTTTATCAAACTTTGATGGGATTAGAAACTTTATAAACACCTACTAACTTATGGATTTTATTGCATGAAAATTGTGACGTTTTCTGTGTCATTTCGACGAAGTTGCAGGTATTGGACGGTTTTCTTTATAAATTATTTTCATTGGATTACTAATGGAATTTATTTCCAAGGCTTTGTTGATCGAAAATTTGATGTAGATGTAGTATTGATCGTCATTTGTTTTCATGGCACACTCCGTATATATTCATCTCGAAACATAGATATATATGTAATCAAAGAAAAAAAAGAACATCTGTTTGATGTGTGGCGTCAAAAGATTTTTTTTTTTATTAAATTATTTTTCAAATTCTTAATATTCAATTTTTTCAATAAAAAAATTCCATTTTTCTTTATTTTCTTACCGAAAGAAAAAAGAGAAAACAATATAAATTACATTTCCTTTATTAGATAAAACTAAAAATTTCTCTGGGAATACCAATTATTATTACTTTTTTTTTGATAATTAAGAAATCAATTTTTTTTTTTGGGTTAAAAAAAATTGAACTCAATTTACGTTATTCATTTTTTTTTCTGTTGGATTGAGAAATCAAATGTTTTTCTTCTATTTTGTATCAAATGTTTCCCATTATTTCCCATTATTTCCCATTTTATTTATTTTTTTTAAATAATAAATAATCCACCCTCATCCCGTCGAATAAATAACGGGGATTGGCAAGAGAGAGCTGGTGGGGGGAGGGAAAGGAAAAGAGAAAAAAAAAACACAATCCATGTTACATATGTGGAAAATATTTTTAAGTGCAGGTGTTTTTGGCAAGCACACAACGAACCCCTATGAAGATAAAATTGATGGTCATCCCCAAAGAATGCGCCCTACTCACACCTATCTACCACCCCCTACTACCCCCTTGTTTCAAAGACATTTCATATAATTTTTTCATGCGTCCAAAAGATATTAACATATCCCCGAATGATTATAATCATTTATTTTTCAACGCTTTAGCTGTCAAACATTTAATTCGAGGGATCATTTTATACGCGGAAGACATTTGGACCCAAAAATTTTTTTCACCATTTTTTTTTTACTAAAATGCTCTTAATAAACTTTGAATTATGGGATTTTAATGGAAAAACACCAAATTCCAAAGCCTACTTTTCAGAGGCAGTTCAATTTTTTGATTCGCTAGACAAAAATAGTCTAACTTTTTCGGGGTCAGAAACTTTATAATCGTCTACTAACATATGAATTATATTTCATGAAAATTGAGATATTTCCTCTATTATAGTTAATTCTTAATAATATTGATGATTTTGTGGTACTAACAGGTAGAAAACAGGGATCAAAATAAGATTAACGTTTTTCGTGCCATTTCAACGAAGTTGCAGGTATTATATGGTTTTTTTTTGGATTATTTTTATCGGACGCAATGAAAGAATATATGTACGATACAACAGATCGGTATATATATCTACATATATATTTAATTCGAGGGATCATTTTATCGGGGAAGACATTTGGCCCCAAAAATTTTTTTAACCATATTTTTTTTTCTTTTTTTTTTTTTAGTAAAATGCTCTTAATAAACTTTGAATTAATCGATTTTAATGGAAAAACACCAACTTCAAAGCCTACTTTTCAGAGGCAGTTCAATTTTTTAATTCGCTAGAAAATATTAGCCAAACTGTTATGGGGTCAGAAACTTTATATTCGTCTACTAACATATGAATTATATTGCATGAAATTTAGGCTATATCCTCTATTTTAATTAATTCTTAATGATATTGATAGTTTTGTTGTACTAAAAGGTGGAAATAAGGGATGGAAATATGGTTAACGTTTTTTGGGCCATTTCAACGAAGTTGCAGGTATTACATGTTTTTTTTTTTTATTATTTTCATCGCAGGTAATGGAAGAATGTATGTACGATATAACAGATTGGTATATATCCCTATATATAGTCATATAATTCGAGGGATCATTTTATCGGATAAGACATTTGACCCAAAAAATTTTTTAACCATTTTTTTTTCCAGTAAAATGCTCTTTATAACTTCGAATAAATCGATTTTAATGGAAAAACACCAATTTCAAAGCCTACTTTTCAGAGGCAGTTCAATTTTTTGATTCGCTAGAAAAAATTAGCCAAACTTTTATGGGGTCAAAAACTTTATAATCATCTACTAACATATTAATTTAATTGGAGGAAAATTACGGTATTTCCTCTATTTTAATTAATTCTTATTAAAATTGATGGTTTTGTGGTCCTAAAAGGTAGAAATATGGGATGGAAATAAAATTAACATTTTTCGTGCCATTGCAACGAAGTTGCAGGTATTATATGGTTTTTTTTGGATTATTTTTATCGCAGGTAATGGAAGAATGCATATACGATACAACCAATCTGTATATATTCCTATATATACATATAATACGAGGGATCATTTTATCGGATAAGACACTTGACCCCAAAAATTTTTTTTACAATTTTTTTTTTTTGTAAAATGCTCTTTATAACTTCGAATAAATCAATTTTAATGTAAAAGCACCAAATTCAAAGCCTACTTTTCAGAGGCAGTTCAATTTTTTGATTCGCTAGAAAAAATTAGCCAAATTTTTATGGGGTCGGAAACTTTATAATCGTCTACTGACATATGATTTATATTGCATCAAAATTATGGTATTTCCTCTATTTTAATTAATTCATAATTATTTTGATAGTTTTGTGGTACTAAAAAGGACCAGAATCAGATTAATGTTTTTCGTGCCATTTCAACGAAGTTGCAGGTATTAGATGTTTTTTTTATGGATTATTTTCATTGGAGGTAATGGAAGAATGTATGCACGATACAATACCTATATATAGATATATATATTGTGTGTGTAAAGCATAGAAACAAAAATTAGAACGAAACTCCGCCTTATAGACGAACTGTGATTGGTCAAATTGTTAATAGCAACGCTCCACGCCACCCCGCGAGCCTCTTCTTAATAAATAACGTAAACCGAGTCGAATACCAGTTTCGTGTTACGTCACCAAACTACATACTTACTTACAAAACTAAAATTATTCATTCACATTTACCCATAATTCTATTCCCACGAAATATCCACTCTGGCGTTGACGCATTCATTTGTTTCTAACAAGTTTTGTTTTTTATAAACAAATGAATAAATTGTCTTAATTGGAAATCCCGTATGATAGAGATATTTAGTAAAAGGGGAGCAAATGGGATAAATCTGGAGAGGAAAATATCATGCAGCGAAAACTGCTCATTTCCGTATGATATCCTATAGTCCTATACTCTCCACTTCAATAAAAACATGTGGTAATTTGCCTTAAATGAAAATTGGTACTTAGCATCCAATTAATTAATTTTTGGATTTATGTCATCATGGCAATATCCCTCTTAACATATCTACCAAGTCTCAGATGGCCATGGAATTGCTTGTCTTTTATTTCTGAGATTTTTTTTTGTTTTTTTTTTTTTTTTAAATACAATTAATTTAAATGGCCCGCGCGTAAGTATATCTACGAGGGACTCAAAGTTGGCTTTGATTAGTTTTATTGTTCATTATATGTAGAAACCAGGCACACTGGATTATTTTTAATGGATTAATTAATTTCTTTGGTGAGGCCTAAAGTCATTAACAATGTTGTATATTAAGTAACATTAATTAAATTAACAATTAACACGAACGAGAATTGATTGAATCGAATAAAACGAGACCGCTTGCTTTTGTTTTATTGTTATGTTTCGACCAATTTCATTGGAGTGGCGGGGTGGAGGGGGGGGGAAGGGGAATAAATCAAAGGAAATGTAAAAGATTGATCGGCAAGGATCAAAACAGCCACGATTTAAACGCCATTGTTGTTAATTAGTTTTATATTAGAGAATTATCATCAATCACATATAGGTATCATACATTAGACTGATTCAAAAAAAATTATGAATAATTTTTTTTCTTAATTATATCGAAAATATTGTTGGGAATGACAAAAAAAATCCTGTGAAAGTTTAAGCTCTTAATATTAATATTAAGAGATCCATTTTAATAACATGGGAACAATATTCTCTGGCACTTTGGAATTTTATAGCTCACGTCAAAGACAATATTTCGGAATGACCAAGGTATAATCTTGTAGAAAATTGAAAGATCTACAAAAAAGGTCTCTGACAAGTTTTTGATATATTTATTCCTTCAAAAGTTATTCGAAGTCAAAGTTGAACTAAAGAGAAATTTTATTTTTTTTTTCAATTTTTTGACGCAACCATCAATTTTATGAGAAAATTTTATAAAACATTTTTTGTAGAGCACTTTTTTTTCTATAACTTATCTCCATAAAAGTTTTTGATATTTTTCACAGGTCCTAAGTTATTTGCATTAAACTAAAAACAATATGGTGCAGGATTCAGGGATGGAAAGATAGAACGCAGAAACAAATGTTGGTGTAATTATTATTTATTTCTGTCGCCAATGTTTAATGAATTTTCACAGGTCCTAAGTTATTTAATTAAAATTAAAAAAAAATATTTTTATGTTTAAAATATAATAATTCAGGGAATTTTTAGTTTAATGAAAATAACTTAGGACCTGTACAAAATATCAAAATTTTTATAGAGATAAGTTATAGGAAACAAAGTGCTCTACAAAAAATGTCCCATAAAATTTTCTCATAAAATTGATGGTTTCGTCAAAAAATTGAAAAAATTTTAAAATTTCTCTTTAGTTCAACTTTGACCTCAAATAACTTTTGAAGGAATAAATATATCAAAAACTTGTACGAGACCTTTTTTGTAGATCGTTCAATTTTCTACAAGAATATACCTTGGTCATTCCGAAATATTGTCACCAACGTGAGCTATAAAATTTCAAAGTGCAAGAGATTATTTTTACCATGTTATTTAAATGGAAAATCGAAATTTGCGATGCGGCACCTCTTAATATTAATATTAAGAGCCTAAACTTTCACAGGATTTTTTTTTGTCATTCCCAATAATATTTTCGATATAATTAAGAAAAAAAAATTAAAGTTTTTTTTGAATCAGTCTACTATACATATTAATTACATATATCAAAAAAAATATTAGTTGGCTTTGATTATTTTTTCGACCAATAAGATATAGATCCTTGGATTTTAATCCTTGTACTTAAAATCATACGGAAATATGGAAAAAAGAGATCCAAAAAAAAGGCTATTTAAATGGCGATTTGTATCATAGCCGCCTTGATTTCGTAAAATTTTCTAAAAATAAGCCAAAAGGTGACCATAGAAGACTCAATTTTAGAAGCATATAGTGGGTGGGGAGGGGATGGGAAATAGTCGAAGAAAATAAAAGGAAAAATTTAGTTTTTCAAATTTTTCTTTTCCATGAAATACCTGACGATCCGGTTTGGGAAACTCGGCCTTATAAAATTTTTTTTACAAAAAAAATATTTTTTTTGTAATTCTTATTTTGAATTACAGTGAATCCAATACAATAAATTTTAATCAAATTTTTTAAATTTACCTCCAACTTTTCCGCCATAACTAAGCAAAATGCTTTATTTAGTTTAACATAGTAGGCAATGCTCGTAGGTATATCTAATTGAGTAATTAGGGACACACCCCCAACCAATTATGATTTGTTGCTATGGAAACTTTTTTTAGTAGGCTTTGATTGACAATCACCAATACATAATTACCAATTAACCAATTGGTAAAATGATTAAGTAGGCCAGGATTAATACAATAATCACTATTACTTGATTGGCTAAATTATAAAATTCCAATGCCACCTTATTATAAAATTTCAACAATTTATTTATACTTCATAAAAGTGGATTAATTAATGAAATTTGAGGAAATAAAAAAATCAATTGCTTTGTTTCTTTGATGTTTATTAATTATTATTTCATTCCTCATCCCCTCGCCCTCCTCCTTCACCCACATCACTTGAGATTATTAAAAATTACGTTTTTTTTTCTATTTAAATTTGATTTATATTTTATACAATGGCGCGAGAAAATTTTAATTTAAAAAAAAAATGAAATTATATAAGCTGATAGTATATATGTATGTGTATGTGTGTTACTTATATAATTAAGATATGTAGGTAGGTAGTATATGGTTACAACAATACTAATTATAGAAACAAAAATTTTTCAAACCAAAAAAAAAAAAACAATTGAAATTATTATCATTCGTCTTAATCAAAAAATTGTTATTATTTCTTCTACTACTTATATATTCTACTATGAATACTATTTATACTTTTGTCGAGATATACATTTACAAATACATTGACAAGTTGATTACAATTCGTGATGGCCACGTTGTTGTTTTAATTACATTTTTTTTTTCATCAACTCCAATTTCAACTTATAGATTAGAACCAAAACAAAAACTCTTCCGGCTATTGTTTTTTTTTTTTTTTTTTTTTTGTAGAATCAAATTAGATTTGAACCAAACTTTTTATATTTCAATTGTTTTCAATCAAAAATCTGTTTTTATGACGTAATATTCCCAATGGAAAAAGGGAATTCAGTACTTAGTGAAGTTGGCGACAATTTTTCACAGCCTACCAATGAAAGTTTCATATGAAACATCTTTCGGCCATATTCATAGCCCTCTATGTTTAACATTCCCGGAATAATTCAACCCATAGAGATAGAATCGAAATTTTTCACCATAATTAAAGCAATTTCTAGATTGATTTGTGAGGGGGGAGAAAAAACAAAAAAGCAACTGCAGCACCAATAAGGAGATTCTTCACATTCCAAATTGTGTACCCTTTTTCCGAAGGGGGGCAGCAATAAAATATGACGAACGAAGAAAACATGCAAGCACGCGAGCTGTCATTGGTTTCCAACTAAAATGAGATTTATTTTATGCCATAATAAATGTATACGTAAGTTTTAAATAAATGCCCCCTACGAATATTGATATCTACCCGGCCGCCCTTTTTCCGTACCTTACCACTTTGTCCGTCCGTCTGTCGGTCTGTCTGTCTGTCTGTCTGTCTGTCTGTCTGTCTGTCCGCTACCAATATAGCTCTCTATACCTTTGGTAAGCACTGAAACTCTTCTGCTCTAGGATTGGAGGCGTTAAACATATTTCGAAAGAAATATTAAAATAATATGTAAAAACGTTCGTTTTTTGTTCCTTCTTTTCCCACCCCTCACCACCACTCACCCAAAAAGAAAAAAACCCCTTCACAACAAACAATAAAATTACATTTTATTTTTCCAACCATTTCACCTTAAATTTATGGACTTTATTGTCTCTATAAACTTACAATTTGGTAACAAAACCAAAGACTTGTTTTTTTTTGGGGGGGGAAAAAACCAGTAAATTATCTTTGACAAAATTAAAAAGAAAGTCAAACATTTATGTGTTCACCGAAAAATATGGAATTTTATCGATGAAATCTAGAAGGCCATGGAAAAAACTCAATTTTTTTTCTCGTACATATTTTCGATTTAATCGATAATTACGGACGAAAATTGGGATGAAAGAATTTTCGATTTGGCATAAATTATTGAAATAAAAAAAGTAATCATAGTTGGCTGTGACTTGAAATTTCGCGGGCTTTCTATTGATGAAAAGTAGGCTTTAGTTTTCCTAGTTCCTTATAGTTTCCCACATCCACTTCCTCCATCTGGCTCTATAGTTTCCGAAATAATAATCCAGTTTACTGTGTATATAATATATAGAGAATATATTGCGGTCCAATTTATGTAGTATAATTTAAAATTTTAAAATTTGAACAAAAGTTCAAACAAAAATATTCGGTGACGTATTGCCCAGATACGTATTTCGATTGCCAAGCAATCTTCCTCAGTGTATTTTTGTTTTTTGTTCTCCAAAAGTGTATTAAGATTTGGATCATTTGTGATCATAAAAAGATTTACATTTTCCCTGAGCATTTTTTTTTTGATTTTCTTAGAAAAAAAAAATAATTTTAGTAATTAAATCTAGGAGGCCATGAAAAGATCTACAAATTTTGTCTTTTACATATTTTCGATACAACCAATAGGTACTGATAAAAATTAATAGTTACTACACCTAACGAGAAATTATCAAATTAATAAATTATCTAATAAATTGATCAAAAAAATCATAGTAGCCTGTGTAAACGATTTTGTTTCACCTATTTCTATTGTTTCAACAAATTTCATCTTAATATTTATAGAAAAAAAATACCCCACCTCCACCCTTTCCCGCCTCACATATCCCGCTTTACTCCACTGTTATTCAACCATCAAGTTAGCCTTGTAAAAGTATAACAGGTAGCCAAAATTGTATTAGCCTAAATTTGAAATGTTTGTAATAAAAACAAAAAATTATACTTTTTTGATCAAATTTTTTTTCTCAGTTTTCATAGATTTTTTTTTTAATTTTAGTAATGGATTCTAGTAGGCCATGAAAAGATCTAAAAATTTTGTCCCTTACATTGTTGCGATAAAATCAATGATTAGGGATGAAAATCGTGTGATTATTGTTAACATTGAAATATTTAATTACTACAGTCTAGTGTCCTTTGATTTTGTTTAGTTCTTTTGTTTCGATTCGTTATTTTTTTTTCAAGCCTACTTAACCAATCAAGTTACAAGATGCTTACAGTATGTCAATGTGCTATTAAGTCAAACTATCAGTGGTTTCAAAAAAAAAAAAAAAACTTTTTTTGACAAATTTTTTTCTCAGTTTTCATAGAAAATTTTTTTAATTTTAATAATGAAATCTGGTAGGCAATGAAAAGGTCTAAAAATTTTGTCTCATACATTTTTGCGATAGAATCAATGATTAGGGATGAAAATCGTGATTTTCGTTAACCTTGAAGTATTCAACTACTAAAATCTAGTGTCCTTTAATTTTGTTTAGTTCTTTTGTTTCGATTGTTATTTTTTATTTCTTTTTTTTGTCAAGCCTACTTGACCAACAAAGTTACTAGATGCTTACAGTATGTCGCCATTAAGTCAAACTATCAGTGGTTCCCAAATTTTTTCAAAAAAAAAAAAATGACATTTAAAAATTTTTTTTCCTTTAAATTCTTAAGATACTTTGAAACACACCGAAATCGTTCACAGATAAATCAAAATCGTTGACGCCTCGACCGACTGTCATGTGTTTATGTTTTTTTTTTTTTTTGTTTTGAAAATGTAAAACATCATAAAAACCAACAAGTCATCAGTTTAACAGAGTTTAACAGAGGAAAATCATCTAGTGGTCTGTGAGAACAAGAGAATGATGATGCGCAACCAACCTAACGCCCTCTATTCTTCTCTAATCGATCCATCGATCGATCGTTTTCGATCAATCTATTTCCAAAGAAAAAAAAAGAAGAAAAAAAATGGAACAGAATCACACAAAACGTGCCATCTTCCTCCCTCCCTCTCCTCCCCCCCTTCCTCTCTTTTTCTGACATTTCGATTTTTTATGGTCACTGCCCCAGTGTGAGACCTCATCGCATATTCATTCCAAAAAATAATAACACAAGTCTTTAGATATATACATAGCAAAGATGATCGCAAAAGATGATTATTTTGCCAACATTTTATTTAGTGTAAATTCCTCCCCCCTCCCCCTCCTCGCACTCCTCCCCCCACTTCCTTTCCGCCATCCAAAAACAATAAATTCTTGTGGACGTCACAAGTTTAACACATTGTTACAATCGTAAGAGATATTTGGAAAAAAAAAAGAAAAAAAAAACAAAAGAAAGACGAAAAAAAAAGAAAATCATAGTATAATATATCTTATTATCTAGTGCGTTGTGTTATTTCCGTTTTCCGGCAAATATCTTCGAGCGCTTATCGCTCCATTCTTTGCGTCCCACGTCCCTGTCATCCTCCAAATAATTCACTCTCGATTTACATCAGATTTATACACTGCAATCACGATCTAGTTAACTCTATTATTTATGGCCCATGCGCATAATATAAAAACAGAAGAGAAACGAATAAAACAACAAAAAAAAAAAATGAATTTATGTAAAACATTTTTTTAAAGTCGAATCGAATTTTATGAGGCCAATGTCTTGCGGATATTTGTTTGGGACAAATAATCCCCAAGTTAATTAACAAGTTAATGGACGCCACTGAAAAGACTTCTGTCTAATCTAAGGTGGCCATGCATTATGGCTAGCTAGCGTTTGTTTTTGGGCCTTTTGCCCCAAAGCCAACTTCGACTCCAGTCATCAGCCAGTTGTGAAGATCTGACGTGTTTATTTGTTAATTAGACCAGGGCTTCTCAATTTTAAACTATAGTGACTAATTTTGCTTTATTTAGGTACTTTTTTAGACAAATTCTCAGAGTTCTTAACTAGACGATACCTGCGACTTCGTCGGCTTTTATATCAACAATATGCAACATTACATTTTTCAATCGATTAAAAAAGTTCATAATTTTATATGTTTGACGTTGAATACCTTTGAGAAAAGTAAGTTTATCGAAAAATACTAAAAGACCTTTTTTGTAGAGCATTTAATTTCCTTTAAGAATATATAAAAATTGGCTCTTAATATTAATTCTTTTAATAATTACAAAGTTTTAAAATTAAAGATCAAATCGTTTAAAAGAGATCGATGTTGAAGAGGTTCGATTATAGGCAAATGGTTGGTCTGACGAAAATTTATGTCCAAATCTTTTTTGTAGAGCATTTAATTTTCTTCAAAAATGTACATAAGTTTTTCTCTTAATATTAATTTGTTTACCAATTACAACGTTTTAAAGTCAAACATCAAATAAACATCAAATCGTTAAAAAGAGATCAATGTTAAAGAAGGCTCGATTATAGGCAAATGGTTGGTCTGATGAAAATTTATGTTCAAACCATTTTTGTAGATCATTTAATTTACTTCAAGAATATATAAAAGTTTTAGTCTTAATATTAATTCGTTTAACAATTAGAAAGTTTTAAAGTTAAAGAGCAAATCGTTAAAAAGGAGATTAATGTTGAAGTAGGCTCGACTATAGACAAATGGTTGATCTTAGGAAAATTTACAATCAGACTATTTTTGTAGACCATTTAATTTCCTTCAAGAATGTATAAAAATTGGCTCTTAATATTAATTCGTTTAGTAATCACAAAGTGTTAAAGTTAAAGAGCAAATCGTTAAAAAGAAGATCAATGTTGAAGGAGACTAAATTATAGGCAAATGGTTGGTCTGACGAAAATTTATATTCAGGCCTTTTTTGTAGAGCATTTAATTTACTTTAAGAATGTATCAAAGTTTTCCTCTTATTATTAATGCGTTTATTAATTGTAAAGTGTTAAAGTTAAAGATCAACTCGTTAAAAAGAGATCAATGTTGAAGTAGGCTCGACTATAGACAAATGGTTGATCTTAGGAAAATTTACAATCAGACCATTTTTGTAAAGCATTTAATTTCCTTTAAGAATGTATAAAAATTGGCTCTTAATATTAATTCGTTTAATAATTACAAAGTGTTAAAGTTAAAGAGCAAATCGTTAAAAAGGAGATCAATGTTGAAGAAGGCTCGATTATAGGCAAATGGTTGATCTGACGAAAATTTATGTTCAGACTATTTTTGTAGAGCATTTAATTTACTTCAGGAATATACCAAAGTTTTTCTATTAATATTAATTCGTTTAACAATTACAAAGTTTTAAAGTTTAAGATCAAATTGCTAAAAAAGAGATCAATGTTCACGAAGGCTCGATTATAGACAAATGGTTGGTTTGATGAAAATTTACAATTAGACCTTTTTTGTAGAGCATTTAATTTCCTACAAAAATATATGTATCCCTAGTTTTAATTTGTTTTCAATGGGATGGATCAAAAGTTTTATGCAAATAAATGGACTTTGGATTAAAAAGAATTTATAAATTTTTGTAGGAAATTATATGTTAAACATTTTTCCCGTAGGAAGATTCTCATTTGTTTTTGTTAGATTTTTCACGATTGTCTTTTGTTTTATCAATATACTGAAATGAAAAACGAGAAAAAAATTAACCGCAGAAATTGTAAAAATGATTGGTAAATATTTATATCTAGGTATCTGAGGAAAAAAAAATTGAATGCACTGCAATGGAAAATATATATATATTATGCAAGAAATGCATAATATTTTTTATTCAATTTATTTACATTGATCAGCAGGGAAATGCAACGAATTTCAATGTTGTTGTGCATAACATGATTGAGACAAATCATGAAAATCAGATTTATTCAAATTTTTCAAGAGCTATCTATAGATAGCATTTGTTTTATGGTGGTGCATAAAGCACAAGATGCAACCAAACTTTATGTGCCCATAAAATTGAAATATTTAGAAAAATATTTTTCGATAAATTTTTAAGCCCGAAATTGATCCTTCTCTTTCCTCCCCCACTTCCCACTCCCTTTACGTTTACCCCAAATTATTAGTGTTAGTTTCTTTCGTAATTTCCTGCGTAATAATCCTCCCTTGTGGTTAGTTTAAAAAAATCAAGAAAATCATCCCTTAATTAAGGAAATTATCGTTGTTTTTTGAAATAAAATTTTTGAATCGAATACAATGGTTTTTAATTTTTAAGTCGGTCCTGGATAATAATTTCCATTTTTTTTTTACTTCAAAAAAAAATTATGGGTTTAGTTCAACGAAAAAAATTTTTTTTTAAGTATCAAATTATCCATAAAATAAATAAAAGACTATCGATGCCATTTATATCATCTTTTTAGGACCAAAAAAAAATTATCATTGTTGTAATTGATGTTTAACAACAATTGGGCTGATAGATTTCAAAAATATTTTCAGAGCACTTTAGCATATATCTACCCTTTTGATTAGTGCAAAGAAATCATGAAATTCATCCCTTATTTGAAAAATTAATTCGTTTTTAAGACATACAAATTTTTGACCAAAAGTTTAAAATTTTGTGAAATTTTAATCCGGTCCTGGACCAAAATTTTCAATTTTTTTAACTTGATTTAAAGACCTGGGAGTTTGACTTAACGAAAAAAAAATTTGTCACTATCTTTGACTACAATTTATCCAGAAAATTAGAGATTGGCATTGGTATCTTCTTATGTATACGAAAAATGATCATTGTTGTTTAAGAGTAATTGTTTGGGTGGATTTCGAAAATATTTTCGGGGCACCCTAGGGGATATCCTCCCTTGTGGTTAGTTTAAAGAAATCAAGAAAATCATCCCTTAATTAACGAAATTATCGTTGTTTTTTGAAATAAAATTTTTGAATCAAATACAAGGGATTTTAATTTTTTAAGCCGGTCCTGGACAATAATTTTCATTTTTTTTTACTTCATAAAAAACTTATGGGTTTAATTCAAGGAAAAAAATTTTTTTTTTAAGTATCAAATTATCCATAAAATAAATAAAAGATTATCGACGCCATTTGTATCATCTTTTTATGACCAAGAAAAATTATCATTGTTGTTATTAATGTTTAACAATAATTGTATTATTGTTATTTATTATTATAAGTTATACATTTAGTTCCAGTTGGAACGTGTGCGTGGCTCAATTGGGCCCAGCATGCAACCACTACACATTGCTTTCTATACGAATTTGATCCGAAAAAATTGATTTCAGAAGTGCATTCGAACGCATGCACTCGTGAAAGTTGAAAATTCATCCGAAGAAAATGCATTTCATTTCATTTTATTATAATATTTTTTTTTTTCCACTGCACTTTTCTATGGGTCGACTGTATCATTATATAACTACCATTCAAAATGGACGTCAGCGTCCATTGTTGCATTGAATAATACTTTTATAATGTACATTGAAAAGAGAAGACATTGAAAATAGAAAAAGAGGAAAGTAAAAGCCGCGGCTTCGACTTCAAAGGATTAAATTAGTTTTGTGGTCCATATGTACCTACAACAATACAATGACGTTGTCTGTTTAATTGTAATTCGGCCGAGATTTCTATCATTTCCAACAAAGATATCTCTCCCTCTCTTTCCTCCATCCAATGATCATTATTATAATTATTTTATTATTAATATCATTTATAAATTGTGGCGCAGCCAATCAAATCAAATCAAATCATTTCCATTCTTTCGATTCAATCGAAAAACCCGCAACAAAAGCCCAAACGAAAAAAAAAACACTTTTTTTTTTGATCTTAATAAAATGTAGAGTTTTGATCGGCGCAGGCTGTGAAAAACAATTGAATCTTCAAGAAAAGTGTTGTGTATGAAACATGCAAGGGGTGGGGGGTATTAATTTTTTAGTATAAACCAGTGAAATTATACAAAATGCAACAATCAACTTAAGGTTGATAAATTTTTCTTTCGGATTAAACTAGTTGGCTGTGGAGAATTGATCGAGAAATATTTGTGGGAATATTAATGGGAGGGGAAAGGAAAAATGATTTAGTGATAAATATATATTAGTTATAGATAGTAATATAAAACAATGACATTAAAATGTTTTAAAAAAATGAAAAATTTTTCCTGCACCGTGCAGTCGTTTGGTCGTTGATCGTCGTCGATCGTGATCGTTATTGATGAGTTATGATTTATCAATGGGGGGCCACGGGCCCCCCACCGTTGTGGGAGTTGTTCTTGTCCGCCTTAAAGCTGCGGGGGGGTGCCCGGGGATTCGACGGACAGGGCTGCACCGACAGACGGACAAACCGACCGACCGACCGACATTCAGACAGAGGCTTTTTCAAAAAATTATCAAAATGTGACAGCTAACTTTTTCTGTTTTCAAAATATTCAAAATACGCGCCATAAAAAAAAACATCTACCCCCCTCCCCCGTTTTCTGTCTCGCTTTAATTTCCACGATTTCCTGCACCATATCAATTTTCTATCGCACCTTATACTTATCATTTTGAGGTAACAATTTATTTATATTAGTCAGTCGTTAAAAACGAATCAACCCTTCATCTCACCCCCCCCCCCTCACCGTTCTTAAACCCTTATAGTAGGAGGTAGAACCCACATAATATTCCACTTGGTTTCGGCTATCAGAAACTATTTAAATAAATTAAATTTACAAGAAATTATCTAAAACCACAATTTAACTAATCTGTAAATTAAAACACTAAATCTTCGGGATCCATAAATTGTCGACAAAACAAAACAACATCTGTCCAAAGTATAGTAGAACCGTAGACATATTATTATAGCCTATTAATTCTCTCATATTTCTCGGGGTTTTTTTTTTGTTGAAAAAAAAACACACTTTATAATACCTTATAATAATTGCTTAATCATTTATCGAAAATCATTGATCTTTGTTTTAATCTATGGATATACAAAATAATTAGACTGGGAAATCATTGTCATGATTTTTAATTGAACAGTGGTTCTTAATTAAAAACATTTTGTCGCAAAAAAATTTTCCAATGAAAAAACAAATCAGGAAATACTTATAAGTTCGGATGCTTGACAGGCTTTATGTCAATATGGGAAGGGAAAAGATATTACTATTTTTATTTTCAATTTTTTTTAAATCGATAATCGATTTAAAAAATTTTTTTTCCTCTGAATTGAATCCAAAAGTTTTAGTATCAAGAAAAAAAATTGCATACTATTGTCTAGGACCGGCTTAATACAATTTAAAACCTTAGTTTTTTGGTCCAAAATATCTACTTCATAAAAACCAAATAATTCCCCAATTAAGGGTCGATTTTTATAGTAATTTTGAACTAACCTAAAGGGTAGATATCCACAAATGTGCACCCCAAATTTTTTTGAAATTCACCCGAATATTTATGTTTAAACAACAATAACAACAATGATCATTTTTCATATACATATAAGAAGATTATAGAAATGGAATCAATAAACTTTTATTTGTTTTATGGAAAATTTTATGCCAAAAGTAATCAGATTTTTTTTTTTCACTAAGTCAAACCTACTAGTCTTTGTATCAAGTAAAAAAACTAGAAATTATTATCCAGGACCAGCTTAAAAATTTAAACTCTAGTATTTATTCTAAAATTATTATTTCAGAAAACAGCAATAATTTCCTAAGTTAAGGGATGATTTTCTTGATTTCTTTAAACTAACCACAAGGTAGGATATCCACTAAGGTCCCCCGACAATATTTTCGAAATCCATCTAAACAATTATCTACCTTTAAACAACAATAACAACAATGATAATTTTTCGTATACATAAGAAGATACAAATGACAAATTCTAATTTTATGGATAAGTTGATGTCAAAGATAGTGGAAAAATTTTTTTTTCGTTAAATCAAAATTACAGGTCTTTATATCAAGAAAAAAAAATGAAAATTTTGGTCCAGGACCGGCTTAAAAAATTCACAAAGTCTTAGTCTTTAAGCTTAAAATTTATATGTCATAAAAACCGATTTATTTTTCAATTAAGGGATGATTTTTATTTTTTTTTAAACTAACCAAAAGAATAGATATCCCCAAAACTCCTATGATTTTTTTTTAAAATCCACCTACAATAAAGGGGTGAAATTGATCGTTAAAGTATAAAAAATCGCCAAACTTTAAATACCCAAATAAAAATTTAACTGTTAATTTCTACACCCTAATATTATAGAATATTAAGATTTTTTTTTTCAAGTTTTTTTGTTTTTATATATAGGGTGTTCTATTACTGTCATTTGCTTTATAACTAAAAGTACTAAAATACCATAAAGTCTATTACATCAATGGTTTCAAATATAAATTATTTTCAACCCAAATTTTCCCATATCCACCGAGAAACTTGAAATTTAAACTCTCACATCTAGTAGGCCATGAAAAAATCTAAAACTTTTGCCTCTTGCATTTTTTCGATTCCACCAATCGTTTACCAGTAAATTGGGATCAAAAAATTAGGGAAATTACATTGAAATCAAATCCACAAAAATAAATCCTATAGTAGGCAATGATTGTGTATTTTGTTTCTGTTAGTCTTTTATTTTAGTCGTCCTCGACTTCAACTGTTTTTTTTTCTTCAATTCAATTGTCTCACTTTGGCAAGACAGGGAAACGGGGAAGACTGTAGTCTACAAATTTTTCGACAAAAATTTTTTTTTCCTGAATTTTTTTTAGATGTAGTAGGCTGTGATTTGGATTTTGTTTCTGGTTATTCACTTGTTTTTTTTTTATTTTTGTTTTGAGTAAGGATAACAACAAAGACGAGATAAAAATGGGAAGATAATTTTTTTGTCATTGATGAAACTTTCAATTGTTTATGTAGAAAATTTTAATTTAAACTAAAATTATCTAGTTGGCCATGCTTAAAGTGAAATTGTTTTGTTTTACAAGTATTTAACTTTTCTTTAAGGCAATAACTAAGTTTTTTTTTGTTTTGACAAAGAAAAAAAAATCATAAGTCTCTGGATAATTAATTTAACTTAAATGTCAATCGATATTTTTGTAGAAAAATTGATGATCTACAAAAAAAGTAACGTGTAATTTTTTTATAAATCTAACCGTTTAAATAATATCGATCATTTTATTTGAAGTAGCAATTTCCAACGGAAAATTGAATGATCTAGAGAAAGTGATTCAATTGTTTGATCGATAAATGCAAATGTTTATAAGTTGGTTAGAGTCAAGGTTTATAAAATACACAGGTGGCCTCATGGTGGCTACCTGACGTATCCAGAAGAAATTCGTACATATCTTCAGACTGATTCAATTTTCAAAATTCTTCGTATGACGTCATTTTTTTTTTCTAATGGGACAACCTGTGTAATTTATAAACCTTGTGATTATGATTTAGATCAGCGTTTCCCAACCTATTTCAGCCGCAGACCCTCAAGGAAATCAAGCATAATGCCAAGGACCCCTGAGTGAAAAAAAAAAATGTAATTTTCGGACAATATTATATTTTAGTATTACTTCATTGAATTAAAAATCAAAAAACAAACTTTTTCAAATGGGACCGCAGACCCTCAAACATAGGTTCGCGGACCACAGGTTAGGAATCAATGATTTAGATAAATGATCTATGTAACCGGAATTTTGGTCAGGATTATCGATTATAAATCTTCCAACTTAGATTAAACATTTTTTTTTCTTTTGAAGATCTAGAACTTTAAGGGTTGTTTTCATTGAAATGGTGCATTTAACGAAAAAATTACAAGAGACTTTTTTTGTAGCGCATTAATTTTTCTATAAAAATATGGATTGAAATCAACTCTATGATGAATGGTCATGAAGATATCAATTGTTTTCTATATGACTAAAGAATAATAAACATAAACATTTTTTTTTCCTTTGAAGATCTAGAACTTTAAGGGTTGTTTTCATTGAAATGGTGCATTTTACGAAAAAATTACAAGAGACTTTTTTTGTAGAGCATTAATTTTTCTATAAAAATATGGATTGAAATCAACTCTATGATGAATGGTCATGAAGATATCAATTGTTTTCTATATGACTAAAGAATAAACAGTAAAAGCTTTGTTTAAGTGTCTGCCAAAAAAATTACAATAGTTCATTCGGTGATTGCGATTGAATTTAATAAAACGTTGCCATTGGCGTCTTTTCGGTATACACAAAGAATAACCGTTAAAGTTGCACCGATAAAAAGATCAGATATGGAATTCCGAATGAAAAGCTTTCATGCTATTATTAAGTCAAAGTAAAACCTTGCACTTCATTGAGTGTAAAATTTTCTTTGGCGACGAAGAAGGAATATTATAATAGACTTCCGGTGACTTTCATCTTCCGGTGTTTGGCAAGGGGGCCATCGAGGCGCGGCAGGTTAGGGAATAAAAGTCTCCCGGTTGTAATTTCCAACGTCGAGAACAATACAGAAATGAGTCCAATAAATTGCTGTACAAGAAATCACAACAATGCCCTGCCACCATAGGTAACTACAACGCACATTACTCTATTGTTATGTAGAACCTTACATGGCAATGAAAGAAGACAGTGGTAGTTAGAGGTCGCTGTTGGCAAAACTATTGTACTTGATTTTTGATAGTGAAAATAATTATTATTATTTTTGACGAATGGAATATGAATGGAATCAATGAATTTAAGCAGGGGAATGGTGGATTTTTCGGCAGACAATTACTATTATTATTATTATTACTATTGTTCCACATGTGTTGACACTCGTGGGAAACATAAGTGCATTGAAATCTCCACTTGCCGTTATTTTCGTGTTGATGAAGTGGCAGTTACAAAAAAATGATAAATATTAGACTGATTCAAAAAAAATTAATGATTTTTTTTTCTTAATTATATCGAAAATATTGTTGGGAATGACCAAAAAAAATCATGTGAAAATTTAAGCTCTTAATATTAATATTAAGAGGTGCCGAATCGTAAATTTCGATTTTCCATTTAAATAACATGGCAACAATATTCTCTTGCACTTTGGAATTTTATAGCGCACGTTGGTGACTATATTTCGAAATGACCAAGGTATATTCTTGTAGAAAATTTAACGATCTACAAAAAAGGTTGGGTACAAGTTTTTGATATATTTATTCTTTCAAAAGTTATTCCAGGTCAAAGTTGAACTAAAGAGAAATTTTAATATTTTTTCAATTTTTTGACGCAACCATCAATTTTATAAGAAAATTTTATAGAACATTTTTTGTAGAGCACTTTTTGTACTATAACTTATCTCTATAAAAGTTTTTGATATTTTTCACAGGTCCTAAGTTATTTAATTAAAATAAAAAATAATAATTTTTATGTTAAAAATATAATAATTCAGAGAATTTTCAGTTTAATGGAAATAACTTAGGACCTGTGAAAAATATCAAAAACTTTTATAAAGATAAATTATAGGAAAAAAAGTGCTCTACAAAAAATGTCCAATAAAATTTTCTCATAAAGTTGATGGTTGCGTCAAAAAATTGAAAAAATATTAAAATTTCTCTTTAGTTCATCTTTGACCTCGAATAACTTTTGAAGGAATAAATATATCAAAAACTTGTCAGAGACCTTTTTTGTAGATCGTTCAATTTTCAAAAAAAAAATTATCATTTTTTTTGAATCAGTCTAATGTTTATGTATAAACTCACAATATTAGGAATTTGGCAAGCTAGTGTTTCCAAACGGGGTAGGATATTTCTAATTTAAAAAAAGCTCTACGAAGATAAATGGTAAGCCAAATTTTGCTCCACTTACAGAGAAAGAAGGGGGTTACCTTTTATTTTTTGACAAGGATCAAGTGTCTTGATCTCCTGACCAAATATCCCCTAAACCTACTAATAGCCACGTGGTTAAGATGAATCAGTCCAAAATTGGTAGATGTTGGGTTCGAATTTTGAAGTGAAAAATTTATTTAAATATTCCTCGATTTACGGATTTTTAGTGTAACTAGAGTCGCTAAAGATCTTAATAAAGCGGCGGTAAATAACAATTAAAAAGAAATATCCTCAACAAAATATTCCCGCGAAAATATCCTCAGATAAAATAATCACGTACAAAAAATCGCCCGAACAAAATATTAATAAGACAAAATATCCAGGACAATTAATCCTTCAACTATTTTACCCTGAAAAAGTGGTCTACAAAAAATGTCCTATAAAATTTTCTCATAAATTTGATGGTTGCGTCAAAAAATTGAAAAATATATTAAAATTTCTCTTTAGATCAACTTTGACCTTGAATAACTTTTGAAGGAATAAATATATTAAAAACTTGTTGGAGACCTTTTTTGTAGATCATTCAATTTTCTACAAGAATATACTTTGGTCATTCCGAAATATTGTCTTTGTCGTGAGCTATAAAATTCCAAAGTGCCAGAGAATATTGTTGCCATGTTATTTCAATGGAAAATCGAAATTTGCGATGCGGCACCTCTTAATAATAAATATTAAGAGCTTAAAATTTCACAGAATTTTTTTTTTTTGTCAGTCCCAACAATATTTTCGATATAATTAAGAAAAAAAAAATTTTTTTTTTTGAATCAGTCTATTAAATATACTTCAAGAAATCGATCGAAAACTTCAAAATATTTACGTGAAAAAAATGGGATTTTTTAATTGATTTTTCTAGAAGATTTTCCCAGTAAAACTGCAATTGCATATTTGGATATTTCAAAAGATCAAATGCACTTACGATTAGTTGAATTTTGGACATCAAAACTAGGACTAGGCAATCCTTTTTCAGCGAAGAAAATAACCACTTTTATCACTAAAAAAAAACACTAAAAACTAAAAAATCACCATAAAATATTTGACTTGCATAATGATTGCACTTTTTATTCACCGATTTTCCAATAGTACATGGGAAATATATTTTAAACTACCAATAAGCTAATCGATCAAATCCTAATCGATATATTCGAAGAAAAAACTTCAAATTGATTGATTTTTTCTGTTACTTTTAGGAAAATGATATAGTCAAGTGCATCAAATGCATTAAGTGCATCACTAAGATCCCCAATGATTTAAAGCTTTTCCCCGTAAAAAATTGAACAATTTCTTCCATTGATTAAAAACTGCACTTGCATAAAACTACATCTTTTCCATCGACTTTGAGGAATTTTTTTTAGGGAAATCAGAGTGAAAAATGCATCAAATGCAAGTCAATAGTATCGTAAACGATTTCCCGATAAGCACCCGTTGCAATCGTTGGATTTTCCAACGAATTTTTCCAAATTTCGTACACGAAAATAACCGCAATGTAATGACAACTGCATTGAATTGCATTACTGCGTGTCTTTTGTTTTTTTGTTAGGCCACTAGGGACAAACTGTCAGAAAAAAAAGTCACCAAAAAAATTACCAAAAAGGTGAGGTCAAATAATTTTTTTTTTTTTTAATTTGTTTAAAAACTTTTTTCTATTAATTTCTGGATAATATATTGTCTAATTTAAAGGGGGTGGAAACCTGAAATTTTGCATAGGAGTTCCTGAAGGATTATAGAAAAGCACTTGGATAGTATTTTTCCAAAATTCTTTCCCCGAAGGGGATGAAATTAGTAAAAAAAACCTTCTTTTTTTTTGGAAAATTCAAATTAATTCCACTTAGTCTAATGCCTCCAAAATATAAAACCCCGTAGGGGTTTGAATTATTAAAATTGTGTGATTCCTCAATAAATATTGAAAATGGAAATTGGAGGAAAAATTAGACATAATACATCCCTTATAAAGCACAAATTTTAAAAAAGGCTTGAAAAATTAAATTTATAGTTTGCATTAGATTTATTTAGGTCGAAATTAATTCAAGAGAAATATTCATCCCTTAAGACATAAATGAGATTAATATAAAATTTTCAAAATAACATCCCTAAAATATCCTAACTTAAGGGTTGATTAACCCAAAAAAAAATTGGTCTACTTGAAAATAGAAGTACGAAATAGTGAATCAAAATCGAAAAGGGAAATTTAAAAAAAAATCCTACTTTTATGTAAATTTCCTAAGTATTTTTCCAACTAACATTATCCCATCTACTTCCTCCCCCCAGAGGGGGAGAGGAGTCAAGGGGTGCCAAAATATCCCTAAATATTAAATTTAATCAATCAAAAACATTTTTTTTGTTGAAACCAACCAAATAATATTATTCAATTACAACTCCTTCTGAAGAGTGAATGCCACTTCTTAAATCTCAAATATTTTTTGTTTTCTTTAACCAATTAGAATTTAAGCCTTTTTTTCTGATCTTAAACCTTATTTTGTATCAATTTCTGAGATTATAAATATTTCCTTTAAAATAACTTCAAGATGTCCTTTTAGGTGCCTTTTTTGAAAAAACGGTGGGGAAAATCGATTCTTTTGTAAGGACCTTTTCTCACCGGCTTGACCCAAGCTTTAATTTTTGTTCGAAGAATTTTTCTATCAGACCTACAGGTCGTGAGTTTTCATATGGTTTTTCCCAAAGAAAATTTAATCGTTTCTATCAATAAAAATGGTGTGTTTTTATTGGTAATAAGTCATTCAAACGAAGTTGCAGGTAGTTAAATAGAAAAAAATACACATGTAAAGAATTCCTTGGAAGTTTTGATTAATTTCTTGGGGGTAGTTTTCAAAGGGGGGATGATAAAATTGGATTTGTTTGATACATTTGGGATTTACACTTTATTAGTTTGTTTATTGGGGCTTAGTTTATCGAAAAGCTTTTAGAATTTGATTTAATAAAGAATAAGGGATGAAATGAATACGTGGGGGGAAGTGAATACGTTAAATAAATGTCACTTACTATGCCACTTAATCCGTTTATAATGAAAATTCTATTGAACACATAAAAGACTAATATGCCAACTCGAGGTGGCTATGGCGAGGGTGCAATAAACAAATTATTATGGGGGTGTGTTTCACAAGGGAGGGGGCGTTTCACCTCACCTGTTTACCTCAACAGTTATTACATAATAATAATAATAATAATGAGACGGCAATAATTTCTTTCAACTTTGATTGGATTTTTTTTCGGGTTTTTTTTTTTTCACCCCCTGTAAGAAGTGCATCGCATCTCTATCTATAACCTAATTTCATGGCAGTCGTGTTGTAAATGCGATGGGCCGCACGAGGAAAGGGTTTCGGTGCTCTAACGCAGAGAAAATTAGATTGAAAACGAATAGTTGTTGTTGTTTTTATTGTTGGAGATTTGGTTTTGTGGAAATGAAATAAAGATAAATAATAAATTGGTTACGGACGTTGCTTTCGACAAATCGAAACCGAATCAAATTAAAGTGCTCTCCGTCTTTGTCTGGCACGCATTACAAAAGGCCTTTCATTGAAAAATCTCCTCGTTTTTTCCCGAATTGTTCAAACCACTGTTTTCTATTCATATTCCATTGTATTTCTTTTTAAAATTCGCGCCAAATATTTGCCATCTAATATGGGCTTTGATTAAATTTCTCAATTATAATATGGTGTGTCTACTTGCTTATTTATTTTTTTTATTTTCGTTTGTCGTCAAAAAGGGCAATTAATTCGGAATTAATTCGGCAAAGATTAAAGAAGAAGTCAGAAAATAATTCATTTTTCTAATTAAGAAAATAATAAAATTCCTCTGTATATGAATAAGGGAGAGTATATATCGTGGACAGGACTACACATGACTTCCTTATATTACGATACACTATTTTTTTTGGTGGAATGAATTCCGAATTGTAAGGTGTTAAAATTACACATCATCTAACGACTTATGCATTGATTTGATTTATAAAATCATGGGAGGCTATGAATATGCAATACGATGCCCTCTGTAATGGTAGCCAAGAAACGCCACTAATCAGTGATGGCTTTGGAAAAAAAATTCCTTCAGAAAATTTTCTCTAAACACAATTTAAAACTTTGGTTTCCCGGATTACTAAAAAATGTAAAAGTATTCAACCCTTATTTTCAACCCTTGGACGAAACAAAAAATATTTTTTTTTTAACAGATGATAAAATTCAGATCTCAGCTTTTATTAAATAAGAAAACAACTCAGGTTGTTTATGATCGTTTTTTTTTTTAATAATCAAATTAGCTACGTTTCGTTACGTATAGTAACTTCATCAGACTTTTTGAACCACAAAAAATTTAATAATTTCAATTTATATTCAATAAAAAAAAATAACTTTAATAGTCAGAAAATAATTCATTTTTTTTTTATTAAATTCTTCAGTATATCAATAAGGAAGAGTAAAAATCGTGGATAGGACAACACATGACTTCCTTATACTCGTTTAAGAAATTTTTTTTTTTAATTGTAAGGTGTTACATTAAATTAACACATCATCTAACGCCTTATGCATTGATTACTTTTATAAGATCATAGGAGGCTATGAATATGCAATACGATGCCCTCTGCAATGGTAGCCAAGGAACACCACAAATCAGTGGTGGCTTTGGAAAGAATTTTCCGTAAAAAAATTGTCTCTAAACACAATTTAAAACTTTTGTTTCCCTGCTTGCTCAAATAAGTAATAAAATTTATTCTTAAAATGTAAAAGTATTCAACCCTTATTTTCAACCCTTGGACGAAAAATTTTTTTTTTTAACAGATGATAAAATTCGGGACTCAGCTTTTATTAAATAAAAAAACAATTCAGGATGTTTATGATCGGTTTTTTTATTTAATATTCAAATTAGCTACGTTTCGTTACGTATAGTAACTTCATCAGGCTTCTTGAATTACAAAAAAATGGAATATTTTCAATTTAAATTCAATAAAAAAAAAGTTTTTAACTTTAATAGTGAGAAAATAATTGATTTTTTTTAATTAAATTCTTCAATATATGAATAAGGAAGAGTATAAATCGTGGACAGGACAACACATGACTTCCTTAAATTACGATTTTTTTTTGTAATTGTTTTTTTTTTTTAATTATAAGGTGTTATATTAAAATTACACATCATCTAAGGCCTTATGCATTGATTTGACTTATAAGATCATAGGAGGCTATGAATATGTAATATGATGCCCTCTGCAATGGTAGCCAAGAAACACCGCAAATCAGTGGTGGCTTTGGAAAGAATATTCCTTAAGAAAATTGTCTCTTAACACAATTTAAAACTTTGGTTTCCCTGATTACTAAAATAAGTAATAAAATTTATTCTGAAAATGTAAAATTATTCAACCCTTATTTTCAACCCTTGGACGAAAAATTTTTTTTTTTTTAACAGATGATAAAATTCAGATCTCAGCTTTTATTAAATAAGAAAACAATTCAGGTTGTTCAAAATCGGTTTTTTTATTTTAATATTTTTTTAATATTCAAATTAGCTACGTTTCGTTACGTATAGTAACTTCATCAGGCTATTTGAACCTATAAAAATTTTATATTTTCTTTATAATTTTTAATTTTAAAATTTTATCAAATGAATGAATAACAAAAAAATCTAAATTGCCATTGAAAATTATGAAAATATGATGCAACCACTTGTTCTTATCAATATTTGCACCACAAATCTTATCAATTATCCGTTGCACTTTCTTTTATATCAAGTGTAAACAATGATTTACAATTTACAAATTTTTTTTCTTAAATTATCAAGAGCCACATGATCCGTTTCCAATTGCATATAAAAAGGAAAATGAGTGGATCATTTATGCACTCTAAAATCAGCAACAATGGAACGTTGGTCGGGAAAAGTTGCCGTGGTAACGGGAGCCAGTGCTGGCATTGGAAAAGCCATTGTATATTCTTTGATTAAACAACAATTGCAAGTAAGTAGTTCCGAAAATTTACGGAAAATGATCACTTTCCATCTTCTATTTCCCCCCCCCATGTTGTTGTCTTACATGCCATTAAATCAACAGGTGGTCGGCGTGGCTCGCCGCCCCGAACTATTGGCGGAAATCGAAAAAGACGTCACCAAATCGGGCGGCAAATTTTACCCCTTCAAAGCGGACATTTCCAAGCGGGAGGACATTGAAAAATTGTTCGAATGGGTCAACGGAAAATTGGGCGGCGTTGACGTTCTAGTCAACAATGCCGGCATTGTTCGACACGGAAATTTGTCAGGTGACAATAATGATCTAGGTGAACCCAAAAAAAAATCCCCCAATTAATTCTGTTGAATGTTCATAGATGGCGATCCGAATATGTGGCGCGAAATTTTCGATACCAATGTGATGGGTTTGTGTATAGCGTCACGGGAAGCTATCAAGTCGATGAAAGCTCATAACGTGCGTGAAGGCCAAATTATTCAGGTGAATAGTGTTGTGGGACATTCGGTAGTACCAAATTTGGCCACCAGTGCTTTTAACGTTTATGCCGCATCCAAGCATGCCGTTACGGCGTTGGCGAAAACTTTACGCTTGGAATTGAATCAACAACAATTGCCGATTAAAGTCAGTGTAAGTACCCCAAAAAAAAAAAAAAATCTATAGAATAACAATGAACCATTGTTGCAAATTTTAATCGCATTTTTTTTTGGTCCTCCATTTTTAGAGTCTAAGTCCCGGAGCCGTTTCCACTGACATAACAGTATCGGGTAATTTCGATTTGTCAACATTCGATTTCGGAAAAATGGCCACCTTAGATCCCCAAGATATAGCCAATGGGGTTGTGATGATTTTAAGTGCATCACCCAAATGCAATGTACGTAAAAAATTTTTTTTTTTTAACTTTAAAAAAAATGCAACCATTTTTTTTTCTTCAGATTTCCGAACTTACACTACAATCCATTGGAGAAATGTTTTAAATTTGATTAATCAAAAAAAAAAAAAAATGAACACCTGTTGCCTATTTCAATAAATATTTTTGCATAAAAAATGTCATAATTGTTCTACGATTTAATAAATAAATATCTATAAGAGAAAGAGGGTCTGAAGGGATTATTTTAAGATTTTCAAATGTTTAGTTCTTAAGTACTTAGAATGCCACCTGTTGCCGCCCATTTTACTCAGATCTATACAAACTTACAGTTCGGATTTCACGATTAATGTGACAAATATTTAATTATTTTTTTGCTGCCGTATTTCTACAGATACGTATTTCGATTGCCATGCAATCTTTTGAAGTGGTCATCAAGTAACCTCTGAAGTCACTGATGAATCAACTCTTAAGGCTACTTAAGAAGATTTTTTGGCAATCGAAATACGTATGCGAGGCAATACATCAATAAAAAAATGTAGGTACATGACTGTCGATAAAGTAGAAATTAATCGAATTATTGTAATTGATGACTTTGTAGTTTAATCATTTAATTAACAAAGGAACCAAGAGGAAAAAAAAATTGAGATGGGGGGGAGGAGATTTTTTCCTGCGATTTTTTCATATTTAAAAGTTTGGTTCTTAATTACTGAACATATTCCACCTGTTGCTTTCTACCTTAATAAGTTTCTATATATATTTATTAAAATAAAATCAAGTTGAGACTTTTACGATTATTCGTTAATTTGACGATAGGTAAAGATGAAAATCAAGTGAATTTTTCAAAAAAAAAAAAATTGTCTTATATCTATATAAGTATGTTATCATATGGCAAGCTAAATGGACAAACGGGGAGGGAAAATTACAAATTTAAAATTTAAATGTGATTTTTTTGGGTTTTAAGTGGAACTGGAGCTGGAAAACTTTAAATGGATGTTTATATGGAAGTTTTTTCTTTTAAAAAATTCCCAGGGATCGAATCGACTAACGTATTTACTAAATGACCCAAAAGAATTCCTATCCTAGATGAATTCTAGCAATAATCTTATGTTATCAAAGTCTATAGAAATAGATCTTCAGTTCTACAACACGGACTCTGGAAAATTTCCATGGAAACCATAGGATCTTTTGAATTCCTTCAACTGTTTTGTAATTAATTTACAAAAACAAAAAAGAATCGATACGTAGAACTTGCAGTACCAATTAAAGGTAAGTATTACATTTTTCAATCGAAGTTAAAATATTGGAATTTTATTTTAACTTCAACTTTGACCTTACATAACTTTAAGCAAAGTAAATTTATCAAGAAATGCCAAGAGACCTTTTTTGTAGAGCATTTAATTTTCTTTAAGAATATATTCAAATTACCTCTAAATATAAATTCGTTCAATAGTTATAGTACTCCAAAGAAAAAACATCAAATCGTAAAAGTAGATCACTGTTTAAACCTCGATTATAAGAAAACGGTTGGTCTGACAAAAAATTATATTCAGACCTTTTTTGTAGAGCATTAAATTTCCGTCTAGAATATATATGTTGTTTAATCTTTTCAAAGGGATGGTTTAAAAGTTTTGGGGGAAAACGCTTTGGATTGAAAAATCAAAAGCCATGATAAAACATCGTTTTAAATCAATATTAAAAAAAAAAAACAGAAATTTTTTGTAAAAATTTGTATAGATAATAAAGTGTTCTACAAAAAAGGTGTCGTAGCATGTTTTGATAAACTTACTACTAAAAAAAATATTCTAGTCAAAATTTAATTTGTTACTTTAACGTTGACATTCCATAACATTGACAGAAGTAAATTTATCATAAAATTCCAAGAAGCCTTTTTTGTAGAACATTTAAATCCCTTTAAGCATATATAAAAAAACTTCTTTAATATCAATTCGTTCATTAGTTAAAAATTTCAAAAGTTAAGACTAAAAGTTAAATCGTTGAAAATAGATCATTTTTCAAGGTTTGAGAAAATTCATAATTTGACCTTTTTTGTAGATAATTTTATCTACTTTAAGAATATATAGAAATTTTTAAGTTGTAATATTCCAAAGTTAAATATTTAAATTGTAAAAACAGGTGAATGTTTAAGGCTCGATTATAAGGAAACGGTTGGTCTTAGGAAAATTTATAATTTTACCTTTTTTGTAGAGCATTTAATTTGCTTGAAGGATGTAGAATGCTTAATTTTATTAGGTTGATCTTTAAACATCAATGTTAAAGACTTAAAATTTTCCAATATTTTTTCCCCTACCCTGAATATTTTTGATATACTTTTTATAGAAATAGTGATTGTATTTGATCAGAGGGTGCTTCAAAACTTGGGGAGGGGCATAAATATTGAAATTTTTTGAAACTCACATCCTCAAATCCATTTCTAATCATTTAAAAAATCACCAACCTTTAGCTGATCAGCTAACATTAATAGATTCCTTTAAGTCTGCAATTTGGTCCTTCGAGCCGGATCCACAGGCATCTTGATCCCTGAGAACAACAGAGAAAAAAATCGATTAAAACACTAAAATGTAAAATGTCACAAAAGGTTATCTTCGAACTTATTTCAAACGAATTTTATCCAATTTTAAGGGCTGTTAAGTCGATTGTATTAAGCACATCGAATTCACCCCTTTTCGGCGCGCCCTTATTTCGGCGACAAAGTTCAATGGAAGACAATACTTGACAAGATGCCAGAATAAAAAAGCTTCGATTGTGTAACGTCAAAAGCACTTTCATACAAATTATCAAATAATAACTCTATAAAGGTAATGATTTTTTTTTCTCTAAAGAACATATTCTTTGATGGCAATTTTTTTTTTTTTTTTTTTTTGTTTGCATCGATCTCCTGCCGTTGCTTTTTTTTTTCGTTGTCGTCGTCATCGTCGTTGCTTTTATTTAAATAAGACGATTATTACAACGAATGAGAGAATTACCCCCCCTTGTTTTTTGTCCACTTGGTCTATTGTTAACTACCCTTATTGTTGGGGTAGTATGGGGTGTGATTGAGGAGATTTAGTGCAAGAGATATATTAATTGACATTGTGTGAAGCTTGAAGCTTTTGTCGGGACAACCGACGAAAAAAATAGGTCAAGACTTTTTTTGCACTTAGCAATTGGTGCCAAAAGTCTGGAAAGGATTTTGTAACCCCCGTACGATTTTGGGGGTTCAATTTATCGCATGGATATTCCGGAAGTCAATTTTTTAAAATTTGCCAGCAAATTTGGCCAGAATATAAGCTGATGAAGGGAAAATAAACAAAAAATTTAAAATTTTGGGAAAACTTGTTTTATGGCAAGAAGTTTAGCCATACGGGGCAGGATCTTTAAATTTTTCAACGATACTAACCCGACTACATTCGCTTCTTGGATTTTACCCTATACTGATAAGGGACCGTTCATAAAATACGTCACACTAAAATAAGCTTTTTCTGACCCCCTTCCACCCACTGTGACCCCCCCCCTGGAAATATTTCGTCACAAAACTAAGACCCTTCCGCCCCTGAATATGATAAATTTCAATTAAAAGTGCACAAATTTCTATATATTTAAAAACTCCATAAATTCTTCTTTTTTTTTGGCAATAATAAAATTTCCAAATTGCTTTGACAATAGTGAAACAATTGCCAGTAGGTGGCTTTGTCGTTTTGTTTTGAAAATTTCAATCAAATGACACTAAGGGGTTGTCAATCCTCAAGCCTCTTTATTTCAATTTAATTTCGTTGGTTAAAATTATGATAATGTTTTTTTTTTGGGGGGGGGATTAGTGAAAAAAATGACAGTCGGAGTAATTATTTTTTTTTTATCAGAAATTCATTAAGTTGACATTGACGACTGAAATAAATAATAATTACACCAAAATTTTTGTCTGCGTTCTATCTTCCCGTCCCTTAATCCTGCACCATATTGTTTTTGGCAAGCGTATAAGCTTACGATAATTACACAAATATTTTCATAACAAAAAAAAATGGGAAATTTCCGTAAACTTTGAAAAGGGGCCGTTCATAAAATACGTCACACCGAAAATAAACTTTCTCTAACCCCCTCCGCCCCTCATTGTCACACGCTGTGTCACACTTTCTGTGACCCCCCCTGGAAATATTTCGTCACAAAACTAAGACCCCCCCGGCGCCACTGAATATGATAAATTCCAATAAAAAGTGCACAAATTTCTATATATTTAAAAATTGAAATGAATGACTTTAAAAATAGTCGAAAGAAATATTAATTTAAAAATTTTTGACAAACGGTGAACGTCACGTTACCGACCCCCCCCCCGACCTTTAACACATCTTGTCGCACTCATCAAGACCCCACCCCACCCCATTGTATGCGATCGTATTTTATGAACGGCCCCTAAGGCAACTAAAATTCCAAAAAATAAAACTTGGAAGTTTAAGTGCCAATTTGGCCAGAATATAAGCTATCTTAGATTTTATGTAGGTGAATGTATGAAAATTTAAAATTTTTGGAAAACAAGTTTTCCCAAAGCATAAAGATCAATTTTTATGGCAAGAAGTTTAGCCATATGGGGAGGGAACTTTGAAATTTTTCAACAATAGTAACTCAAGTACATTTAAAACATACACTATTTAAGAAATGAACAGAAAAAAATTGAGATATCATAAAAAAGATTTGTATCACATTACTGTTTTGGGTCCCCAAAAAGTTTCGATCCGGAAAATACATATTTTGAATTTAAATTCCTGACGTTTTCTCTCGGTACCCTGTAAATTTACTGGACCCATCTCAATTTTCTTTCAAAAATTAGATATATTGGCAATGTTTCATATTACAAATTTCTTTGAAAAAAAATAAAAATTGGGTCATCAGCTTCTTCTAAAATATCATTTGCATATCTCGGAAGCGATTTTTTAAGTCCATTGAATAATTTCAACGGAAAGGACTTTCGTCAAAAATTAATCTTTTAAAAAAGTTTATGCCTACTAAGTCGATATCGGGACCCATTTTCACTTTTGCGAATATGATCTACAAAAATTTGGGTACCCACGGTACCTAAATATCAATTTCTAAGCCAACTATTCCAATAAAATATGGGTAAACCATTTAAGAAATTAAGACTAGAAAATTGAGATATCTCATTAGTTTTTTGGGTCCCCCGAAAGTTTCGATCTGGAAAATACATATTTTGAATTTAAATTCTTGACGTTTTCACCTGGTACCCTGTAAATTTACTGGACTCATCTCAATCTTCTTCCAAAAATTCGAGATATCGGCAATGTTTCATAGAAAAGTTTTACATCAAAATTTTTACTGACCAAAATAAAATTTTCACTTTTGCGAATATGATCTACAAAAATTTGGGTACCCACGGTACCTAAATATCAATTTCTAAGCCAACTACCCCAATAAAATATGGGTAAACCATTTAAGAAATTAAGACTAGAAAATTGAGATATCTCATAACTGTTTTGGATCCCCCGAAAGTTTCGATCTGAAAAATACATATTTTGAATTTAAATTCCTGATGTTTTCACCTGGCACCCTGTAAATTTACTGGACCCATCTCAATTTCCTTCCAAAAATTAGATATATTGGCAATGTTTCATATTGAAGTTTTACATCAAAATACTCTATACTGATAAGGTACCAAAATTTCCAAATTCCATTTTTTAACTCCTTCACCATGCTGTTTGTTTTTTTTTCAAAGGTTTATCATAGACATTTATTACTGGAACTTTTGAATGATGAATATAGTTTTGATCGTTTAAAATATTTAAAGTCGACAAGGAATGTTTTTTGAGGAGACAATATAATTAATTATACTTTTTGGGCCGTTGGCCAACCATTGAACGATCAATCGAAAATCCTCTCATAAATATATTTCTTTATTATTCGGCCAAAAAGACAAAAAAGCGATGAGGACTGAGGAAAAATAACAAATCTTTATTGTAAACGTTGAGCTATTATTTGACATATTACAAGGACCGCCCGCAATGTTTGTGATCCCTTTGTTTTTAGAAGAAGGATTCTAAAATCCCGCACCATGCCGCCCGCCGCCCGCCACCCCGTTCCTGCTCCCAGCCCAGTCGACTCGATCGAAATCATTTCAATTGTAGGCGAAAAATTCCTCGAATTTCTCCGCATATTAGCGTCACATCTCTCGAATGCTTGAAGGCTCTATCGAAAACGCAATCGTTACGATCGACACGCGTTTTAATGGCCACCGCGTGTCGTCACTTGTTTTTTTTTTCGACGTCACAAAACAACCGAAACCAACTGAGGTATAAAACAAAACAAACATCATTTGATTTGATGGCGCGATTAGACATTTTCGGGAACGTAAAACAAATGTAAATTTGTTCGATAGAAATCTTAACGATTATCGTTAATTCGAAAAATATTTCAATCACAAAATAACTATAGATCCAAGGGTTTAAATCATCAAAGTTCCCAGATTTGGACGAAATTTAAAATACAATTCTTCCCAACTTACAGTGAACATTTTGGGGTAATTTTACTGTAAATTTTTTACCTGGCAATTTGCTTTTGTGCATCTCTTATCGCCTTACCTAATATGCATTTTGGAAATCTAAGAAATCACTTTCTAATATGACCCACTTACTGTAATCCCTGTGATCTATTCAACCCTTGTGGCCGATTGCTTTAAGTGGTTAATCTTTGAGGACAATTCCTCGAATTTAAATAATTAAATTTGGTGAAAACTTGGCACACAAAAATCTTTTGCTTATTTTAACGATGGAAAACAGGTGGCCAAATAATGCAGGTATCAAAGTTTCAAGAAAACCAATTAAGATAAAAATTCATCTTTAAGATTTGTTGAAATTTTGGAAAAATTTGTGGCAATATGAGCGCAATTTTTATTTTGATTTTCTAGTGGATGATTTACTAAAATCAGGGTACCCAAAAATGGGCCACTGACATGTCAAATCGTAGGAAAAGTTTCAATAGAAGAAATTTCCAATAAGGTGTTTATATCTGGATTTTTCGATGAAAAACATAAATTTTTCCTGGGATTTCCTGATTTGGTGTTATAGACGACAATTTTTAGATCGAAACGTAACGATTTTAGAGGTTAAACTTGTAAAATAGGCTTCTTAATTGAAATTTTCTATCGTCAATATATTGTTACTCAATATAAAGTAGTAGAAACCATAATTTTCGTTTGGAATACCGAAATTTGGTTCAAATTTTAAATAAAGGAACAAAATTGTTCCTTAATTTTCTAGGGTACACAAAATTTTGAAGGTTTTTCGCTCCAAAAGCATTGCTTGAAGTACAAAGATTTGAATGACCAAAGTTTTATGTTTTTCATTGAATAAAATCGAAAAAAATTAGATAAAATTATTGTGTTAACACTTTTTTAAATATGGGTACCGAAGGTACCCAAATATCACGTTCAACGCCAACTATCTTCGTGAAAAAAATAAAAAAATGTGCCTACAAAATTGAGATATCGCAGAAAAGATCTTCTTCACATTAGAACTATCACTTGAATTGGAAACTCTAAAAATTTCGATTCAAAAATTGGAAAACAATTGAATTAAAATTCTTTAAGTTTCACCTGGTACCCCGAATTCTCGGGATCCATCTCACTTTTTTATCCAAATGTTCGAAATGGCGGCAATTTTTCAAAAGAAAGTTTCACATTCAAATTTTCATGGTAAAAAAAAAGTTTTACGTTTTGAGGTCACCAGTTTCTTCTGGAATATCATTTGCATATCCAGAAAGCCATTTTTTATGTCAAAAAAGGAATTTCAACGAAAAATATTACAGAAACCATCAAAACATTGTTCAAACTTTTAAATTTGGATTTAACCGATTTTCCTCTGGAATACTCACATATAGTAAGAGTTTTCAGTGGAAGAAATTTTAATGCTCTTCCAGACTACTAAATTTGAGTTTTTTTCAACCCCAAGCCCAATTTTTCTGAATCAATTTGTGGGTAAAATTCAAATCGATCATTTTCAAAATGTATCTTTTAGGCAAATCATTTTAATCCATTTAGTCCCAGATAACTACCGTTTTTCAGTTCGGGATAGGACCAAATTTCATCCAGAATACTTATTTTAATTGTTTTCCATTGATTTGTATGAAAATTTTCTTTCAAACCCCTAAATTTCTACCCGAAAAGACTTTCGTCAAAAATTCATCTTTTATAAAGTTTACAACTATTAAGTCGATACTGGGACTCATTTTTGCATTTTTCTTTTTACGAATATGATCTACAAAAATTGGAGTACCCAAGGTATCTAAATATAAACTTCTAAGCCAACTACCCCAATAAAATATACACTATTTAAGAAATTAAGACTAGAAATTTGAGATATAACAAAAAAGTTTTTCATCACATTTTTTGTTCGGGTCCCCAGATCAAAAGTTTTGATCTGGAAAAACTGGAAAATATATGTTTTGAATTTGAATTCCTGACGTTTTCACTCGGTACCCAATAAATTTACTGGTCCCATCTCAATTTTCTTCCAAAAAATAGAGATTTCGGAAATGTTTTATATTAAAGTTTTACATTGAAATTTGATTTGAAAAAAAAATTAAAATTGGGTCACCAGCTTCTTCTAAAATATCATTTGCATATCCTGGAAGCGATTTTTTAAGTTCATTGAGGAATTTTAACGAAAAGGACTTTCGTCAAAAATTTATTTTTTAAAAAAGTTTACTGCTAAGTCGATATCGGGACTAATTTTTACTTTTACGAATATGATCTACAAAAATTTGGGTACCCACGGTACGTAAATCTCAACTTCTAAGCCAACTTCCCCAATAAAATATGGGTAAACCATTTAAGAAATTAAAACTAGATAAATGAGATATGTCATTACTCTTTTGGGTCCCCCGAAAGTTTCGATCCGGAAAATACATATTTTGAATTTAAATTTCTGACGTTTTCACTCGGTACCCTGTAAATTTACTAGACCCATCTTAATTTTCATCCAAAAATTCGAGATATCGGCAATGTTTCATAAAAAAGTTTTACATCAAAATTTTCATTGACCAAAAAAAAAAAATGGGTCACCAGCTTTTTCTAAAATATCATTTGCATATCCTGGAAGTGATTTTTTACGTCAACAGAAGAAAATATTCCAGAAACCATCAAAACGTGGGTCAAACCTAGAAAATCTATCAGATCTGGAATCAATCTTTACTTCTAGAATATAGATATAATATAAGAGATTTTAGTTGTGAACTTAGTAAAGGTTATCCGGAATATCCCCGATACTTAAGCCACAAAGCCTATTTACACCAACCATAGTAGGTATTTGTAAGAAAAATCCAAAATTTCATGTACCTAAATTCCAGACAAAGTTTCCCAATTTCCACTTAAAAGAATGTAATCCCAAGCAAGGGTGGATCAAAGATTTTTTTCTGGGAGGAGGGGAGGTCACAATATCATCTTTCATATGGAAGTGCGTGAAAAAAAATTCGCAATTCCAGCCAGAAATAAAATAAAGTTTCACTAATGTTCTTTCTGTTATTTTATTTATAAATTTTCACAACTTTAATAATTTGATTTGCTTTTAAGTATGTACTGTCATGAAATCTTCACAGCACAGAAAAATACCCGGAGGGGGGCGTGCCCCCCCTAAATCTGCCCTTGATTCCAAGTGACCAACGTATTTCACTCCTGGAGAGTACCAATTTCCATTCAAGATATTCTTCTAACTATTTATCAAAGACTTCTATCCCAAAAAACCTTCGTCACAAAAAAATTTGTCCATAAAAATTAAGGTCCGGACGGTAAAATTTGCTCCTGGATACCAAGGCATCATATTAGGAAACCATTTTTTTCGCCACAAATCATACAATCTGGATTATATACGAGGATTCCTGAATCAAAATTGATCTTCCAGAACATTGTAGAGATGTTCTGAAAGTTTTTAATTCCTGAATAGTACCAATTTTCATTCAAAATACTTCTTCTAACTCTTTATCAAAGATTTACATCCCAAAACACTTTCGTCAAAAAAAATCTTTTCCATAAAAAAATTTAGGCTTCCGAACGGTAAAATTTGCTCTTGGATACCAAGTCGATACTAGAAAACCATTTTTTACCAATAAATTGAACAATCTGGATTGTACGAGGATTCCCAAATCAAAATTGTTCTTCCAGAACCTCAAAGTGATATTCTAGAAGTTTTTCAATCCTGGATAGTATCATTTTTCATTCAAGATATGAGATTCTTCTATCTATTTCTCAAAGACTTCTATCCCAAAAAACTTTCGTCAAAAAAATTTTTTTCAATAGAAAAATTTAGGCTTCCGGACGGTAAAGTTAGCTCCTGGATACCAAGTCGATACCAGAAAACCATTTTTTTACAATAAATTGAACAATCTGGATAGTATGAGGATTCCTGAATCAAAATTTTTCTTCCAGAACACCAAAGTGATGTTCCAGACGTTTCCCACTCCTGAATAGTACCAATTTTCATTCAAGATACTTCTAACTATTTATCAAATATTTCCATCCCAAAAAACTTTTATCAAAAAAATTTTTTCCCATAAAAAAATTTAGGCCTCCGGAAGATTAAGTTTACCTACTCTTGGATATCAAGGCAATATTAAGAAACCATTTTTTTTGCAACAAATGTACAATCTGGATAGTACGAGGATTCCTGAATCAAAATTTTTCTTCCAGAACATCAACCTGATGTTCTAGAAGTATAGGTGCTAAAATTGGGGGGGATAGTAAATCAAATTTCTTCTAGAATCCTCCGAGAATGTAAAAGATCATTTTCAGATGAAATTTTCGTTCGAATTGTTACGGAAATCATGCGAAACGTAACGCAAGACGAAAGCATTCCAGAAACGTGGCACGTACAGTGTCCGCTTCGATTCACGTGATGCTCTCGACTGAAAATCGACACGTGTGGCGTCGCGACGCTCGTACGAGATGGGCACGCGGCACGGGGGCGGAGTGCTACGCACACAACTGGTAGCCGAGCGCGGTAAACCACGCCCGACAGGCGGCACGATTGGCTCGACTCCGCGTAAAGTGAACACCAATGGTATCGTCCATTCACAGCAAGCCAATGGCAGGGGTCCGTGTCGCTCAGCGGGTCTGGGGCGCACCACTGTCAAACCTCTCACGCACCCCAGCACCCCGCCCCGACCACCACTCCACACACCCGGTAAACTTGACGATGTCTGATCCGGGCCATTCGAATGGACACCACGCAGTTTGAAATCACCAGTCCTGCTGTGATTGTGTTACCGAGCACCCGAACCCAATGCTCCACTATCAAGTGGACCCATTTAACTCACATGTGCGGATAATTACTGTTACCACTATTGTTAGCGGGCCCGTGAATTTCGATGTGCCAGTGAAAATTCCGCGACAGTGTTACGTGTTGTGATTTTTTCTGGTGTTTTTTTTTGGTGATTTTTTTCATTGATCATGTGACCATTTTGGGTAGAAAGATCCACGAATTTTTTATTGGTTCTACTAGGATTTTTTGAGTAGATTGTTGTTTTTTTTTACTTTTGGAGTGGAAAAATGATGAATGCCTTTATGGATTCCAGTCATTTGGCATCGTTTGGCCTGAAAATGAGTCCGAATAGTGGTGGAACTGATGGGACGAACGAATATCACCATCATTTGGCACCATTCGGACTGAAAATGAGTCCCGACAGTAGTTTAAGTGGGAACGGAATTTCCGGATCGCATCAACAGATTTCTGGAGGACCAATGGGTGGTTCAACCGGTAATACCTCGACAAATGGATCCAGTGATCAACACTATCAACAAACGAATTACGGACACCATCCGTCCCATATGGGACACATGGGATCGTATGCAACTCGGGACTTTTTATTGCGTCGGGATCATGAATTTCCATCGAGTCAAAGTAGTGACCCGGTGCTGTTTGGAAGTGCAGCCGCGGCTGCACTTCACCACCATCATGCCGACTCCATGACCCTAAATCATCATCACCAAAGTGCATTAGCAAATCCTCAACTTCATCATCACCAAAGTGGTCTTCATCATGCCGCGGCGGCGGCCGCCGCCGGGATGCGACTCGGCATGGACGTCTACTCCAGAACTCCTTCCGACCACCACCACCCGCAAACATATCACCACCAAACATCCACGGGACCTCCAGGACCTCCACCACCCCCACATCACACCTTCTCCTCCATGCCGCCACACCACCACCACCCACACCACCTGCACCCCCAGCACCACCACCACCATCATCCACACCATCCGTCGATGATCCCGCCGCATCCTGGCCACGGTGCCTTTTTCCGGTACATGCGGCAACCGATCAAACAGGAAATGCAGTGCATGTGGATCGATCCCGAGCAGCCGATGCCGCGGAAAACGTGCGGCAAAAATTTCACCACAATGCACGAAATCGTCACCCACTTGACGGTGGAACATGTCGGCGGTCCCGAGTGCACCACGCACGCATGCTTCTGGCAATCGTGTCCGCGAAATGGACGCCCGTTTAAGGCCAAATACAAACTAGTGAATCACATTCGAGTGCATACCGGCGAAAAACCGTTTCCGTGTCCGTTTCCCGGCTGTGGAAAAGTGTTCGCCCGATCCGAGAATCTCAAGATACACAAACGAACGCATACCGGTGAGTACCCAGTCTATATGGTGATGCATGCTTTTCGTCAGACGCGACGGCAAAAACGGCCTCGTCTGATTTTTTCCCCCGATTTCCATGCATCTACGATGCAAATGCCATGTTTTGGGACCGTTTTCCTGCCCCATGCTTCCAATCAAAAATTGCATTTAGGGGTACCCAATATGTACGATTCATGCTTTTCATCAGATGCGACGGCATCTAGTATTTCCATGCATCTTCGATGCAATTACGGTTTTTCGGGTCACTTTCCTGCCCCATGCGTCCAACCGATAATTGTATTTAGGAGTACCCAATATGTACAATACATAGTTTTCATCGGATGCGACGGAAAAATCGTCCTAATCCGTTTTTCATGCATCTTCGATGCAAATGCAATGTTTTGCAACCACTTTCCTGCCCCATACTTCCAATCGATAATTATATTTAAGTATACAGTCTTTTGTTTTCGGTCCCCTCGTGTATGTTTTTTGTTTTACAACAACAGTCTTTTGTTTGTACGTATTCAATTATTTCTTGAATCAAATGAACAACGTGTTTTAAATCTCTCATTTAACAGGGTAGAAACTCGAAAAATAAAACGCTTGCCACCCGATTTCGGGTCATTTTAAAAGTTATATCCAGAATTTTGAGTTTAATGATGATTTTTCATCGGAAATTTAAGGGGGATCTTTAATTTTTTGTGGGTTTTGTGGAGCAGACACCAAATTGATCCTCGATCAGGATAAGTCCATGATTTTTTGTACTTAATCCTAACGTAATTTACTAAATTGTCGAAAAAATTTTGGGTCGAAAATCGTCAGATTGGTTTGTTTTGTATGCAAAATTTTAGTCCTGAGGAGATGGTCTTTATTTTTTAATGGAGTTTATGGACCAAACATTGAATTGATCCTAGATCAGGATAAATCCATGATTTTTTTCTTGTCCTTAACGTAATTTACTAAATAATCGACAAGTTTTCGGTCAAAAAATCGTTAGATTTAATTTTTAGTGAGGTTTATGGACCAGAATTCAAATTTATTCTAGATCAAAATAAATCCAAGATTTTTTTCTTAATCCTAACGTAATTTACTAAATTATCAAAAATAATTTTGACCAAAAAATCTTCAGATGGATGTTTTCTATGTACAATTTTAATTCTAAGGAAATGGTTTTTAATTTTTAGTAGAGTTTATGGATCAAAAACTAAATTGATCCTGGATCAGTATAAATCCATAATTTTTTTTCTTAATCCTCACGTGATTTACTAAATTATCGAAAAATTTTTGCCCACAAAAATCGTCAGATTGATATATTTTCGATGCCTAATTTTAGTTTTAAAGAAGTGGTTTAAACTTGAATGCAGTTATTTGGAAAAATAAAAAATATTTTTGTCATTGATTTTGGGAATGAATTGATGCGAATATTGACCAAATTTCGACGGAAAATATTAAAATATTTTCACGTTGTTGATTGGAATATTTTTTTTGAAATTAGATGCAAAAACCTGAAGATTTTGAAGAATTTTTCTTTTCGATTTTATCAATTAAATGATCTAATTTCTATCCTTGATGAATTATTCTTCAGATAACTTTCCGGAAGATTGGTTTAAGACAATAATTATGATATGCACCTTTTGTATTTTTTTTTTGTTATCCTTTAAATCCTTAAAGAATTCTTATGATAGATTATCGAAAAATATTTTAAGAAAATCAAGGATTAGACTTAGATATTTGTCCTTTTTTTGGGAACTGTAATGGACCAAATGATTGAAATTTTAGTGCAACTTTTATTTTAGAAAAAAGACCAAGAAAATTATATATATTAACAGGTTTTCCTTCGGAAAACCAAATTTGGATCATTTTAGCGT
This sequence comes from Sisyra terminalis, assembly GCA_958496175.1. Taxonomy (NCBI): domain Eukaryota; kingdom Metazoa; phylum Arthropoda; class Insecta; order Neuroptera; family Sisyridae; genus Sisyra; species Sisyra terminalis. Next base: position 46,050,103 of record OY292279.1, on the reverse strand, counting down.
AAAATTATATTATTGTTAATTTAAGTCGAAAAAATATTTATCCAAATTATAACGCAAAACATTTATATTTACAACTCTAATTTTTAAAAATCATATTACTTATAGATTTTCGGAGGCTATGGATCGCAGAAATCCAAAAAAAATATCTAAACTTTTAATTTTTTTGAGGAGAAAAAAAGGCATTTTTCCTTAGAAACATTACCCGAAATCATTTTAAAGCCTCTGTAAAATCCGATAAACTTTTTTGGCCCAAAAAAAAATTTTTATCCGCCGGTCCTGCTTTTTCAAATCATTCGTTAAAAAAAGCCGGTCCTGATCGTTCTTCCTATATTAACAATGGCTAGCCTAATAAATTTCCAGTGTTATTTCTTCAAAAAATCAAACCTAAACAATTCATAATGTAAATGACCATTTAATCATGTTCCACGCAAAAGAAGTCGTGGGTATTTATTAATAATGCCTAAGGAAGCCGAAAAAGGAAAATTATTACATGTTATTCCAAAAATCGTTTCAAAGTTCAAATCAATGCCCAGAACTCTAATTTTTCATAAACATAAAGTTGCCTTTGAATTTTTGGAGGCTGTAATGGACCAAATTATAAAGTTAAAAGTATCCCCTATTCCTTAAATTTCTCATTTTTCCATCGTTTGTGAAAATATCTCTTAAATTTTCTTTGAATCTTTTTCCAATCTTAACTTGGAAAATTTAATTTTAAATGATTAAAATAAAAATTCTATACTTGTTAAGTTGGCAGTGGTAATTTTTGCAATAACATTCCTAGGGATGCTGCAATCGATCAGATCTTCTCTTAAAGAAATCCTCCATATTTAAATAATTCTCATCAACTTCAGAGTCTTTTTTCTGTTTTGGGATAACAAATAGTCGGTGAAAATATTTTCTCAGTTTCACTGATAATTTAGTGTCGATTCACTGGATCAATTCAGTGAAAAATTCTTTTTTTAAAATTTAAATAACTTAGTTGATTTAAATGGACCAATTTATTTGAAAATAAAAATAAAAGTTTCGAACAATATCCAACTAACATTATTTCAAGAAGCAAGTACTAATTTTACTGATAAATTCAGTGAAAATTCACTGAATCAATTTGATGAAAAAAATTTAACATTCAGTAAAAATTTTGTATTTTTTTTCCTAAATTTAATGGGGAAACCCATAATTATAGATATGAGAAACAAGAATCAATTGCATCCGTATGGATGCTGCAACTATTAAAGATTTTTCTCATTAAGAAATTTCCTTAAAACTCCAATTGCATTTTTTATATTTTGGTTAATGGACATTCAGGAAAGAAATTTTACTACTAAGATAAATTTAATAAAAAAAAAAACTATAATCATAGTTATCAGATACCTATAATATGAAATTGTCGATGATTTATCTCTGTGTTACGAAATCTTTGAAAATCCAATTACCTACTTATGTTTTGACTGACGGAAGTTTGTAAAACTTTATAGTTAAAATTTTGTCATTGAATAGCAAAAATCGCTTTCTACTTAACTGGTCATTCAGCGAGGATTATAAATTACACAGGTTGTCTCATTAGAAAAAAAAATGACGTCATACGAAGAATTTTACAATTTCAATCAGTTTGAACTGAATTTATGTACGAATTTCTTCTGGATACGTCACATAGCCACCATGAGGTCACCGTAGTATTTTATAAACCTTGGTGATTCAGTGCCCGATTCACTGCAGTCAATTCAGTGAAAAATCTTTTCCCTCAAAACCCCAAATCACTTGGTTATAACTATTGGACCAATTAATTTATTTAAAAAAAAAGCCAAAAATTTTGGTCCACTACAAACTTTAATTATTTCTAGTAACAAACACCAACTTCACTGGTCTACTCAGTGAACATTCACTGAAATAATTCAGAGGAAAAAATATCAAATTTTCTTTAAAAACTTCAATTCCATAGGATTTTTCTATCGAATTTTGCAAAAAGTTAATTCAATGACAAAATCAATCATTGCAGTGTTATTAAATTTAAGATTCAATTCGGTCCAGCCGGATGCTGTGATTTTTATTTTATTTCCTTTTCTAAAAGAAATTCGATTTTCTTGCAAATTTCTTCAATTTTTTGTCTATAGACCTAATGAAAAAATTTAAGAGATGATAAATTCAGATTTTAGCTTTTATTAAATAAGAAGACTATTCAGATTGTTTAAGATCGATTTTGTTTTTTTTTTAACTTAATATTTTTTAATATTCAAATTAGCCACGTTTCGTAACTTTTTTTTTTTTAATTTTTTTTATTGAATTTAAATTGAAAATGTTATATTTTTTGTGGCTCAAGAAGTCTGATGAAGTTACAATACGTAACGAAACGTAGCTAATTGAATAATGAAAATATTAAATAAAAAAAAACGATCTTAAACAACCTGAATTGTCTTGTTATTTTTTAAAAAAAAATCACTTTATGACTGAAATAATTCTACATTTACCAGATATAAGATTTGCTAGCATCCTTAGGGATGCTGTGATCGATCTTTCTCTTAAAAAAATAAAATTTCATATTTTTGCACCAAAATTTTCTCAATTTTTGGCACCAATTTACCTACAAAAAAAGTTGCCAAATCATTGACCAAATGAATTTTTCCCGTTTTGTATAAACCCAAATCAATTAGCTGCGGTTATAACGTGTTGACTTGTTAATGGGGCAGTTGTTGTTTATCTAATAAGGCCCGAAAGTGTGGATTATATTTCAATTGTGATTTATTCCTTATAATTGGTTTGTCAGGATTGGAGAGGTAAATAACCAAATAACCCACGGGCACAAACCTATTAGTGTTGATTATTGATGCCAAGCCTGGATTAGTGGCGGTAGTAGTTGGAGTAGTAGTCAGAGTAGGATACCACCTCGGCGATAATAACAATAATTTTCGGATCCGAACCTTTTAATAATAAAGCTAAAGCCTATAATATAACAACCCGTCCTTGGTCCGAAACTGCCTTCCAGCGATCGACCGACCGACGGACGATCCGCCCCCGTTAACACCACACATATACACATATGTATCCATTTAAATAACATGGGAACAATATTCTCTTGCACTTTGAAATTTTATATCTCAATTTGGTGACAAAATTTCGAAATGACCAAGGTATATTCTTGTAGAAAATTGAACGATCTACAAAAAAGGTCCCCGACAAGTTTTTGATATATTTATTCCTTCAAAAGTTATTCGAGGTCAAAGTTGAACTAAGAGGAAATTTTATTATTTTTTCAAATTTTTGACGCAACCATCAATTACATGAGAAAATTTTGTGGGACATTTTTTGTAGAGCACTTTGTTTCCTATAACTTATCTCTACAAAAGTTTTTGATATTTTTCACAGCTCCTAAGTTATTTGATTAAAACAAAAAAAATAATTTTTATGTTAAAAATATTATAATCCGGGGAACTTTCAGTTGAATGCAAATAACTTAGGACCTGTGAAAAATATCAAAAACTTTTATAGAGATAAGTTATAGAAAAAAAAAAGTTCTACAAAAAATGTCCTATAAAATTTTCTCATAAGATTCATGGTTGCGTCAAAAAATTGAAAAAATTATTAAAATTTTTCTTTAGTTCAACTTTGACCTCGAATAACTTTTGAAGGAATAAATATATCAAAAACTTGCCAGAGACCTTTTTTGTAGATGGTTCAATTTTCTACAAGAGTAAAGTTGGTCATTCCGAAATATCGTCACCAACGTGTGTTATAAAATTCCAAAGTGCAAGAGAATATTGTTCCCATGTTATTTAAATGGAAAATCGAAATTTGCGATGCGGCACCTCTAAATATTAATATTAAGAGCTTAAAATTTCACAGGATTTTTTTTGTCATTCCCAACAATATTTTCGATATAATTAAGAAAAAAAAATCATCATTTTCTTTGAATCAGTCTAATGTCCAACTTTAACTTTTAACATGTTTCTTTTGCCTAGTTCTTTCCATCTACCAAAAAACCCCTTGCGATTGGGGGCGACAATATTTCGGAATGACCAAGGGTTATTCTTGTAGAAAATTGAACGATCTACAAAAAAGGTTCTGAACAAGTTTTTAATATATTCATTCCTTTAAAAGTTATTCAATATCAAAGTTGAACTAAAGAGAAATATAAATACTTTTTCAATTTTTTGGCGCAACCATCAATTTTATGAAAAAAATTTATAGGACATTTTTTGTAGAGTACTTTTTTTCCTATAACTTATCTCTATGAAAGTTTTTGATATTTTTCACAGGTCCTTAGTTATTTAATCGAAATAAAAAAAAATATTTTTATGTTAAAAATATAATAATTCAGGCAAGTTTCAGTTTAAAGCAAATAACATAAGACCTGTGAAAAATATCAAAAACTTTTATAGAGATAAGTTATAGGACAAACAGTGTTCTACAAAAAAAGTTCTATAAAATTTTCTCATAAAATTGATGGTTGCGTCAAAAAATTGAAAAAAATATTAAAATTTATCTTTAGTTCAACTTTGACGTCGAATAACTTTTAAAGGAATTAATATATCAAAAACTTGCAAGTGACCTTTTTTGTAGATCGTTAAATTTTCTACAAGAATATACCTTAATCATTCCGAAATATTGGCACCAACGTGAACTATAAAATTCCAAAGTGCACGAGAATATTGTTGCCATGTTATTTAAATGGAAAATCGAATTTTGCGATGCAGCCCCTCTTAATATTAATATTAAGAGCTTTCATAGGATTTTTTTTTGTCATTCCCAACAATATTTTCGATATAATTAAGAAAAAAAAATCATAATTTTTTTTGAATCAGTCTAATAATAATATTCAAGTCTCAATCGTTGGAAAACTGTTGATTTGATGAAGAAAATAATTACCATGTTGAAAAGATTGTTTTAAATAAAATAATTGGAAAAAATTATTAATGAAAAACCAGTAGCTTGGTTCTATTCTTTTAGCCAAAAAATAATTATCTCGAAACGAACGACGATCTGGCGTTAAGCGTTCTCGAAAAAAAAAATAATTATTTTTCTCATCATCAATATTTCCATTCGATTTTTTCTCCTCTTCATCTTTTTCTTTAAATATTTATAATTAGTCGTTATGTTAATTAGATTTTTCGATAGAAAACCACTTGGGAAGAATCTTCGTCCGCGTTTATATCTTATGGATCTACGAAGAATTGATGATTTTTTGTATTCAAATACCAAAAACGTAAAATTTATTTAGTTGAATCAATTGAGGAGGCAAAAGTTTACGGTAAATTAACCAGGAAAACTTAAGTTTTATGAACTATTTTAAGACCAAAAAATTGGTCCATTACAACATCCGATTGATGTACAAACAACCACTTGTTTTTACCAAAGAAAAATTGATCAAATTTGACGAGAAAATCTTAATATTTTTCATAAAATTCCTCTTTTTTTGACCAAATAAAACTTTTAAACCATTTTAAAATATAAATATACAATAAAAGAAAAGTAGCCAATTTCTAGCATCCAATCGTTAAAGTTCCTCAAAAGTACAGGGAAAAAAATTTTAATCAAAGTATAAGTGCCATTAAATCGTTGAAATCCAAAAAAAAATATTTGTGTTTACCAAAATGATTATATATTTTAAATGACAATTTCCTGATTCCTGTAAAAGCTGATAATTTTTTGTAATCAAAAAAAACCCAATCCACCGGTCCTGTTTTTTCATATTTTTTTCAAAAAACCGGCTCTGATCATCTATCGCTATATTTACAATCGATAGACCAATAAATTTTCAACGTTATTTCTTCAAAAATCAAACCTTGACAATTATAATGTAAATGACCATTTAATCGTGTGCCACGCAAAAGAAGTTGGGAGTATTTGCATGTAATTTATAGAAAAAACAATAAAATCCCATTATCCAATTTTTTGAATGAATCAGTGGCTCTTAAAATTTGGTACAAGAAAAAAACTTAGATAATACAAATTGACCGTTAGGCCCCCCTTTTGAGTGCGCTTTGCGCACCATCTACCGCGCAGATTTTCCTCAAAATTTTTTCCCTGCCCCCTCAAATGTTTGGTATTTACCCAAAAGAAAAATTATAACGATATCTAGTCGTACATTTAAGAAATAATTTTTTAAAGATTCCCGGTATTAACTCTCCTTGTATTCTATTGTACAATATCATATGAGTACTAACTATTTTTGGGGTCATATAAACGAAGTTGCCCGTATTAGATAGAACTAAACATAATTTGTGTAAACAGAAGAGCATCTCTACAAAAATTACAATTTTATAACGGAAACCCAATAATATTTCCAATGTTATTTCTTCGAAAAAGCAAACCTAGAAAATTCGTGTTCCACGCAAAGGAAGTCGAGAGTATTTACATGAAATGCCTAGGGAAAACATTAAAATTGTCTTCATTCAACTTTTTGATTGAATCAGTGGCTCCCCAAATTTGGTACAAGAAAAAATTTAGAAACACTAAAATTTTGTAAGATACTAGTTATTTTTTGGGGGCCATACAAACGAAGTCTCCCGTATCTGATCGGACTAAACAAAATTTATATAAACAAAAGAGCATCGATATAAAAATTACAATTTTATAAGTGTAGAACGTTAAAAATTCAAGTTTTTGCTCTATCAGCTTAAATAATGTTTTTTTTCTTTAAAATCGACGCTCTGCTGCCATCTCCATTTTGCTACCATTTATGGTGATTAATTTTTTTACGCTAATTTTATAGTTTTTCCTCGATATTATCAGATGATTTGTATCTAAAGTTGTATTTTTTAAATGAATCACTTGAAAAATTTCAAACCACTTCCATTGAAGAGGCATTTTTCCCTCTTTCTTTCTTTCTTTGCTTCCCCTGTCAACATGAAATATTATGTTTGGGTGTTTTTATTTAATAAAGTACTTATAGTTAAATATATATTGAAAGGGTGCTTGGTCTCCGTTCGTTGGAAATATTTAGCATCGAACATAATATTATTTATATTTAGGACTTTGTGTTAATAATAAGAGAGCGAGATTCCCTGGCGTATTGTGGGGCGTGTCTGACATCGACAAACGAACCCTTAAACAACAACATCACAGACAAATAAACAACAACAACAACAACACCGACATGCGACGAAAACGGGATCAGAACCGGGAAGAACGGGATTCAATCCCGATTGAATTTTGCGCACAATCATTGTGTCTTATCCAGACGTCAATGTCGCTCAACCCCCTTCTCCCCGCGGCACCCCACCCCCTGCCCCCCTTGTGTGCGTTTAACAAGCCATCAAATGAAATTGAACAAAAATTTATGTGGTACACATGGAGAGAAATTTAAAGAGCGCACGAAAAATCGTTTAACCCCCCCTGATTATCCTTTACCGTATCAATTGCACTCGATTTCAATTGAACTTTTCCAATGTTTTCGTTTGAAATTTTTGATCGATTTCATAAAAAGAATATACTTATACATTACTCTGATTCAAGCAACTCGAGTTATTCGAGATCAAAGTTGAACTAAAAAGAAAATTTAATATTTTTCAATTTTTTGACGCAACCATCAATTTTATGAGAAAATTTTATAGGACTTTTTTTGTAGAGTACTTTTTTTCCTATAACTTATCTCTATAAAAGTTTTTGATATTTTACACAGGTCCTAAGTCATTTGATTAAAATACAAAAAATAATTTTTAAGTTAAAAATATAATAATTCAGAGCATTTTCAGATTAATGCAAATAACTTAAGACTTGTGAAAAAAATCAAAAACTTTTAAAGAGATAAGTTATAGGAAAAAAAGTGCTCTACAAAAAATGTCCTATAAAATTTTCTCATAAAATTGATGGTTGCGTTAAAAAATTGAAAAAATATTAAAATTTCTCTTTAGTTCAACTTTGACCTCGAATAAGTTTTGAAGGAATAAATATATCAAAAACTTGTTGGAGACCTTTTTTGTAGATCGTTCAATTTTCCACAAGAATATGTCTTGGTCATTCCGAAATATTGTCTTTGACGTGAGCTCTAAAATTCCAAAGTGCAAGAGAATATTATTCCCATGTTATTTCAAATGGAAAATCGAAATTTGCGATGCGGCACCTCTTAATATCAATATTAAAAGCTTAAACTTTCATAGGATTTTTTTTTTGTCATTCCCAACAATATTTTCGATATAATTAAAAAAAAAAATTATAATTTTTTTTGAAAAATTTCCATCGAAATTGTTCGTAAAATTAACTGTCGTGTAAAATAAGATTTGGATCTGGAAAAAAGCAGGGAATTTTGTGTCGGTACTTGAAAATCTAGGGGAAAATGTATGACTTTTTAGTTCCCAAAAATTGTCAGGATTTTTTTTTCAGTAAAATTGGGGAAAAACATCAAATGTTTTTACCGTAAAAACGATGATAATCGAAAAGTATTATGCACAAATTTTAAGACGTAAACATGTTTTGATCAAAGATTAATTATATCATTCTATAGGCAGATAATGATCAATTCCTACGGCATTTTTTTATTTAAACTTTAAATTCACTTACTTTGTTACTAAATCAATGATAATTTCAGGAATTTTCCACGGAAAACCTCCAATTTCCAACTTTTTCCAACTCAAAAAAAAAGAAATCACTTTTGTAAAGATATGCCAAACAACCAATGGTATAGCACTGGCAATTTGCACCGGCGGTGACCTACTTTTACGAAAGATCTACGTATTCGATTTTCCTGCAATTTTCACACAAAACCGCGAAAAATCACTGCGAAAATTGGCTCAAATTGACGGGAAAACTCTCGAAAACATTTCACCAGAAAAACGCGACTTTGATCGATTGATTTTTTCAATGCAATCCTCCAAATTTTAGTGACAAGCCAACGCGACACGGTGCAGGATGCATCACTGACCTTCACTTGTTTTGTTTTTCGACTCAAACAATTGTTTGGTAACAAAAAAATGTCACTAGATAGAGAGCCAAACGAAAAAATCACTAGGAAATTAAGATTTTTTTCCTTCGGAAAAAAATCGCGAACAATTTTTTTCTAATGAAATTTAAAAGAAAAATTAAATTAATTTAAAGTGGAAAATATCGAAAAATTGTTGGAAAATCAATTTGAAGTTAAAATTAACGTTAAAAAATCAAATTTCGGGGAATCAGGTTTCCCTAAGTTTCCTCTGGTTTAAATTTGATATGCAAGTGCAAATTCCTAAATAAAATTTTCCTATTTTCCTTCAGAATTGCTGGACCACCTAAATCAGTGGTTCTCAACCGTTTTTGTACAAAATGTCCCACATAAGTCAATGATTGAATAAAATGTTCTTTTCCACTAATATAAACATAATTTTGTTCCTCTCTTCCGATTCTTTTATTCGAAAATGGATTTATTCATATAAAATTTGTGCCTTGTAAATCTATAATTACCCCCCGCGTCCCTCTTCATCACCCAATTAATCAAATTGCTATTTTGGATACCAAAAGTTTAGAATTTGGAAACATTGAGTTAAATCTAATTTTTTATTACCTTTTACAGATAATTCCACCCAAGCAGTACAAAATTTCTTTTTGTAGACCCCCCCCTTCTCAATGCTTTCTTTGGTAAACAATTTCACTGGAATAATTATTTTTTTCAAGCCTAAATCTCCAATCAAATCACATAATCAACTTGGATAAGTTAATTTTGTTCTCTTGTTCCTACTTGAAACTACTGAAATTTCCTGTTGTTATTTTCGAAAAATAGAAGAAAATTCAGTTGTTTCGGTAGAAAATTAGATGCTCTACAAAAAAGGACTTTTATATTTATCTCATTTATCAAACCATTTCAAAGATATTGGAAACTAAAGAGTCTAGAAAAAAAATTATGAAAATGCATAAATTTGGTGAATAAAAATTTTTTGTTAATGGTTAAAAACCACGCTTTGCTACCATTTATCAATAAATTCAGCCATTTCCCTATTTTTTAAAACCATTACACCATTAAAAAATCCTAAATATTTAAAGCAAATATTTGCTACGTAGAACCATAATTATTCCACCCAAGTCGTATAATTTTTTTTTTGTAGACCCCCCTCCCTTCCCTAAGCTATCTTTGGTATACAATATTACCAGAATAAATATTTTTTCTAGCCTAAACCTCCAATCAAATCACATATCAACTTGGATAAGTTCAATTTTCCTTTTTTTTCTAAGTATTGAAATTTACTGTTGATATTTTCAGAGAAATAAAAAAATTCAGTTGTTTTGGTAGAAAATTAGATGTTCTACAAAAAAGGACTCTTATATTTTTCTCATTTATCAAACCGTTTCAACGATATGGGCGCTTAAAGTGACTAGAAAAATATTTATTAGAATACATAAATTTGGTGAAAAAACATTTTTTGATAATGGTTAAAAACCACGCTCTGCTACCATTTGTCACTAAATTCAGCCATTTCCTTAATTTTTACAACCATTACACCGATAAAAAATCCTCAATATATAAAGCAAATTTGGTCCTCATTTTTGGTTTATTACTCCAAATTTTTTTTTAATTTTGTTCAATTGTTTCATACCGTTTTAAAGCCTATTAATTTCCCCATTTTCTTAAACTATAGGCATAATAGGTTAATGGGATGATTCATAAGTTTATGACTCTGTAAAGATTGAACTAATTTTTTTTGACGAATTGAAAGTTTTAAACCATTTTCATTAGGTTAGTAGGCGTTGAAATGAGATTTCCAACGAAAAATCGATGACTGGTCTTTAAGAAAATTTCATGGTCTTCCTATTGGTGAAAATTAAATTTTTCTTTCTTTTACTATTCAATTGTTTTCCAAACGATTTAAAAGTAATCCCAAAAAACCGATGTTAAACGGAAAAGCCTAAAAACGGGGGAGGGGGAAGAAAAATAAAATATGGTTTTATGGAATTTTCTTTGAAAATTCCTTAATAAAACGGTGCATCTCTTTTGTTTCTAGTGCCCCGAAATATTCATAAAAACGCAAAAATTCAAACCGAAATAATTGATCAAATTTTTAGTCTAAAAAAAATCTTTTGGGTACCCAAAACCACAGAGAAAATCACAATTGCATGAATCATTGAATTAGCGTACGGTCAAATGGTGCACAATGCTTCGATTTGCCAAATCGAAAAATTCGATCGTTACCTACCGTATGGGCAAAAAGGGACTTCGGGTGTAATAAGCTGGTGTTATTATAACATTGTTATGCGAGATAATCTAAGAAGTTTGTAGCCAAACAAATATTATATGGGTACGGGGCAGGGGCGGCTCAGGGTGCCGGGGGGTGGTGGTGAATGAAAGACGAGAGAAATTTCTCGGTTTTTGGGTTTTCGGTCGTCGTTAACGTTGTCTAACCACCTTTCCTGGTAGCGTATGAGATTAATATTGGGTTTGGCTTTGTCCCAAAATACAAACGAATAGTCATCGCAGATCAAAAGGCAACCAGAATCGTTTTGTTCGCCCGAAAATCATCTTTCCAGGTAAATATTTTCAAATCGAATCGATAGGCCAAGAGGAGATCTTGGTAGTAGATAACATTTGAGAATGTTTCCCACTTAGAAATTGGTGACTTTTGCAAAAATTTCATTAGAGGAAAACTTGGCAAACTAATTAATTAGGCGGATAGGTCTTTTGGCAAGCTAGGGCAACCCAATGGGGCAATAACAAAAGTACGAGCAAGTCTTGAGGGCTCTTTTCTTCGACGAGAAGTCCTTTTGAAATCTCAAACTTAACACATCTGCAAATACACAATAACAATAACAACAATCGCATCCCTGCTTGGGCTACGTCAAGAGCAGCCCCCCTCCACCCAAGTCCTTTTCATCCCTTCAAGTATTTTCTCAAAAAAAAAAAAAAAAAAAAAAAAGTAACCAAAGCATTTAGAAACCATTTAGAGAGCAAAACCTCTCCATATTTCTTTGACAAACATCTCCAAAATGCTTGAAACTTTCCGCCTATTTGCTTCAAATTAAATATGAATATATATACACATTTGTATATATTTATATAGAGTATAATTGTCAGATTTGGATCAACGATAATTTATCGATGATGGCACATTTATTACATTATAATTGTAGAGGAATTGGGGAATTAAATTTGTGGTTTTTTCGTCGGTTAATTTTGCAAAAAAAAAAATAAATATTTAGTAGAAACGCGGGTGAGTGACATATGTCGGTCGACTTGATTGACAAACCAACTTCATTTTAAACATTGAAAACCATATTAAATTACTCCATCACCCCCCTGCCCCCCGCCCCGCCCCTCACTGCAAATATCCAACACTAAATTTATCACGTAAAGTAACAAGTACATAACATTTGGTTTCAACATTTGTACAAGTCATTGATTTCAGGAAATCATGTTTTTTATTGCCTTTATGACAAAACAGAACATGGATAGAACAGAATTTTTTTTTTTTTTAAATTTTTCACAACTTTTTTTTCCAAGAACAACCCAAAGTTGGCAATGTTCATAAAAGGGATGATTTTTATGCTTTTTTCACTAAGAGTGCCATGATTTTTTTTTTTCACAACCCGTTTCCTATCACCTAGTAGGGGTAAACAGTTGACAAAGTGGAAATAAGGAGGGGGGAGTAATTATTTGCTTAATTTTTTCCAATTTCCAGTAATTTTGTTGGTCAATATAATTGACTCCTACAAATCGATAGGGATTAACCGGTTAATTATGAAGAGGGGTAAGCGGTTTTTCTGACTATTATGTACAAAATATTGTAGTTTTAAATGGATTAAACCAGTGGTTCAAAAAGTGGCTCGCGACTCAAAAATAGTTCTTTGAAAAAGGAAATTATTGGATTGTAAAATTCTAAGCCTAAATGTTTTGGGCCACTGTCGAGTGCCATAATTTTTTTTTTTTTAATAACATTTCTCTTATCATCAATTAGGGGTTACAATAAAAGTTGACAAACGAAGAAGTGGGGAAGGGGAGAAATTATTTTTTTCCTATTTTCAGTAACTTTGTTTTTCATGACATTGACTCTTTAAATACGAAAGGAACTAAGGCTAATTATGAAGGGGGGGGGGTACGAAGTACCTCTGTTTCTAACGTTAAACATATCGTTTATCTGGTTGGATTAAACCAGTGGTTCTTAAAGTGGCACGCCTAAACCACATTAAACCTTTATACCAAAAAATTATCAAGTTTATAAAATATCAATGCCACCTTTTGAGAGCCACTGTTTATCATGAACTACCATTATTTATCTCCTTGTTAACCTTTAAATTTCTAAAATAAATCTCATATTTTTTTTTTCAAATAACAAATATATCTAATTAGTGGTTCAAGTAAAAAAAAATTTTTTTTGGTATTTCTAAGGCTTTATGTAGAAAAATACGATGTAAATTTTTTCCCCAAAGTACTATCCATTGCTAGTTTCTAATTTTTTCCATCTGTGATGTAACCAATGGATTTATTGGAAAATCATTTTCCATTTTTTGCGACGATTTAAAAATTGATTCAATTTTTGATGATTGGTTAATTTGATTTGAAGCATTGGTCAAGTAGGCCGTGACTGGTGGACCGAAATAAGTGGTAATCGAATGGGACAGTATCTGGTCAATATGGCGGATGGTGTAAAACATTTTTTTCAAGTGTTTTCAAAGCTTGCTTAATACTTATGCGACATTTATCCAAAAATCGTCCAAAAAACTGATATTGTCCAATCTTTTAGTGTATTGGGGACTTTGAGCTTAAATTTTCGACTCAATTACATTAACTACCTTTTCCTACCTTTGGATCACCAAAATGGTGGTCCGCGAACTACTAGTTCGCGAGGAATTTTGTAAATACTTATTATGGTATATTTAACTCTTAAACAAATCATATTAGTGAGTCGTAGGATTTCAATCATGAATTTAGTGGTCCGAGAAATCAAAAAGTTTGGCGACCACTATTTAAAGCGACATACAATTTTTTTTTGTTTAAAAAAATCTCCATTTTTCAAAGTGACATAGGAATTGATTCCATTTTTGACGTTTAAGATTTGAAGTATTGCTCTAGTCGGCTATGACTCATGGTCCGCCATTAAGTGGTGATCAAAAGGAACAATATCCGGTCAATATGGCGGATGGGGTGAAATATCACATTGAGGTGATTCCAAAGCTTGCTTATCACTTTTATGACATGTCGTGGAAATCATGGTGCAGGATAATTTAGTCATGGTTTTTGGAATCTAGGAGGCGTTTGCGCTTATATTTTGGGGTCAATTGCATTAAATCTTGTTGGCTAGGTAACCTAGTAAAAAATTTATTAGGTTTGAATACCGTAAAATAAATAACTCCGATTTATTGCATTTAATTATCAGCAATAACTTTATGTCATTAATTTAGTCGATTTAGCCGTTAAAATTGATAAGTCAAGGTTTACCCCATCATTTCTGGATTGGATCCATTTTTGGGTCCCTTTTATAATCCTATGCAAAAATTGTTACAATTTCACTCGAAAAAACGGTGCTCGATTGTGACATGTAGGGAAAATCGTGGTGCAGGATAACTTAGTCATGGTTTTTGGAATCTAGGAGGCGTTTACCCTCATATTTTGGAGTCAATTGCAATAAATATTATTGGTTAGGTTCCCTAGTACTGATTTTATTAGATTTGAGTACCTTATAATAAATAACTCCGATTTTATTGCACCAAATTATCAGCATTAACTTTATGTCAGTAATTTAGTCGATTTAGCCGTTAAAATTGATAATTCAAGGTTTACCACATGATTTTTTTTTTTAAATTCCTGGATTGGACCCAATCTTGGGTCCCCTTTATAATCCTATGCAAAAATTTTTACAATTACACCCGAAAAAACGGTGCTTGATATTCTTAGACTAGAGTTCCTGTGGAACCTAATTTTCCCATTTTCCCACCATCCCCATTGCTTGGAACCACTTGTTGACTCACCCCCAAAATGTCCGCGAGCCCCCCTTGAATTTAAGATCAATTTTGATCCTTTAACTCTCCAAGTCAGTGTCTTCAAACCATGGTCGTCTACTTTCATGTTTTTTGCCACTGTGGTACCAAAAATAGTCTTTTTAAACGTCAAAAATTGAAATTCAGATGTTTTTTTCTGGTAAGATATGCGCAAACTCTCTAGAACCAATATACCCAGCCGAAATTAGAATTTTTCGTAAAAGTGGAATTTTCGCGAATTTTTTAAGTAAACCAAGATGGATACGAAAAGTTGTACAAAAGATAAGATTGATTCCGTGCATAGTTTGGGGATGGGGGTTGGATAGGTAATAGAGATTTAACCTAATAAATATTTGGACTAATAAAGTGCAATGAATGCTTTAAAAAAAAAAATAAAAAAAAAAATAAATAAGGGTGGCAGAATGGTATTTGGAACACAAAAGTGATTGAATATTTATCATCGTAAATAAGTTTGTGTTGTGTACATTTGTATTGAGTTGCAACGAGGCGTTGATCATCCCCTCGGGAATCGCAATCGTATTCGTCCCAAATATTTAGGTCGCTATTATAATGCGTTAAATATCCGTGCGTTAAGAGGGATGAAAAATACATTCACAATAAGAGTTTCAATCGGACTATAATACGTGAACGAGACCAACCCCAAAACTATTGTCGAATATTACATCACATCCCTTAACGCTACTTAGGTTGTTAGTGTGTAATGTTGGTGCAGCGGCGTCGAAAACTATGCTCGAAGGGGTTGCGTCCGACACATAACGGACACAGCCGTTCATTTCCACCAATGCGAGACGTTGGATTAAATTTATCTCTTTTTCAACCCCTAACTCATATATGAAAACCCCTTATATGTTACAAACACATTATATACAATGCCTTATAAAAACCACCACATACTCTTGCTCCATCTCTTTCCCACTACTCATTCGTATCTCATCTCCTCTTCGTTGAAAATTTTTAACAGTTCACCCTCTTTTCAACCCCCTTATCAAATAAAATCAGTAAAAAAAAATTATAGTTCAATACGATTGTGCAACATTTTTGATTTCATAAAATTTACAGTTGGCGACAATTAATTGCAAGAGTGCAGTGAAAAGTTGGAAAGTTGGCGAATATGCAACTGGGGGGTTAAAAAAAAAATAATAAATTTCTTGTGGAAATAATTTAAAGCGCAAATTTTGCGCTTTCCACTGCCAATTTTTCGTTGTACCATCCAAATTTTTCTCTGCGTTCTATCTTCCCGTCCCTTAGTCCTGCACCATATTGTTTTTGGCAAGCGTTTGAGCTTACGATAATTACACAAATATTTACATGAAAAAAAAAAATGGTTAGCTTCCGTAAGCTTTTAAATATCATATACATTACACTGATTCAAAAATGATAATTTTTTTTTTCTTAATTATATCAAAAATATTGTTGGAAATGACCTAAAAAAAATTCTGTGAAAGTTTAAGCTCTTAATATTAACAACAATATTCTCTTGCACTTTGGAATTTTATAGCTCACGTCAAAGACAATATTTTGGAATAACCCAAGTATATTCTTGTAGAAAATTGAACGATCTACAAAAAAGGTCTCGCACAAGTTTTTGTTAAATTTATTCCTTCAAAAGTTATTCGAGGTGAAAGTTGAACTAAAGAGAAATTTTATTATTTTTTCAATTTTTTGACGTAACCATCAATTTTATGAGAAAATTTCAAAGGACTTTTTTGTAGAGCACTTTTTTTCCTATAACTTATCTTTATAAAAGTTTTTGATATTTTCCACTGGTTCGAAGTTATTTAATTAAAATAAAAAAAATAATTTTTATGTTAAAAATATAATAAGTCAGGGAATTTTCAGTTTAATGCAAACAACTTAGGACCTGTGAAAAATATCAAAAACTGTTATAGAGATAAGTTATAAACATGAACAATTTATATAACGAAGCAATTTTTGAATTAAAACTATATAAAATTTCAAAAAAAAAATAGTTTTGTAGTTTCCATGTCAGGCGTTTGATCCTCCGACAAAATATCCCAAGACAAAACATCCTCGTACAAAATATCCTCGACCAAAATATCGCTAAGACAAAATATCCCCGACAATTGATCCTTCAACATATTAATTACTATTTTTTTTGTACCCTGTTTTTTTTTCTTGAAAAAAAAAACGCCCAAATCTTCCTCTTTACTATTTCTTAAAACATCCCCGTTCCAAATATCCCCCGAAAAAACATTCCCGTACAAAATACCCCTGCCAAATCCTCAGTAGTTTGGATCACTCCGTAACTGCTTTGTGATGATTCACAAATGTATGATTTTTATATATTATTTTTTTAAATTATATGCTACATAAATTGGACCGCAATTTATTCTATATATTGTATACACAGTTTTAATGGGATATCTTTTCGGTTTATTTCATCAAGATTAGGGTTTTTTTGTCTTAAGGATATTTTGTCCGGGGATATTTGGTCTGAGGATATTTTGTCCGGGGGATCAAATGTCATGGGAGGCTAAAAACCGTGGTTTTCAAGGTAAGCACGAAAATCTAATTTTCCAACCGATTTTTCACTATCAATTTAAAATTTTAATGCCATTTCTATGATTGTTACACTCCCCCCCCCCGACCAAAGCAACCCATTTAAAAACGTACAAGAAAAAAAAATCACCCCCACCCCTTCCCCACCCCTTGCTTGTTTCACTTTACCTCCTTTTTTCCATTATATTTGTCTAGAACTATTTGTCTTATATCCAAATGCAGGAAACAATTTTTTTTTTGTAATGAAAAAAAATTCTATCGATATTCGTTTGCCTTTTGTTTTTACGATAGTACTTTTCATTATTGCTCAACTGTTTTTTTTTTTTTATTTTGTCGCTGAAATTTAACTTTTAAGATAAGCACTGGAGACGATGAAAGTTCGGGAAAGTCCCACCAGATGGATTTTTGTTTGTTTTTAATTGGAATTTTCTAAGTAATTATTTTTAAATTTGAATCGATTGATCCCTTGAATGTGACCGGTACACTTGTGTATAGTGAGGCGGTCGGGCGGGGGTGGGGGAGGAGTACGGTGAGGGATCGAAGGTAGATATCAATCCGAACAACAATAAATGGTTTGGTTATTTACAAAACATCAAATCGAATAAGTAATTCGTGTCTTGAAATTGAGCCAGAGATGATTGTTATCAATCATTTGTGAAAGACATCATTCATATCTGACAATAATAAAAAAAAAAACGCTTGAAGACAAGCTGGGGTGACGCACGGGGCAGGGAACATGAGAGAATTGAAAAAGTTTTTGGATTCGAAAAATGTAAAAAAAAAAACGGAAACTGGATACGTTGGGAATACGAAAGTTGGGGGTGATACCGTCGGCTCACAACTCAATTTCCTGTTCGCCTGTGATGGGTCACGTGGGTCCATCGTTTGCCACCATTGAATATTCATCCCATATTTTTTTTCCCAAGTTTAATCGAAAAAAATTTGGTCAATTTTTAGTCGTCAGTATTATTATTTATGGTCCGGTTTTTGGATGGTGGGGTCCAGTGTGTGGGAAACAAAAGCACGTCAGGAATTTGGGTGTACGCGCGTTCCTCACATTCCGACCAATATTAATGGCAATCATAACAACAACTACAACAACAATTTCGCCCTCTTCTCGTGCCATAAATTCATCCACGTGATTTAGATCTAAGATCTCATATTTTGGATCCATAAGAGCCGCACGACTGTCATTTGTTTTTTTTTTTTGTTTTTTTGGGTCGACCCGAGTCGAAATTCCACGCATTTTTTTACCGGGGAGTCAAACGTTAAAAATGGAAAAATTAGGACTGGAAACGAAGAAATTAATTAATGTGACAAACTATATCTCGAATTTATGGGGATTTTTGTAATTTAAAATTCAGTGGATGTCAAACTGTCTATGGTCAAGCGGTAGATTAGTTAAACGTTATAAGAAAACGTTCTATATGAAAATTTTGACATTTAAAGCGAATATTAAGGAAAAAATTTTAAATAAAGAATTTATATGTTATAAGGGTACCGTGTTATAAGGGAAATATTTGTATATCGCTTTGGGACCGTTCATAAAATACGTTCGCATACAAGGTGGTGTAACAAAAAATTTTAAATTAATATTTCTTTCGACTGATTTTCTTTTTTTCAATTTTTATCATAATAAAAAGTCATTGATTTAGTAAACATTAAATATATAGAAATTTGTGCACTTTTAATTGAAATTTATCATATTCAGCGGTGGTGGGGGGTTCTTAGTTTTGTGAAGAAATATTTCCAGAGGGGGTCACAGAAAGTGTGACACTGCGTATTACAATGGGGGGTGGGGGTCAGAAAAAACTTATTTGAGTGTGACGTATTTTATGAACGGCCCCTTTTAAAAGTTTACGGAAATTTCCCATTTTTTTTTTGTTATGTAAATGTTTGTGTAATTATCGTAAGCTTATACGCTTGCCAAAAACAATATGGTGCAGGATTAAGAGACGGGAAGATAGAACGCAGAAAAAAAATTGGTGTAATTATTATTTATTACTGTCGTCAATGTTTAATGAATTTCTGTTAAAAAAAATAATTACTCCGATTGTCATTTTTTTCACTAATTTTCCCAAAAAAAAAATGAAAACATTAATTTTAACCAACGAAATTAAATTGAAATAAAAAGGCTTGAGGATCGACAACCCCTTAGTGTCATTTGACTGATATTTTCAAAACAAAACAAAAAAAAACACCTACTGGCAATTGTTTTACTATTTCCAAAGCAATTAGGAAATTTTACTATTCCCTTAAAAAAATTAGGAAAAATTTTTAAATAAAGAATTTAATCATACAAACATAATTTGGGAAATTCCTGCGTTATAAGGGAACTATATGTATATTAGATTGATCCAAAAAAAATAATAATTTTTTTTTCTTAATTATACCGAAAATATTGTTGGGAATGACAAAAAAAAAGTCTGTGAAAGTTTAAGCTCTTAATATTAATATAAGAGATGCCACATCGCAATTTTCGATTTTCCATTTAAATAACATGGCAACAATATTCTCTTGCACTTTGGAATTTTATAGCTCACGTTGGTGACGACAATATTTCGGAATGACCAACGTATATTCTTGTAGAAATTTGAACGATCTACAAAAAAGGTCTCCGACAAGTTTTTGATATATTCAAGTGTTACCTAATAAAACAGGGAAAATAAAAAGAAAAATTTTAAGATTTTCCATTCTATTTTATAAAAAAAAAAAAAAACAAAAAAAACAAACCGGGAAATAAAAGCTTTCAATGTCTCAAATGCTCTACAAAAAAAAAATCGCTCAAATCCCACCAGAAATACCAAGGCTTTATGCTTGAAAAGTGTGACCAATTTTCAATACTAGTAACTTCTCGTGAAATATTCACTCACAGCCCAACATTGATACAAGTGACAAATAACTACCCGTAAATTATCCAAAGCCAAACAGCAAAAATTGGTAATTGAATGAAATCGAAACGACAGTTGAAACAAATGACAATTTTAAGTAATTTCAAATTTGAAACGTTTTTATGACGGATTATTATGATTAAAATAAAAAAAAAAAGCTTAAACTTTAACACAATCATTTGTTCTCACGTTTCTCAAGCCTATAATATATTTTTTTTTGTTTTTAATTTTTTAATTTCCATAGCCAATAGCGATTTGTGTGTCTAGTTTGACTACATATTTTTTTTTCCATAATAGTTTTCTCATTAGGCAGATTTTTTCATCCCATTGATCCCCGAATGTGAAACATTCGAATGTCGTCCGACATTCTTTTGTTTTTTTTTTTTTTTTGTTTATGATTCCCACAGCCAACGTGTATAGTAAAGTTTTCGCGTATATTTCTTGAAAAGACCAGAAAAAAAAAATTAAATATTGGGAGATGTGATGATTGTTGTTGTTGTTGTTGTTTTTTTTTTTGGTTTATAAATTTAAAAATTTATATATATCGTAACGTAACGAATTGTTGCCGTCATCGGTTTTTTTTTTCGTTTCGTTTCGATCACCTGCACTTCGACTTTGTGTATTCGCACAAATGAATGACCCAACTGAATTGACCCGAACGACCTTTTGCCCACCTGTCATACTGACACGTCGCCGCCCCCGCACCCCCCCTCACATTTACATATCGCCCGCTATCCACTTGTGGTCAATGTGGAAATATTATTTAAAAACGGAACAAATGATGAACGGTCTTGGGAACGATCTTCATGAAAACGAAAGGCGAGAAATTTTTAATATATCTATATATATATATATATATATATATATATACCAAGGTAGGCCATGACATTGTCCAGAGAACATATCTGGTGTGAACCAGTTTTTGTTTTAATAAACAATTTCCGTTTAACTTTTTACTTCAATCACTTGAGGAAAACTTTTTCCAAACAAACAATTTTCATTCGATTGATTTTCCTTGAGTGATTTGATCCAAGGTGGCTGGTCTTGATTGAAACAAATGAAGCATCATCTAGTCAATCCCCTCTCCCAAAACCTCTTTTTTTTTTCTTTTTTTTTGGTAAATTTTTAACATATTTTTTTACAAATGTAAAGATGCTCATTATTCGACAGACGAAAAAAATATTCAGTCTGGATGATGCATTTTATCTTAACTACATCAAAGTGGCTTCTTCTTCGTTATTACACAGGTAAATAATTTTATCCATTCATCTTACAAAAAAAAAAAAAAAAAAAAATGATAAAGCACATAGAAATACCTACGACAAAAGGTAAAGAGGAACACCAGGGGAAAGACAAAACCAAAACAAGTAGTTATGGGTATAACGGCAGCAAAACATCAAGTAGCCTTGCGTGTTTTTCATTTTTTTTTCTTTTACGAAATAAAAGACGAAACAATTATAGTTCAGTGTATGTACGAAATTTATATTTATCATGAAGGTAGTGGTAGTAGTTGTAGTACGGTGCAGGTTTTAGTGGTTTACCTCACCCTCCCCAAATGTAATACGATATTTTTTATTGCCGACCGAAAATTGGAGCCGCAATTCTCCTCTGATTACCGACGAATAAATTTCAACCATAATCCAAGCAAAAAAATATATATTAGACTGATTCAAAAAAAAATTATAATTTTTTTTTTCTTAATTATATCGAAAATATTGTTGGGAATGACAAAAAGAAATCCTGTGAAAGTTTAAGCTCTTAATATTAATATTAAAATCGATTTTCCATTTACATAACATGAAAACAATATTTTTTTGCACTTTGGAATTTTATAGCTCACGTGGGTGACAATATTTCGGAGTGACCAAGGTATATTCTTGTAGGAAATTGAACGATCTACAAAAAAGGTCTCGGACAAGTTTTTGATATATTTATTCCTTCAAAAGTTATTTGAAGTCAAAGTTGAACTAAAGAAAAATTTTAATATTTTTTCACGCAACCATCAATTTTATGAGAAAGTTTTATAGGACATTTTTTGTAAAGCCCTTTTTTTACTATAACTTATCTCTATAAAAGTTTTTGATATTTTTCACCGGTTCTAAGTTATTTAATTAAAATAAAAACAATATGGTGCAGGATTCAGGGACTGGAAGATAGAACGCAGAAAAAAAATTGGTGTAATTACAATTTATTTCTGCCGTGAATGTTTAATGAATTTCTATTAAAAAAAATAATTACTCCGACTGTCATTTTTTTTACTAATTTAACCAAAAAAAAAAAAAATAACTTTAACCAACGAAATTAAATTGAAATAAAGAGGCTTGAGGATCGACAACCCCTTAGTGTCATTTGAATGAAATTTTCAAAACAAAACAACAAAGCCACCGACTGGCAATTGTTTTACTATTTCCAAAGCAATTAGGAAATTTAACTATTGCCAAAAAAAAATAAAGAAAAATTTTTAAATAAAGAGTTTAATCATACAAACGTAACCTGTGGGAAATTCCTGTGTTATAAGAGTACTATGTTATAAGGGAAATATATGTATATTAGACTGATTCAAAAAAAATAATGATTTTTTTTTCTTTTTATATCGAAAATATTTTTGGAAATAACCAAAAAAAATCCTGTGAAAGTTTAAGCTCTTAATATAAAAATAAAGAGGTCCCACATTGAAAATTTTGATTTTCCATTTCAAATAACATGGGAACAATTTTCTCGTGCACTTTGGAATTTTATAGCTCACGTTAGTGACAATATTTCGGAATGACTAAGGTATAATCTTGTAGAAAATTGAACGATCTACAAAAAAGGTCTTCAACAAATTTTTGATATATTTATTCCTTCAAAAGTTATTCGAACTCAAAGTTGAACTAAAGAGAAATTTTAATATTTTTTTCAATTTTTTGACGCAACTATCAATTTTATGAGAAAATTTTAAAGGACATTTTTTGTAGAGCTCTTATTTTCCTATAACTTATCTTTGTAAAAATTTTTGATATTTTTTTCACAGGTTCTATGATGATATTGAATTTCTAAGAAAAATATCCTAACGGTTGCTGTTTGATATCATATCGGAAAAACGGTTGGGAAAATTAATTTTTTTGTAAGGACCTTTTTTCTCGGCCTTGATGTGTACTACATTTTTTGTTAAAGACATTTTTTCGATGGACGTACAGTTAACGAGTTATCAATGGATTTTTGAATTGAGAAGAACTTGAAAGTTTTAAATCATTTTTCTGGTGAAAAACCACTAAATTTCCCATTTTCCAATTGTTAGATCTGAAAATCACCAGAAAATTTTTTTGGAGAACAACTAACGAGAATAAATGGTGCAAAGATTTAGTGTTTTTTATTTACACTTCCTCATTGAATAACAATTGGAACGTTTCACCGATAAATTATCGGCTTTAAGTATTTGCATTCATTTTGTTGGCAACTCTGTCATCCAAAATCGTCTCTAATCCTTCGTGAATGAGCCGAGATCTATAGAAGAAGAGGTACTTTATAATTTTAAAGTCTCTATTTGGGAAAATAAAAGTGTAGAATTATTTTTTTTTCCCTTTAATAAATATAAATAACAGTGATTTCTTTATTTAGAAGATAAAAAACGCTGCCTATAGAGTATGAGATATCCTGTGAAGGTTTTTTCGAGCGAATAAAAATGTTATATTTAAGATGTCTACGTCTTATATATATATATATATATATATATATATATATATATATATATATATATATATATATATGTTTGTGGAGGATAAATCTTTTACGAGTTTCAAGAAAGTTTTCTTCATCTGACAATAGAGGAGAGATCGGTGACTTTTTGCTATTGAAATGGGGTGACGATGGCAAGGGGGTTGGCAGAGTGGAGAGGGATTTTTCCCGTTTCGCTATTGTTGAAATTCGGGTTAAGCTTAAGCCGTTTGGATGCGGCGATGATTTATTTATTTGCCTTTTTTTTAAATAATCAGATTTGTAAACGTTTTTACGATCTAATAAATTTTTCAGACTAAATATTTTTAGATTATGTCATATCTGTTCGGCTCAACTCAACTTTGCCTACCGCACCCCGCTCCACCCATCTTTCAAATTAAATCAAACGTGGTTAAAATTGTTATTTTTTTGGCCCTATGGAAACAGGAAAAGATTTGGCCAGTTTTTGTGGAAATTTTGTACTAGATTGTCGGCGGGGGAACTCTATGGTTTTATTGATTTGATTTAATTTAAATGTTAGATATGAATTTTTTTCTTGGTTCTTGTAAAATTATGGGCAAAATTTACTTTTTGTTTCGGTTGATGAATGTCAGACAGAGACGAGGATAGTTGGATGAATGAATGGGGGAGTGAATAAGGATGATACCAAAGAGCCAACGCGATCGTTTGGAAATGAAATGAAGCCGTGCGGAATGGAAACTGTAGGGAATTTCTATGAATCATTTATCATTTTTCTTTTTCTCCTCCCCACTCCTCCCGGCCATCGCACCACTTATTTGGGGTCATCCATACTTGAAATTTGTAAATAATGGTCTCCTTTTTATTTATTCACTTGAAAGTTTTTTGGTGTTTAAATTTTTTCACCATTATAATCCGCTTTGTTTGAAATTAAATTTCAAATTGGTTAAAATAAAGAAAAGAAAATGATATTCCATCAGGACATGTAACATGCCATATGAATTGCCTACTTGATTTTTTTCAAGTCCTTTAAATGGCAAATTTATTTTTAATATTCCTACTCGATCGGGTAACCATTTTTTTCTTTTTTCATCCCTTAAAATTGAGTACTCAGCTTTGAAATCAAATCACCGTAAAACACCAAAAAAAAAAAAAAAAACACCAAAGTCATTATTTACCTAAAAACTAAAATCAAATTCAACTCCGTGAAAATAGGAATTAATTGTCCTAAATCATTAATCAGTATTGATTGATGACATGAAATTTTGCCAAATCATTGCCCAAAAAAATAAAAAAAAAAATCGTCAAAATTCCTTAGAATATCCCTGGATTGCTCTATGTAAACCCAAAATTTTTTACAAGTCATTGATTGGCCGTTTATCGTACAAATCATGTACGAATGTTATCGGGTGTTGTTGATCGAAAAGTTAACGCTAAACGTTCAAAACTACCCTTAAACCACACACTTGAATTCATCCCCCCGCCCCTCTAAGGCAAGTTCTTCCCCCCCAATCGTTGAACTGAATAAGCAGAAAATGACGTCGTTAAATTTTCTCAATGACCTGATTTTATCGAACGATCGTTTCGACTGATTTACGATATTTTCGATTGGGCACCCAAAACATTTGGCTGCAAAAGTTGCTGAATAAATGGAATTGGATGTTTTTTTTTTTACAGTCTAATCGAAGCGAAATTATCAATATTTTCTTTTAAAATAATTTTAAAAAGCCAAATTTTTAACATAGTTTTCATTTTCGATCAGGTAAATTCAAATTTAAATTTCGCGCTGATCATTTATCATATATTCAAACCTTCCACCAATTCTACATTCGTAGCTAGTACGAATAAGTTCGGTTTTGGAATCTAGAATTCCATGGAAATTAAAATTTAAATTGAATTTGAAGTTTTCCATTACAAAATTGTGATTAGAATTGTTTCCTCAATAATTTTTGGCCAAAAATATAATCTTTCGATTATTTTCCAAAGCCAACTTCTTCATCAAAAAAATCATAGTAGGCTAAGAGAATAACACATAGGAAAAAAAAACAGATGAAAGAATGATATCTTTATCAAGCTTTTCCGGTTAAAATTTTCCAAAACAAAAGAGGCATAGTATAGTCTATTAGGTACTTGTAAAACCTACTGCAAGTTGGCCATAACAGTTGAAGAGAAAAAAAAATGAACATCTTGACAGCTATTTGCTATCACTTTCAAAATGAGATGAAGAAATTAATGGGGGGGGGAGAATTGATAATAACGATTTTTTTTTAATGTTTTTCTTCGGCAAGTGTTTCATTTTTTTTTTGAAACAATGATCTGTACAAAAAAAAATTTTTCCAAAAAAAAAAAATAAATCATAAGGAATGGCAAGCTGAAATGGAATGTGGGGAAGGATATTGGATATTGACAACCACTGTTTTAAGCTCTAAACAAAAAAAAAATTGGTGCAATCAGTGACTACCCTTTTGTCGTCGATGTTTAATGAATTTATGTAAAAAAAAAAAAATAATTACCTCGACTGTCATTTTTTTTTTCACTAATTTTCCCAAAAATCAAAATTCTATAAATTTTAACCAACGAAATTAAAGTGAAATAAAGAGGCTTGAGGATCGACAACCTCTTAGTGACATTTGATTGAAATTTTCAAAACAAAACAACAAAGCCACCTACCGGCAATTGTTTTTTCTATTTCCAAAGCAATCTTCGATCATAATTTTATCAATATCTTTAAGAATTCAAAGGGAGTCGGGGATTTTTTTTTTTTTGGACCAAAACTATCGACAAATTTTTTTTTTTTTTTTGGGTCTTAATGTTTGTTACTCCTTTACTCCACATACTAATCGGTGAAAACTTTCCTGGGAAATCTAACGAATTTAAATCCTAAGATTTTTTTTGGATTTTTAGTTGACCTCCATTGAATAATCGAAATTGTTTAGTGCCAAATTTTGTCACTGGAACATCTCAAATCACACCCTTAATTTTCAACCCCTTCTGTCGACCAAATACCACCTGTTTTACATATAATTTGATGCACAAATTTCGACTAAGGAACCAAAAAATTTGATCGATGAAATGTCGCAAATTAAATGGTCGAACAACAATCGAATTTGACAACAAATGAATTGTCAAAAACCAGCACCAGGCTGCCAACAATAAAACGATAAACTGTGTCCTCTTTGCACAATGATTTTCGACAAAAAATGTGATCTATTTCCTCTATTTATTATTATTTTTTTTTTGGGTCCATTTTTAAATGGACAAGGACGAAATATGTATTATATGTATATATTTTGTGACAATAGAAGAAAAAGTTATCTGTCAGTGGGAAAGAAGGCACGGAATGATTTATACACAATATTTGTTTATTGTCACAACCATATGGACCATATTCGGTCATCCTAAATGCTTTTGTTGAATATTTTTTTTTTTTTTTTTTTTGGCAATTCATTTCTACTTAACTTGTAGATATTTGAACAATGGATGCCATTTATGACCAAGGAATTAATTCGTTTAAATCAGTCGTAAAATTTTTAAGGAACATTATATTATTATTATTATTCACTTAAACAAATCTATTTATAGCGAAGGGTTGTTTTCGAGATCGGTTTGTTGCGATTAGGGTGGATTAATTAATAATAAAAAACAACTCCCAGAGGATAATTAATTAGAGGCAAATAGAGGCAAGGATCTCGCTTTTGGTCAGCTGAAATGTATATATATAAATAAATATATATATATATATAAATATATATATTCTTTCCTGCCCCACTTCGCCTGCCCACACGGCAATGAGAGTTCTTCGTGTAAAATATTCATTTATCAAACGTCCAAGACATGAAAGTTGAAACGAAATGAAATGATACAATTTCTTCCTTTTCTGTCCGACAGTGTTTATCTCCTTTGCACTTCTTGCAAGCAATACGTGGAAAAATAAATAAATAAATAAATAAACGAAAAAATTAACCGAAAGAGTTGAAAATGTTTTTAATCAATAAGTCAGTGGCCACATAACATTGAATTTTCCAAACGGGGCACCGAAATATATATATATATATATATATATATGAAACACATCTGTTTCCGGATCGGCTGCCAACACCAATATATTGAAAAAAATAATCACAAAAATTCAATGGCTTAACATAGTAAAAAAAAAACAATTTTCACTTAATTCAATTCGATAAGATCGGCAAAAAGGTTTTCTACGACCCAAAATTTTATATTCCCACAAATTTAAATAGAGCCATCTTAGTAGGCCATGAAAAAATCTAAAAATTTGCCCTCTTATGTTTTTTCGATACAACCAATCGTTCACCTGAAAATTCCGTTTAAAGTCAATATCTACTAATAATAAACCCAATGAATTTCATTTAACTCGCATATCTAGTAGGCTATGATTCCATCTTGTTGTTATAGTAACCAATGATGTTTATCCTTAGTAGTACAATTGATTTTTTTTTAATTTACTCTCATTGATTCGAAGGAAAAGGCGAATTATTTTTGTTTTTGTATCAAATCTGTGATTAGAGGATGAGAAGGGTGAGGAAGGATTAGTATTTTGGGTTGGTATCCCATTAAAAAAGTTGAAGAACAAGATGTTTAACATTAAAAAACCAAAAAAAATTGAAGGGCGCACGAGTTGGACGCAAGGGCCGCGTGCGGCTCAAATTTACTAATTGATTCTCCCATCAGTTTAAGTAGAGCCATCTAGAAGGCCATGAAAAAATCTAAAATTTTGCCCTCTTATGTTTTTTTGATATAACCAATCGTTCACCTGAAAATTTCGTTCAAAGTCAATATCGACTAATAACAAGCCCAAAGAATTTCATTTAACTCGCATATCTAGTAGGCTGTGATTACATCTCGTTGTTATAGCAACCATTGATGTTTATCCTATGTAGTACAATTGATTTTTTTTTAATTTACTTTCATTGACTCCAAGGAAAAGGTTATTGTTTTTTTGTTTTTGCATCAAAACGGTGTTTAGAGGACGAGAAGGATGAAGGGGGATTAGTATTTTGGGTAGGTTTCCTATTAAGAAAATTTTAAGAACAAAGTGTTTATTATAAAAAACTAAAAAAAAAGAGAGGCGCACGAGTTGGACGCCAGAGCCGCATGCGGCTCAAATTTAACTATTGTTTCTCCCATCAGTTTAACTAGAGCCATCTAGTAGGCCAAGTAAAAATCTAAAATTTTCCCCTCTTACGTTTTTTCGATACGACCAATCGTTTACCCGAAAATTCCGTTCAAAGTCAATATCTACTACTAACAAGCCCAATGAATTTCATTTAATTCGCATATCTAGTAGGCTATGATTACATCTCGTTGTCATAGTAACCATTGATGTTTATCCTATGTAGTACCATTGAAATTTTTTTGAATTTACTCATTGATTCGAAGGAAAACGAGAATTATTTTTGTTTTTGTATGAAAGCAATGTTTAGATGACGAGAAGGGTGAAGGGGGATTAATATTTTGGGTTGGTTTCCTCTTAAAAAAGTTAAAGAACAAGATGTTTCATATAAAAAACCAAAAAAATTTAGAGGCGCACGAGTTGGACGCAAGAGCCGCATGCGGCTCAAATTTAATTTTTGATCCTCCCGTCAATTTTAAGCGTAATAAACTTCTTAAAATGTGTTTTTTTGAAATTTAACAACAATTTGCCCAATATTATACCAATTTTATGCGATTTTCTTCTGTTTTTCTATTCAAAATCGAAAGATTTTCACTCTAAATTGATTTGAAAGTAAATTATTTGTAGAAATTAATTAATTTGATGTGATTTATTACTAAGGGTTGTTTTTCTTGTTGTTTTTCAGGGGAGAAACCATTCAAATGTGAATACGAAGGCTGTGATCGACGATTCGCGAATAGTTCGGACCGTAAAAAACATTCGCACGTGCACACGTCCGACAAGCCGTACAATTGTCGACATTCCGGCTGCGACAAAAGCTACACGCATCCCAGTAGTCTGCGGAAACATATGAAAATCCACGGCAGCGGCAGTAACGGGGGCAGCGGGGGTGGCGGCAGTGGGTCGAGTATTGGTGGCAAATCGCCACCCCAGTACGACAGTGACGGCGAGGACTCGAACAGTTCGAGTGCCGCGAGCATTTCGGTGGTGAACGGGGGCGGCGGGGGCATGGGGAATGGGGGCAGTGGCGGCGGCACAATTAGTCCGCCGGTTATGTCCAGCACCACGGGCACAGTGGCGTCGTTGAACATTTCGCAGATGACGTCATCGCATAATATGGTCGGTGGCAATGGGGTGGGAATGGGCGGCGGGGGTGGTTTAACCGCCAACTTGTCCGAGTGGTATGTGTGTCAATCGGCGACGGGGGGCATGCCCACACCCCCCTCCAATGAACACTCACCGGTTAATCATTTAAATCATTTCAATCATCATCTAATGCACCACCATCATCACACAGGGGCGGCCACGGCCTACTGAGACATACCCCCCGCACCTTCCCAACCGCCACCGCCTTCACTTTTGACGCCTCCGCATTGGAGAATGTGATTTAACTAATAAATTATTATTATTAAAAAAAAAAAATAAAAATAAATATATTTGTAAAACCATTGTAATATAAAAGACTATTTAAAAAAAAGTAAAACATAACCTCCACCGCAAATCAATCGATTACGTCACATTTCAGTGAAATTCACTGCCAACTACAGTGACCACTTATAAACCAATCAGTGAATTTCACTGAAATTTTTTTTTTTTTTTGGAATTTTGAGTTTTGAAACTCTTGATTCAAAGATCTCATTGAAAAAACGAAGCCATTTTTGTGGATTAGATTTTTTTTTTTTTTGTGTAATTTTAGAATATAATTTATTTATTTAATGCTTCAAAAAATTGCCTTAAATTTTTGTGTACGAAATGGGCAAAATTCTATAAAATAGTCATTAAAAACAAATATGTATAATAACAAGTGTGCGGGACCTAAAGGGGAGGTCGGGGATTATCGTAAAAAACAATGTATAGAATATATATATATATATATATAAATTTAGTCTAATGTTGTACAATTTTGTATATAAACTATGATTCTCTTCCTTTTCCATTTTTGATAAAATTTCAAGGACACCATTTTTAATTGGCTAAATTATTATTTGATAATGGATCATAAATTGATATATGGGAAAAGGAAGAGAATATTGCAAACGAATGGTTTGTGACTGAGGTGGGACAAGGAGATGAAATGATGGAAATGATTTCATCTCTCAATTAATGTCTTTAGACCTGAAGAATTATTGTATTTATATCTTTACATAATATACTAATAATATATATATAAACTGAAACTGCCTTAAGGTTCTTCTTCTTATTCTCTGTTCTTCTCTCTCCACTGTTTAAACGATAAAATATGTAAAATATTATAAAGAAATATTTGATTCTATGGAAAAAATATATATATATATTTAAATAAAAAACACTGTTCGTAAAATATATATATATAAACATGTATAAAATATAAATGCAAAAGAAACCACAAAACTGATGTAAATTGATGACAAAATAAAAAATTATGGAATATCTACGATTTTTTTGGAGCTTTATTCGTTTAACCCTTTTGAAATTTCAGAAATTTATATTATTTTCATTCAGAACGCATCCCTAACACTTATTTAAGAAAAAAAAAACAAATAAATTTAAAAGATCTCACAATGGATTTCAAAGTTCAAATGCATTTAAATGCACTTTACAAGTGCATCTGATGCACCAAATGCATTTTTTGTTAATTTCCAGAATCTGACTTAACATTTGTATCCAAAAACACCCAAAATTGGGACACTTAAGAATTCCTATCCTGCCCCGTGCTGGTTATAATCTTGCCAATCAAAAATAAAATTGAGAAAATCTCGCAAACCGTAGGTCTGATGAAAAAATTTTTTTCACAAAAATTAAAGCTTTGGTTGAGCCCAAGAAAAAATGTTCTATAATGAAAATTGATTTTCCCAACTATTTTCCGAAAATCGGCGAAAAACCCATGGAAAAGCAAATTTTTTAGTATTTTTGATATATTTACCGACAAAATGGTTAGGAAAATATTTTTTTTTTTGAAGACCTTACATTTCGTGAATTAATTTTTTCAATGACATGGAAATTAGTGCCTTTTGGAAAATCCTCACCTCCCCCCTTGCTTTAATTAAAGTGTGGGGAGACAAGAAAAAAATTTTGGAAAAATCGACTCAAACTCGAAAACCGTGCGTTTTACAGAAAAATTGTTAGAACAACAAATGTTTGGTTTGTTAAACCTAAGAAAAAATGTTCTCTACCAAAAATTGATTTCCCCAACCGTTTTCCGAAAATCGTCGAAAAACCCATCGAAAAGCCAATTTTTTAGTATTTTTGATATTTTAACCGACAAAATGATTAGGAAAATAATTTCTTTTTTTGAAGTTCTTATATTTCATGAATTAATTTCTTCAATGACATGTAAATTAGTACCATTTGGAAAATCCTCATCTCACCTTGGCTTTCATTGAAGTTGGGAAACAAAAAATTTTTTGGAAAAATCAACTCAAACTCGAAAACCAGGGGTTTTACAGAAAAATTGTTATACCAGAAAATGTTTGTTTTATTACGCCTAAGAAAAAATGTTCTTTACCGAAAATTGATTTTCCCAACCGTTTTCCGAAAATCGACGAAAAACCCATTGAAAAGCCATTTTTTTTAATATTTTTGATATTTTACCGAAAAAATGAGAAGGAAAATATTTTTTTTTTAAGGCATTACATTTCGTGACTTAATTTCATCAATGACAAATTTAAACAATGAACCTTATTTCAAGTTTTGAAAAAAAGGTTCTAATACGAAAGTTTAAGAGTTTTCCAACTGTTTTTCCAGAAATGGGTAAAACAAACCAGGAAATGGCCTGTTTTTCCTGATAGTTGTGGTATGATATTGGAAAAACGATGTAGGAAAATCGATTTTTTTTCTGAAAAATTTTCGTACATTTTCTGAAGCTATTTACGCAATAAAAAATAATTCATCCACTTAGACGAACTCTCCCCCTCCCCCATTTGTTCAGAAACGTATCAATGAAGAAAAATTGGGAAAAAACGGTGGTAATTTCTAAACCGTAACTCAGACGGAAAAATAAGTAATATATAAAATGAAGCTTTCATCAAAACCAAGAAAAAAATTTCTAAGGAAAAAATCCATTTTCCTAACCGTTTATCTAAAATCGTCGAAAAACCCGAAAAACAGCTGGTTTTTCTCAATGGTTTTGGTATGATATCGGAAAAACGGTTGGGAAAATCAATTTTTGGTTAGAAACTTTTCTTAAATTTTTTAATGTTATATGTTCCATAGAAATTGATTTATACACTTTGGGAAACTACTCCTTCCCCTTTGGGCCATAACACTTGCCAATATAAAAAAAAACGTAAATCGTCGTAAACCGTACGTCTCACAGAAAAACGGTTATTACAAAAAATGGGCGTCTTGATAAGACCAAAAAAAAACTTTCTTTGAAGAAAATCGATTTTTCCAACCTTTTTTCCAAAATCACGGAAAAACCTCTCTAGATGAAATATTCTTTAATTAAGGACTCACTTATTCATTAAATGTACAATTTTGAAGTTTTCATCGATTTTTTCGATCAATACTCATGTTAAGAAAAAAAAATCCCAAATAATAAAATGTTAATATTCAATCAGTCCCTACTACAAAAGGCTTAAAAATATCAATAAAATTAATTCATATTATTAATTTTTATTTTCTTCTGGAGGGAGAATGCCAAATTCATAGAAATTTTCATTTAAAACATGAACTTTCGAGCATATTTGCAGTAGATTTTTCGATTGTAAACTTTTCGTAGATCTCCAAATCGTGAACTAATCCCCACCAAGAATAAAAATAATGATCTAGAGAATGTAGAGATTGCAAATCATAATCAAATCAAATTACTGTCCGCTTCATTGATCTGAAGACGAACCTCGAAGTTCCTCCAGTTGAGGCGTTATTTTTAGCACAAAAAAAAAATAAAATGAATAATTTGCTTTTTGATCAAACTTAGAGATTTCAGATCAGCCAACTTTGAAAGCCACTTTTTATGCTTTGATGATTTGGCGCCACTTCACCTCACATCTGGACCATCAGCATCACCTATATGATGGACCTCATACAATTTGCCAACTTTTTTTCTTTTCATCTTAAACTTTACATTCATCAGATTTCAATCTTACAATTAGATTAAAATGAACTTGGATGCTCCTTATGCTTTGTTAGGTTTTTTCCCGTGTGGATAACTTTACATTGTTGCACAAAAAAAAATGATGATTTTTTTTCTTAATTATATCGAAAATATTGTTGGAAATGACAAAAAAAAAGACTGTTAAAGTTTAAGCTCTTAATTTTTATTATTAAGAAGTACCGCATCGCAAATTTCGATTTTCAATTTAAATAACATGGAAACAATATTCACTTGCACTTTGGAATTTTATAGCTAACGTTGGTGACAATATTTCGGAATGACCAAGGTATATTCTTGTAGAAAATTGAACGATCTACAAAAAAGGTCTTTAGCAAGTTTTTGATATATTTATTCCTTCAAAAGTTATTCGAGGTCAAAGTTGAACTAAAGAGAAATTTTAATATTTTTTCAATTTTTTGACGCAACCATCAATGTTATGAGAAAATTTTATAGGACCTTTTTTGTAGAGCACTTTTTTCCCTATAACTTATCACTATAAAAGATTTTGATATTTTTCACAGGTCCTAAGTTATTTGCATTAAAATAAAAAAAATAATTTTTATGTTAAAAATATTATATTCAAGGAAATTTTAGTTTAATGCAAATCACTTAGCACCTGTAAAAAATATCAAAAACTTTTATAGAGATGAGTTATAGAAAAAAAGTGCTCTACAAAAAATGTTCTATAAAATTTTCTCATAAAATTGATGGTTGCGTCAAAAAATTGAAAAATATTAAAATTTCTCTTTAGCTCAACTTTGACCTCGAATAACTTTTGAAGGAACAAATATATCAAAAACTTGTACGATACCTTTTTTGTAGATCGTTCAATTTTCTACAAGAATATACCTTGGCTATTCCGAAATGTTGTCACCAACGAGAGCTATAAAATTCCAAAGTGCAAGAGAATATTGTTCCCATGTTATTTAAATGAAAAATCGAAATTTGTTAAAAAATTTTAAGAGCTTAAATTTTCACAGGATTTTATATATATATATATATATATATAAATATAGAAATAAATTTCAAGTGAAGCGTTCATTGTAGCTGGAGGCATTTGCATTGTTTGTTTATATTTATCGAGGCATGAAATTTTATTTAAATGAAAATGACCGTTAATGAGTTTGTGCACCTTGCACCATGCGAACACCCCCCTCGCCTCCACCCACCATTCACTATTACACTCCCACGCGGCTAATTAATGATTATCGTTCGAACACTAAATGCTAATTATTACCAAATGATAAAGACGTGAGATGGAAATGCGGAAACAGCTGGATTTGTGTATATATCGTAAAGTGCATATATACATATACATATCAGTAAAATGTGGCAATGCATACCAATGCATTTTCGAAATAAATTCCTTGATCAAATGTTTATCGGTTAAATTTCTGAGGCCAAACAGGTGGTTTTTGGGTGCATCGTCAAGATGCACTTATTTGTACATTTGTACAAAAGACTCAAAGAAAATTTCAGTTGCAGAAAGCGAGGGGTACCCGGGGACCAACATGGGAAAAATCCCTTCAAAAATTGGGTCAAAATTCTAAAGTAATAATTCGATTTCTTATAGCTTTTTCTTGCATAAAATTTTAATAAAACCTTTGTAAAAATATAGTTCCCAAGTTAGGGACTCATCAATAGATGGTAATCAATAAGGAAAAACTCCCCCCCCCCCGGTCCTTTCAACAATAAGTACCGATAACAATCACATGACATAAACAATAGCCAATATTTCTACTATAGAATAAAATTCTATTTTTGCCAAGGAAAATTTCTTTAATTTTCTCTAAAATTTGTAACGATTGTTGTAAAAACATTTGAACTAATCCATTGTTGCCAATTTATATACAAGAAAATATCTTTAAGTGGCCTCATTAGTGCAAAAAAGGCTTAAAAAAAATTCAATCTCTAAAAAAAATCTTTGCAAAATACTAACTGGATTTTCTTGGTTTTTCCTAAGGAAATTGATGTTTTGATGGCTGCATACGTAACTTCAAAGCAGATAGTGGGGATGAAATTGGATTTTTTGGTCAAAATTTGGGGTAAAACTTGAAATTTCAAAGTGGAAAACTTTTCAAGTAATTTCTTGGTTTCTTAATATTTTGATGAGGAAATTTTTGTAAAATTTCAGTAAAAATATGGTTTCCTACTTACTAACTCATCTATTGATAACTAAATACCTTCCCCGTTCCACCCCCTTACAAATAAACATCTCCAAAAAGCACGAGAAATAAAAAATCACCGATAATCCTTCCACGCATAAATGTCCTCTTTTGCATAGGAAAATTCAATGTTAATCAATTTTCTGTAACAATTTAAACGATTGTTGCCTAAACAAATGAATAAATCTATTGTTGCACTAATTATATAAAAAAAAAAAATTATGTGGACTTTAATTATTGAAAGACTTAGAAAAACTTTCAATCTTTAAAAGAAATCTTCACTGAATACTAGGCGGATTTTCCTGGTTTTTCTTAAGGAGATTAATGTTTTGATGGTTGCATATGTAACTCTAAAGCAGATAATGGGGATGAAATTTAATTTTCTGGTCAAAATTTGGGGTAAAACTTGAAATTTCAAAGTGGAAAACTATACAAAAGTTTTCAAGTAATTTCTTGAATTCATAATTTTTTTGGGGTGAATTTTTTTTTAAAACGGCAATAAAAATGTGGTTTCCTACTTAGTAATTCTCCCTTGATAACTAAATACCTTCCCCCTTCCACCCTCTCACCCGAAAAAGTCTCCAAAAAGCACAAGATATTAAAAATCACCGATAATCCTTCCCCCAATAAATGTCCCGATTTGCCTAGGAAAATTTCATCAATTTTCTCCAAAATTTGGAACAATTGTTGCACAAACAAATGAACCAACTAATTGTTGACAATTTATATACAAAAAAAAAAATTAAGAGACCTCATGTATATAGAAAACACGGAACTTCCAATCTTTAAAAAAATTCTCCACTAGGAATACTAATTGAATTTTCCGGAATTTTCCTTGGGAAATCGATGCTTTGGTGGTTGCATATATACCTCCAGATCAGGTAACGGGGATGAAAATCAATTTTCTGGTCAAAATTTGGGGTAAAAGTTAAAATTTCAAATTGGAACACCTTGCCAAAAAAAAAAATAATTTCTTGATTACTTAATCTCTTGGAGTGGAAATTTTTATAAAACATCAGTAAAAATGTTTCTAACTTAGTAATTCATTAACTGATAGATAAACACATGCCTTTTCCACCTTTTCGCCCCTAAATACCGAGACAATAATCTTCAAAAAACTTCAAATCTTCAAAATTCTCCACTAAGAATACCAATTGAATTTTCCTGATTTTTCCTTAGAAAATCGATGCTTTGGTGGTTGCATATTTAACGCGAAAACAGAAAACGAAGATACAATGCGAAAATTTAGTCAAAACTCGAGGCAAACGTAAAAAATTTCAAAGTGGAAAACTTTTCAAAAGTTTTAAGCTAATTTTTTTGATTTCTTAGTCTTTTGGTGTGGAAATTATTGTAAAACTTCAGTAAAAATGTGGTTTCCTACTTGATGAGTCATCAATTAATAAGAAACCACATGTCCCATTCCACCCTCCCATCTATAAATGCCTACAATTATCAAATAAATAAAAAAATCATCGATAGTCTTTCCCCCCAAAAAATTTCCTCTTTTACCTAGGAAAATTTCGTCAATTTTTCTCTAAAATATTCAACAATTGTTGCCAAAACAAATGAACAAATCGATTATTGTAAATCCTCAAAAATTTACAAATTTTCTTATCAAATTGAAATTTAATAAGAATGAAACTTTTAAGTTCTGATTGCGGACGAAGTCGCGCGTTTATCTACCAAAACAAGTGAATGTCAACGCACGAAAAACATCAATCAATTTGTTATTGAAATGTAAATCGAGCAAATAGGATAATATTGTTGGTAACATGAAACGAACGATTGGGTTGAAAGACGTTAAACGTTTTACGACCGACCAGAGATCTCAGTTGACTTTGATTGGCGTATCCGGCATATCCGGCAAAATCGTAAAACTTTTCTCATCCCCAAACAGTGCTTCCCCCCCTGCCCCATATCATCCTGCACCATGCAGTCGCGCTTGCCACGTGTTTTCTCGACAAATATCTCACAATCCGAGAGGATACATATTCCCGAAATTGTGGCAAATGTCCAACGCTAAAACCAAACACATTTACAACAATAACAACAATATGTTCAATGTATCATTTACATCTTCCATGCATTGCCCCCCGCACTCCACCGCATTAGTCATTCAAAAAATAGACATAGTTCGGGGGCCAGAAAAAGCGACCAATTAAAAATTCCCTCAATTCATTTCCTGGGCAACCAAATTGACGTTTCGGTGTTAAAATTGGTTTTGGCATTGTTGAAGATTCAAAATTTTTGTTTGGATTCTCCAGAAAGAAATGGTGTCGAACGGTGGTGACTATCTGGAAGGTATCTGATCCAAGTTTCCAATGCATTTTACTAAAAGCATATTTTTTTTAGGTCCCGTTTTACGTAAATGGCAAAAGAATTACAACTATTCTCCGCGATGTCTTTGTCATCAATGGCGTCCGAAAACTTTTCCCAAAAGTGGTGGGGTGAAATTTCGTAAAAATGTCCCATGCTGGCATAAACGCTTGTCAATCAACCCCCGAACGATTAACCGCAGTATTCTCACCCCAATCGAACATATTAAGTTACTATCGAAACCAAAAACGTAATGATTGTCTTTTGGAATGTATATCCTAAATCGAGATATATCCTAATCAATTTTTTTCTTGACCAATAGAGTACCACAACCGATGCATTGCGAAAAAAAAACTTCGTTTTTAAAATCCCCGGCGAGAACCATTCAACTTTCGACTCCAAAACCGGTGCAATTCTTGCACACGTGGCGCGAATATTGGCACGTGTTGCCGACAAAAAACCTCGATCAAATGGCCAGCAAGTGGCCGGGCAACAATGCCCTCACCGTCAAAGACGCAAACGCATCATTTGACCTCACCAAC
This sequence comes from Sisyra terminalis, assembly GCA_958496175.1. NCBI lineage: Eukaryota > Metazoa > Arthropoda > Insecta > Neuroptera > Sisyridae > Sisyra > Sisyra terminalis. Next base: position 46,010,897 of record OY292279.1, on the reverse strand, counting down.
GTAAGCAAAAAGCGTAAAAAAATGATGAATTTCATAAGAAAAAAAATCGGCGCCCATTTTGAACTCTCGGTAGAAAGAGACAGAGAAACGTTAAACGTCGTTTACTCCCTGGATTTTTGACCGATTTGAAAATTTTTTCGACTCGATGAATTATAAAGTATTTTTGAAAATATTAACGGTCGAAAAAATTTAGAAATCAAATTTTTCTCCCCTTCCCACCCGAATTTTTCCTACTAATGAAAGAAATTTCCTAACTTTTTTTTTTCACTAGCAAGACGTAAAAAAACGTCAAAAAGCAATTGGACGCCACAGAAAAGTCAAACAAAGATGCATTAACGAAAAAACGTTGCAGTTGTTGCGCAAAAATATTTTCCAATTTTCCATGATTTTGGCGAACAATTTGTGTGACACGCCATTGAAGAAAATGAACGATTTTCAAGTGCATTTTTCGTTGCACATTGCTCGCAAATTGCGTCACTGTCAATGCGTTCCAAACTTGAAGACCACTGGTATATTTGAGCGTGGATTGTGGCAAGCAATTCAATTAGCGGCTATTTTCGCGACCAATATCATTGCAGTGGTGGCCAACCGAAGTGAAACTAGCATCGATTATGAATCGGTATGGAAAAATTAAAAAAAAAAAATTTTTTGTAACTTTTTTTTTCCCCTCCCCCCGGTAGAGCAGTCAAGATCTATCAGAAAAAGAACTTCCGGAAAGAATACCGTTATCGTTGAGTACGTCACTGGGTTTTGCTAACGAATTATTCGGCGAGGACATTGAAGGCGAACTAATCCCACACGGGTTTGGCTTCTATCCGAAAATTTCACGGGAAAAAGAAAAAGTTTTGATGGAAATGAACGAAATTATGCAAGATGCTGAACAGATTTTGTCGGACGCGAACTATATGTTGCAGGGGGCGGAAGATTTTCTTCCGGAACCCGGAACCTACCGTGGCGCCGAACAACCGCTAATCTCAAAGCACGAGTTCAGTTTCGATGCGCTAATCACGTGCGTATCGCAATATTACGATACGAAAAACAAGGATTCCGAGTTGCGCGTGTTTAGTGCGGGCGGATTGCCGCCCGTGCGCTACGGAAGTATGTTGGAAAATTTGAAAAAAATCCAAGTTTGTAAGCGAAAAAATTATCGATTGTACATAATTATTGGCGAGCTTTGCAGGCGGAACGCGATCGCAACAAGGAGCTCACGCGGCTGAAGGACGAGTACGAGCGGAAGTTGAAAATTTACGTGAACGAAGTGAATCCGCAACAATTGGACTCCAAAGCCTGTCAGACAATCGAAATTGCCGCGGAACATTTGGCCAAAGCGACCATCGGCGAAAAACGTAAGAATTTTGCCCGAGAAATCATTGAATCAATACGTTTTTCCTGCACCATGCCGATTGAAATGATATTTACTGTCGATTTTCTGCTTAATTAGAACAAGCCAAAAAGTTTGATACGTCACTCGATATATGTTGGAAGAAAATTATTGATTCACTAGTAACTTCCCGTGACACTGTTATCCACTAGTTACCCAGAAATATTGGTTCGTAGACACCTGTTGAAAATTTTCATCAAAGCCTAAAGCACTTAATTTTAATGAGATAAATTATTCTGTTGGGAAATCTTCCAAAAAAATTTCCAAAACTCATAAATTAACTTGAAATTTTTCTTGTACTTAACAAGCTCTAAGATTGGTAATCGATTAAGTTTGATGGCGAATATCTCTTAAACGGTTAATTTTATCAACCAAGCCTACAAGACCTTTTTTGTAGAGCATTAAATTTTCTACAAAATTATATATTGCACACTTCGTAATTAATATTGGTTGGCGAGTTAAAAAGTTTATAAGCCAAAAACAATTTTTTTCGTTAAAAATCAGACTTTAATCGTCCATATCTTCTAAATGGTGAGATTTACGATAAAAATATACGGCACCTTTTTTGTAGAGCATTTAATTTCCTACAAAATTATGTATTGCACATTTCGTAATTCATATTGGTTGGCAAGTTAAAAAGTTCATTAGCTAAAAACAATTTTTTTCTTAAAAAATCAAACTTTAATCGTCCATATCTTCTAAATGGTAAGATTTACGATAAAAATATACGAAACTTTTTTTGTAGAGCATTTAATTTCCTACAAAACTATGTATTGCACATTTCATAATTCATATTGGTTGGCGAGTTAAAAATTTTATAAGTCAAAAACAATTTTTTTCTTAAAAAATCAAACTTCAATCGTCCATATCTTCTAAATGGTAAGATTTACGGTAAAAATATACGTGACCTTTTTTGTAGAGCATTTAATTTCCTATAAAATTATATATAAATTTGAACAAAATAATTAGTTTATAAGCAAGATATGATTTTTTTTCTATTGGGGTAAGTAAAATATTTAAAACTGTAATCCCGAGGACCTTCTCATTAAAATTAAAAGCTCAGCTTTGATAAGATTTTTTTAAAAGTGTTAACGAATTAAAAATAAAAAAAGACGATCTTCTTGATCCACTTAGTGCTGATAATCTTTGATCTTTGTCTTTACCTATTATTATTATGATTCTTCCGAAATATCCAATCAATATAATTGATTTTCATTAGAAGGCTCTAGATGCCAATTGGCTAATATTAAACTTTATAAAATGTCCATCACCAAATGGTTCGAATTTTTTAAGTTTTCCAAAAAATATCATCTTAATAGATCTATCAAATTTCATCCACCAAGAAAATCTTCTTAAGAATTAAAAAAAAAATATCTACTAATAGTATTAAGTCATGCCAACGAAGTTGCAGGTAATGACAATATATATATATGGTATCTCCCATAGAACTAATAATTCAAAACCTCAACGCCATCTATTTACAATTATCAAAGCCACACTTGATGTCAAATTGTTTTAATTGTCTATCTAAAATGCCAAATGAAATGATTTTTTTTCAGCAGATTTCCATTGAAAATTATATCGATTGCCTTGAAATTTTTACTGAAATATATTGAAAAAGACCTAAACTATCATTTAAAAGCACTTTTCCAGCTTAATTTGGTGGATAATTGGGAAAAAACTTTAATCAAAGTCAAGCATCTTGACCGACGCCTATAGTTAACAACTTGGCTAATATTTACGGGAAATAATCAAAGACACCTATGTAAAAATAAAAGAGCATCGTAAAAGGACTTTACTGTGGACAATTGTTTCCATTTTCCTTAAGTTTTCCCGAGGTGAAATAATTTTTTTTTCTAAGTTTTACGAAGTAAGGGATTTCATTGAAGTTTCCAAATTGGGCTTGGGGTTTGGGAATTGCATCCATAAAAAAAAATGATGGACATAAAAAGTGCAATAAGGACTTTTATGGATTGCATGAATTTTATGCATTTGTTGGATATTGTCTTTAGAAAAAAAATTGTGCCGATTTAAAGAAATTTCCGGCAAAATATTTAGATCAAAAATATTTTTTTTCATTCATGAATCCATTGAAAATCTTTATTGCAATTACCATTGCAAAAAAATGCACTAACCGTTTGTAAATCCCTGGCCGTTGCTCGACTTAATCTCTGCATCAATTTTTCCATTTTCCATTAACCGAAAAAGAAAATCACCAAATCATAAACTTTTCCTCACCAAATAACTTTAAAAATCACCAAAAATGCAATCAAATTGCGTTGCACTGTAATTACACTTTTTCGTACACGAACAACACGCATAATGGCTTCCCCGCACGGCAATGACCTTCATGCCATACAAACGCGATCGATTTTTCCGAAAATTTCCATCGAAAAGCCGGAAAATTATCGCAAAAGTATGCCAACAGTATGGCCAAGGTTTTTCCGAAAAAAAATCCCAACGATCTACGGATTTTTCCACAAATTTTCACGATTTTTTTCCACGAAATTTGACGCGACATATCACATTTGCGATTAGATGCATCACTGATTGGCAATTGTTTTTATCTAGGGACTTATCACGAGACAAAAAATCACCAAAAAAATCACCAAAATCGATGCAATCAAAATTTGATGATTATTATGAATATTGATTAGGGATTCGATTTTTTTTTTGGGAATTTCCAATTTTTATATGATTTTTTTTAAAAACAGGTGGTTTTTGGTGCATAATTCACTATTGCAATTAATTTTTCTTGACATAAAGATTACTTAAATAGGTACAGTACTAAAAGGGATGAAAACATTAAATTTTGTGTAGGAATTCCTGCAGGAATGTTGCCAAGTATTAGGGATGATTTTTTTTTTAAATTCATCTCCTAAGAGGGATGAAATTGAGGATGAACCAGGATTGAAAATTATGTATGAAAATTGATTATTTTTGGAGGTTAACAGGGGAAAATTGATGTTCGATTTAGGTTTTTTTTTAAATGACATGAAAATTAGTGATTCGTTTTTAAATTTTAAATTTTTCTATGTTTTTTTTTTCAAACAGGTGGTTTTTAGTGCATAATTCATTATTGCACTTGAATTTTTTTTGACATAAGTACTTAAATTGGGACAGTCTAATGTAAGAGGAGTGGAAACATTAAATTTTGGTGCAGGAGTTCCTGAAGGAACATTGCCAAGTATAAGGGATGATTTTTTTTTGAAATTCATCTCCCAAAAGGGATGAAATAGGGGATGAACCGAGAACGAAAACCATGGGTGAAAATTTATAATTTTTTGGGGTTTAAAGTGGGAAAATTGATGTTAAGGTTTTGGATTTTTTAAATGAAAATCATTGACAATGGATTTTTTGGAAATTCATCCCTTAAATGAGGTAAAATCTACTATTTGATCAGATTTTTAAGACAAGTGGTTGGACCACTTACATTCTAATCCCGTAAGGGTGGAACCATGAAATTTTCTTCAGAAATTCCTCACATAAACTGTGATAAGGACTTGAAGAAAATTTGAGCCATTTCATCCCTTTGTATAGGTCAAATAAGGGTTGAAATTTGTATAATGCTTGAAATAATAGATGATAAAATTCAGATCTCAGCTTGTATCAAATACGAATACAATTCAGTTTTTTTATTTAATATATTTTAATATTCAAATGAGCCACGTTTCGTTACGTATGGTAACTTCATAATTTATATTCCTAATTTAAAATTAGCTTGAAATATTCTATTTGAAGTTTAGGCTTATTTTTTCATAAATAAAAAATTCGATTAGGTTGGAGGGGGGGGGACGGTAACGAAAATTTTTTGGAAAACCAAATTTTGTAAAAAATCAGTTTTGGATAGTTTAATTTTTAGTGTCCCCCCTTCCTCCAAAAAAAAGTGGATCTAAGCGATATAGTGACAAGTTGAAAAGTTTATGCTAACGAGTCCAATGACATCACCAAACATCACAAATCTAGTAAAAAATCAGTTTAAGATAGTTTAATTTTTAGTGAACCCCCCCCCTCCCCCTACACCCAAAAGAAAGTGGATCCAAGCGATATAGTGTCAAGTTGAAAAGTTTATGCTAACGAGTCCAATGACATCACCAGTTTTTTTTTTTTTTTTTTTGTTTAGATGAACCAAGTGTTTCGGAAGTTTCGGAAGCCATTTTCGATATTTCGTTGCAGCATAGTTCGCAGACCTCAATTCGTACGATTTGCTCGCACAAATCGCAATCAATGAAGACGAAATCCGTGGAAGCTGAGGATCAAGATACTCTGGATCAGTTGAATAACGAACCGGAAGAAATAACAGTGGAACCTGTGGAAGTTGAGGATCAGAATCCTCCGGATCAGTTGAATAATGAACCGGAACCAATAACGGTGGAAGCTGAGGATCTGATTACTCCGGATCAATTGAATAACGAACCGGAAGAAATAACGGCGGAACCTGAGGAAGCTGAGGATCAGAATATTCCGGTTGAATTGAATGACGAATCGGAACCAGTGGAAGCTGAGGATCAGGATACTTTAGATCAGTTGAATAACGAACCGGAATCAATAACGACGGAACCTGAGGAAGTTGAGGAAGTTGAGGAAGTTGAGGAGAACACTCCGATTGAATTGGAACCACTAACGACGGAATCCGAAGAAGCTGAGGATCAGAACCAGGAATTCCAGTTGACTAACGAATCGGAACCAATAATGACGGAACCCGTGAATGCCGAAGATCTGAACATTCCGTTTCACTTGAATATAATGCCACATGCGGACGATATGGTGTGCTGTGCATCTGTCAAAGCATGGGCGTCCTGGATCCAGCAGGTGGCCGACAATAACCGGAAGTGGTGCATATGGATGTTGGACACAATTGACCAGCTACGGAAAAATATTCGCACGATTCGCGGTGAGGTCAAGGACGAGCACGGTAAACCAGTGGCTTTCAAACGTCAACAATGGACCGATTTCGTTGTGAAGCTCGACGGGGACGTTGTACAGTGGCGCCACTACAACCAGCACATCCAGAAACTAGGCGAACAGATTGCCCGGCACTTTCATCTGAAACGAGTCGGATGCTGTTATCTCTGCGAACGGGAAAACTATCAGATGAGTGATGCTCTCGATATGGACCACACGTGCGAACAGCTGTCGGAAGCCATGGATACGATGCGATATTGGAACAAGTGGTTGGCGGAAATGGTGAACGATATGGAAACGGTGGCCGGAACCATAAATGGTATATGATGGTTCTATAGGAAATTGGGGAAATTTTAATTTGTTTTTTTTTTAGTTGGCAGTTTTGGAAGCTTTTTGGAAGTGACCAATGTGGATGATTTGATGAGGATGGTGGAGGGGATGGTGCGGGACGGATTACAAAATCGTTCGGCCGATTCCATTGATGATATTTCACAGTATAGTATCACCAATCTGGTACGAGGTCGAGGAAGATGAAGATAACCTAAAATTATACCAATTTTTTTAATTGTTTTTGTTACTGTTATTGTTTTGTTCAAATAAATAAAACAAATGAGCATCTGAATCAGTGTTTTTTTTTACTCTTTTAAGTGATCTAGGTAGCCCATTCAAAATTGGCAGGTGTCTCATTGGAATTTTGAATCGAACAATTTTTTTTTAATTCTAGAAGCACCGTCCTTTCATTCCCCCCTCCCCCTCCCGATGAAAATTGTTTTTCCTTTTTATAGATTCTTAAATCGTTTAAAAGGGGTTTTCTTTGATTTCAATTAGTTAAAAAAAACCGCCTACGGTTTTTTTTTCTTCAATTCCATTTGATACCTCTAGAAGAGCCTGGGAATCACTGCTAAATGATTGATTTAAAAAAAAATCGGTAGATGATCCATAGATAATTTTTGTTTTTTTTTTTGTTGGAAAATTATTAAATAATTTGTCATTAAAAGTTTCAACGGCTTCTACGATAAAGTTTCGAAGTATCGAAAAGTATCAAATAAAATTTTCTTAACCCTAAAGTCACCGTCCTTTCATCCTCCCCCCCCCCCGATGAAATTTAATTTTCCATTTTATAGATTCTTAAATCATTTTAAGAAGTTTTCTTTCATTTTAAGTCGTTAAAATCAGCGCCTACTGTTTTTTTTTCTTCTTCAGTTCCATTTGATACCTCTAGAAGAGCCTGGGAATGACACTGCCTAATGGCTGATTTAAGAAAACAAAATCTATTCCCATGTTTTTCCTGGATCTATAAGAGTAAAACCAAAGACCAAAATTTAAATTTAGAAAAAAAATTATTCTCAACATTGGTATCTATTCTATTGGTATTCTCAACATAGTATCACCAGTCAACATAGTATCATAGTTACTGTTTTGTTTTGTGTAAATAAATATAAAAAAATGAGCATCTAAATCAGTGTTTCTCACTCTTTTAAGTGATCTAGATCTAGGTAGCCGATCCAAAATTGGCAGGTGTTTGTTTCGAATTTTGAATCGAACAAAATTTTCTTAACTCTAGAATCACCGTACTGTCATTTCCCCCCCCCCCCCCAACCGATGAAATCTGATTTTCCACTTTGTAGATTCGCAAATTGTTTTAATGCGTTTTTTTTTCATTTCAATATTTCAATTGGTTAAAAAAATCGCCTACTGTTTTTTTTTTTTCGTCAATTCCATTTGATACCTCTAGAAGAGTCTGGGAATCACTGCTTAGTGACTAATTTCAGAAAAAAATCCCTGCCCATGTAAAACCAAAGGCCAAAATTTAAAAAAAAAAAAAATTTTCAACATTGGCTGTGAAACTTTCAAAAGGTAATGATTTTAGTGTTTTACTAATGCCAGTTATATATGGGGTAGGCCACTTATGCTTCTTTTATGCCAGTGGTTCTAAATGGCGGGTACGGGCACCCGGACGGGTGCCAAATTATGTTTTAAAATGGTGCGAATTAAATTCAAAAGTTTTCGAATCCCTCCTTGATAATTGTAATTAGAACAATGAATGATTCAATAGCGTTTGGTGCAATCATCGGTAGATGATCTATAGATCATTTTTTTTTTTTTTTTTTTTGCAAATTATCTAATAATTTGTCGTCAAGAGTTTCAACGTTTTGCATGATAAAGTTTCATAAAAATTCGTGAGAAATCAAATTGCTTGCTTGCAAAAATCTTTTGATGAAAATCATTTGTCCAACTTGCTGGGATCAATAATAAATCTTTGCCATATCAATCAAAGTCCCCAAAATTGAATTCCCCTCCCATTATATGTTGTGGTTATTTATTTACATTGCCACTAATTAACGCAAATAAATCACCGTTTTTCAAATGCTAATTACCCGGGCAGATCGACATAAATCTTCGGTGATATTATGTTTAGAGAAAAATATTCAAATTTGGAAAAATCCATAATGCGCATATTATTCAAATAATACACAACGACAATGGCCATTTATCCACTTGAGTTATTATTTCATAGCACCTACCTACCTCTCCACCCCACCCCACCCATCCCCCCGACACCCCTGCCCCATTCTGCCGCGCCAGCTTGCCTCTCTAACATAATAATATTTGAAAAGGCAACTGACACAACTAATTTAGTACACAATCATTTATTATATCAATAATTTTCATATATGAATTATTAAAATGTGATAAAGACACCAACATTTGGTCAAGAGAGAAAGAGAGAGCAAGAGAGACGAAACGAATGATGAACCGAAGAAATTCCTCTTTGGGATGATTTTTTTTTATCTTTTCCTTTTTTCTCTGATTCAATCTTCTCTCTATCTATTTCAGGATCGTTTCTCCAACCAATATGATGATAATTTTTTTTCCTCATATTTATAAAATAGGTACATGTAGTAATGAGAGTGTCCTTGTTGCACATCAATCATTTTTATTATATTTATCTCACTCAAACGCAGCATGAGGCCAACTTAAAACTTGTACCTATATGTTTATTATATGTATAATATATAGATTTTTTTTTTCTTCGACTCTCGCATATCTATATCTATATATCTATATATATATACATCTTCAACGAATAATAAAGGTTATAAAAAACGAAGAGCCTAATTTTAAAATGAAATATCTGCCATTTATTATTATATTTCGTTGTTAGTTTATGATTTTTTCCAACTTTTTTTTTCATTCCTTTCATTTCTATTGATCTATTTACTCTGTTCCACTTGAAATTTTCAACACTTCTTTGCCAACGACCCACAGACATTCAGTGGTTTGTATTTTCTACAAAAACTAGCGAAAAAACCCACAAATTCAATAGGACCTTTTTTGTAGGCAATCAAATGATCTACAACATTTGTTTGAAACTTTTTTTGATATTTGCAATCGTTTATGAGATATCCAGAAAAAAATATGTGTTAAAGTGAAGATAAATCATTAACTGATAGTTTAGTGTGTATATAACTGGGTGCCCAAAAAAGATTAGGCGATAATTAAGGGATGAAACCCACCTGTTACGATCGGTTGTAATTCTTATGGCTTCCACGACTTCTAGGGTTCTCCTCCGGAGAACTGTTACCATTCGTAGTTCCAATTCCAAGCAGGTAACCCATTGGGTCCCCAAGGGTCCCCAATGATACTGCTAACAGGTTCCCAAATTATAATACAACAGGTAGCGATCTCGATTGAAATGTCCTCCGTCATATTTTTGATTGGATCACATGTAAATTCCAAAAAACAGCCAGGAATAATCAAGGGGGAGGATTACTATCCCCGTCACACAACCACCTGCGATCCAAAATGGATCCCAAAAACCTAAAAACAAAAAAAAATTAGCATTTTCTCAATAACATGTTTTCCACATCCTCAACCCCTGAAAAGTCAAAATTTTTGGAAATTTCATAAAATACACTAAACTATGATCTATGATCTATGATCAACAGGTGTTTTTTTTTAAAAAAAAAAACTAAATCCAAAATTTCATAACTTTAACTTAAAAAATGATCGATACAGAAGTTGATATATTTATACGCTATCTAAAGCAAAAAAGGGTGAGGGGAAATCATAAATCGTATAACTCCCTTATTTCTAATAAGTCATACATCCCTTATTTTCAAAAAAAAAAATTAAAGGGACAGGGGATGATTTTAAAGTGGAAAATTTTAAACGTATACGAATAATCTTAAAAATAAGCAAATTACCGGTTTGATTGGAAAAATCAGCCACCCCTTGGTCACATACCCGCCGCCACAGGGTATTAATTAGTTTGGCCCAAAGGACAGGGGGGTAAGAATTTTAAAATAGGGAAAATTTAAACACCCAATAATTTATGAATGATATTCGAAGTGTTATCTACAAATTTCTTTGGAATTTTCTCGAAAAAATCTATCATAACTTTTTTTTTAAATAGTTGATAATTATTAGTCCTAGCTTAAACTATAATCATGTGAAATTTCATCAAAATCGGTTCAGCCAATTAAAAACAGAGTGCAACTGGAAACAAGAAGAATATATGTACATATACTTTTAGACTTTCTAAAATTGGCGCGAGAAAATGTATAAATTTCAATACATTTTAAGCGAGATGAGGGGAAAGGGGATATTTTGTCTCACTAAAAGGAGTAGAGGGAAATTTTAAAAATGACAAAATTTCTATGCTACCATTTATGCATGATCTTCACCGTTTGAAATACCAAACTTGCGCTGGATTTTCCTCGAAAAGTCAGCCACACTATTGAAGAAGGGGGGGGGGTAAATTTTTTTCGCTTGAATAACTGATAATCCTTGGCCTGAATTTCAGCTATTGTCATGCTAAATTTCATCAAAATCAGTTCAGCGATTTGAGCAGCCAAGGACAAAGATAAATTTTAGATTTTTCTAAAATTGCAGAAAATCTTCATAAATTTCGATACATTTTCGGAGGATGAGGGGGAAGACGCTATTTTTTCTTACTAAGGACTAGGTAAAAGTATTAAAATTGAAAAAAAAAATGAATGCTAGAAGGATTTATGGATGATTCTTAACGTTTAGAATAGCAATTTCCATTGAAACGTTAGCCACTCTTGTCAAGTCTTTTTTTATGGGGGGGGAGCAAATTTATTTTTCCCCAATAGTTGATCTTTCGGTCAGAGTTTCAGCTATTATCACACAAAATTTCATCAAAATCGGTTCAGTGATTTGAGTAGCTCGGCTAAAACAATCAGGGACATAGATAAATTTTAGATTTTTCTAAAATTGCAAAAAAAAATCATAAATGTCGATATATTTTCGCAGAATGAGGGGAAAGAGGCTATTTTGTCTTACTGAGAACTAGGAAAAAGTATTAAAATTGAAAAAAAAAATGAATGCTAGTAGCATTCATGGATGGATTTTTCAAGTTTAGAATAGCAATTTCAATTGAAACGTTAGCCACCCCTTGTCAACGCGATTTTTTTTCCCCCAATAGTTGATAATCCTTTGCCAGAGTTCCAACTATTATCACACAAAATTTCATCAAAATCGGTTCAGCGATTTGGTCTGTAACTCGGATAAACCAAAAAAGAAACACAGGCAAACCGTAGGTTTCATCGATTTCATCAATATTAAAGAGAAAATCCATGAATTTTTCTAGGTTTCAGAAGAGGGGGGGGGGATTGACGGACAATCTTTTGAGGTACGGGGGAAAAAATATGTGAAGAAAATTCGGAATTTTTAACATTTTTGTGTCACCAAATTGAGAAAAACATTAATTGTTAGAGAACTATAAAATATTTCAAGGGGGTGGAGGGTGAAGAGGGGGACGTGAAATTCGTTGCAATACATAAAAATAAATGTCTCCCGGAAAATGTCGACAATTTTTTGTATGGTATAACCTCAAATTTTCGATTGAAAACCGAAAAAAGGATTACGAGTATTTCATTGAAAAGAGGGATTTTCGCCATTTTGTTAAACGCCATTTTTGGTAGTGAGGAGCAAAAAAAATTATGCTTCGAAGTATTATTTTATAGTTGGCTATCCTTTCTATCGGTCGTATGAGTTTTGCATTGAAAATTTTGAAATTTACTAGTTGAAAATTCGACCAGAAGATGGCCAACTCATGGACCAACATTGGGACCAACTCTTATGTTAGTAATAAAAAATGGTACCAATAAGATACTCAAAGATTGGGCAAAGTGATCTATTTTATTGTTATAGATCAATCGGTGGTAGTCGCCCGATTTACGTTACCTAAACGAATGGCGGATGAAAGTGAAACGTTGGATAAAGCGCAGTAGTGTATGAAGGATGGAATATACCATATATATGTATATATATATATATATATAGTAATAATATATTTGTATAGTATGCGTGACTGTAATTACTGGAAATAATATTGGAGCTACTCCAGTGATGTGGTGTGGGTCACCAATCAATGCCAACCGCAGCAAGTAGCCGGCCGGCCGAAGAAAAATGACCAATGATCGAGGTGATCCACAGGGCGATCCACAGGGCGATCTATAGGCGACGTGTTTCACTCAAGTGGAAACATATAACGTGATTTCGTGCCACCACAATAATAATAATAACAATAATAAAAACGAGCAAGAAACAGAAGAAGAACGGGGAAAAAACAAAAACAAAAAAAAACGGACCAACAGTCATCCACTACACGCCAAGAAAAAAAAATCATTCCTCCCCATATATGGACGTAAATTTATTACGTTTCATTTCTATTTTATGCATTCAATTTCGATAAACCAGTTAGACTTTTCACTCCTACAGAAAAACCACATATTCTCTCTTCTTTTCTACTACCTCCCCCTCCCTCTCCCCCCCTCTAAAAATTATAATTGAAAATTATTATCAATTATTCACAAAAATATCAAATCTTATGATGGTTGAGAAAATTTTCTCACACATACAATGTCTCCAATGTAAACATTAGTAGTATGTAGGGGAGAGGCGACAAAAACGAGCCACTATATTCAGTTGAATGATTGCCGTATGTCAAAGTAAAAAACAACTTTTATTATATATATATATATATATATCTAAACATATGAATGAATTATTTATTTCTATAAAAAATTATTTCCTTACGACAAAAATAAAAAAAAAAAACGAACGAACGAACGATTACTTCACGTATGTTTAATTGATAAATCCGACAGTCATATTTTTCAGGCTTGTAAACACAAAAAAAAAATGACAGTCAGTATTAATGGCGGCCAACTTAAATTTATCGACAATTTTATGGCACAAATGGAAATTTCTACCGGTAAAGTTGGTAACTTGAAATTTTTTTTTCATGTATACCTAAGGGTGACATCTATCAAAAATTACACTAATTATCAAAAAAACAAACACATATTTCAGTTGAAAAGAATTTGGAGGGAAAATCTGTGGTAACTTTTAATATAAATTGTACCAAACTTTGGTTTTCAGCCCCTTGTAAAATTTTCAACCCCTTGTAATAGTCAAATTGAAACAAAAAACTATAGTTCTATAGTGACGACAGCATTTTATAGGAAGACTAACAAAAATTACGTAAAAGAAGTGAAGAAATGTTAAAAAAAGAATTTCCTCAAAAAAATTGCTAGGTCACTAAAATGGCTATAACTTTAAAACTAATTCGAATTTTGAAAAATCCTTTTTAGGGAAATATCCCTGAATATCTAAACTATTGAAATATAGAAGAAAAAAAATGTTTTTTCAAGTTTCTAGACTAGAATGCCCCCTTAAAAGTTTAAAGTAATCGGTTTTTTAATCGGTATATTACTTAAAACGTTTAAGGGGGCATTCTAGTTCAGAAATTTGAAAAAAATCATTTTTTTGCTTCTATATTTCGATAGTTTAGATATTCAAGAATATTTCCCCAAAAAGGATTTTTCAAAAATCGAATTATTTTTAAAGTTATAGCCATTTTAGTGATTTAGCAAGTTAATTTAGCAGTTAATATAATATCTTAAGTTCTGGGCGACCGATTGACTTGAAATTTGGTATTGATATTCTTTATATATATTTCTCTATCGTATGAACCAATAAAAACTGAAAAAAAAAATCTTTTTTTTTTTGGAAAATTCGGGAAATTTAAAAAATTAGTGGGAAAATAAATCTTAAATTTTAAGTAGTCACCACTTTGGCATCATTAAACTGATCAACAATTATCGATAATTGTATTTTTTAGATGACCAGGAGAGTAGGTATTATGACAACCGGAACACGGAATTTTCCCCCACCCCCTTCTATTTCAATGATGCATAACTTGCTAAATTTTTAATGTATTTTTTGTATGTACTCTTAAGATATGAATAAATAAGCCCTCAAAATGGATACTTAAAAAAATCAATTGCTTTTTTTTTATGAATCCTTAAAAAACGTTCAAAATTCGATCTTCTAAACTAGAATAACCCCTTAAATGAATAATTTTTGTTCAATGGACGATAGTAGATGAAATTCTCAATTTTTTGGCGATATTTTTAAAAATAAAAGTGGGAATTATTAATAGTGAAGAAAATGATTGTATTGGGGTGTTTCTTTTTGAGAAAAAAACCAGGGTATATAAAAATTAGTTATCAATAATCAAAGGGCCAATTGTTGGGGATATTTTATCCAAGGATATTTTGTCTAGGGATGTTTTGTCCAAGGATATTTTGTCCGAGGATGTTTTGTCCGGGGGTATTTTGTCGAAAGATCAAAACGCTTGATACAAACAAATGAATAACGGAGGGGGGGGGAGAAAATTTTAAAAAACTTTCAATAAAACAACCTAAGAAACTAAGATCTAAGTTTCTGTTTTTCGAGTTCTATAAATAGAAATATTGTGCAATAAGTGCAGTGGTACTTTTACTTTCGAAAGTGGTCACATTCGTCATTTCTAATGGTTCATTTGTTTCGAAAATATGAACTCATTTGTTTATAAAACTTGGACAATATCCCTGAAGAAGTCAATTACAGTTTGATTTTCTCGTTTAAATAGGCATAGCATTTGTTGGCGTTGAAAGTATTGTTCATTTGTTAATATGCATCTATGGTATTTTAGGTGAATAAGCGATGAGGTGAGGAAAATCAAAAGAATTATCTCTTCAACTCATTCATACACGGACAATTCATCCAAATATATAAAAAATAAATAAAAAATAAAAATGTAAGTTTTTTAAAAGAAACGCTTGATTATCACAACGATGGTTGTTTGGACAATGCGTGATAATTATGCATTGAATTATATTTCACAGAGTGTCACTTCAAATTACCATCACTAATGCATTATATTTTTGTAGAAAATTTTACAAAAAATTCAAAAAAAAATATTATAGGTGAAATTATATCTAGCATCAAAATTTTATTACCACAACTTTTGAATCATCCCATCGTAAAAATTAAACTGCATATATTCTTAAAGGAAATTGAATGCTCTACAAAAAAGGTCTAAATGAAAATTTTCATCAAACCAACCGTTTCCGTGTAATTAACCTTGAACACTGATCTGTTTTAACGATTTGATTCTGAAGCTTTAAATTTTTTTAATAAATGAATTAATTGAAATTTAGAAGAAAAAAATTTATATTTTCTTATAGGAAATTAAATTCTCTACAAAAAAGGTTTCTTATCATTTTTTGATAAAGTCACTTCTTTCAATGTTATTCTAACCGAAACTTTATTTTGACTTTTAAATTGGACCCTGAATAACTTTGAGTGAAGTAAATTGATCAAAAAATAATAAGAAACCTTTTTTGTAGAACATTAATTTTTCTATAGAAATATATAAAAATGTTGCTCTTAATATCATACTTTTATTTGTAACAATACCCCAAAGTTGAAAAATCAAACCGTTAAAAATAGATCAATGTTCAAGGCTCGATTATAAGGAAACGGTTGAACTTAGGAAAATTTACAATCAGACCTTTTTTGTAGAACATTAAATTTCCTTTAAGAATATAAGTTATTTAATTTTTTTAGTGTGATACTTCAAAAATTGTTAGAACAAAATGTTTTTAGTATTGAAAAATTGAAAATTGCAATGATAGATCTTAAATAATTATTAGTATTATTGAATAAGACACCTGTTTTGTAGATCCTTTATTTACTTTAAAAAAATTTAAAAAATAGCTTGGAATATCAAGTCGCTTAGTTACAAAGTTAAAAAATCAAATCGTTAAAAATAGATCAATGTTCAAAGCTCGATTATAAGGAAATGGTTGAACTTAGAAAAATTTACAATTGGACCTTTTTTGTAGAACATTAAATTTCCTTTAAGAATAAAAGTTGTTAATTTTTTTCAGTATGATGGTTCAAAAGTTTTGAGGAAAAAATGCACTTTGGATTGAAAAAATTACACATTCCATTGATGGACCTTTTAATATCAATAATAAGGGTTGAAAATTTGACAAATGTTTTTTTGTCATCCTGTATAATATTTGTGGTAATTCTTTTATAAAAAATATGCTGATTTTTGGAGGAGTAAGAAGGATGTTTCTTTAGGATGAAAATATCAGTTTATACATTCTAAAAAAATTCTTAAAAAATTATCTATTAAGGGTTGAATTTTATAGAGTAAATTTTACTTTAATATCGAAAAAAAACAATTGGTGCAAAACAAAACACAGTCGATGGAAGGGTTTGAAACAAGACATTTATTATTTTTTCTCAACAATCTCAGTTCCATTGGTTTTTTATCAATGTTTATCAACAAAACAAAAAACAAAATTCAACTGTTTTCACTTTCATTTGTTTAAGTAATATAATTCAACACTCCTAACCTAGAAAAAAGCACAAAAATATGCACAAAAAAATAAGAAAAGAATTCTTAATCATTTCTTGTTGATTATCTTTCATTATAAAAATTTTATTCAACAACAATGTGAAACCTTGAAATTTTATAGTTCCACATATTTGCCTGAAACTATTAAGCAGCCTATAGCAGTGGAGACGTATAACCAATTAAGAAAATTAATAACGAATTGTAATTTTATCGGAAATTTATTTATTTTCTTCTTTTTTTCCTCTCTCAGCACAAAATTTAATTAAGGGATGGGAAACACTTGAAGTGTATATCCGTGGGAGACATGGGGTGGGGGGTGGAAATGGGAAATCCCGAATCCCTCGTTGCGAGAGAAGGCTTAGAAAATCTGTCGACATCTATAATTGAATCAATAATTTACAATCGTTGCCTTTAATATATATAAAAACAAGAAAACAACTTTATTTCGATATACTACATCAACGAAAAAATATCTCTATGTGATAATACAATGTATCATGGCGACCATCTGTTGACGGGCAGAGGAGAAGTGGGAAAACGAAAAACGAAAATACGAAAAAAAAAAAACATAATTCTTTTTCGATCGTTGGCGAGTTAATAATAAAATATAAACGAACAAAATTTTTGGCACAAATATAATTTATCGTGGACGCTGCCGTTATTTATTTGCGCGTCTGATCAAATGTTATAAATAACGTCATCATATCTTCATCCTCCTCCCCACCCCACTTCCCACCCCCCCTGAACAACCCGGCTCCGCCAGTATCTATCTACTACAATATATATATGTTTCGTGTTTCGATACCTTCAAATATCAATGAAAATATTTCAACATAACTTCTTTTTTTTTTTTCGGCAACCAAAAGATCTAGGTAGGTATCTACAATTGAGTAGGGAAACAAAAATTCTTATAATTCCCTGATTCGATCGTAAAATCATCACCAGTTGCTCGATTTTTCACCAAAATGTAATTTTTCTTAATGTCGACCTATTTATGGTCGTAATTTTAGGATCAAATTGGCTTATTAAAGTCCTTTTTAACTTCCATCCCCCCCACCTCTCTTAAATATAAGAAAAATTAATGAATAAACTACGGTAGGATTTCGATTGAAACATAAACATAAAACCGATTTATTTTCAATGGAAATTTTCTTCTATTAACAAGGGATACAAATCCAATCGGAATTTTTGTAGTTAAATTAAGGGGTTCTACAAAAAAGGCACCGACATATTCTTCCCTTCTATCCAATAATTCCATTGATATTGTCGCCGTACAACTTTTTAGACTCCAGGAGAATGATATTTTTGTAAATTTGCTTCCTATTTTCCTTTTCGACTGTCCATTTTTTCACATTAAAAATATCAAAATATCAAAAACTTTTATAGAGATAAATTATAGGAAAAAAAGTTCTCTACAAAAAATGTCCTTTAAAATTTTCTCATAAAATTGATGGTTGCGTCAAAAAATTGAAAAAATATTGAAATTTCTCTTTAGTTTAACTTTGACCTCGAATAACTTTTGAAGGAATAAATATATCAAAAACTTGTCCGAGACCTTTTTTGTAGATCTTACAATTTTCTACAAGAATATACCTTGGTCATTCCGAAATATTATCACGAACGTGAACTATAAAATTCTAAAGTGCAAGAGAATATTGTTCCCATGTTATTTGAAATGGAAAATCGAAATTTGCGATGCGGCACCTCTTAATATTAATATTAAAAGCTTAAACTTTCACAGCATTTTTTTTTGTCATTCCCAACAATATTTTCGATATAATTAAGAAAAAAAAAATCATAATTTTTTTTGAGACAGTCTAATATACATGTAGTTCCCTTATAACATGGTACTCTTATAGCACAGGAATTTTCCAGATCATAAGTTTGTAGGTATAAGTTTTTTATTTAAAAATTTTTCCTTAATTTTTTCTTGGGAATAGTTAAATTTCCTAATTGCTTTGGAAATAGTAAAACAATTGCCAGTAGATGGCTTTGTTGTTTTGTTTTGAAAATTTCAATCAAATGACACTAAGGGGTTGTCGATCCTCAAGCCTCTTTATTTCAATTTAATTTCGTTGGTTAATTTTTTTTTTTTTTTTTTTTTGGGGAAAAATTAGTGAAAAAAATGACAGTCGGAGTAATTATTTTTTTTAACAGAAATTCATTGAACATTGACGACAGAAACAAATAATAATTACACCAAAAAAAATTTCTGCGTTCCATCTTCCCGTTCCTTAATCCTGCACCATATTGTTTTTGGCAAGCGTATAAGCTTACAATAATTACACAAACATTTACATAACAAAAAAAAAAAATGGGAAATTCGCGTAAACTTTTAAAAGAACTTCCAAAAAATAAAATTTTGAAGTTTAAGTACAAATTTGGCCAGAATATAAGCTGATGAACGTAAAATGAACAAAAAAAAAATTAAAATTTTGGGAAAACTTGTTTAATGGCAAGAAGTTTAGCCATACGGGGAAAGAACTTTAAATTTTCCAGCGATAGTAACCCAACCACATTCGCTTCTTGGATTTTACCCTATACTGATAAGGGGTCGTTCATAAAATACGTCACGCTAAAATAAGCTTTTTCTGATCCCCTCCACCCCACCCCCCACCCCCATTGTTACACTTTCTGTGTGACCCCTCTAGAAATATTTCGTCCCAAAACTAAGACCTCACCTCACTGAATATGATAAATTTTAGATCAACTTTGACCTCGAATAACTTTTGAAGGAGTAAATATATCAAAAACCTGTAAGAGACTTTTTTTGTAGATCGTTTAATTTTCTACAAGAATATACCTTGGCCATTCCAAAATATTGTCTTTGACGTGAGCTATAAAATTCCAAAGTGCAAGAGAATATTGTTCCCATGTTATTTAAATGGAAAATCGAATAATTTCGTTTAATATTAAGGGCTTACACTTTCACAGGATTTTTTTTTTGTCATTCCCAACAATATTTTCGATATAATTAAGAAAAAAAAATCATCATTTTTTTTTTTTTGGATTAGTCTAATAAACATCCTTTCCTTTCCCATCTAGAAATAAATCTTGCCAACACATTTGATTTGAAGCTTTTAATTCCTTTATTGTTGAAATTAAAATTTTATAAATGATAGGAATATAGAAATCAGTTAAGGAAATGGCGAGATGATTTTTTAAAAATTCAAAAAAAAAAAACAGGGCTATCCAAACTATTTTTCTTTTGGCTAGACCAAAAAAATCTCCGGAAGTCATAATTATTAAGAAATATTATTTATTTTTAAACCTTTTTCTAAACCTGTTTGATTTGAAAAATATGAAGAAAACGTTCATAATGTATATGTATATTATTATATATAAAATACCAAATCGTATAGCGACAAATTTCCAATTCAAACATCTAAAATAATAATACAAAAATAAATTCATATAAATATATAACAAGACAACAACAAGTCAAGTACTAATAATAATAATAAAATATTTTATGTAACGATTGTATGTATGTGTGTATGTATGGCTATATGGGCTCAGTATTGGTATGTACATAAAAAGTATATGTATATGTATATATATATATATAACGACCAACAACGACAATAATGACAACGACATGAACAACATTTTATTATTTATGATATTTAAAGACAAGATTGTCCTTATGTATAAAAGATGCTATCATTGCCTCAATAAAATTTATATTATTCGAATGAGAAACACACATATACATTCATATATATACATCAAAAAAAAAAAAAAAAAAAAAAAATGAATGCTAATAAATAAAAATATTTGTCCCTCTTGTGGTAAGTATTCATATGAAAACTGTAATTTTCATGAAATTAAATGCCCAAAAGATGCGTTGGCATGACGACCGATGGGAAAGATAGAAAGAGAGAGAGAGATAGAAGGGGAGGCAGGCGCCACTTAGCACTATGGACCATAAATAAAATAGTAGCCGCAGAGATAAGAGGTAAGAGACAACTAAAGCTGCTTAACACTACTAAGTCCATTCATAATTCCATGTAAATATTTTCGGGCGAACCAAAAATTTAATCAATCCACAAAATGGGCAAAGTGTGCCATGATATTTGGTTCGTTATTACACTGTTGGAGTAGGGGGGAGGTTGATATTTAAGGGGGCTAATTAAACTTTTCCATACCCCCCACCCTTCATAAAAACTCGTCAAAGTTGTCAACATAGTCCCAATCGGTTGTATGATCTTTACGACTTGTGTTAACAAGATGCAGCATCCGATTTATTCATTTTTTTTATTTTTTTTTTTGGTGGATGGAAAAAAAATCTAATAAAGTATCAAATAATATTATATGGCCACGCGTTTTGGAATGTCGTTGAGCCACATTGGTTGGAAAAATTTTCGAATCGTTGAGATTATCTCAATTAATTCGGGAATAGGAAGGAAAAGGGGGATTGGGGGGGGGGGGGGGGGTGAAGAGAGTAGAGGACGTCTTTAATATAATATGAAGAGATGACGACGAAGATGCTGTGTCTCCTGTCTAGACATTCGAAATGGCGTCACACAATTTCCATTTTTCTGATGACAACACCCAAGAGATAATCATCTAATTGGAAGATGGCGCTTACGTGCGCTTTACCTTATTTATTAACAGGTTGTCCCACAAATTTAATGCATTTTTTTGTAGTGGATTTTGGTCCAGAATCAGTTTCCATCCAAATATACGACCGTTTGGGATCATTTGTAACGACGAAAGAAAATTAGCATTTCAGGAATCGCTGGAAACTTCTTTAAAGTCATCACGAAAAAAATATTGACTCATGACCCATTTAAGTTGGCAGTATTGCTTTTTACATTCTATTTTTTTAATTGCTAAACCAGATTTTTTGTTATTTCCATTCTAATGCTCTATAATTTACTGTTTTGTCGTTAAATTTTAGAAAATGCAATGTTGCCAAATATTAATATTTCAAAATCTCTGGAAACTTCATTAATTGGCTCATGACCCATTTAGATTGGCAACAATGCTTTTTCTTTATATTGTAAGCCCGATTTTTGTTATTTCAATCCTTATACCATATAATTTTCTCTTTGCTGGCTAAATTTATATAATGGACCAAATTAAATCAAAAACAAAGTAGAAAATGCAATTTTGCCAAATATTGATCGACTTAAAAGGGGGCCTACGACTAAATATATTCCCCCCTCCCTTCAGAAACCCCTACGTAACTCCGTAAACAACCCTACTTGATGCAAAAGGCCAATCTAGTCAAATATTTAAGAAATAATTAATGATTTAAATCTATCGAAAAAAAAATTTAAAAGGGAGGGGGGTCGACTTTCCTTTTCAAACATATGGGACGAGGTGGGGGAAGGAGAAAGATATTTATACATCCCTCATTCCCAAAAAAAAAAAATAAGTCGTCTATTGATATCCACCATGGAAAATTTATTTCCCAATGTTTTATAACTGCAATGTGATTCTTTTAAGTAAGTCACCGATTACTTGATACTACGACCAATGTGATTTTAAAGTCTCTTGCCAAACTAGTACTAGTACTACTAGTACTATGTACTAGATATCTAGATATCTATCTGGTAATCATTAGCCAAACTTCAAATACAATAGGTGTCAACTTAGAACCTTAATATTATGGGTCCCGGCGAATTTTTTTTTTTTTAAAAAAAATTGGGGGGAATTTAAAAGAAACCTTGCATTAATATGGATTATCATTGGATTATCCCTACCCACATAGACATCTATCTTGCAATCATCAGTCTAACTCCAAACTCAATAGTATCAACTTAGGAATTTGATATTATGGGTCCCGAAAATTTTTTCGAGGTGCTAGGGGAAATTTTTCCCCTCTCTCCAAAAAATTATACATTATCTAAGAATCATTCCTACAAATTTAGTACCTGGGTCATCAATCATGGAATCCAGGAAAATTTTTAAATGAATAGTATCTATTTGATTAAGGAGGCTTTGTTTAGACTTTAGGTGGATTAAAACATTCTGACAGGCTTAAATGATTGGCCATTTAAAAGGGGGGAGAGGGTTTTCGATTTTCTATTGTTTTTTTTTTTTTTTGTTTTCGTAGAAGTAGAAGCCTAATTAAAATATTGGTTAAATCCTGCTGAAATTTGTTTCCTAAATATTTTACAATTACGAAGTGGTTTTAAAGTTACTGACTACTTGATACGAATAATTTGATTCTAAAGTCTCTTGTCCCAATGTAAAAAAAAAATCATAAAAATATTGGTTAAATCCTATTGAAAATTTGTTTCCAAATGATATTATAAATACGATATGATTTTTGAGTCCCTGGCTGCCTAATATGACTTATATGATTCTAAAGTCTCTTGTCACCAATGTAAAAAAATTTTTCGTAGAAATCTATGCAGAATATTGGTTAAATTTTTTTGAAATTTTTTTCCTAATTATCTCACAATTATAGAGAGGTTTTTTAGTCTCTGACTACTTGAAATGCATAGTATGATTCTAAAGTCTCTTGTCCACTATATAAAAAGTTTTTCCTTTAGGTAGAAGAAACCATCTAATTAAAATTTTGGTTAAATCCAGCTGAATTTTTTTTCCAAATTATTTCATAATTACAGATTGGTTTTCAAGTCACCGATTATTTGCTATGAATAATATGATTCTAAAGTTTCTTGTCTTCAATATAAAAAATATTTTTTTCTTAGCAGTCTAACTAAAATATTGTTTAAATCCTGCTGAAATTTGTTCCTAATTATTTTACAATTACAGATTGGTTTTTAAGTTACTGACTACTTGATATGAATAATGTGATTCTAAAGTCTCTTGTCCACAATATAAAAAAAAATTCTTTTGGTAGAAGAAGACATTTAGTTAAAACTTTGGTTAAATCCTGCTGAAATTTGTTTCCAAATTATTTTACAATTACAGAGTGGTTTTTACGTCATTGACTACTTGCTATGAATTAATATGATTCTAAAGTCTCTTGTCCATTATATGAAAAGTTTTATCTTTTGGTAGAAAAAGACATCTAGTTAAAATTTTGGTTAAATCCTATTGAAAATTTGTTTCCAAATTATATTATAAATACAGTTTGATTTTTGAGTCCCTAGCTACCTAATATGACTAATATGATTCCAAAGTCTCTTTTCTACAATTTTGAAAAGAAGTGACATAAAATAAAAGGTTTTTTTTTTATTTTTTTGGAATGTGTTATTGTTAATTTGGTTCACAGATATATTATAATTAGGTGGATCGTTATAAAAATATATATATATATTCTTTCCTACCCTCCTCTTCCCCACCCCACCCCCTCACCACACTGTCAACTTCTACCTGAGTAGCTGTCTCACATTAAAGTGAAGATCTTTCCAAAAAAAAAAAAAAAAAAAACGATCATAAAAATATGGGTATCACGTCTTTTATAGCCTCCATTTCGATTTGAAAAACAAATGATGATCACTAGATGACTTCTTTTTTTTGTTTTTGTTTTTGGATGATTAATTTAATTAAAAACTTCCTGTTTATTATTTCCTTCATTCTACTATATTATTAACACCTTGAACTATTTTGAAGCCAATTTTGTCAAGTTTGATTTTTTCGGGTTTTATATTATATTAATATGGTAAAGTTTTAGTCGCTTTTTTTTTGCTTTTTGTTTTTTTTTTTGTTTTGGGAATGTAAGGAATGTTAACGCGTGCGCATCCAACACTTAATTACTCGATTCGAATGATAGACATTTATTGCTCCGGTGATTTTTTTCGAAAGGAATGTTGTGGGAATTCCCCCACATGTGGTGGTTGTTGGCCAACTTCACATTGCGATGCTCTTGTTTTTAATTGTTTCGTACGTGTTTTTTTTTTTTTTTTGTAAAACAAAAGCACATCACACGGTAATGTAGGTACCTACTATTATCAAGTAGATATTGTGCACGGAAGGCTTTGAAAGATCAAAGACTTGAAATGTTTGATTTTAATGTTATAATTCCACGTTGGAATATTCTTCGTCCGTTCTTCACCTATCATCTTGTCATATAGTCATTCATTTTTTTTTTTTTTTTTTTTTTTTAATTTCACATATTATTCTATGAGAGATCCTTTCATTTTCTCGACAAATCTAAAAACTGAACAGGTTTTACGTCGTTATGGATATAAAAATGTTAAATGAAATTTTAAAGAAAGAAAAAAAAAAAAAAACTATAATATATATTTAAAAAAACTACATTCCTTATTCTTTTTGAAAGAAAAAAAAAATCAAATGATGTGAGATATGTGTTGTGTGGGGAGGGAGGGAGTGAGAGAGCCGATGACTTTCCCCGTGCGAGTGGCATTGGCTGTCTTTGTCGGTGACGTGCGAGCGTGCATGTGGTGGAGGATGGGCAATGGACTCTTGCGATGGCTCGTTTAACCCTTATATTTCGAGTACATAAATAAATTGAACCGCTACAGTACTCATAAATAATATGCGGAATTCAAGACAACGATTTTTCTATACTCTTTCTCTCTCTCTCTCTCTCTCTCTCTCTCGCGCACTCATTCTACCATTAGTTTCATTTCATATTATATGGAAAATATTAGTAGGAAAAATATGATTTACTAAATAGATAAATGATTCAACTTTGGATTCATTTTTTTTTTGTTTTTAGATTATTTATGCAAAAATTTGTCATATTTTAATTTTAAACGCTTTACCTGAACTTAGAAAAACTATATTAGCGCCATCTTACTAATATCCTTCTGGATGGAACCAGAGAACCAAAAACCAGAAAAAAAATTCCACTAAAAAATTGGGGATTTTAGATTTAATAATTCTCTAAATGTAATCTGGGTATAAGACACACCGATTGTATTTTGTTTTTCACGTCAATGCAACCTATGATCTACGATTTTCGTCAATAAGTCAGAGATCCAAAAAAACAAAAAAAATTCCCACTAAAAAGTTTTCGATTTCTCTGTAGTTTTGAAACTAAAAAATTAGGGATTTTTGAATTAATAATCCTCTAATGTAATCTGGGTATAAGACACACCGATTGTCTTTTGTTTTCCATCCCAATGCAACCTAGGATCTACGATAGTATGAAAATTTGTATATTTTTTCCTCAAGTTAAAAAATTGAGGATTTTAGATTTAATAATTCTCTAATGTAATCTGGGTATAAAACACACCGATTGTATTTTGTTTTTCATACCAATGCAACCTATGATCTACGATTTTCCTCATTAAGTCAAAGAACCAGAAAATCAAAAAAAATTCCCACTAAAAAGATTTCGATTTTTCTACAGTTTATAAACTAAGATATTAGGGATTTTTCAATTAATAATCTTCTAATGTAATCTGGGTATAAGACACATCGATTGTCTTTTGTTTTCCATCCCAATGCAACGTAGGATCTACGATAGTATGAAAATTTGTATATTTTTTCCTCAAGTTAAAAAATTGGGGATTTTAGATTTAATAATTCCCTAATGTAATCTGGGTGTAAGACACACTGATTGTATTTTATTTTTCACGCCAATGCAACCTATGATCTACGATTTTCCTCGATAAGTCATAGAAGCAGAAATTCAAAAAAAATCCCACTAAAAAATTTTCGATTTCTCTATAATTTTTAAACTAAAAAATTAGGGATTTTTCAATTAATAATCCTCTAATGTAATATGGGTATCAGACACACCGATTGTATTTTGTTTTCCACGCCAATGCAACCTAGGATCTACGATAGTATGAAAAATTTCATGTTTTTTCCTCAATAAGTCATTTGATTATAGATTTTTAAGTTTTTTGGGGATTTTATTTTTGGGGGGGGGAGGGGAACCTTTAAATTTTTGTTGAAACAAAAGACACACTAGATCAAAATGGATGGAATCCAGAAAGATCCTCTTATTTGATCCTATATCAAATAACAAGTATAGGAAATTACTTTATATAGATTCTGCCCGTTGAAAGAGCAAGCCATGGTGTTTGTCTTTTGTTTTCCACACCAAAGCAATCTCGGATTAATACGACTAGAAAATTTTTTTTCTAATAGTCGTCGGAATAGTAGGAACCAAAGAAAATGGGTCACATCAAAAGATAAGGGGCTTACTTAATGACCCCTCAAATATCTTTGAGCTTTTACCAGCATAAAAGCTCATTTTCATTCGGATGGAATTTTTGAAATTCCGAGAATCAGAAAAATAATTTACTATAAGAGGACGAAGTTTTTTTTAAAATTCCAAACCCAAGATTCTTAGAAAACTTAGTAATTATCATTCTAATGAAAGAGCAGGTCATGGTGGCGATTATCTTTTGTTTTCGCCAACGCCAACGCAATCCAAGATTCATAAAAATATGAAAATATTTGTGTATTTTCTCAACTAATCGATTATTTTTATTAATTTTTTTATGGAAAATTTTTTGCCAAAGATTCTTAAGATTCTACTTGGATAAAAGTCCGTAACACATTGACAGTTTACAGTTGGTATTATACTATGATTTATAGTAAAAAGTAAAAGTTTTCATATTTTTAATTTTTCCTCAATTTTCTTTTAGTAGGTACACTAAAATTCAAGATTTGGAAAAAGAAAATTGAATAATTCCCTAATCGAATGTAGGCACACGTACGGCATGACGATTCGACTGTCTTTTGTCTTTCAACGCCAACTCAATTCGGGATCAACAATAGCATGAAAATGGTTCAATTTAAACCTTTATGGTGAAAAAAGTTATTAAACGATAGAAATTTGGGAAATTTAAAATTTTCCCCAATTTTTTCCATCGAATAATATTCGAATCTAGTGATACGTTACGAGTTTTTGGTGCCATACTTTGACAACGTCTGGTACCACAAGTGGTTACAAGTATGATTGTATGAAGTTCGTGGACCACCGTTTGTCGACCTCTGATATGGACAACAATGTTGTCACAAAAAAAAATGACAATCTATCAACGTCACAGTATTTATAAGCAAACATAGGTGTCCAAAGTTTGAGAAACTCTGTTCTAATCGAATGGCCGCGACATTGACTGTCTTTTGTTTTTCAACGCCAACGCAATCCAGGATCTTCAAAAATGCGAAAGTTATAGAGATTTTTTGCTGAAGACCTTTTAAAAGCTTCCACTAAAATAAAAGTCCCTACTTTATTGTCACTTTTCATTAGAATTTTACAATGGAAATTGACAAGAGTGCCTTGGTCATTGTTGTTAAGATATATTGAAGTCCCCAACGTCTCCAATATTTAAATCTAATGTTATTTCTCAACCTTTTTCCTTCAAATTTGAATTGGAATGAATTCAACAATAAAAAAGTTAATACTTGAAGACATTCCTGCAACGAAACGACCTATCAAAACCTATTAAAATGCATTTTATTATGCAATATTTTTTCGGGAAAAAAAAAGAACTTATGTAGATATATATTATACGGGATAATGTCAACCCTAACATTAACTGGATGACTAATATGTATACAATATAATATGATGATAATAAAAAAGCCATTAAATTGGATTTTTTTTTTTTTGTAATATTAATCCGGTTGGTGCAACCAAAAAAGGGAGATGAGAAAATTTTATGGTTTTTTGAGAATATTTTTTTTTTTGAAACTTGATTTTTTTTCTATTGTATACATTAGACTGATTCAAAAAAAATGATGATTTTTTTTTTCTTAATTATATCGAATATATTGTTGGGAATGACAAAAAACAAATCCTGTGAAAGTTTAAGCTCTTAATATTAACCGAAATTATTCGATTTTCCATTGAAATAACATGAGAACAATATTCTCTTGGACTTTGGAATTTTTTAAGCTCACGTTAGTGACAATATTTCGGAATGACCCAGGTATATTCTTGTAGAAAATTGAACGATCTACAAAAAAGGTCTCGTACAAGTTTTTCATATATTTATTCCTTCAAAAGTTATTCGAGGTCAAAGTTGAACTAAGGAGAACTTTTAATTTTTTTTCAATTTTTTGACGCAACCATCAATTTTATGAGACAATTTTATGGGACATTTTTTGTAGAGCACTTTTTTTCCTAAAACTTATCTCTATAAAAGTTTTTGATATTTTTCACAGGTCCTAAGTTATTTGCATTAAACTGAAAATTCGCTGAGTTATTATATTTTTAACATAACATTTTTTTTTTATTTTAATTAAATAACTTAGGACTTGTGAAAAATAGCAAAAACTTTTATAGCGATAAGTTATAGGAAAAAAGTACTCTACAAAAAATATCCAATAAAATTTTCTCAAAAAATTGTTGGTTACGTCAAAAAATTGAAAAAATATTAAAATTTGTCTTTAGTTCAACTTTGACCTCGAATAACTTTTGAAGGAATAAATATATCAAAAACTTGTCCGAGACCTTTTTTGTAGATCGTTCAATTTTCTACAAGAATATAGCTTGGTCATTCCGAAATATTGTCACCAACGTGAGCTATAAAATTCCAAAGTGCAAGAGAATATTGTTCCCATGTTATTTTAAATGGAAAATCGAAATTTGCGATGCGGCACCTCTTAATATTAATATTAAGAGCTTAAACTTTCACAGGATGTTTATTTTGCCATTCCCAACAATATTTTCAATATAATTAAGAAAAAAAAAATCATCATTTTTTTTTGAATAAGTTTAGTATACATTTATGTGGCAAGAGGAAAAAATATATGGTGAAGGAAAAAATATTTATATATATGGAGTAGGTAGGTTTTTGCGTATTGACGTTGCGTAATATTTGAGTAGTTATTGTTGCAGTCAAGTGCGACGCAGCAGGTATTAAGTGATTTTTGAGATCAAAGTCGCAAAAGCTCCGGCAAAAGCACACATTTATACACAGCTTTGCAATATTTCCCCACATCGTTTTACCTTTTAATTTTATTCCACTTGAATCCAGGCTTGGATTCTAGTAATAAAGTAAATCATAGAATTTTCCACACCAAAAAAAAAATATATACATATATATATATTCTAGTAGATCCAACTTAATGACAATTAAAAGCTCTATAACCATAAATCAAATGGTAAAATATATTTTTTGAATCACTTAATTGATGGAAAATACAAAAAATCCAAGTACAAATCTGTTACGGAATAATTTAAAGGTAAAACTTTAATCGAACATATATAAATAGAATGATTTGAAACGTAAATAATCTCAAATCTGTTACCAAACCGATATATTTGGGATTTGTTTAAATAAATATTTGAATGATTTTGAAGAATTCTTTTGACGAAAAACGATGCCCACAAGCACCAACCTATTACTACCAAAAAAAAAAAACGTAAATATTTTATCAACGTAAATAAATCCATTGAAAGAAATAAATCGTAAAACACATATGGGAAATATTTTGATATTTACCGTAAAATAACTTCCAAGAAAAAAAGCCAACTAAAGAGAAACTACATTGTAATAAGGCAAGGATTCATATTTGATGCTATAGAAGGGAAATAGAAAGGTTCCAAGAAAAAAGGAAGAAGACCATTTTTTAAATTGAAGAACTTTTCCTGGGGGGTGGGTATTACTGGAGAGAAGAATTTAATCTGCCGTTAGACGGAAAAGATAAAAAAAAAGGTCCAAAACCGGAGATGAAATCCCAAAAAAATCATATTGTTGAATTGAAGTAATTGTAGAATGCACTTTTAGATCATCAAAATTTCATATTGTTGCAAGGAAATTTATATTTAAATGTTTGCATCTAATAGCTCATGAAATCGACTACAATTTTAGTCCTTTACATTTTTTTGATGCAACCACCTGTTAACGAGAAAATCATGGCCAACTGAACATGAAAAATTTTAAAATTATCTAATCAGTATAGATATGATTGGGAAATATGGTTTTCCCCAATTAATTGTGATTTTTGGTTAAATTTTGTTTAACTTTAAAGATTCTCATTGAAAAAAAACTTCTTAATTAATTTTAGTTAATTCTTAGTTAATTTTTTTCCAAAAGAACCTAATTTTATTCAAATCAATTGTTGCAATGGAAAAATTATCGAGTGCATTTTTCGTGGCTAGAATTTCTTATTGTCACGAGAAAATTTCCAATTTAAATATTTGCATTTAGTAGGCCATGAAATTATCTACAATTTTTGCCTCTTGCATTATTCCGATGCAACCACCTGTTTACACGAAAATCATAGTCAACTGAATATAAGATATATGAAATTAAGTATCCAGGGTAGAGATATGATGGGGAAATATGCATTTTCTTTATTAATTTTTCCGATATTTGGTTGTAATCTATGATTTTTTGCTTAGTTCTTAGGCTTTCTTTAAAATTTCTCTTTGAAAAAATTGAACTTATTCTCATCACATAAATCATTGTACATATAAGGCAAATAGAAAAGTGCACTTTTCTAGACCTGAAATTCATATTGGTGCATGAAAATTTTAAATTTAAATACTTGAATCTAGTGGTCTATGAAATTGTCTACAACTCTTGTCTCTTACATTTTTTCGATCCAACCACTTGTTCGCAAGAAAACCGTGATTCATTGAACATGACTTCTATGCAATTATCAAACTAGCAAAATTAGTGTTCTTTATTAAATTTTCGGCTAGAATTTCCTATTTTCCTACAAAAAATTTCCTATTTAAACACTTCCATCTAGTAGGCCACGAAATTATCTACAACTTTTGTCTCTTACATTTTTTCGATGCAACCACTTGTTCGCAAGAAAACCGTGATCCATTGACCATGACTTCTATGCAATTTTCAAACTAATAAAATTGATATTCTTTATTGATTATTGGCTGAAATTTTATACTTTTATTAGGAAATTTCCAAATTTAAACAGTGCCATCTAGTGGACCATAAAATTATCTAAAATTTTGATCTCTTGCAACTTTTCGATGCAACCACTTGTTCGCAAGAAAACCGTGATCCATTGAACATGACTTCTATGCAATTATCAAACTAGCCAAATTAGTGTTCTTTATTAAATTTTCGGCTAGGATTTCATATTTTTCTTAAAAAATTTCCTATTTAAACACTTCCATCTAGTAGGTCATGAAATTATTTACAACTTTTGTCTCTTGCATTATTTCGATGCAACCACCTGTTTACAAGAAAGTTTAAATTCGGAAAATAAAAAATTGCACTTTTCTAGACCCGAACATCATATTGGGGCATGAAAATTTTAAATTTTAATTCTTGCATCTAGTAGCCAATGAAATTGTCAACAACTTTTGTCTCTTATATTTTTTCGATGCAACCACTTGTTCGCAAGAAAATCATGACCTACTGGACATGACTTCTATGCACTTTTCAAACTAATAAAATTGATATTCTTTATTGATTTTTTGGCTGAAATTTCATACTTTTATTAGGAAATTTCCAATTTAAACAGTGCCATCTAGTGGACCATAAAATTATCTAAAATTTTGATCTCCTGCAATTTTTTTGATACAACCACCTGTTACCAAGAAAATTAATGAATGTAATAAATGTGATTGAGAAATATGATTCTCATTTATTAATTGTTTTGATTATTGTTTATCAATTTGTTTAAATTTTACTTTACTTTAAAGTTTTTCAATGAAAAAGTAGCGAATTTTGCGAATTTCTTATCAAAACACTTTGGTGCATTTGAATGCACTTTTCTTGGCACAAATTTTTTACTTCCACTGGAAAATTACATATTGAAATACTTGCATCTAGTAGCCTATGGAATTATCTACATATTTTGTCTTGAAGACTTTTTGATGCAACCACTTGTTGACACGAAAATCATGGCCAACTGAACATCAAAAGTTCTATGATATTGTCAAAGTAATAAGCCCATTGAGAATGTTATACTGATTATGATATAAAAAAAAATATTTGTTAACAAAAAAAAAAAATATCATAATTCTTTAAAGTTGATATTTTCCCATTGATATTACAACCGGCAAATGGCTATTTAAGTCAATAAATTTCACATTAATTTTTCATAATTTCCGTGTAGTATTATTATACGTAGGTACGTGTGGGACTTGGTTCAACCAATAATTGATGTTTATGAATAATAATAATAATGATAGTTATAATATAAATGCAACTAAAGTATAAATCTTTCAACAGAAAAGGACAAACATATCGAAAGTGAAATATATTTTCATATGAATGAAATATGTGCAAGACATTAAATAAACGCTTTGTATATCTTATGCACCATTAAAATTGCCAGCGATTTTTTTTTTCCAATTCCTATTTATTTTTAAATGGGGAAACAAGACGAAGATGAAGAATTAAATGCACTTATAATGCATTTAAATCGTAGAGTGCCATGATATGAACGTACCAACGTCATTCATTCCAAATGGAAAAAAATAAATTTTCCCCCATGTCACTATTTTCACTATTTATTATAGAAGAACCCATAAAAATGTATGTCATAGAGAAGAGAGAATATACAAAGGGTAATAATAGACAAAGATGCGGCGAAAAGTATTTAAATTTGTTTAACTGTTTTAGTGACACTGGTTGATTCATTCATAAAAATTTTATTTGTGTAGCGCATATTAAAGAGTTAACGATCATCGTTATTGTGATATTAATTCTTATTTATTTCCTCACCCACCCCCCCTCGATTCCCCACTTAAAGCGTCGAAATGCAATAAATATTATGTTATGTAAAATTTAATTTTTTTCCAAAAAAAAAAATTTTTTAAATAAATCACCAAAAGTCAATTACACATTGATAGACTTCTAGCCTAAAGATTATAACGGTAACGCCATCTATCTACAATTATCATGGCCACACTTGATGTCAAATTGTTTTAATTGTCTATCGAAAATGCCAAATGAAATGATTTTTTTTCGGCAGATTTCCATTGAAAATTCAATCGTTTGTCTTGAAATTTTTACTGAAATATATTGAAAAAGGCCTAAACTATCATTTAAAATCGGTTTTCCGGCTTAATTTGGTGGTTAATTGGGGAAAAACTTTAATCAAAGTCAAGCATCTTGACCGACGTCTATAGTTAACAACTTGGCTAATATTTACGGGAAATAATCAAAGAAGCCTATGTAAAAATAAAAGAGAATCGTAAAAGGGCTGTACTATGGACAATTGTTTCCATTTTCCTTAAATTTTCCCGAGTTGAAATCACTTTTCTTTCTAAGTTTTACGAAGTAAGGGATTTCATTGAAGTTTCCAAATTGGGCTTGGGGTTTGGGAATTGCATCCATTAAAAAACAAATGCTGGACATAAAAAATGCAATAAGGACTTTATGGATTGCATGAATTTTATGCATTTGTTGGATATTGTCTTTAGAAAAAAAATTGGGCCGATTTAAAAAAATTTACAGGAAAATATTTAGATCAAAAATATTTTTTTTCATTCATGAATCCATTGAAAATCTTTATTACAATTACCAATGCAAAAAAATGCACTCACTGTTAGTAAATCCCTGGCCGTTGCTCGGTTTAATCTCTGCACCAATTTTGCCATTTTCCATTCACTCAAAAAAAAAATCACCAAACCATAAAGTTTTCCTCACCAAATAACTTTAAAAATCACCAAAAATGCAATCGACCTACGTTGCACTGTAATTGCACTTTTTCGTGCACTAACAAGACGCGTGATAGCGTCCCCGCTTGCCACTGACCTTCATGCCCTACAAGCCCCATTGATTTTTTCGAATATTTCACTCAAAAACCCGGAAAATCACCCGAAAAATTATCTCAAAAGTGCACCAATAGTATGGCCAAAGTTTTTCCGAAAAAAAATCCCAACGATCTACGGATTTTTCCACAAATTTTCACGATTTTTTTCCACGAAATTTGACGCGACTTATCTCATATACGATTAGATGCATCACTGATTGGCAATTGTTTTTTTTTCTAGGGACTTATCGCGAGACAAAAAAATCACCAAAAAAATTACTAAAATTTGGTGCAATTAAAATTTGGTGATTATTGTGATTATTAATTGGGGATTTGATTTTTGTTTTGGGATTTCCAATTTTTCTATGAATTTTTCTTTCAAACAGGTGGTTTTTAGTGCATAATTCCTTATTGCCCTTGAATTTGTTTTTGACATAAGTACTTAAATAGGTGCAGTACTAAAAGGGATGAAAACATTAAATTTTGTGTAGGAATTCCTGAAGGAACATTGCCAAGTATTGGGGATGATTTTTTTTTAAAAAGTTCATCTTTTAAGAGGGATGAAATTGGGGATTGAAAATTATATATGAAAATTGATTATTTTTGGAGGTTAACGGGGGAAAATTGATGTTAGATTTAAGTTTTTTTTAAATGACATTAAAATTAGTGATTCGTTTTTGCATTTACAATTTTTCAATGATTTTTTTTTTTTCAAACAGGTGGTTTTTAGTGCATAAATCATAATTGCAGTTAAAATTTTTTTGACATAAGTATTTAAATAGGTACAGTCTAATCTAAGAGGAGGGGAAACATTAAATTTTGGAGTAGGAGTTCCTGAAGGCACATTGCCAAGTATAAGGGATGATTTTTTTTTTAAATTCATCTCCCAAAAGGGATGAAATAGGGGATGAACCGAGAACGAAAACTATGCGGGAAAATTTATAATTTTTTGGAGTTTAAAGTGGGAAAATTGATGTTTAGGTTTTGGATTTTTTCAATGAAAATCATTGACAATGGGTTTTTGGAAATTTCATCCCTTAAATGAGGTAAAATCTTCTACTTGATCCGATTCTTAAGACAAATGGTTGGACCACTTACATTCTAATCCCATAAGGGTGGAATCATGAAAATTTTCTTCAGAAATTTCTCACATAAACTGTGGTAAGGACTTGAAGAAAATTTGAGCAAATTCATCCCTTTCCATAGGTCAAATAAGGGTTGAAAAAGGGAAATGAAAAATTTTCAATTTTAATACTTGAAATATTCTAATTGGAGTTTAGGCTAATTTTTATAAACAAAAAACCGGTGAATTAGAACTTTTGAAATTTCATCCCTTAAAAAGGGATAAGTAAAAGGTTTTGCACGATAAAATATGTAGGACAAATCATTGACCAAAATTTTTTTTAGTTCATAGATAATCCTGTGTATACAATATATGGAATATATTGTGGTCCAATTTATGTAGTATAATTTAATATATTTAACATAAATTTGACCAGAAGTTCAAGTAAAAATATTTCGTGACGTATTGCCCAGATACGTATTTCGATTGCCAAGCAATCTTCCTCAGTGGATCACTCCGTAACCGCTTTGTAATGATTCAACTATATTAATTAATTAATTAAATTATACTCCATAAATTGGACCACAATATACTCTCTATATTGTATACACAGTGGTACACAATTATAAACCAGTGGTTCCCAATATGAGGTGCACAATCTTATAGTTTAAAGTGTAAAGTTGAAAAATTTGGAATTTAAAACAAAAATGTTTGGAAAACACTGTTGTAAATCGATAACTTTTCATATTTATATATATAAATATGAGCTTTGATATTTTCTTTTCCGATTTGTAATTTGAAAGTTCTTTGCATTTGAATACATAAGGAAGAAAAAAAACAGCGGAAATGCATATAAGTGTATTTTTTTGACGATAGTGCATCCGATTTGAGATTTACTTTTTTCCCAGCATCCCCTTCATATATGTGTATATATATATATATAAACAGCGAACATATTGACAGAGGTTCCCCTATTCTTTTCCTGTATTA
The DNA here is from genome assembly GCA_958496175.1 of Sisyra terminalis. Classification (NCBI taxonomy): domain Eukaryota; kingdom Metazoa; phylum Arthropoda; class Insecta; order Neuroptera; family Sisyridae; genus Sisyra; species Sisyra terminalis. The sequence goes on along the minus strand of OY292279.1, from coordinate 45,974,297 downwards.
TATTATATATGAATCAACTCCAGAAATATTTCATTTTTCTTTGTATGTATGTATGTGTGGGTATACATATACGACACACACATATATAAATTATTTTATTTCCACTTTTCTCTCTATTTTCCTTCATACAACCCCCCCCATCCTCACCCCCACCCCGCCCCAGCTCTTTGTGCTTTGTCATATATTTTTTTCCCCGGTTTCCTCGAATATTTATTCATAGAATAGGCGGCTTTGGTTTGCTGCGCGACCGCACTATTTGAATAGCGAAACGTTCGAGTATACTATACATAGTATGTATATGCAAAAACAAACGAAGGAAAAAAATTGCTAAAATATTATTAGTGCGACTCGCGATTGTTTCTTTTTCCGCCATTTTTCACCGTTGTTCTCATATATGAGCGACATTATTCGACTATCACGTTTGTTTTTCACGGGGAGGGAAAAAAAAAGGGGGGGGGGGCAGAAAAAAAATTATTGAAACCTTACAAAAATCGATTATAACGGAAGGGCAAGGGGATAGGGAAGATTTTTTTTTCTAGAATTTTTTTTCTAGTTAACTAGTATACAATAGATAATTCGCTCCAATCCCACATTATCCAGAAAAAAATTTTGTCACTAAATTTTTGAGATGTTGATTTCCCCCCCCCCTATACTTTGCTAGCCTGGCTTCATTCCCAAATTTTTTTTTACTACAAAACATTAATTTCTTTGGGAAATCACTCATAGTTGAGGCACTTTCGATGGCAAGAGTTTTTTTCTAGGTTAAGAAAATGGCGTAAATCTCACTAAAATTTAGTGACTTACCAAAAAAAAAAAAAAATTAAATTGTACATTCATACCTTATACTAACTAAATCCCACAACTTCGTCTGCATGTATGGATTATAAATGCAATTTTACTGAAATTTGCCACAAAAAATGGCACAATGGTGCAGGAAAGAATGGGACATTTGATGCCTTAAAAGTTTTGAGCATTTACCCTATTGATTTCGGTTACAAATTTTATAAAAAAATCACTAGAATTTTGTCTTCTAAGCCAGTGCTTGTCAAACTGGGGGGAAGGGGGCAAAGCCCCCTACGGGTTGCCCATATATTTCTACTAGAAAACCACAAAATAATTCTATAATAATGGCACATAAATGCATTTTTTGCATTTAATGCATAAAGTCATTTTTTTTTTCAAAAAATTAACATCTTCTCTCCCCCTCCCCCCTCTGGGCTACGACCCACTAAATAAGAAAGGAAAATCACAATTTTGATATAAGTTTTAATTTTTAAACTGGACTACCTGGAAAATGTATATATGTTTAAGGCGGTGAGAGGGAGGGATTATGCTACCACCAAGAATATATTTTTGAAATTTGTTTGGTGAGTTTTGAATCATGTTATGCATACAATTGTAATAAGTTCATAAATATATAATAATAATACAATAATAAAATGTATAAAAATTTATAATTAAAAAAAAAAATTCATCACTTTTTTTTGAATCAGTCTAATAAACATGGAACAAAATTTATTAATTTTTTTTTTTAGACGAAAAATCTTTCATTATTTATTACCAACTTATTCCAGTTTTGTATTTGATACGAATAGTTGTAAATTATAAATTTCATATTATAAAATATTTTTCGAGCTCATCTATAGACAAGATGAATTACTTCTACAGACCAGTTTAAGAAAAAAAAATCGAGTTGGTATCAAGTGGAAAAAAGAGGGAAAAGGATTCGTGCCCCTTTATATATACCCTTGACCTCCCCCCCCCCGATCTAAATCTAAAAGCCCCAACAATTTGTCATGCATGTCCACTATTAAATCTCATATGCAATCGATTTACAAATCGTTTCGCATTTCGAAAATGCACTTTTGAAAATTTAAAGTTGTATATCCCCCGTTTGACCCGCGCAACCACTGTATCATTGTTCAACTATCGCGAAAAAAAAAATGAACCATGGTATAGGTAAAACGTGATAGGAATTTTCGTTATACTTTCTCGATGGAAGATGAAAGTTGGTATGTTTTTTTTTTTTTTTTTTTTGAAGTGCAATTTATTGGCCATATGTGCCGGTGAGGAATGGCAACAATAAAATTGCAATTTAACGATAGATAAATGGTGGAACGATCGAGTGACTGTGTACAAAAGCGGTTTTGTGTTTGTCAATGGGATTTTTTTATTGAACAATTTTATCGATACCTACTTACGTATCGATTGATGGGCGTTAATAAATGTTAACGTGAATTATTGCACTAATAAATGTTTAAAGTTGCCTGGTTTTTGGTCCATTGATTGCTAATCAAATGCGTTGCACATTTTCCCTCACCATATGACCATTATTCTTGCCTTTTAATATTATTTGCTGGCAAAAGTTTCCGGGAAGCAAAAAAATCATTCCCTTTTGTACTTCTTTAGTTCAGTTTAAGTCAAAGTTTCGACCAAGAGCGGATCCAGGATTTTTTCTTGGGGAGGGGCACAAGGGGCTAAGGGGCGCAAAAATTCAACAATAACTGTTGGAAATAAATTTGAGGTATCCTCTCTGATAATTTGATTTTTTTAAGTATGTACTGCGATAGAATCTTTACAGTACACAAAATAAGTGTCGGGTGAGGGGGAGGGGGGCATATGCCCCCCTTAAATCCACTCTTGCCTCCGACGAATAAAGTGGGAAAAAGATTTTTCAAAAAAAATCATTTTTTTTGAATCAGTCTAATGTTTATGTATAAACTCACGATAATTAGGAAATTGACAAGCTGGTGTTTCCAACCGGGGCAGGATACTTCTAATGTAAAAAAAGCTCTACGAAGATAAATGGTAAGCCAAATTTTGCTCCACTTACAGAGAAAGAAGGGGGTTGCCTTTTATTTTTTCACAAGGATCAAGTGTCTTGATCCCCCGACAAAATATCCCCTAAGCCTACTAATGGCCAAGTGGTTAAGGTAAACCAGTCCAAAACTGATAGATGTTGGATTCGAATTTTGAAATTTTTGTAAATATTCTTCGATTTACGAATTTTATTGCAACTAGAGTCGCTAAAGATCTTAATAGTTATAAAGCGGTGATAAAGAGCAATTAAAAAAAGATATTCTCAACAAAATATTCCCGCGAAAATATCCTCAGATAAAATAATCACGTACAAAAAATTCCCGAACAAAATATCAATAAGACAAAATATCCAGGACAATTGATCCTTCGACTATTTTACCCTGAATTTTTCCTGAAAAAAGCAGCTAAATGTAATCGTTTCTGAGGATATTTTGGGCGGAAAATTTTGTCGAGGATATTTTGTCAAGATTTTTTTGTCTTTGGGATATATTGTACGAGGATCAAATATCATAAAACAATACTTCTTGGTCGTTAAGACCATAATTTCCAATCTGGGATCGGAGGCCAATTATCGAGAAATCGAAAAAAATTTGTATCTTTTCGATTTACTTCGCTGAAATCTTTGAAAATCTATTTTCAAATCGTAGTCTTGCCAAATATTCTATTGTTGGAATATTTTGCCAGGGGATATTTTTATTTTTTTTTTTGGAATATTTCAGGGGTATTTTGTTGGGGATATTTTGTCAGGATATTTTATCATGGTTTTTTTTATCAGGGATATTTTGTCAGGGATTTTTTTCAGATTATTTTGTCGAAATACTTTATAAGGTATATTTTGTCGGGGATCAAATGTCAAAATATGAAATCGATTCTTATTTTATTGTGGTTATTTTATCCGGGATATTTTGTCGAGGATATTTTGTCAGGGATATTTTATCGGGAATATTGTTGGATATTCAAAGAAATTATTAAAATTAATAAAGAGATCTTGGTATAGATGTTTTATGGAAACAATAATTTCTAATTTCTAGTTAGTTTATCCATTGACAATTAATTAAGGCTTATTATTAAATAGTATAATAGTAACAAAAAAAAATCATTCAATAAATACTGATAAAACTAGGGATATTTTGTCTGGGATATACTGTCGGGGATCATCTATTAGGGGTATTTTTTCGGGGTTATTTTGTCAGGGAGTTTTTTCAGAGTATTTTGTCAAAATACTTCATAAAGTATATTTTGTCGGGGATCAAATGTCAAAATAGGAAATCGATTCTTATTTAATCGTCGTTATTTTATCAAAGATATTTTGTCGAGGATATTTTGTCAGGGATATATTGTCGGGGGTCAAGTGTCAAAATATGAAATCGGTGTCTATTGAAAAATTTTGCTTCTATTTTTTTCATTATTATTTCAATAGATTTTGGACAATAATCGTTAGGCTGTCTAAAGAGGCAAGCTGTAAAAAGAGTTGGGGAAGGATATTCGAGACCAAAAATTCATAGTCTACTTAATTTTATTGTGAAAAAAAAAATTTCGAATTGAAACAAAAGAAAAGGGGAACTCGCAAATGACAAAAAAAAAGTTGCTACCAGCAACTTCGTTCGAGTGGCACGTTTTAAATTTTGTTAGAATTTTAAAAATGTTCATGGCAACGGGCATTAGTGGGTGAGGGTGATAAAAAAAATGACAATCGAAAGACGTTTTTTTTTTATGGCACATGATTAATTCGGACGCACCCTTATCGTTTTATAATGAAAAAAAAAATGAACCCTTGATTGTGGTTTTGTCATCTAACACACATTTGAAATATTTAATTTTATTCAATTAAATCAGTGAATTTATTTGCAGTGTTAGTGGCGAGCGCGCGTTAATGTGGGGTGGGATAACGGGGGTGGGGTTGGGGGGATGACTGACTCTTTGGTCGAAATGTAATGACTCGGAATGGAGTGTGACCCAACGACCGTACACACTTTTCCGCCATAAATCATCATTTTATTGAATAATTCTCAAATCTTCCCGCACTCCCCCGCACCCCGCGCCCACTCCCCGAAACACTTCCAGCTACTACTTCGATCGATTCGCAAATCTTTTCGATGCAATTTTTCCACTAATTTCTGGTGTGGCGCCAAAGAGCCAAAGGGTTTCGAGTCCACTACTTGTGGCATTTTAAAAATCGAGTTGGCGTTTTTTTTTTGTTTGACAAAAGACAAGCGAGCGCCGCCTTTGACAGAAATACAAATCGATGGCCATATCAATAAATAATATCGCGAGACCAAAATCTTCCAAAAAAAACAAAAAAAAATCACTTGATTGGAATACAAAAGACGCAACCGGGACAGACATGTGTAAAACATGCGAATCGTGCTGGGTCCAAAATCTCCTACTGAATAAAATCATAACCGAATGAGGGGGAGGGAGGGGGTCGAAGTGGGGGGGGGGGAGTTCTCGGCGACAGCAAACGCGATCGCGATCGCTTCTGGACATAAAATTAGGAAAAATTTTCATCCCATATACAATAGTAGCGCTATACAATTCGCGATCGATCGAAAAACAAAAGAACACCAAAAAAAAAAAAATGAAACGAAAAACAAAAAATTTGACAGATTTTTGATTTGTCGCTGTCGTTAGTTTTATTTCGCTAGTAATGTTATTTTGTCAAATTGGACACAGAGACCACCAATTGTGTTGACATATTAGTGTGGCCCCCAACCGAAATATGATTCATAAATATTTTCAGTTTTATAAATTCATTTCGTGTCCATCGTATTTATCGACGTGGACGTTTCTCTATATACAAAGCAATACGTGAGTAGTAAAGATATTTGGTCCAAAGAAGAAAAAAAAACTATTAGATAAATGATTTTCGTGGAAAAATTACAGGGAAATGAAAAGTAGTTGTTCACATAGCTTGACACCGACTTGAAAAACTGATACTTCAATAAATAGGAAAAAATTTTTTTTTAATTTTCACTTAATTTTAAGCTCATTATGGAAGTTATATAACTAAAACATATTTTTCTTCAAATAACTTGACACCGACTTCAAAAACTGATATGGCAATATGTAGAAAAAAAAAGTTTTTTCTTAAATTCTTTAATTTTCATTTAATTTAACATCCATTATAGAAGTTCAATAACCAAAAAGTCTTTTTCTTCAAATAGCTTGACACCAGCTTCAAAAATTGATATGTCAATATGTAGAAAAAAAAAATATTTTTAATTTTCCTTTAATTTTAAACCCATTATAGAAGTTCTACAAACAAAAAATATTTTTTTTCAAATAACTTGACACCAACCTCAAAAACTGACATCTCAATATGTAAATTTTTTTTTATTTTTCATTTAATTTTAGCCACATTATAGAAGTTCTATACCGAAAAAATCTTTAGATTACTTTGTCAGCTTGATACTAACCTAATTTTTGTCTTTTCTTACACTTAACTCTTACACTTAATTCTAATACTCTTTTGCTTTTTTTTCCGTTCCCGTGACGTCTTACGTACCAAAAAATTTTCAAAAATTAAATCAAAACCTCAATGCAATGATTCATTTGGTCGCATCGCGTCGCGTTGCACTGCATTTGGAAAAAAATATTAAATTGCTGATTTTCGTGGAAAAATTACAGTGAATTGAAAAGTAATTTTTCACAAAGCTTTATATCGACTTGAAAAACGGATATCTCAATATATAGATATTTTTTTTCATTTAATTTTAGGCGCTTTATAGAAGTTCTATAACTAAAACATCTTTTTCTTCAAATAACTTGACACCAACTTCAAAAACTGATATCTCAATATGTAGAACAGTTTTTTTTTATTTTCCCTTAATTTTAGACCCATTATAGAAGTTCTATAACTAAAGCATCTTGTTTTTTAAATAACTTGACACCGACTCGAAAAACTAATATTTCAAAAAGTAGAAAAAAAATTTTTTTTTTCATTTTCATTTACTTTTAGACCCATCACAGAAGTTCTAGAACCAAAAAATCTTCTTTTTTTTCAAATAGCTTGACACCAACTTCAAAAACTGATATCTCAATATGTAGAAGAAAAATTTTTTTTTTCTTTTTCATTTAATTTTTGCTACATTGTAGAAGTTCTATACGGAAAAAATCTTAGATTACTTTGTTAGCTTGACACCAACCTAAATTTTGTCTCCCATTACACTTAACCGAAATTCTACTACTCTTCTCCTTTCTTAACGTATTGAAAAAAATTTCCAAATCAAATCAAATGATTCATTTGGTGCATTGCATCGCGTCGCCTTGTATTGCACTGCATTTGTGATTAATGCAACGATGCATTAAACCATTAGATTAGCCGGATCAGTGGTTAAGTCAACATCCATTAACTACTGTTGAAATATTCTTCGCAGTGATCTACGATTGCATTTTCTCCTCTCCGTATTTAGATTATTTATTGAGCCACGGATGAATGCAACCGCGCGCGCTCCAATAATAAATATTTTTCCACTTCGATCCCTTTAATTTCATCCCTCGCTCCCTCAATGGGCTCTCGCAACCCCTTTTATTATTATTATTATTTATCCCACAACAATGTCAACAATATATATGTAATCATATAGACACAAGACTCGAGTCAACAACATGCAGATCATCCCCCAACCCCTTTCATCCCCCTCTGGATTTTTCTTGAAAATATTTGCGTTAAACTAAAAAAAAAAACGCTGGCAAACGTAGAGCTTTGAAATCCGAAAGCTTTGGTGTAGATATTTGGGTTTGTTTGATCAAATGAAATGTATGTGTGTGTATGTGTGCGGGGGTTGGTTGGGGTTGGGGTTGGGGTTGTATATCTGTTTATGACAACTTATGTTTGCAACCCTCATCCGTTTATATCATCATCATTGCTCGTCGTCGGTGCTCATTACATCCCTTAAATCAGTGTATATGTAAGAGATGCACAACCCTGTGGACGGGCGCTTTGTACTATACATTTACACATACACATACATATATATATATATATATATATTCGCACGTGTGATGACTTTATGACATTATTGTTTGAAACAACCCCCGTTTATATAATAAATGTTGTGGATCTTGCAAGGCGATGGAATGGGGTGGAGTGGGATGGGGTGAGGTGAGGTGGTCGTACAAGGGTGGTATGGGGAAGGAAACGCGAACGTGTCGATTATAAGAGGGCGGCTTACGAGTGTTTGGTTTTGCCGAATAAAACGGAAAACGGAAACTGGCTGCAATCGTCCCGCTTTTCTACTTTTTTTTGCTTCCCTTTATTATTAAGGGATGAAATTTGAAGGGATGATACACGCGAGAAAACTACGACTTCTTTCATATGTTTTTTTTCCCCGGAAAAAAATATTTTAACAATTCAGTTTTTAAGCCACAAAGAAGTAATTGCAAAATTTTACATTTGTAGAAAAAATTCAAATTTAAACAATAAAAATACAAAAAAAAAGAAAAAAATTACATCCCCAACCTCTCCCGCTCATTTCTCCTAAAATTAAGAAATCAAATTTAAATTTTTCAACGAACAAAATTTATCATTGAAGTAGTTGACTAGCTTGACACCGATTTAAAAGATTTAAAAAAAAAAAACTTCACTTTCCAGAAAATTGGGGGTGTAATTCAATTTTCCGTGATCTCAAATGATAAACTTTGATCTCCAAAAATTATTTAATTTACTCCCCCTTCCCCACCATGCCTCTTATCGTCGTTACGCTTGCCAAATTTCATATTTGTATTTTTTTTTTTTAAAGTAAGTAATAATGGCTAATTATATGTATAAATAGCAAGTAACTTTTTCTTAATACAACATTTTTATAGAAATGTTAAATTTATTTCCTTTGGTTTATTAAATAACATGTTTTTTGCTGTTACTCCATAAGCTCACGGAAATCACATATGAAATTTGACGATAACTCGTAAACCGTGGGTCTGACAAAAAAAATTGTAGATACCAAAAATGAGCCTTGAATTAAGCTCTACAAAAATGATCCTTACAAAAAAATTGATTTTTCCAACCGTTTTTGTCCTTTTTACCCTTTCAAGAACAAAGTTTTCAATTCTGACGGAAAAAAATCAATACTGATGAATCGATACTTCAATACTAACAGAAAAAAATACTTTATCAATTTTTTCAATAATCAAGATGGCTTTTACTTAAAATTTTTGTCCATAATAACCTCACCCTTCGGAAAGGGGATGAAAATTTAGAATATAAAAAGTCAATTCTTTATAGCACTCTTTTGCATTTGTTTTGAACGACAAAATTTGATCTTTGAAAAAGTTTTAAACCTCCCCCCCTCTCATCCCCTTCATAACTTCCCCTATAGAGTTCTAATAAATACAATTTAAAAAAAAATATCAATTTGGTGATTGAAACATCAAAAATCATCTATTTAGTATTAGTTGATTGGCTTGACACCGATTTTAAAAAAGAACAAAGGGGGGGGGGGGAATTTAGGGGTATAATTTGACGATATTTAATGACACTATAAATAATAAAATTATTTAATTTCTTCAAAGCATATCTCTCCTCCTTTCCCTTCTAGAAGTTTGGAAATATCAGAAAAAAATTTTTTTAAAAAAAACGACGATAACTCGTAAACCATAAGCCAGACAAAAAAAAAATGTAGAAACAAAAAATAAGCGTCTAATCAAGTTCGATAAAAAAGGTCTCTACAAAAAAGTTGAATTTTCCAACCCTTTTTGTCTTTTTTGCCATTTGAAAGAAAAACTTTTCAATTCCCTATGCCCGTCTTTCCCATCCGCGCTACTCACCACTGAAATACTGATAGAAAAAATTTAAACACTAAATAAATTTTCTTGGATAGTCCAGATTGACCCAGATGACCTTTTAAAATTCTTAAAAATAACTTTACCCTCCAAAAGGGGGTGGAAATTAAAGATAGATATATAAAGCCTGAATTATTTTCAACTCTCTTTTGAATTAGCAATCAACGACAAAATTTGATCCTTGAAAATTTTTTAAACCTCCCCTTTCCCCTTTACACCATCCCCTATGAAATTTTAATGGATAAAATTTAAAAAAAAATATAATTTTTTGATTGAAACATCAAAAATCTCCTATAAAGTAGTTGATTGGTTTGACACCGACTTTAAAAAAGGGATAAAGGGGATAAAACTTAAAAATGTGCTATAACAATATTTTCTGAAACTATAAACAGCAAATTTTTTAAATTTTCTCAAATCATCCCTCCCTTTCTTTCCCTTATAGAAAATGGGGAAAAAATTGAAAAAAAAATCGACAAAAACGACGAAAACTCGTAAACCGTATGTTTGACGAAAAAAAACTTAGACACAAAAAATAAGCGTCTAATTAAGCTCAACAAAAATGGTCTCTACAAAAAAGTTGAATTTTCCACCCGTTTTTTCGATACGACACCAAATCCATCAGAAAATCACATTATATAGAATTTTATCGTTAGAACTACGATTTTTGTAGATCAAGGTGGATTTTTTTAAAAAAAAATTTTTTTGTCTTCTTTCATAGCCAATGCCGAGCTGTTTTTGGTTTGATGAATATTTTTACTCGGTATCCAGTATTGGATATCCAATCACAAAAGTTCTTCAGCCACGATATCATTTTGACTCCTATTCCTCTAAAATCCTCGACAGAACCTTTAATCCGGAGGATTTAGTAACGATTTTCTCTCAAATATCATGAAAACCTGCATTCGACTATAAATCTGTCCAAAGTATTTGGAGACCATTTCCCGCCGGTTCCGAATAATCAAGCTTCAGACATTGATATAATTTTTAGACTTATCTTCTTGATTTTGAAATTTTGTAACTAACGAACAAATACATATATAGGAATGAACAATTAGGATTCTTGAAGGGATGCTCTACAAAAAAGGTCTTTTAACGTTTTTACATAAAATGACTTTTTCAAAAGTTATTCACAATTAAAGTTGCAAGAAATATTAAATTATTGTTTTTTCCGTTGTTGAACCAATTTTGAACGGGTGATTTTATGTAAAAACTTTAAGAGACTTTTTTTGTAGAGCATTAAATTCCCTTCAAGAATCTATATGGTTCATTTCTATATATTTATTTTTTCGTTAGTTACAAAATTCCAAAATACAGAAGATATATCTACAAATTATATCAATTAAAGCTTGATTATTCGGAAACGGCATGTCTGGCAAAAATTTTCAAAAGGACCTTTTTTGTAGGGAATTTAATTTTCTATAAAAATATGTGCAGATGATTTTTTTTATCTTCACAGTTTGACAGCATTGACGCAAAAATGAAAGCACCTAATAAAAAATCGAAATTACAGATGATAGACCTCCTGATATTAATATCAAGGACTCAAACCGTCCCGATATTTTTTTTTTGTTATTAATAAATCCGTGGCTCCACTAAAACTTCAAGTGCAACACTTGAAAATTTTGGACTCAAAAAAAAAAAAAAAAAACTAATTTTTTTTGGTCACTCGAACCGGATTTTCGGTAATAATCTGCATTTCTGCTTTTATCTCAAGTATTCCAACGGAAATACGATTGAATGGGCCATGCAAACGAAGTCGATTGAAAATCAGATCGATAAGTATGGAATTGATTTGATCAAATCAACAAAAAAGATTTTTTTTTCTTTGGGATCATTCCACTATATGTTTGTGTGTGAAAAGTGAAGTCGATTGTGAAATGATTTGAACGATCAACGATTCGTATCGCAGACAAATCTAAGGAATGTGTCGCTGTCGTGATCTCTTTCGAAAACAAAAAAAAACAAAAAAAAAACGAAAAAAAAAAAATGCCAACATCGCATATATTCAACGGCTAGAACGAAATGAAACCCAAAAACTTCTCTTTCTCTCGGGTTATTTATGATTTATGATGATCGATAGATCCTTATGGATTTAAATAATGTAACGACTGTCATTTTTTATTCATAGCCTACTTTTCATTAATTTTTTTTTTATTTTTTTTAAATTAAAATTTTCCTTGCCTTTAACGAATAGTGTTTTGGACATTTGTATGGATTGTGCGACATTGTGCATACGATCCGCCCAAATAATTATATAGCCGAAACAATCTTATATATCGTACGTGTGTGTGTATAGTTACCCTATGGCCTGTACTTGACAACCTTACCCTACATGGATCATCATCATCATAAAGCTCACTTCCACCCCCAAACATCCCCCGTGTATAATCATTAAACCTTTTCAACTACTAGCAAATTATATGAGGAAAAACTTTACGATTATTTACCCCAAAAAAAAAAAATCATTTTTATAAAGAATCCATTGGTTCATATATCATACGGCTATATATATATATAGATAAAATATTAGCATACAATTGTGTGGTGGCTTTTATCCTGAACGATGATCGCTATTTGGTGATAATGTCTCTTTGTACCAAAGGGTCAGACATTCGGATAACTTTATACGAATGCACAATATTTGTATTATTTTCCTGCCCCGTGCAAAAATACTACAAACCCGATATTTATATCTTTCGATGCAAAATGGGATAACACCACCATAAAGATATTGTGTGTAGTTTCACAATAATATTTATACTTATCGGCTGAATCTTGAATAACTATTGCCACTATATTCCCGTGTACGGATACGATTCGAAAATGAAGATAACTTACGGACGAAAAAAAAAATTATGGTCAAGTTTGAGACGATTGAATGGGGTCGTTTACGGGGGCCAAAGTATAACCGTATGCTTGGCAAAAGGTGACCATTAATAATATATTTATACTACGGGTAGGGATCAAGCTATCGAATCGACCAACATTTTTATTAAAAAAATGTAAGATTTATATCGATAGTGTCGAAAAAAAACGTCAAATATCTTCTAAGTGCAGAAATATAGCCTACTTGAATTTTTCAACCCGGCCACTAGATCTCAATGAAACTTTCAAATTTTGAAACAAAAAAAAAAAAATCGTGGGAAGATATCTCATAAGGTCACGCACAGAACCCGGGTCGATCGACCCAACGATGGGCCAAAGTAATTATTTTTTTTTTTTTTTCCCCCCGATTAATGAGTGGAACATTTTTTTTTTTTTTTTTTTGTAAACGAGAATCTTAAGAAGCACAAAACAAGAAGCGATATACCTCTGAGGCATACCTATCGATCCTTGTTCCACCCACGAAAAAACCCACTCCAACATTGAGCTTCAAAGACCAACTTGATTCCTGCCCCATCTCGTCCAACTAGCCTGTCGTCCACCAAAATACTTAATTATAGATCAGTTCAAAGTTGAACTTGAATTTCATCACTTGTTTCTCTCCCAAAACAATAGAAAAAAAAAGACCAGCTGAATTTTTTTCACGTTCAACTTTCAATTTAAACGGGTGGGTTTCGGGGGTGGGGGGTGGGTTGAATGGATGGATGGTTCTGTGACTGTTTTGCGAGGGTGCCGTTGCCGTCGCCACACACAAACATTGTCGCGGTCTCCATGACGACAGCTCGCAGCAGGAGGGCGTGGCAATCGATAACAAACCCCCCGACAACTCGGTCTGAGCTTTCATCCCCTAAGACTCAAGTCCCCCGATCAACATATCCACCCCCACGCACTAGATCAAATACATGATCTACTTATATATACATATGTGTGCGTTGCATTTAATACTCTCACTTGGCCAACTGAGAGCTTTTTTTTTTCGCTTTTTCCCCTTTGCCCTCCCCCCCCAAAAAAAAAAAGCTCCGAGTAGCAAAATTTCGCCTAGATTATCTTGACGTGATAAATGTGCGCTCTAATCGGACTAAATATTTGCGAGCTTTTCGCTGAAAATTGTTTCCGTTTCCAATTCATTACCGGCCTCGGTCCCGTTTCCCCTGAGAGGGGGGGACGGGAACCGGGGACCCTTTTTAAACGTTTCACATTTTCCACTGTGTCAACAATAAATTAAACAGCTAATCACTGCCAGAGTTGCGATTTTCCACCTCATTCGTCTTCCTTAACCACGTCGCCATTTTTCACGTGAAAGAGTACCAAACATTTGTCGCCCAAATTTCACTAAATTATGCACTTGCAACAACAAAAAAAAATTTTTTGTGAAGTTTTACTTCGATTTTCGAATATGGTAGTAGGTGGCTATGTGAATTGTTGCGGCTATAGTCTGCACTTGACACATTTCATCGTTCCACCCCTTATTTGCCAATATATAAATATATATATATATATAAATAAAAATCTCGGTCTTCCTCAAAATCTCAATATTTCGAGAGAAAAAAAAAATAAATAAAAGTTACTCAGCACAAAGCGCTACCAATATGAACTTTATCAATGAAAATTTGAATTTTTCAAGTAGGCCATGGATTCAGAATGTCATTTGTTTTAAACCAAATGAATCAATTAAAAAAAAGGACAATCTGACTTCATGAAATACATTAGAAGTCAATTAACGATTTGAACGTTTATGTTTTGTTTATCTAGTAGGCTATAGGTTAATATTTGTTTTTTTTTTTTTGTTTTTTTATTAAATCACTAGTGGTTTTTGTTTAATAAACAAGTTGTGAATAAAAAATTTCTTGAACGTTTATGTTTTGTTTATCTAGTAGGCTATAGGTTACTATTTGTTTTTTTTTTTGTTTTTTTGTTAAATCACTATTGGTTTTTGTTTAATAAACAAGTTGTGAATAAAAATTTTCTTGAACGTTTATGTTTTGTTTATCTAGTAGGCTATAGGTTACTATTTGTTTTTTTTTTGTTTTTTTGTTAAATCACTATTGGTTTTTGTTTAATAAACAAGTTGTGAATAAAAAATTTCTTGAACGTTTATGTTTTGTTTATCTAGTAGGCTATAGATAACTATTTGTTTTTTTTTTGTTTTTTTGTTAAATCACTATTGGTTTTTGTTTAATAAACAAATTGTAAATAAAAAATTTCTTGAGAAAGATTTGTATTTGCCCATTAATATTTGGCATATCCTAATATGGTGACACGAAAGGACGACTGCAAGGGGAGGGATTTTTCAAAAATGTTTCATCAATATTAAATAAAGGCATTCTTACTTCATTTATTAAATTGGAACTCAATTTATGATATTTAAACATTGTATGCTTGTGTTTTGTTTTTCCAGTATATAGTTTACTATATTTTTTTTTTGGGACCACTATTGCTTTTGTTTAACAAACAAGTTGTAAATAAAAATTTAAAAGGACCAAAAAAAAAAAATTTGACCATTAATTTTGGCATCCTAGTATGGAGATATGGTCGGCAAGACAAGAGGATGACAATACGGGGAGGGATTTTAAAAAATGTCACAATAAAATCTTTTGTCGTTGAAAATTTATTGATACATAAAAATTGAATTTCTGTAGAGATCTTCCACTTATTACGTCATCAAGTCTTAGCAAATTTTTTACCGTCCCCCCCCCCCTTTCAACTCCTCGTCATCATCTTTTCTCATCAATGTCCATACCAACCGTAGGTATTGATGACGTCATCCACGAAAATAATTACAATTTACTTACAAATTTAAGTATTAAACATCCAAAAAAAAAAAAAAAAACAATTGAATGTAGTCAACCCTTGACAAAATTTAGTCAGAATTTGAAGATTTTGGCCACAAAAATTTTTTAAAAAAAATCAATTCTGCTTGAAATAAAGGGACATCTATATATTACATTGGTAATTCTAACACTTTTCCGAAAAAAAAATTCAAGGCTCTCCTCCCCCAAAAAAAATTGTTTCCAAATAACCAACAGTATTAATTTATGGACCATTAATTATTAATAAAGGTAAATTTTTAGGAATATTTACTATTCACTACTCAAGAGTAGAGACTCTTCAAGGTTTATAAATTACACAGGTTGCCCCATTAGAAAAAAAAATGACGTCATAAGAAGAATTTTAAAATTTGAATCAGTCTGACGGTATGTACGAATTTCTTCTGGATACGTCACGTAGCCACAATGAGGCCACCTGTGTATTTTATAAACCTTGGTGACTCTTAACCTTATTGGAGATACAACCCCCCCCCCGAGTTGCCTATACGCATTTATCGAACCCTTCTTAATTGGAAAAAAAAATGATTTTTTCAAATTCAAAATAAAGGGATATATTTGTACATGGGTTCCCTGGGGGTCGATTGAACCCAGATTAAGAACCACTGCTCTAAGGGGCCGTTTACCTTTCCAGTTTGAGAACCACTGTACTACGTCATCAAGTTAATTACGAATGTTAACCCCCCCTCTCCCCCTTCTCCTTTGTCATATTTGATCGTTGACACAAATAATTGACATCATCAGATTACCTCCTCCCCCCTCTTTAATAAATTAATCTATTTCTTAAAGATTTTATTTAGAAAAATTATGTAGCTAAAGCCCAAAAAATCATGAAAAAAAAAATCAATGACGTCATTACTCAATACACTTTATTATATTATAATTTGGTGGTTGATTGTGACAAAACTATAATATACTGTATATGGTATCACCCATAGAACTAATATATTCAAAACCTCAACGCCATCTATTTACAATTTTCAACGCCACACTTGATGTCAAATTGTTTTAATTGTCTATCTAAAATGCCAAATGTAATGATTTAGTTTTCAGCAGATTTCCATTGAAAAATCAATGGATTGCTTTGGAATTTTTATTGAAATATATTGAAAAAGACCTAAATTATCATTTAAAAGCGCTTTTCTAGCTTAATTTGGTTGTTGAATGGGAAAAAACTTTAATCAAAGTCAAGCATCTTGGCCGACGCCTATAGTTAACAACTTGGCTAATATTTACGGGAAATAATCAAAGAAACCTATGTAAAAATAAAAGAGAATCGTAAAAGGGCTGTACTATGGACAATTGTTTCCATTTTCCTTGAGTTTTCCGGAGGTGAAATAATTTTTCTTTTTAAGTTTTACGAAGTAAAGGTTTTCATCGAAGTTTCCAAATTGGGCTTGGGGTTTGGGAATTGCATACATAAAAAAAAAAATGATGGACATAAAAAGTGCAATAAGGACTTTTATGGATTGCATGAATTTTATGCATTTGTTGGATATTGTCATTAGAAAAAAATTGCGCCGATTTAAAGAAATTTCCGGCAAAATATTTAGATCAATATTATTTTTTTGTCATTCATGAATCCATTGAAAATCTTTATTGCAATTACCAATGCAAAAAAATGCACTCACTGTTAGTAAATCCCTGGTCGTTGCTCGACTTAATCTCTGCACCAATTTTTCCATTTTCCATTCACCAAAAAAAAAAAAAACCAAACCATAAAGTTTTCCTCACCAAATAACTTTAAAAATCACCAAAAATGCAATCGACCTACGTTGCACTGTAATTGCACTTTTTCGTGCACTAACAAGACGCGTGATAGCGTCCCTGCTTGAAACTGACCTTCATGCCCTACAAGCCCCATTGATTTTTTCGAATATTTCACTCGAAAACCCGGAAAATCACCCGGAAAATTATCTCAAAAGTGCACCAATAGTATGGCCAAAGTTTTTCCGAAAAAAAATCCCAACGATCTACGGATTTTTCCACAAATTTTCACGATTTTTTTTCCACGAAATTTGACGCGACTTATCGCTTATGCGATTAGATGCATCACTGATTGGCAATTGTTTTTTTTCTAGGGACTTATCGCGAGACAAAAAAATCACCAAAAAAATTACCAAAATTTCGGGCAATCAAAATTTGGTGATTATTGTGATTATTAATTAGGGATTCGATTTTTGTTTTGGGATTTCCAATTTTTCTATGATTTTTTCTGGCAAACAGGTGGTTTTTAGTGCATAATTCCTTATTGCACTTGAATTTGTTTTTGACATAAGGACTTAAATAGGTGCAGTACTAAAAGGGATGAAAACATTAAATTTTGTGTAGGAATTCCTGACGGAATATTGCCAAGTATTAGGGATGATTTTTTTTTAAAATTCATCTTTTAAGAGGGATGAAATAGGGGATGAACCGGGATTGAAAATTACGTATGAAAATTGATTATTTTTGGAGGTTAACGGGGGAAAATTGATGTTAGATTTAGGTTTTTTTTAAATGACATGAAAATTAGTGATTCATTTTAGCATTTCCAATTTTTCTATGGTTTTTTTTTCAAACAGGTGGTTTTTATTGCATAAATCATAATTGCAGTTTAATTTTTTTTGACATAAATATTTAAATAGGTACAGTCTAATCTAAGAGGAGGGGAAACATTAAATTTTGGTGTAGGAGTTCCTGACGGAACATTGCCAAGTATAAGGGATGATTTTTTTTTGAAATTCATCTCCCAAAAGGGATGAAATAGGGGATGAACCGAGAACGAAAACTATGGGTGAAAATTTATAATTTTTTGGAGTTTAAAGTGGGAAAATTGATGTTTAGGTTTTGGATTTTTTAGATGAAAATCATTGACAATGGATTTTTTGAAATTTCATCCCTTAAATCAGATAAAAACTACTACTTGATCAGATTCTTACAACAAATGGTTGGACCACTTACATTCTAATCCCATAAGGGTAGAATTATAAAATTTTCTTCAAAAATTCCTCATATAAACTACGGTAAGGACTTAAAGAAAATTTGAGCAAATTCAACCCTTTCCATATGTCAAATAAGGGTTGAAAAATTGAAATGAAAAATTTTCAATTTTAATACTTGAAATATTCTCATTGGAGTTAAGGCTTATTTTTATAAACAAAAAACCGGTGAATTAGAACTTTTGAAATTTCATTCCTTAAAAGGGATAAGTAAAAACTTTTGCACGATAAAATTTGTATGACAAATCATTGACCAGAGCACTGGTTTATACCAAAAGAATTAATTCCCCTTTTTTTAAATTTTGTCTAGAAATTCTTGAAGGAACATTGCCAAGAATGAGGGATGATTTTTTTTTTTTGAATTTCATCCTCTAAGAGGGATGAAACAAGGGATGAACCAGGAATAAAAACTAAATGTGAAAATTTAATTTTTTGGAGTGTAAAATGGAAAAATTGATGTTCAGGTTTTGGATTTTTTCAATGAAAATCAAGGACTACGACCCTCCTCCTCCCCCTTCTCTTTTCATCAGATATCTTTATCATCAGATAAATTTCTCCTCCCTCCTCTTTAATAAATACAATTTTTCATTTTCTTCTTTATAATTTAATATTTGATATTATTTTGCCTCTTATCCCAAAATATCCTTGACAATTGATCCCTCGATTATTACATACTACAATTGTTTGTATCCTGGTTTTTTCTTGAAAAAAAAAGCAGTTGATCCTTTGTACTATTAATTATATTCCCTTTCTCTTCTTTTGGCGCCGAAAAAATCGTACTCTTACCATATATTCTTTTGTTGGGATATTTTGTCTTAGAGGTGTTTTGTTTGGGGATCAAATATCATGACACTTTACTCCTTAGCCTTTTTAGTTGTCTAAGAAACAATAATTTCATATCTTGATGACCAATTATCGAAGTCAAAGTTATAAAAAGGATAATCATCGTTGGCCTATCCAGTGGCAAGCTGTAAAACGAGTTGGGGCAGGATATTCGAGGCCAAATTCGAGGTTTAATTGCATTTTTGGTTCCTCGTGAAAAAAATGGACCATACCTCAGTGTATCATTTCTAGTTCTAAAAATTTTCAACCACCAATCGTAATTCCATCAAAAATCCCTTTAAATTCATTTCCTTCTTTTTCGAGAAACAATTTTCGAGGAGATTGCCCTTTTAATTAGAAATTACCGTTCCTCCCACGCTCTATATTATGTCATTTCCAGAATTTCCATCAACACCCCCCGCACCAACCCACCCCACCCCCGCTTTTCCAATTAATCATTTCACTGCGTCTCAAATTTTCCCCAAACGTATCCGTATCGGACATATAAAGGTTAAAGACCTAATTTCCCTAATTTTTTTTGTCAATAGTAATCTCACGTTTTGCCCGTTTACGGAAAAGCCCCCCCCCAAAAAAAAACATTTGATAACACAAAAAACAAGCGAAAAATGGATGGGTTTTATCTAATATATATATGTACATAGATAATTTTATTTAAACAACCGAAACCCTTTTGTAAATGAAAAATTTTTCCCCCCCTCTCCAATTTAATGTCTAATCACGTTGTTCTGATTACGTTATTCATTAGAATCAGTTTTCCCCCTCTTTATTTTGTCAGTCAATCGGCTCTCTTTAAATGCCGTGTAATGAATGAATGAATAAATGAATGATACGTACACGTTAGCAATGAAAAGCTCAAATAGGGGTTGAAGGGGGCGATGGGGATGGTGATGGGGATGGGGTTGATGATTGGGCGTCGTAATCGACATAAAACGCGACACGACAAACGTGACGCGGCTTAAAGCGCTTAAGACAAACGACATGTAACACTGCTATTTTAATATATATTATAACGTACAGGGATGTTTTTTTTTTGCACCCCTATTCAATCATTGGCGGGGGGAATCAATAAGAAATTTTAAACAAAATTTTTTTTTTTTTTTTGAAAACTTCAAATTAAAATCCGGCTCGACGGACCAAAGGTAGTTCCAACCTTTAATAACTTTTCCAGGATTCCCCTAAAGGAATATTCACTTTTTTTTTTTTGAAATAATAATCCGGCTGAATAGACCAAAGTTAGTTCCAACCTTTAATAACCTTTTCAGGATTCCTCTAATTTTTTTTTTAAGTCAATAAGGCGAAATCAATAAGAAATTTAGAACGAAAAATTTTTTTTTCTTTGCAAATTCAAATTAAAATCCGGCTCAACGGACCAAAGTTAGTCCAACCTTTAATAACCTTTCCAGTATTCCTCTAAAAGAATAATTTTTTTTTGAAATAATAATCCGGCTCGATAGACCAAAGTTAGTTCCAACCTTTAATAACCTTTCCAGGATTCCCCTTAAAAATTTTTTTTAAATCAATAAGGCGAAATCAATAAGAAATTTTGAGCCAAAAATTTTTTTTTCTTTGCAAATTCAAAGTAAAATCCGGCTCGACGGACCAAAGTTAGTTCCAACCTTTAAAGAATTCCCCTAAAAGAATATTAACTATTTCTTTTTTTGAAATAATAATCCGGCTCGATAGACCAAAGTTAGTTCCAACCTTTAATAACCTTTCCAGGATTCCCCTAAATTTTTTTTTAAATTAATAAGGCGAAATTTATAAATAATTTTGAACAAACAATTTTTTTTTCCTTGCAAATTCAAATTAAAATCCGGCTCGACGGATCAAAGTTAGTTCCAACCTTTAATAACCTATCCAGAATTCCCCTAAGAGAATATTAACTTTCTTTTTTTGAAATAATAATCCGGCTCGATAGACCAAAGTTAGTTCCAACCTTTAATAACCTTTCCAGGATTCCTCTATTTTTTTTTTTAAATCAATAAGAAATTTTGAAAAAAAAAAAAAAATTTTTCTTTGCAAATTCAAAGTAAAATCCGGCTCGACGGACCAAAGTTAGTTCCAACCTTTAATTTGTTAACTTTTCTAGGATTCCCTTGAATTTTTTTTTTTTTTTGAAATAATAATCCGGCTCGATAGACCAAAGTTAGTGTCAACTTAAACCGTATATCTCACATTTGTATGGTTTCTAATTCATTATTGGGAGCTACCGCGGTTTTAATTTGTGTTATTGTTGTTTGGCATGAGACCGAAGGGCTATCACGGTGGTGAGGGGGGGGAGTGCATGAAAATTGTCAGTGGCCGCCTGGTGGGTTGTGCAGTTCCCGACATGATCTTATTAATTAAAATTTGTTGTTTTTATTAATAACAACAACGAAAACAACAAGCCCATGAAGACATGCATTCGGTTGCAGTTGCATTGCACACGTCATTGGGTCGTATGCACCGATTACAGAGGCCTGCATCAGACATGCTGGCATAAGTGCATTCTGCTTTTTTTTTTCCTGCTTTCTTTATCTTCTATATGGTTTCAGAAGATATATTTTATGTGTACAACAAATTTTAATTGGCTTTGTTAACTCCATATAACTTTGGCTCTGGAAATAGTGGGTCTCAGTGGCGGGGGGCCCCCTACTGAAATCGTCCGATCCCAACATACACCACATATAAATAATATCAGACCGCTTATAAATAATATTAATAATTATTATAATTATTTTTTCACTATAAAAAGGTAGCTACAAATTATTTGTGGATATATATCCACAATGTATTGCGTCTCTCTTTCTCGCCGATCAAGTAGGCGAACGATGATGATTTTAAAATTTTAAAATAATTTATTTGGAAATTTCAAAAAAATAAATATGGAAACAGAGAGAGAGAGAAAAAAAAAACGTTTTGGATAACTTCCAGTTTATAATATTGTCTCTCGAAACACTATAATAATAAATTAGAACCCGAAAAAAAAATCAAAGCTTGCCCTGCTTGTTCTGACGTCACCAATATGGCAGAGCCCAGACACGAACGGCTATTGGTCGATTCGAAAAATTCGAATTTTTCCGTGAGAATCGATTGATATTTTGGAGTAATTAAATGATGTAAATGTCAAAATAGACTTAAATCGAAATGACAAATTAAAAGGAGGGGGTGTAGTGGGGAAGGAGGGGGAGGGGACGAAGAGGATTTCAAAGAATCATGTCGAAAAACAGCAGGTTATTGATTATAAATAGTACTTTTATAACAATGTAATTTGTTATCTTTGCCGTTCGTCTGTGGCTTTTTTTATCGTTTTTTTTTTTTTTTCAATTTCATTTAATTGTTGTCGTTGAGAAAGTAATAAATGTTTCAACAATATATTACTGTCACCAACTTATTTAATTATCAATAAAAATTCATTAATTTTCGTCTATCAAATGTTTAATCCCATAAAATTTTTTTAAATTTTTCGACTGTGGCTTTTCAACAATTAAACTCATTGTTGCGCAACAATGCAATCAAATCGATGCAATTTTGTCAAAAAGAAAAAAAAACAGTGATTTCCAGTAATTCAAAAGTCGATTTGTACCCTCTAGACGCGGTTGAAGATTTAAAACTTAAACTTGACCTAAAAGCCTCAAAAGCTCCGAAACCGTGGTTCTGACAAAAAAATTGTCTTAACAAAAAATCATCCCCTAATCACGCTTAAAATAAAAGCTTCTTACAAAAAAAATGATTTTTCCAATCGTTTTTCCGATATGGAAGAAAAACCATTGACTAAATTTTTTTTGCAATTTCAATAGATTTTTTCGATGGTTTTGGTTCGTTTTCGGAAAAATGGTTAGAAATTTTGACTTTTTTGTAGAAACATTTTTTGTCCGACTTGGTTAGATGATCATTTTTTGTTCCTACAATTTTTTTGGCAGACTTCTCGTTTAGGAGTTTTCATCATTTTTCCCATTATCGATAGAAAGGAAAGAATTACAGATCAATTGTGGTCCTATTTATCTGATATAATTTACCAAAGCAAACTATAAACATAAATTCAAACAAATGAATTACTGACGTATTGCCCAGCTATGTATTTCGATTGCCAAACAATCTTCCTCAGTGGATCACTCCATAACTGCTATGTGATGATTCACATCTTAAATTAAAGCTAAACTAGGAAAAATTGTTTTTTTTTCTTTTGTTTTTATAGCAACCCAACGACTGGTCATTAAAAAAACTTGCATGGATATTTTTGACGGAAAATGATGGCTCTACAAAAAAGGATTCTTGTAAATTTTTAAAAAAATCACTCCTTTAAAAGTTATTCAACGTTAAAGTGCGCCATTTTTCTATTCTTTCTTAAATTTCAAGTAGAAAATTAGAAATCTATAGTAATTTTTGGAAACCTCTACTTAAGCATATTTTTGTGGGGAAATGATTGTTCTACAAAAAAGGTAAATTTACTTCTTCAAAAGTTATTCAACGTCAGTTATAAGGCTTTTCCATAAACTAGGGAAAAGTGGTTTTTGCTTCATTTTTTTTCTGTAACCAGTCAACAAGTGGTTATTAAAAAAATCTACAAGCATATTTTTGTGGGAAAATGGTGGCTCTACAAAAAAGGTTTTAGTATTTTTTTGAAAAATTTACTGTTTCAAAAGTTATTCAACGTCAAAGTTTAACTCCCAAAAAATAAAAAAAATGGCATAAGAAAAAATTAAAAGTTTTACTACGAAAATAAGGAACCCTAGTTTGAATTCTGGAAACCTTTACCAAGCCTTAGATTCTAGAAACACAAATTTTTATGAATATTTCCTTTGCTAAAATTCCAATGGTTTTAATAGCCTAATTAAGGGAGGTTTTTACAATTGTATGTCTTTACATCGATTAAATATTTTCCATGGAAATCAAAAAAAAAAAAGAAAAAAAAGTTGAGTTGCGGAAAATTAATTGAATGGTCACCGGGGCAATAATTTAAACGATTGTTGTCGAGACGTTTCTCGATAGTGCAGCGATAAATTCACTCGTAACTGTCGGATAATTTTTAATAAATTTCGACGTTTCATCTGTTAAACGATTCGACATGCTAAACAATAACAACAACAATAATATAATAATAATAATATAATAATAAAATTAATAACATAATGATAAGTGGTTTTATTATTAATGGACAATATGAAACACGATCGTCCGATCAATGATTGATTGTTGCTGGCTCAATGATATATAGATCCCAATGAACAAATATTATAAGACCCATAAAGATCCGACTCCGACTTGCCAGATCCTGCCCCATTGAGCCACCCATCCCGTCCGCCGCATGCCCCTCCACAATCGTTTGCCACGATACGACAAGTCCTCGAAAATTTACGGTTAATGAGAACAATTTTCGAGCCAATGTTGAGGAGAAATGATTTAGTTTGGTGTTTGTCGTTTTTATGGGAATTTTTCAAAAAAAAAAAAAATGAAACATAATATCCGATTGGTATTTCATATTTTTTTAGGTGTGTAAATGAATGTGATTTTTTTCAGGTTTCTAGATCTTAAATTGTATTCGATATTGAATATCAAAGAAATTATTTTTATTTTTATAGTAAAACTACAGATTTTTTTTCGTTTCAATTCAATTTTAGTGTGCTAATCTTTATTCCAATGCGACAATATTCCTATATTTTAATCTAATGTCATTCGGTGTTATTCTTCAACTATCTTAAACACTTTGCACTGTTAAAATTTAAAATTTTGCAGTGAAAACATCGAAATTTGGACCTTAATGTTGGGCTATAATTTTGGCGTCTTAATCTTTTTCAAGTTACGGCTTAGATTTGCTTTCCGAAAGTATCTAGAGAGCTTTGAAATACCAGAAAACAATTGATAACTTAAAAAAAAAAAAAACAAGAACGTAAAATTCAATCATAGCTCACTGAATTTTTTGCTGAAAATTTTTGCCAACGTTTAACCATAATTTCTTGGTAAACAAGTGGTTGTATCGAAAAAGTGCAAGAGATCAAAGTTGTAGATTTTGTCATGGCCTACTCGAATATAATATTAAAATTTATAATTTTTCATTTAGAATACCAAATTTTGGTCACGAAAAGTTAAAACCTCATTCATTTGTTCCTATATTTAAAAAAAAAATGAATGTTAGGTTTGTTTTTGATTGAAGTAAGGTTTCTGTTCCAACAGAGAAGACAGTATTTTGATATAATTGTTACAAAAAACGCTATCACAGCCTACTCAATTTGTTTTTAGTTGAGAATATATTTGGATAAAAATACTCTCTTTTGTTTTGGATGAAAATTTTATGCAAACAAGTGGTTATATCGGAAAAATGCAAGAGACCAAAGTTTTAGATTACTTCATGGCCTACTGGGATACACTGTTTAAATTAAAAAATTTCCAATGAAAATATTAAAATTTGGGCTTAATGTTGGGGTCTTAAGCTTTTTAAAGTTACGACTTCGATTTGCCTTCTAAAAGTATCTGGAGAGCTTTGAAATACCAAAAAACAATTGATAACTTAAAAAACACTAACGATAAATGCAATCATAGCCTACTGAATTTTTTTTGCTAAAAAATTGTGTCAGCATTTAACCACGATTTTCTGATAAACAAGTGGTTGTATCGAAAAAGTGAAAGAGATCTAAGTTGTAGATTTTTTCATGGCCAACTAGAAACCAGATGATATTGTTAAGAATTTTAAGTATTTCAGTAAAAATATAATATTTTTCACATGGAAAGTGTATGATTTCGAACAAAAAATTTAATATTGGAATGTTTCCTTTTAAGTCCTCGACTTTCTTTTGTTTACAAGCAGTAGTTGATAGTCTTTTATTTCAATGGTTTAAAAATATAGCAGATACTTAAGCACATAGCCTACTATCTTCAAACTAATCAAGTTGGCTAGTTAATAAAAATGAAGTCTTTTTTCTATAGCTCAACTCAGCACACTGAAATTAGTCAATAAATTGATGCTCTCTTTTTTTTCAAGTAGTAGGCCCTGGGTGATTTAAGGTAGTGCGCGTAGCACACTAGATTCCGCCGATGGGAAAAAAAATCGGGGTACGGAATAAATTATTTCCATAAACGGTTGGCTAATATTTCTGGTGTTAATTAATTGTGTAACGAGGCGGCAGAAGCCACCACAAGCTGCTGCGATCATATTCACTGGTACGTGCAGCAGCCGCCACCCCCAAGGGGGGCGCAGCGTTCACAATTCTTCTCACGCCCGCCCGTTGAGGTCGATCGTGTTGCCTCCATAAACACTTCAGAATTATTATTTTGTTTTTTTGTTTTACCAAGTTTTCCTGGACTTTTCGTGCAAGTTTTCGATACCGAAAAATTCGATTGGAAACCTTATATAATTATTATTTGTGGATAAAAACGATATACATAGGTGCAGGTGGTTGTGGCGAGGGGATGTGTAGCAAAGCGTGGTTTATCACGACGGGGATTCCCGTCGAATGGACCAACGAAAACCAAAACCAAACATGTAATGTTTGTAATGAATCATAAATGTCTGTCATTGATTTTTTTTTTTTTGCCTCCATCTTTTCTTCTATAACCACTTAAATTCGTTTCCCCAGAAATACACCAACACATCTCCATTCGGAGAAATCGATCAAAGATTTTACAATGGGAAAATGATAAAAAAAAGGGTCTAGAGAGCTTTGAAATTCAAAAACAATTGCCAACTTAAACAAATAAAACAGAAGAAAGCGCAATTATAGCCCACTAATCGTTTTTGATTAAAAAGTTGGACAAAGTTTTTCCATGAATTTCTTACAAACAAGTGGTTGTATCGAAAAAATACAAGAGATCAAAGTTGTAGAGTTTTCCATGGCCTACTAGAAAACAAAGTTTAAATGTAAAATTTCCGATTTAAAATATGAAAATTAGGTCACGAAAAGGATACAACTCTTTCCATTTCTACTACAACTACTAGAAAAAAAAATGAATGTTGGAGTTGATTTTGTTTTTTTTTCTTTAAATTACCACCTCGATTTTTTTATTTTCCTTCCAGAAAAAACATTCTTTTGATATAATTGTCACAGAAAATACTACAACCATAGCCTACTTGTTTTTAGCCCAGGATATATTTTTATAAGAATACTTTCTCTTGTTTTGGATGGGAAATTCTTGTAAACAAGTGGTTATATCAAAAATTTGCAAGAGACTAAAGTTTTAGAGTTAGCCATGGCCTACTAGAAAGCACTGTTTAAATTTAAAATTTTCGAGTGAAAACATCGAAATTTGGACCTTAATCTTTTTAAAGTTACGGCTTCGGTTTACTTTTCTAAAAGTATATAGAGAGCATTGATATAACAAAAAACAATTGATAACTGAAAAAAAAAACTAACGGTTAATGTAATCACAGCCCTCTGATTTTTTTTTTACTGAAAAATTTTGCCAAAGCTTAACCACAATTTCCTGGTAAACAAGTGGTTGTATCGAAAAAATGCAAGGTTCTAAATTTTTTAGATTGGTTCATGACCTACTAGAAACTAGATGATTTTGTTATGAATTTAAAGCGTTTTAGTGGAAATATAATATTTGTCATATGAAAAGTGTAAAATTTCGAAAAAAAAATTTCTTTTAAGTTAAGTCATCGACTTTCTTTTGTTCACAAGCAGTAGTTGATAGTCTTTTATTTCAATGGTTTGAAAATATAGCAGGTACTTAATCACATAGCCTACTAGATTTGTTAGATGGATATTTTCCTTTTATAGTAGGTACTCCTCTAGTTGGCCATGCTTTTTTGATAAATCGTTTGTGTTATATAAAAAAAAATTCATTGCCTACTTGGATACACTGTTTAAATTTAAAATTTTCTAGAAAATATATCAAAATTTTGAGACCCAAATCTCTTTAAAATTACGATTTCGATTTGCTTTCTGAACGTATCTAGAGAACTTTGAAATACCCTAAAACAATTGATAACTTCAAAGAAAAATAACAATGTTCAATGCCATCATGGCCAACTGAAGTTTTTTTTGCTGAAATATTTTGCCAGCATTTAACCACGATTTTCTGGTAAACAAGTGATCGCATCGCAAAAATGCAAGTGATCAAAGTTATTGATTTTTCCATGGCCTACTTGAAACTAGGTGCTATTTTGAATTAAGTCTTCGATTTTCATTTGTTAAGACTTTAGAGTGTTTTCTTTTTATTAGTTATTTACTGTCGTTTTTTAACTACTAAGGTTTTTAATGGCTTTAGGGTTTATAAAAATTCGTAAATTGAGTAATACTGAAAATTTGCCCACTTGGTTATCATAGTAGGCTAAAGACAGTGTTTTGTTTCAATGGTATGAAAACCCATAGTACTTAACCGTAGCCTACTAGATTTTTTTTGTTAGATTGATATTTTCCTCCAATATAGGTAGTACTCTTCTAGTAGGCCATGCTTTTTTGACAAATCATTTGCCATATGAAAAAAGTGTCGGAGATCAAAGTTGTCGATTTTTCCATTGCCTACTAGAATCCAACGTTAAAATTGTAACTTTTCCAGTGAAAACATCAAAATTTCATAGTTTACTAGTCGGTACTTGTCTAGTTGGCCATGATTTTTTAATTAGTTAGTACTTCAACTGTTTTTTTTTTTATTTATTTAAGATCTCTATAAAAGTTGGTCTTTTGTTTTGAGACCAAAATAGCCTACTGTATTTTTTTTTTTTTGATTAGTTAGCTTCTGCTTCCCACTAGGGCGACTATAATTCCCTTATGAACTTTTAGATGTATCAAATAATTGAAGGGCAGTAGTAAAGTTGTAGATTTTGTCATGGCCTGCTTGATTCTATTGAGTAAATTGAGAAGCTTTTTGGCAAGAAGAGAGCTTAATTATAGCCGACTAAGATCGAAGTGTTTCTCACTTCATAAGTTGACCAACCATAATTTTAATAATGACCAAAAAAAAATAGTAAAATACTAAAATTCCAATAGATTCCATTGTTTTAGAGGTTTTCCCGTGTAATTATATAAAATTTTAATCGATAAAAATGGACACCTATTATAAAATTGGTAAAACTATGATTTTCTTTTGTTTAATTCCAGAAAAGACAGTCTTTTGTTATAAACAAAAAAAAATTGCTATCATAGCCACCTATGATTGTTTGATGAAAATTTTCTAGCCAACTATTGGTTGGATATATCAAAAAAAAACAAATGAGCAAAACTTTAGATAGGTACATGGCTTGCTAGATATAATATAAATCTTATTGTTTAAATAGTTAGATATAGTGATTTCATAGCCCACTTTGTTTTGTTAGATGGAAAATTACTTTCCTTTTCATTTTTGAACGTACTTTTCTGGCAAACTATTGGTGGTACGAAAAAAATTCAAGAGACCAATTTTTTAGATTTGATCATGGCCTACTAGATTAATGTATTTAAATATGGTAGAATCGTAAAACTTTTCGTCCAAAGACGTGTACAAAAAAAAAAAATAATTGAATTTAATAGAAAAATGAAAGTTGATATAAACCGTTATTATTGGAAGGGCAGTGGTAAAGTTGTAGATTTTGTCATGGCCTACTTGATTCTATTGAGTAAATTGAGAAGCTTTTTGGCAAGAAGAGAGCTTAATTATAGCCGACTAAGATCAAAGTGTTTCTCACTTCATAAGTTGACCAACCATAATTTTAATAACGACAACAAAAAAAAATAGTAAAATACTAAAATTCCACTAGATTTCATTGTGTTAGAGGTTTTCTCGTGAAAATATATAGAAATTTGATCAATAAAAATTGACACCTCTTATAAAATTGGTAAAACTTTGATTTTCTGTTGTTTAATTTCAGAAAAGACAGTCTTTTGTTATAAACAAAAAACTGCTATCATAGCCACCTATGATTGTTTGATGAAAATTTTCTTGCCAACTATTGCTTGGATATATCAAAAAAAAAAAAAAAAAAAAAAACAAATGAGCAAAACTTTAGATAGGTACATGGCTTGCTAGATGATATAAATCTTATTGTTTAAATAGTTAGATATTATGATTTCATAGCCCTCTTTGTTTTTGTTAGGTGGAAAATTACTTTCCTTTTCATTTGATTGGACTTTTCTGGCAAACTATTGGCGGTACGAAAAAAATTCAAGTGAGCAATTTTTTAGATTTGATCATGGCCTACTAGATTAATGTATTTAAATATGGTAGAATCGTGAACCTTTTCGTCCAAAGACGTGTACAAAAAAAAAAAATTAATTGAATTTAATAGAAAAATTAAAGTTGATATTTAACCGTTACCGCGCACGATAACGGAACTAAAAACAAAACTCAATTGTTTTATTTTTATTAATTTTCGTTCGTCGACTCAATTCGACAATTCGTAAATTAAATGACTTATTTAATTTTTATTATTATTCTCTCTCTTTGAAAATTATTAATAGAACTTCATTAATATCCCTAACTTCGATCAACTCTTGCAACCTTCAAACTATACATTGATTGTTTGTCTTTGTCGCACCAATGTCTTCCCATAGTCCTGAGAAAACAAAGACGGAAAACATTGAGATTCAAAAGCCGAATATGTCTATAAAAAGATTAATGACTACAATGATCTGATTCGATAAACTAATGAACTATTGTTACATTGTTATGAAAAAAAAAAAAACATATTTTTTTCAAATGTTTTACGCTCTTCTCTATGTAGGTATATAATATTCCAATATAAATGATTTTTGAAAAAATTAATATTCATAATAGAAATATAACGAAGAAATAAAAATCGGACAATGACATTTCGAATGGGAGAATTGTAATTTTAATTTGATTTTTTTTTTGGTTAAGAATACAAAAAAAAAACAAATGAATTATTTATTTGATGGACGCATGTAACATATGTAATATGATTATATTGGCTAGAGGAACGATAATCGATCGATGGATCGATGGATCCATGGATCCATGGTAAACAGGTAGAATTTTTCTTAATGAATTTTGTGGAATGTGATCGAAGCAAATGATTCATTTATCATTTGACGAATTGATGCTTTCTTGTTTTTTTTTTTTCACGTCTAAAGACCTTCTTTTTTTTTTCTTCTTCAACAAACAGGTGGTAAACATTTCCCCCATTCGACTATGTAACACCTTAAATAAATTCTCAACTTCAAAATTTTCATCAAGTCAACTGCCCCCAACAATTAAAAACTAAATGAAACAAATGAAAGCGTAGTTTTTTTCAATTGTTTTCAACCAAAAAAAAAAAAATACCTATCGATAGATCCTATATTGACATATTGTCCGGCATGGATCGGATCAACACACAATGCTACAATTGTCGAAATGATTGATTGATCTAAAATTAGACCAAAACAAAAAAATCAAATCAAAATAGCTATTAAAGATAGTTTGTTTTTTTTTTTCTAATCACAAATAAATTAAATGATCCAAACTTATTATAAACGAATGAATAACGATCAAGTGATCCAAAAGTTCGTTAATCCATGGAAAATATTTTGTAAAAGAAGATCGTTTGTATGTGTTAAATATTTGCCAAGAAGTATAAATTTTGCACCAAACAAATTTTAAGTATACTCGTTTGTGAAAATCAATTTTTCTTTGTAACTAGTAAAAAAGGAAAAAAATTAACTTCTTGATTTATCCTTTTCATCAGCATTCTAAAAGCAATAAAAATAAGAAAAATCAAAAAAAATCCGTGAAAATCCGTGAAAATCAAATTTATTCTGAGTAAAATTGATTTTCACAAACGATAATACTATGTAAACGGTAATAATTAAACTTTGATGATGAATATCTCTTAAATGCTTAACGTTATCGAATAAGCATAAGAAAACTTTTTTGTAGAGCATTAAATTTCCCATCAAATTAGAAATTGTACATTTCATAATTTTTATTGATTTTCGAGTAAAAAAATTCATAAGCCAAAAATCAATTTTTTCTTAAAAAATCAAACTTCAATCGTCAATATCTTCTAAATGATGAGATTTACGGTAAAAATATACGGCACCTTTTTTGTAGAGCATTTAATTTCCTATAAAATTATGTATAAATTTGTACAAAATGATTCATTTATGGGCAAGATATGATTTTTTTTCTATTGGACTGAGTAAAATATTTAAAACTATAATCCAGAGGACCTTCCCATTAAAATTAAAAGGTCAGGTTTGGTAAGAATTTTCTAGAAGTGTTAACAAATTAAAAAAAAAAGACGATCATCTTGATCCACCTAGTGCTAACAGTCTTTGATCTGTATCTTTACCTATTATTATTATGATTCTTCCAAAATATCCAATCAATATAATTGATTTTTATTAGATGGCTCTGGATTCCAATTGGCTAATATTAAACTTTATAAAATGTCTATCACCAAATGGTTCGAATTTTTTAAGATTTCCAAAAAAATATCATCTTAATAGATCTATCAAATTTAATCCACCAAAAAAATCTTTCCAAAAATTAAAACAAAAATTTACCTACTAATAATATTAAGTCATGCAAACGAAGTCGCGGGTAATGACAATATATATATTGTATCTCCCATAGAACTAATAAGTCAAAACCTCAACGCCATCTATTTACAATTTTCAACGCCACACTTGATGTCAAATTGTTTTAATTGTCTATCTAAAATGCCAAATGAAATGATTTACTTTTCAGCAGATTTCCATTGAAAATTCAATCGTTTGTCTTGAAATTTTTACTGAAATATATTGAAAAAGGCCTAAACTATCATTTAAAAGCGCTTTTCCAGCTTAATTTGGTGGTTAAATGGGAAAAAACTTTAATCAAAGTCAAGCATCTTGACCGACGCCTATAGTTAACAACTTGGCTAATATTTACGGGAAATAATCAAAGAAACCTATGTAAAAATAAAAGCGAATCGTAAAAGGACTTTACTATGGACAATTGTTTCCATTTTCCTTAAGTTTTCCTGAGGAGAAATCATTTTTCTTTCTAAGTTTTACGAAGTAAGGGATTTCATTGAAGTTTCCAAATTGGGCTTGGGGTTTGGGAATTGCATCCATAAATAAAAAAATGATGGACATAAAAAGTGCAATAAGGACTTTTATGGATTGCATGAATTTTATGCATTTGTTGGATATTGTCATTAGAAAAAAAATTGCGCCGATTTAAAGAAATTTCCGGCAAAATATTTAGATCAATAATATTTTTTTTCATTCATGAATCCATTGAAAATCTTTATTGCAATTACCATTGCAAAAAAATGCACTCACTGTTGTAAATCCCTGGCCGTTGCTCGGCTTAATCTCTGCATCAATTTTTCCATTTTCCATTCACCCAAAAAAAAAAAATCACCAAACCATAAAGTTTTTCTCACCAAATATCTTTAAAAATCACCAAAAATGCATTCGACCTACGTTGCACTGTAATTGCACTTTTTCGTGCACTAACAAGACGCGTGATAGCGTCCCCGCTTGCCACTGACCTTCATGCCCTACAAGCCCCATTGATTTTTTCAAATATTTCAATCGAAAACCCCGAAAATCACCCGGAAAATTATCGCAAAAGTATGCCAATAGTATGGCCAAGGTTTTTCCGAAAAAAAATCCCAACGATCTACGGATTTTTTCACAAATTTTCACGATTTTTTTCCACGAAATTTGACGCGACTTATCTCATATGCGATTAGATGCATCACTGATTGGCAATTGTTTTTTTTTTCTAGGGACTTATGGCGAGACAAAAAAATCACCAAAAAAATTACCAAAATTTGGTGCAATCAAAATTTGGTGATTGTTGTGATTATTAATTAGGGATTCGATTTTTGTTTTGGGATTTTCAATTTTTCTATGATTTTTTCTCTCAAACAGGTGGTTTTTAGTGCAAAATTCATTATTGCACTTGAATTTGTTTTTGACATAAGTACTTAAATAGGTGCAGTACTAAAAGGGATGAAAACATTAAATTTTGTGTAGGAATTCCTGAGGGAACATTGCCAAATATTAGGGATGGTTTTTTTTAAAAAAATCATCTTTTAAGAGGGATGAAATAGGGGATGAACCGGGATTGAAAATTAAGTATGAAAATTGATTATTTTTGGAGGTTAAAGGGGGAAAACTGATGTTAGATTTAGATTTCTTTTAAATGAAATGAAAATTAGTGATTCGTTTTTATATTTTCAATTTTTCTATGTTTTTTTTTTCAAACAGGTGGTTTTCAGTGCATAATTCATTATTGCACTTGAATTTTTTTGACATAAGTATTTAAATAGGTACAGTCTAATCTAAGAGGAGGGGAAACATTAAATTTTGGTGTAGGAGTTCCTGAAGGAACATTGCCAAGTATAAGGGATGATTTTTTTTTTAAATTCATCTCCTAAGGGGGATGAAATACGGGATGAACCGAGAACGAAAACTATGGGTGAAAATTTATAATTTTTTGGAGTTTAAAGCGGGAAAATTGATGTTTAGGTTTTGGATTTTTTAATTGAAATCATTGTCAATGGATTTTAAAAAAAATCATCCCTTAGATGAGATAAAATCTACTACTTGATCAGATTCTTAAGACAAATGGTTGGACCACTTACATTCTAATCCCGTAAGGGTAGAATTATAACATTTTCTTCAGAAATTCTTCATGTAAGCTGTGGTAAGGACTTGAAGAAAATTTGAGCCATTTCATCCCTTTGCATAGGTCAAATAAGGGTTGAAAAATTGAAATGAAAATTTTTCACTTTTAATGCTTGAAATAATCTAATTGGAGTTTAATCTTATTTTTATAAAGAAAAAATCCGGTGGAAAATTCATTCCTTACTCGAAAATAAGTATGGGGATGAAAGTTTATAAGAAAAATTAGTAATTTTTAAATTTTAAACAACATAACTTGATGTTTTGGTCATTGAAGACGTCTGAAAGTAAAAAACTCGAATAAAAATAAGAAAAAAAATTTGACCGATTTAAGGGATGATTTTTTTGATCGGGAAAAACCAAAAGAAAACTTTAAAAATCAGAGATATTTAACAAACAAATTTTTAGGCGAAGAAATAAATAAAAAAATTGTTATAAAATTTAGTTTTGGATGTCGGCTGATTAGGTCAGGGGGGGAGGTAAAAATCAGTTTTTTTGGAAACGATATTTTAATATTTAGTGAAAATATTCCTTAATTTTTAAATATTTTTTCTCTCCCCCTCCAAGAAAAAAGAGGATCCAAGCGATAGCAACAAGTTGAGAAGATGCTAACGAGTCCAATGACATCACTGATTTTTTTTTTTGCTTAATTTTTTATTATTTAGAAACAATTGAACCAAGTAATTCAGAAGCCTTAATAACAATTTTCGATTATTCGTTGCTAAAAAATTCGCACGATTTGTTCGCACAAATCGGAAAAGTCAAAAAATAAATAGTTTTGAAAACTTTTAAACTTTATTTTTTTTTACCCAAATCGGGCAATGATTTTCGATGTGTTTGATATCACCCCCTTAATGCCTTAATATTGATCTATCCTTTTTAAAGGACATAGTTTTTTTCCCTCTCTTTTTCTCCATTCATAATTATTTGTATAACAAGATTATGCAAATTTAATGAAGTTAAGAGACTTTTTAATCATCTATATGATATTGATTTGTGTTTTTTTTTGTTGGTGTATGTGTGTGTATATGATTTAATAAGTTAACAATCGATCAAAAATTATGATTGGAAAATGATTGAAATCGTTGTGGATCAATGAAATGGTTTTATGATTCAGTGGATGAATGGCGGGGTGGAGGAAGGGGGGTGATCGAAGGATTGAACGGATTACAATTAGACAATCTATTTATATATTATTGTTATTATTATTATTATTATTATATACATTGAATTGGTGGTTAATGTCACCTTGAATGGAACAACATGGATAGATCTTTCATGTAAATTATGCAAGTCACGATACCGAATTATTATTTGTTGAAATTATTTATATATAGTACGTCTATATAGTTTGGTATTGTGCGCCCATTGTGCGCCACAAAATTAAAAATCATTTCGATTTCGTTTTCGACTCGTATCTGCAGACATACATACATACAGAGCTCTAATATTTGATCAATTGATTGGAAATTATTTGTACTCTATTGGCGGGCGGGCGGGCGGGCGGCAAAATCGTACACGCGACGTGACACGTTTCATTCGAATGTCAAGTGCAGTCTTTGGGGGAAAAATCATTTTTCTTTTTTTCAAAATGTTTCACATTAATGTCATTAAAATTTACGTCGCTTTTAAATTTTTCTTTCACCCCTTAACAATCGTATACGGAAATGTATGGTAAATTTATTTTATTTGAAAACATAAAGAAAGTACCCCCCACCCCTCTAAATAATAAATTTAAGCTCTATAATGTAGTAGGCCATGACAAACTCAACAACTTTTGTCTCTTAAATTTTTTTCGTACAACTAAGTTATTGTACGTAAAGCCTAGGCAACTAGTAAACAATTTTACAACATATCATTTTAACAAAACTTAGTAGGCCATGAGTCTTCAAAGCATATACCTAATAGTATATCAAACCTATCTCGTAAGCAACTTTTAAACAAAAGAAAATCGATTTTTGTTTGAAAACTGTCAAGGAGGTAAAAACAACGGAAAATATCCAATAGGTTATGGACAATTCTAAAATTTTGGTATCTTAAATTTTTTCGATATAATCAATGGTTTGCAAGAAATTCTTAACCAAAAAAAAAAAAAAAGACTGTAGTTATTATCAATAAATTCAACCAAAAATAATTTAGTTGGCTATGAATGTGAATTATAGATATGTTTTCGTACTATATACCCAATCCTAACTCACAACATTGTCTTCTATAGACCTTTTAAACAAAAGGCGATCGACGAGAATTAACTACAAGAAAATGACGTAATAGGGATACCTACTATTGCACACTTTTTCCTAAGTAACAAATGTTATATATATTTACCCTTAAATTTAAATAAAATTATCAAGTGGGCCATGGAAAAAATTTCAACAACTTTGATCACATATCTATGTTTACGATAAATGGTGGTACCTGCAATATTATTGAAAATATCATAGAAGGCAATGATTTGAGTTTTCACGGCAATTTAGAGAAAATGAAAAAAAAAATCAAAATTTCCCGAAAAAAAAGAACCTCTTAATTTAAGTGATCAAGTAGGCCACAAAAAAACTTCTTTTGTTTTCGTACAACTATTTGGTTGACTACTATCTTGTAAAAAAGAGTGCCTACCTACTATTACCTACAATATGCACCTAATAAAACATGGTAGGCTATGATTTATATAAGAAAACCCCGTTAATTAGGACTTTTAAACAAAAGAAAATCGAGGTCTTAACCTAAAAGAAACAATCAAATATTTTATATTTAGAAAATAAAAATGGAATTTTTTCATTTTTCGTGTGACAAATGTTAAATTTTCATTGAAATACTTTAAATTCATAACAATTTCGTCTGGTTTCTAGTAGGCCATGGAAAAATCGACAACTTTGATCTCTTACATTTTTTCCATTTTGAGAATGATTTGCCAAAAAAAAGCATAGCCAATTAGAAAAGTGCTATACACATATGTTATATAAGGAAAATATTACTCTAACTATAAAATCTAGTAGGCTATGATTAAGTACTATGGGTTTCCAAACTCTCTCTCTCTCCTCCTACACCTGTTCCCATATGATTGTGGGGTCGGGTTTCCAAACTATTGAAACAAAACACTAACACTCTTCAACTTATCTAAAAACCTAATAAAAAGTTTCAGAAAAATATTAACTTTGTACTTTTTTTTCGACAAATATTATGTAAAGAATATCATCTAGTAGGCAATGAAAATTTCAACAACTTTGATCTGATATGTATTGTTTTTAGTCAACCAATGATTGGTAAGAAAATCATGGCCAACTATGTAGAAAAAAACTATTATAATAGGAAAATATCGAAAAATAAATTCAAAAATTCTTAGTAGACTACACCCGCTAAGGAGGGGATGATTAACGTATGAGACTTCAGGGATAGAAGAGGAGGGGGGGGGGGGACAAAATTACTTTTCGAACTAATTTATGAATAACTTTTGAAGGAATAAATATATCAAAAACTTGTACAAGACCTTTTTTGTAGATCGTTCAATTTTCTACAAGAATATATCTTGGTCATTCCGAAATATTGTCTTTGACGTGAGCTATAAAATTCCAAAGTGCAAGAGAATATTGTTTCCATTTTTATTTAAATGGAAAATCGAAATTTGCGATGCGGCATCTCTTAATATTAATATTAAAAGCTTAAACTTTTCAGGATATTTTTTTTGGTCATTCCCAACAATATTTTCGATAAAATTAAGAAAAAAAAATCATAATTTTTTTTTTGAATCAGTCTAATATATATGTATATATATAACAAATGAAACTCATATACCATACACATTGAAAAAAATGAATTTCATCAATTTGAACTAGTAGGCCATGGAAGAGACCAAAAGAGGTAATCGTTTGCAACCAAATTGAAATTTGGTCAATTTTTGCCAATTAAACAATTGCGAGCAGTGGCTCTCAAACTTTTTGAACTGTAAACCAGGAGTCACCAAAATGTGGTGCCACCAAAAAAAAAAAAAATTCTATCAAAAAAAAAATCTGTCACCTGTGTCAAGATGAAAAATTTAAGATAAAAATCTCTCCTCATACATATATGGTCCACATAATAAATACACAACAGTCAAAGGCATTTGTTAAATTAATTCGGTTTGGACACCGTTTAACATTCTACATTGTGTTCAGAAGACATTCTCGTTCAGTTGTTTTTTTTTTTTTTTTTTGGGTCCATTCAGACTCCAATAGCAGGAGAGGAGCGCGTACTGGCGTACGAGACTATATACATATATATATATATATATATTGTATACGAGAAGACGACCATTTATAAATATAAATAGCCATGAACAAATGAACAAATTATTGGTAGACACCAAATCGGTGATTGGTCCGTCACGACTTTGCGTCTCGCTGCCATTTCATTGGTGCTCTCATCGAATGTATATAATCAAAGTTGCCTTGCAACAACAACAAAACAAGAAACGATCAAATCAACAACATTCTTTTGTCTTGCGATATTCATTTGTTCCATGTGAAATAGCTCGTGTTATTATTATTATTGGAGAGAGAGCAAGTGAAGCGGATAATGGGACTAAATGTTAATACAAATCGATTAAATTCAAAAGGGCCCAAATAACCAATATAACAATCAATATATATATATATATAGATATAGATATATATATATATATATATATTGTCGAGGACAAGTGAAAGACGCGTGCGGTCTGGTGAAAAGGGTTGACGGTTTAATAATAAAAGCTTCAACTTGCCTCAATTATAATACATACATATATTCTCTATCCCCATCTTCACGATTGATGATCTTCGTATGTTTTTTTTTTATTCATTTTTTTCTAAGCTATAACAATTGCGCATCGATGATGGGAAATTGTTGCCGTTTGGTGATGTGATAGCTTGTGAATAAAATGTGGAGTTGTGCGTTTAATTGACGAATCAATAATAATTAGTCTTAATCGAGATCAATGATCAATGAAAGATCTATACGCTTTAATGCATTTGTCATCCTCGATTTACTTTCTATAATATAAAGATAACAATTGGACTTTCCATTAATCCGAATAGTCGTCCTTTGTCGAATAAAAACCGAAAAATTAAGAAAATAGTCCAAGACTAAAGAATGAAGAAGATTATTGATTTATTTTGGTATGTCTTTTTTTTTTTAGAGGGAGGAAAGGACGAGAGGGTGATTATCGTTAGACATTTCAGAGGAATAGGGAAGAGGGGAGGGGGGGGGGCAAAAGTTACCTTTTGAACAAATTTATGAATGACCCTTTAGTTCAATATGATCATTATTTCCAAAGTAAATCATATGAGAAATATTTTTTTTAATGTTACTCATCGTCGTTTTATCACTATTAAGGTCTTTAGTAGCTCTAGGGTTAATAAGAAATCGTAAAACGAGAAATATTGAAAATTTGTGCGGCCACCTTGACCACTCGGCCACCAGTTGGCCAATAAAAACTCATTGTTTTGATACTTAAGCACAAAACAATTGTTTTTTGTTTATACGTATTTTTTGAATAATTCGGCAAATTTTTAATATTTTTTGATTTACGGGTTTTTTATTAACCCTAGAGTCGCAAATATCATAGTAGGGCTAATAACAATAATTAAATGGTCATATTGAACCAATATTAAGAGCATAAACTTTCACAGGACTTTTTTTTTGTCATTCCCAACAATATTTTCGATATAACTAAGAAAAAAAATGTATCAATTTTGTTGAATCAGTCTAATATATATATATATATATATATATATATATATATTTTTGGTCCCATCGTGAAATTTTGTTGGACATACCAAAAAAAAAAATCTCTGAAAGTTTGAGAAAGAGTAATATATTTAACAATTTTTTTACATTAACCGATTAATACTTTTGGCTGGTAGTTGAGGAAAATTCCTCCAGGTGGCGAAGACTAGAGTTTCATGTTGAAGGCCAAAAACAATTTGGGTTCACATTTCCAGGTGACTACCTGTTATGTTACTTGTTCTTCAGCTCAAGAAATTTTAATGTGAAATAATTTCAATGGAAATATTTTTTATCTTTTCCACCTCACCCCCCATATCTGGCTTATTATTAGTCGTACAGAAAAAATGATAAGCATCATTTTTAAAGAAAATTTAATTTACTTTAAATCACTAAAGAACAGTTTT
Organism: Sisyra terminalis; assembly: GCA_958496175.1. Taxonomy (NCBI): domain Eukaryota; kingdom Metazoa; phylum Arthropoda; class Insecta; order Neuroptera; family Sisyridae; genus Sisyra; species Sisyra terminalis. Next base: position 45,933,507 of record OY292279.1, on the reverse strand, counting down.
TCTGATAAAACTTACCAATTTGGAGATTTTCTTTGAAAACCAAAAGAAAATTTTTTTTCCAATTTTTACCATAGCTATATATATCTTTTAGAGTGATTTTTTTTTTGACTTTTTTTGGTCCCATCGTGAAATTTTGTTGGAAATACCAAAAAAAAAAAAAAATCTCTGAAAGTTTGAGCCCTTAATATTAATTTTAAGTCCTCGACCAAGACGTGTGAAAATTTCCCATTGAAAATACACGGAAACTCTGATTTTTTATTTTTAAATTTCTATATCTCAACGGCATTTCATGGGATCGCTTTTACCGACGATGGTTTTTTCTCAGAATTAAAAGCTCTACAAAAGTGCCCATTGCGACAAAGTCGTAACTCACACCGGTGCAGTAGTACGGGCCACTGAACCCGATTTTTCCATAAAATTCGCGTTTTTTTGTATTTATCTCGTAAATAACAAGAGCTACGGAAAAATTATAAATAAAAAACTTGTAGAGAATTTGATTTTCTACAAAAAAGGTCATGTAGTTGTAGTCCAAATCGCTAAAATCAATATTAAACGAGATATTAAGCCATGAATTGATTTTTCTGTGAAATTTTTGCCGATCATTGATTTAAAGTTAATATCTCGATTAATATTGATCTTAGCGATTTGGTCTACATGACCTTTTTTGTAGGAAATCAAATTCTCTACATTTTTTTCATTTATAATTTTTCCATAGCTCTTGTTATTTACGAGATAAATGCAAAAAAAAACGCGAATTTTATGGAAAAATCAGGTTCAGTGGCCCGTACTACCTCACCGGTGTGAGTTACGACTTTGTCGCAATGGGCACTTTTGTAGAGAGCGTTTAATTCTGAGAAAAAACCATCGTCGGTAAAAGCGATCCCGCTGAAATGCCGCTGAGATATAGAAATTTAAAAATGAAAAATCAGAGTTTCCGTGTATTTTCAATGGGAAATCTTTACACGTCTTGGTCGAGGACTTAAAATTAATATTAAGGGCTCAAACTTTCAGAAAATTTTTTTTTTGTTTTTCCAACAAAATTTCACGATGGGACAAAAAAAAAAGTCAAAAAAAAAATCACCCTAATATATATATATATATAAGTGGAGAAGACATTAATTGTTGATTGTGACCTCCAGACGGGATAAAAGATGAAATCAAAGCCGACTAGATTATCTAATCTTACAAATAATTGAAGTTGTAATGATACCAACTTGTATTTCCCCTGATCAATTACACGGCAAATGAGACGGGGGGTGGGGGTGGGGGTGGATATTTATTCCGGTTGGCATGAAAATGAATAGAGATTCATTAGCGATTGTCAATAGAAACGGCTGTAAATGGGTACCGCAGTTGGGCCCAAGCACTTGACAGCGCCGTGGTGACACGTGGGCACTATTATCCGGTGATTTTCGTTGTGTATGTTCTTCAATAATCGAAATTATCGTTTTGGGGGTTGCACCGTACTCAAATGAGTGCGAAAAACGAGCACTTGAGAAGACCAAACCACAGAGCCCTTGACTATATACACATCGGTTGATTATCATCCCCATATATGTCGTACATACATAGGTAAACATTTGGGGTTGCCGTTTTCAATTGTGAAATAATTTTTCTTATCATCATCATTATTACAATTTATTATGTTTGAGGGTTGCCTGTATACATTTATGTGATCATATCAATAAATCACTCAGCAGATGGTCCGACGCAATGGACAATAAAAAAAAAATAGAAAAAAATATTCATCATTTATTTAATTGAAATTTTAGGGAAAAAAATGGTCTACAATTAAATTAATTGGGGTTTTATTAATAAAAAAAAAAACAATTGCTAATCAAAAAAAAAATGAAGTGCTTAAACCTTTAGTCTTACTTCCCTAAACAAAACAAATGATTAGTCTTCTTTTTTTTTCTGTCAACAACGATCTTTGAGGTTAAATAACTAGAAAACAAATGAATAAATCGAAAAATTACAAGATACCTTTTTTGTAGAGCATTTAATTATCTACCAAATATATTTGATTAAAATTTTTGTATGACCCATCATTGTCTTGGTACACCAATTTGAAGCAGTACCAAACTGTTTCCTCATTAATTTTTTCACTATCAAACTATTTAACAAAATCTAAAAAAAAAATCTGCATAAGAAAGGGCAATACGTTGAAAATTGAAAAAAAAAAATTTTGACTCCAAATTGTTTTGATTTATGTTAATAGAGGGCACCAAAGTCAACCATCCCAAAAATTGGTGTATTCAAGAATGTGATTGGTGATTTGAAAATCCAAAAACGATCTAGTAACCATTGAAATTTTCAAATTCCAATTAGTGATTTTATGTCCTAAACAAAAAAAAAACGATTGTTCATCTTTTTCTTTTTTTTTAGTTAAAAACGATCAAATCGGTGAATCGAACTTTGACGATAAATAACTACAAAACAAATGAACAAACAAAAAAAGTACACGAGACCTTTTTTGTAGAACATTTAATTCTCTACAAAAATATGTTTTAATTTTTTTTTTTTTTTTTGAATGATGTATCAATGTCTTGTTATACCAATTTAAAGGTAATTTAAACCATTTTTTCCATAGTACTTTTCATTATTTTTTTCTCAAAAACTATTAGATGGAATACTAAAAAGTTTTTTGCATGGGAATGAGCAATACACGTTAATAGAAAAAAAAATTTTTTTGGGAACTAAATTATTTTGGTTCCTGTTAATAGAGGGCACCAAAGTTAACCGTCCGGAAAGTTATATCCTTTGGGTGTAATTAATGATTATAGGAATCAATAGAAATCAAAAACAATCTAGTAACCTCTGGAATTCCAAGTTAATTATATTGTAAACCAGTGCTTCTTAAACTTTTCCATTCCGCAACCCCCTTAGTCAGAAAACAAAATCGAGACATCCCTCCCAAAAATTGTCGACTTTAGTTACCCAAGTACTCTATTTATGTACCATTAATTATTATTATAGAAATATTTCGCTCAAGAGCCTTCTAGAAGGCTATTCCCCTCCCCCTCCCATTTGAGAAGCATCATGCTAAACAAAAGGCACGATTTTTATTTCTTCTTCTTTTTTCGTCAACAATGATCAAATCGATGAATTGAATTTTAACGATGGATAACTGAAAAACAAGTGAATAAATCGAAAAATTACAAGAGATCTTTTTTGTAGAGCATTTAATTATCTACAAAATATATGTTACTAAAATTTTTTTATGACCCATCATTGTCTTGCTACACCAATTTTAAGATGCACCAAACAATTTTTCATCATTAAAGTTTAGACAATCTTTTTTAGTAAAAACTCTTCGATGAAATTCTAAAAAAAATCTCTATAAGAAAGGGCAATACGTTGAAAATAGAAAAAAATAAATTTTGACTCCAAATTGTTTTAATTTATGATAATAAAGGGCACCAAAGTCAACCGTCCGAAAAGTTATCTTTTGTGTGTAATTGATGATTATAGGAATCAAAAAGAATCCAGTAACCACTGGAATTACTAATTAATTATATTGTAAACCAGGGCTTCTCAAAGTTTTCCATTCCACGGTCCTTTTAGTCAGTAAAAAAAATCGAAGCATCCCTGTCAAAAATTTTAGACTTTAGTTACCTCCAGTACTCTATTTATGTACTATTAATTATTATTATAGAAATATTTCGCGGCCCTCTAGTGGAGGATCAAGGGTCTTCTGGGAGGCTGTGCCCTCCCCCCTCTCCCACCCAGTTTGAGCAGTACCGTCCTAAACAAAAGACACAATTATTCATCTATGCATCTTTGTTGTTTTGTCAACAAAAATCAAATCGAACTTTAACGATGAATAACTGAAAAACAAATGAATAAATCGAAAAATTACAAGAGACCTTTTTTGTAGATCATATAATTTTCTATCATAATATTTTTTTTATATTTGATGTATGACTCATTATTGTTCTCTTATTCTGGTTTTAAAGATGTAGCACAAATCGCACCTTCAATTTTTTATTTAAGGAATATTTAAAATCGGTGTCAAGTTAAACAACTACCACTTTTATCACTTGATGCCTGTGTTTCCATCGATTGTTTCAATCAGCCTAGTTGGTGTGAAAAAGAGAAGGGGGGGGCGAGAAAACAAGGCAAAACACGGACGAAATGAAAATGAATTTCCACTGATAAATTTTATTTGCCACAAAACACTGTTAAAATCAATTTTATACTTCGCCTGGAGGGCGAATGTCACCTGTTAGAACAATAGTTTAATTTCAGTCGAAAAATCGATTAAAATGATAATTTTTTGTAAGTGTAATTGGTTTCAAAGGAAAGTATAGAAGATTTTTTTTCTGTCCGATTTATGGCAAGCGAAGCGGGGCGGGGGTGCGTTTTAGGAAAATGTTTTATTGGAAGAAAAAGTTTGATTTTAAGTCCAAGATTGTTAATTCCCTGGCACGACTGTTAAAAGATGTAAGGGATGATTGCTACCACCCGAAAAAAAAATCGTAAAAATTTTTTTCAGGTGAAATTCCTACATAATTCATAGAAATTGTTGATCTAATTTTACGTAAGACTAATAGGAAATTTGAGCAATGTTTTTGGAGTCATTTTTGGGTAAACCAAAAAAAAATTTTTTTCCAGAAGACACCTGTTTTTTTGATTTATAGAAACGTAGGAATTTGGAAAAAAGTTTATAAAAGAATAAATCACAAAATCATGTTTAAAAGGTTGTTTCAATTTCAATCCCTACACAAAACGAAGATGTTTTCGGTTTCAATTTCGATAGCTTCCTCCCCTCCCCCTCCCACCCCCGATGTATCTACCTACCCTTGTGGGTACTCACTCAAGTGGCCAAGTCAAACCACTCTATTTCCAAACAACAAGAAAAATTGAATCTTTAAAAAGTGGACACAAGACCATAGTGGCAAGACAGTGTCACGAGACGGGGAGGGAAAGACCCCAAAAAAAAATCGAGTTAAACAAAATCGTAAACGATACCCTCGTAAAATACAGGTAGTAAAACGGTATAGATTTCCAAAGTGATAAGCCACGTTAAAAACTTGTCAAAAAAAGATTAACTTCCAGAAAAGATGTAAATCTCGTAAACTATGTCCTCAAACACTATCTCCTTTGCAACATTCCTGCGCGCCCTCTCTCTCTCTCACTCTGACCAACGGCCACGGCCGTCAGGAGCAAGCGAGACACCAACAAGTAAATCGGATTTTTTTTTTTCGTCGTGGTCTCGTGTACGCTTATCTTGTCGTCTTCATGATGATGAGATTTCCAAAAGTGTTTTACACGAGTATTTTGTTAAGACGGTCTTTTGTTTAATGTGAGCGGGTGGGGTGGGGGTGGGGGTGGTCGAGAAATACCTGAAATTAATTGCTTGAAACCGTTTGGAATTGATCTATTGTCCGTATCGGTTATTGGCTCAACTTTGTCATCCCAAAAATGTAATTATTTACGACAAATATCCCACAAGAAATACCAGAAGAAGTCCACCACCAGAGATGATTACATTTAATTTCAAAGGTGACTAGATTTTTTTCTCGATTTTCAAGCCACCAATCACGTCCAAAGCAAAATTATTCCGATAGTTAACTTTAGTGCCCTCTATTAACACAAATCAAAACAATTGGTTGCAAAAAAAAATTTTTTTCTATTTTCAACAGTTTTCTCTTGCCTATGCAGAAGATCTTTTAAAATTTGCTCGATTAGTTGATGCGAAAAAAAATTGTCAAAAAATATAATGGGAAACATGGTTTGGTGCGTCTTCAAATTGGTGTACCAAGACAATGATGCATCATAAAAAAATTTTAAGCGCATATTTTTGTAGTAAACTGAAAGTTCTACAAAAAAGGTGCCTTGTAATTTTTCGATTTATTCACTTGTTTTTCAGTTATCCATCGTTAAAGTTCAATTCATCGATTTGATCATTGTTGACAGAAAAAAAAAGAAATCAAAACTGGGGGGGGAGAGGGCACAGCCTCCTAGAAAGCCCTTGAACAAAATATTTCTTTAATAAAAATTAATGGTACATAAATAGAATACGGGAGATAACTAAAGTCTAAAATTTTTGGAAGGGATGTCTCAATTTTGCTTTCTGACTACGGGGGTTGCGGAATTTGGAAAAGTTTGAGAAGCACTGGTTTACAATATAATTAATTAGTAATTCCAGAAGTTCTTTTTGATTCCTATAATCATGAATTATACACAAAAGATAACTTTTCGGACGGTTGACTTTGGTGCCCTCTATTAACATCAATTAAAATAATTTGGAGTAAAAAAAATTTTTTTTAAGTCCAACGTATTGCTCTTTTCCATGCAGAAAACTGTTGAGAATTTCATCAAAAAAATAGTTCCCAATTACAGCCTCCTAAGATTAATTACTTTTATATTATAGCTAAAGTGACTTCTTTTCAATTGACCACGATTTACTGGTAAACAAGTGGTTTCCAAAAAAAAAAAACAAATCCAATTTTCTATTGATTCTTTAGGAGCTAATATTTTGAAAGGGGGGGAGTATGCGGGGGGGGGGTCTGTTTAAAGAGTAAAAGTAGAGGGTAGATGGACTAGAAATTATTGACTGTTAAATTTTTCTATTTGGAACCAGATCTAATTTTAAAAACCCTATCCGTATTTCCTTCACCGTATTAATTGCCACCTTGCCTGTACAGTGTATGCTACCACCGTATAAATGATTTCCTATAATTCCTACTGAAATTAAATCTATTTTTTTTGGTTTTTACAAGAGATGAAATAAAAAAAAACAATTTGTAAATTTGGAGCCGAAGCTTTTGAGTTTTGTGTTGGCTCCAGCTCTCAACTCTCATTTGTTTTCGAACAGCCTTCCCCACTTGTTAGTTGTTTTTTTTCTGTTTTTATAGATGCGATTTGTCCGAATGTATGGACGTTGTTCTTTTGCAGTGGCAAGGAATTTTTCAACATTTTTTAATTCCCTCATCCCCCCACTCTCCACCCCTTACTCTTACCATACAAAAAAAAATTAGCAAAAACCGCAATTCGTATATTTCAAAAAAAAAAAAAAATCAATGCTTCCATCAAAGCTTGGAAAAAAGCGGGCCAAGATTGATTTTGCCGCCCATTTTGCCGTTGCATCAGAAAATTTCGTCAATGTTAATTTTTTATTGGAAAAACTGTGAGTTCTATTGAGGCTTTACGAACTGATGTATTGAAGAAGTGGTGAAGAGGGGGGAGGGGGGTTCTGTAGAAGGAATAAAAGTAGAGAGTTGAGGGATTGGAAATTATTAAATGTTAAATTTTTCCGTTTGGAACCAGCTTAGATCTTCTAATCTGAAAGCCTTCATCAATTTCCTTCACCATAATAGTTGCCACCTTGCCTAAACGGCATAAGCTATCATCTTCTATATGATTTCTTATAATTCCTAGCAAGGGCGGATTCAAGATTTTTTTTTGAGGGGGGGGGGATCACATCGTCTTTCATTTGCAAGTGCGTGAAAGGGATCACGAAAAAAATTCGCAATTCCAGCCAGAAATGGACTAAAGTTTCACTAATGTCCTTTTTGTTATTTTATTCATATATTTTCATAACTTTAATAATTTGATTTGCTACTAAGTATGTACGGGGGCACTTGCTCCCCCCCCTTTAAATCCACCTTTGATTCCTAGTGAAATTATCTATTTTTCCTTGTTTCTACAAAATATGAAATCAAAAAAAAAAAAAAAAAACAAATGGTAAATTTGGAGCCGAAGCTTTTGAGTTTTATGTTGACTCCAGCTCTCAACTATCATTTGTTTTTGAACAAATTTTCCCCCTCATATGCCAGATTTTTTTTTTTTGGTGTAATTATAAAATTTTATTATTCAATTGAGACTTAACGACTTTAATGATGGAGGGGTAGAGGATGGGAGGGGAACCTCTAAAAGTAGAGAGTTGAGAGACTGAACAAATTTTTTAATGATAAATATTGTCATTTGGAACCACTTTATCCGTTTTATAATAATCTAATCTAAAAATCTTATATATTTCCTTCACCATATGAATTGCCATCTTGCCATTTCTTATAATTCCTACTGAAAATAACTGTTTTATTTTTTTAAAATAAAAAAAATTGATAAATTTGGAGCTGGAGTCATTGAGAATCATACAAGCTCCAGCTCTTAACTGTCATTTGATTTCAAATAATAATTTCCCCCCGTTCCCCACTTGTATGCCAGTTTAAAATTTCATAGGAAACAAATGAGACAAATATTTCTTTTTTGGCTTTCAAACTTTTTCTAGATCAAAGCAAGTTAATTGTCCGTAACTGTATTGTTTTGTTTCGAAAGTTGAGTCGTAACTTGTCGTAAATTGAACAGTTTAACGTTTGTCGCTTAAATGGGGGGGGAGGGGGGAATGGGAACGAATAAGTTTGCGATGTTTGCACTGCACGAAATCGCATACTTAGATTTTTTTTTGTTGATATTCCTAAACTTTTGCACCGAAAAATAGTTCCAAGTTTGGCCGTATGTCATCATTCGTTAGTGAAATTAAATCGTAAAGTTTTCGCAAAGAAAATAAATAAAAAAAAAAATAAAAAAAATGGATGGATGGGATTTGAGGAGCAAAGTTTTGTATCAATGTATGGAATGTTACTGTGATATGATATATATTTGGTCACACGGGGGAAACAAAGGGAGAGTGCATTTGTATTGTTGGGAAATTGTAAACTGATTGTGGATGTAGGTACCTATAGTGAGGAGGGTGGGGTGGGGGTGGAGGAGAAGGTGTCTAACATCACAATCAACCACCACCCACCACCTCATCGAATCTTCCGGCCAATGTTGGTCCCGAATTCAAGCTCCAGGAATGTTGGGGTGTTCATTTTGATAATGATGATGATGATGATGATGATGGTAGAGGGATGACACAATAATGGCGTCCCGTCGTGAGACAACAATGCATGCCGGGAACATCTGCTAAAGGCGTGCGAATGTGTGTATGGGTGAGCTTGGTGCTTTTCATCCGCTTACCCTCCTCACCCCTCACCCCACACCACCCCTATTTAAATCATCTCCAAAAGCTCGACGACCGACCGCCGACACCAGTGTGAACTAACTGTGACAGAGGAGGGAGGGTGTTTTCCTCTATTTCTATTTGTCTCCTCCATATGTTTTGGTGTTTCTAAACAAAGACAAAACACACGTTTTCCCTATCATCCTAATTCCCAACAATTAACTACATCCCCGCATTCTTTCCTCCGGAAAAACAAAAAAAAATCGGTTCAAAATTCGAATTTTAAACATTCAAATCTAGTAGCCTATGAAAATATCTAAATCTTTTGTTCTCGTCATTTTTTTTTCGGATTTTATCAATAGATAGCAAGAAAATCATTACCCAAGATATTTGGTAGGATATATAGTTCTCGTCTAATTGTTTGCTGTCTATTATTAGCAGAACTAGTAACTTCCCGTGACATATTCACAGCCCAATGCTGACACAAATGATAAATGGTAAAAATTGGCAATTGATTGAAATCAAAATAACAGTTGAAACTATAACAAGTCATGACTGAGATTGTATTTCATTCACATGTATGTGTCTATTATTATTATTATTATTATTATTATTATTATTATTATTATTATTATTATTATTATTATTATTATTATTATTATTATTATTATTATTATTATTATTAATATTATTATTATTATTATTATTATGATTTATCAAACCAAAACAAATTTATTGTATCGAAACGGTAGCACTCTTAAAAATATATATTTTTATTTATCATCACTATCCTTTGTTTTTTTTTTTCGGAAAAACAAAATTTTTTAAACACTTTCAATTCATTGCATGACTTTGTTAACCCCTGATTTTTGTTTTCAAACAAAAAAAAAATTCAAATTTAAACCAACCGAATCTAGTAGGCCACGGAACAAACTAAAATTTTCGCTTCTTTAATTTTTTTAATAGAACCACTTGTTTGCAAGCAAATCGTGTGGTTAATCAAAGAGTGTCACTCTATCCATTATATAAAACTCACTAAACTTAGTAAGCTATGATTAAGAATTAGAATTCGATTTACTTTCTTTTGTTTTTTTCGGAAAAACAAAATTTATCAAAATCGAGTTTTTCGATCGAAATTTCATGTTTGAAGAGTGAAATTTTAAATTTATGCTATCTAATCTAGTAGGTCATGGAAGCGACTAAATTTATTGTTTCTTACAGTTTTTCGATAGAATCAATCATTTCCGAGTAAATTGTGGCCAATCAAAAGAGACCATTCTATTCATAATATATAAAACTAGCTAACTAGTTAGTAGGCTGTGATTGGGAATTAGATTGTTCTTTATCATATTATCACCAATGATTGTTGTTCTTTTGTTTTGTTTTGTTTTTTTCTGAAAACAACAAAATTTTATCACGCACTTTTATTGAGACTTCTAAGCCAAAAATTTCATGGTTTTTGTATGGAATTTTTAAATTTAAACAATTGAATGTAGAAGGCCATAGAATAAGCAAAAAAAATTGTTTCTTAATTTTTTTTTATGTAACCACTTGTTTACAAGTAAATCGTAGTCAATTGAAAAAGAAACACTCTATCCATAATATAAAACTAATTAATCTTAGGAGGCTGTGATTGGGAATTAGAATTTCTTTTGTTTTTTTGAAAAAACCAAAATTATCAAACACGTTAAGCATTATTGGTTCATTCGAAATTTTTAGACCAACATTTTATATTTGAAGAGCAAAATTTCAAATTTAAACAACCGAATCTAGCAGGCCATGAGAGAAACACGATTTTTTTATCGCTTACACTTTTTTGATAGATAAAGGCTATAATTTCCAAGCAAATCAAAAGAGAGCCCTCTGTTATTATATTATGTTTCTTTAGAACTAGCCAAAGTTAGTTGGCTGTGATTGGGAATTACAGTATGGGAATGACGGTTGTTCTTTTGTTTTTTTTTTTTAAAAACAACCAAATTTCATCAGTTTTTGTAGCGAATTTTCACTTTTCAACACTCAAATCGAGTAGGCCATGGGACAAACTAAAATTTTGGCCTCTTTTATTTGTTTTTTAAATCAATCAAAGAGTGCCACTTTAGTTTTACCTAATATAAAACTCATTAAAGCTAGAAGGCTATGCTTGGCAATTTGATTATATTTTATCATGTCACTATTGACGTTTGTTCTTTTGTTTTTCCGGAAAGAAACAAACGAACATTATTGATATTTTTCCGGCCCCAAAAACTTCATTTTTTTTTACAGAGAAATTTACAGAGAAAAAAATATTTTTTTTGGGTCCTTTGGACCTAAGCGTTGAAAACTACGTTTTTTGAAGAAAATTTACAAGTGAAAAGCGATTTTTGACCGACAGGTTGAAGGAGGGGGGAAGGTCAAATCGGAAATGGACCTATCCTCAGTTTCTATGATTTTTCAATCCCAAAAATTAGAAAAAAAAAAATTTCCAAAGGGGGAGGGACACAATTTGAAAAAGGACTTGTCCAAAGTGAAAATTTAATAATATGTGACTATCGGGGGTTGCTAAAATTTTCTATTGAGGTAAGGAGGGAAAATTATGGGGTAAGCCAAAAAAATTGTAGTTAAACTTAGAGATCCACTTTAAGTGCTATAGGGCTTCAATTGTTAAAAAAAACTTGCAAAAATGATAAAATTAAGAAATTGCACTCCCCCTCCCATCAAAGTGGTTCCTTTCTCAGTAATAAATCTATAAGTTTTCATAACAAAAGAAAAAAAAAATAATAAATAGGGTGATGATCCTGCCCCATATGAATTGATTAAACTACTTGCCATTTCGGGGCAAACTTTGATAGTTATTTCTTAAATTATTTTTTTTATTTTTTTTTAATTAAAATTTAATACATTTTTTTCAACATTTGATACACACTATAATAATGTCCGTACGTTTTTTTTTTCTCTCTATTATTTAATTAAAACCGTATTACGAGTGACACAATGATAAATTGCATTCAATATAAAGACAAACAAGGATTAGTCAAATGCATTGACGAAAAAGACGAGGCGCAGTGGTTGCTTAGAAATTCGGTTCGCGAGGGGGAATTCGAAACAGGCGAGGGGGAGAATTCGAGGCATTAGAAGAGGCTTTGCCGTATTAAAATAGTGTAATAATCTCTAACAATAGACCAAGTCCTATACTTAGTGTTAATAGAATGAAAAAAAAAAAAAAAAAAAATTATGTGAGATAGTATCGAAAATTTCGACGCCCGATAGTCTCTCTGTCGAATGATATTCGTTTTTTGATCGATTATCGAATCATTAATATTGTGCACCTTTTTCCACATTCTTTCTTGGTCTTTTAAGACAATTTATCTTTGGCAGAATGAACGAAGAAAAGAAATTTTTGACACCTGTGTGACCAACGATACACGGACCTGTCCGTCCCGGTCTATCCGTCCATCGGGGCCGGCCATCAATTCATAATAATAATAATAATATGTGAAAGCCAAAAGAGATCTGTTTCAAAGATTTGCGCCGTCTTTTATTTCTATACCAATATATCGAGGGATACACAATAACCGTGTTATTGTAGTGGTATTAGTGGTTTTATTATTTAGTTATTCATCACTAAACACACGTTAGTTACAGTCTCTAAGATTGTACAATCGAAAATCATTAGGTTTTGATTTTTTCGGGAAAAAAATAGAAATAGAAATAAATGACCGACGGCAAATAAAAGAATTTTGGATGGAATGGAAAAAATACAATTTAGTGTCATAGTTTTGGATTTTTAATAACTAATGATTTTTGGGCCTTTTCTAAGAAAAGTGATCGATTTTTTTACATAAATTACGAAAAAAATCAGTATTATATTTAAATTCAACTTATTATATTTATATTTTAATTTAACCGCAACTTTATCATAGTTGATCCCCTAATTCCCATAACTACTGCAAAATTGGATTTAATCAATGTAATTATGAGGGGTTTTAATAAAATATTTAGATCTATGAATAATTTTCGGATTTCAAGGAGTTTTAGCCGTCATATTTTATAAACTTTGCCAAAAATTTAAATGTCATTGGTCACAACTATCATTTTGATTTCTTTCAATTTTTGTCATTTGCCACCTATTGTGTTTCGAGTTGGCTATGAATATTTCACGGGTAGCCACTAGTCTTCCATTTGTTAAACAATCCACTACTTGCATCAAATTTTAAGTGGGTCACAAATGATTTGATGTCAAATTTTACGATTTAAATATCGAGGATATATAATTGTTTTTTTTTTTTAGGGGGAAAGAGGGAAGATTTAATTTAGAGAAAGGGAAAATTTAATTTTACTCAATCTATTAACTTAACCGCAACTTTATCATAGTTGATCCCCTAATTTTAATAACTACTGCAAAATTGGATTTAATCAATGTAATTATGAGTGGGTTTAATAAAATATTTAGATCTATGAATAATTTTTCGGATTTGAAGAAGTTTTAGCCGTCATATTTTATAAACACTGCCCAAAAATTTAAATTAACCGTTTAATGTCATTGGATTCAACTATCATTTTGATTTCATTCAACTTTTGTCATTTGCCACCTATTGTGTTTCGAGTTGGCTATGAATATTTCACGGGTAGCCACCAGTCTTCCATTTTTAAACAATCTACGACTTGCATCAAATTTAATTTGGGTCACAAGTGATTTGATGTCGAATTTTACGAATCCTATTTGATTACGATTTAAATATCGAGGGTGTACAATTGTTTTTTTTTTTAAAGGGCCATTTATTTATTGCGTAAGCAACTAGGGGGAAAGAGGGAGAACATACTTTAGAGGAGGTGAAACTTCTATTTCTTACGTAATACTGTATAAATCAAAATTCAATATTAGGCATATAATTTCTAAATTCTCTAAAATCGAATATTATAAACACTGCCAAAAATTTAAATTACCCGTTTAATGTCATTGGTTTCAACTATCACTTTGATTTCACTCAATTTTTCTTATTGGCCACCTGTTGTGTTACGAGTTGGCTATGAATATTTCACGGGTAGCCACTAGTCTTTCTTTTTTAAACAATCTACGACTTTCATCAAATTTGAATTGGGTCACAAATGATTTGATGTCGAATTTTACGATTTAACTATCGAGAATATATAATTGCTTTTTTTTAAATGGCCATTCATTTATTGCGTAAGCCAACTAGAGGGAAAGAGGAAGGACTTACTTTAGAGGGGGTGAAACTTCTATTTCTTACGTAATACTATATAAATCAAAATTCAATTTTAAGCATCTAATTTCTAAATTCTAGTGGAAATCCTGTTCGAACAATTTGAAGGTTATAATTGAAATTATCATTTGGGAAAAAACATAAAAAAAATTGACTATCGTCAAACTGGTTTTCAGGGCAATTGATCCTTTTCTAACATTTAATTATTCAAAAGAACGAGAAAGAATCTTACGATTTAAAGGGAGAGGGAAATAAAGAAATCTTAGATACCTTACATGAGGGAAAGAGGGGGGGGGGGTTACAAAAGACAACAAAATTGTCCTAACGTAATTAATTAACGGCCCCTAAATACAAATTTCATTAATATTCAGACCCAAATTTACGTTTTTTCCGCTTCCCTTTTCTACGGAAAAAATTCGTAAGTTTCCACATGGATTCCTATGTGGATTCCTAGGAAATCTTCTTATATGGTTTTTCATGTGGATTGATATGTGGATCCTATGTGGTTTCCTTAGTGGATTCCGATAGGAATCCACAAGAATCCCCAATCCCCATAGGAATCCATATGGATTCCTGTATAGATTTTTTTAATCGGAAAGTTTATTTATAAATTTTTTATTATTTTACTTGACTAGCATAGTTTATATTTCAACAGGTGACATCAAATTATTTTTACACGGACTTTGACAGTATTTTCCCATAAAAATTTAAAGGACAACACTGTAAATTACTTCTAGAAATTAATTTTAGATATTTATTTTCATATTTGTTAAGGAATGTAAAATTAAGTTAGTCCTCCGATGTTAATTAAACGATTTAATGGCGTAAAGGACATTTAATGTTGCTATTTACCTTATCCATATGGATTTATGTGGATTTTTAAGAGATTTTCTAATAAGAGATTAGGAAAAAAAATAAAAACTTCTAATTTTTATTTCAAGTTATTCCCAACTTCCCGGTTAAAAAAAAGACATTTTGAAACCATTAATTAATTAATAGCTTTAAACCACTAATTATGAGTTGTTTTAATAAAATATTTAGATCTATGAATAATTTTACTTGGATTTGAAAGAATTTTATTTGGTCATATTTCATTGAATCTCAAAAACATTTAAAGAAAGGCTAATTATAAGGCTCTTTCGAGGATAAGCTGAGAAAACCATCGTTATTTCATAAGAATTAAAGTTGAAAATTTCATCCCTTATAAAATGGGAATACCACTTCATATACTTAAAAAGATTTGACCACAATTTGGGTCACAGTTTTGGACATTTAATACCAAATAATTTTGGGCATTTTTTTATAGAAAAAGGATGGATTTTTGTATAAATTACGAAGAAACACCATTGCATCAAATTGGCAAATCAAATGGCATGGAATTTTATAACAGTAAATGCTACAGGCAAAGAAAAAGATAAAAATTTGAATAATAAAAATGATTTTTCGTCTAAATCTAAACTTTGATAAGTATTTTCTTAAATCTATTAACTTAATCGTAACTTTATCATAGTTCATTCCCTAAATATAATAACTACCGTAAAATTTGATTTAATCAAAGTTTTTAAGTCAAACTTTTGATTAAAATCATCATTTAGTCTTTAGGGCCAATAAAAATTAGGATATTTTGGTCAACAAGTAAATCCATTTGGTCAATACCAAAATTATCCTATAAAATGTTTATCTTTTTCAATAAATTGAGTTTTTTATAAAAGCACAACTGTTATTCATTCCATTTGTCCAATTTTATGATATAAATCTAAAAAAAATCAACTTTTATTAGAATAAAATCAACGCAACTATTTTCCAATACCTTTACCACAAATCTCAAATCAATGATCTATGGATCAGAGGTATTAACATAAATGTTTAATCACAATGATGTTTCTTCGTTAAAGATCGTAAAACGCAAAGGATTTAGTCTCAAAAAGGCTCCAAGGACTATGTAGAGCCGAAAATAGGATTTGGTACAGAAAACTTTTTGTAGACGTAATTTGCCATATAATCGAAAAGAAAATGCATCAAACGCATGCAACTTAGCTTGACGGAAATCATCCGCAACATTTAGTCGAAAGTCCTTTCCTTATTTCAGCTACTTATCCAAATTAATAAGGATTTCATCCCCGGGGAACGGCCACGTGGTCCAATCTTCTCCACCAAGGTTAATCACAATTGCCGAAATATTCACCACCTAAAATAATACAAACATTAATATAGATCCCTTAAAATTATTGCATTGAAATCACATAATAAATGCAATAGAATTAATCATTGAAAACCTTTTTACAACACTTTGATAAAGTTCCCGCTATATTTAAATTTTTTGACAGCGCAACAGCGCCATCTGTTGGCCGCCATTATACTTATATTAGTGCCAATTAGTGCCTACACTTGTTTGATTTGGACATAACTGTCAACAAAAAGGACGCCAAAATATGACTTTTTCCACAGGCTTTTTCACCCGAAAATTTGATCGCATGCTACTGGAATTTGGATGAAACATTTGCGGAAATATGTAAACTAATGGGTTAAAGTCTTTTTATAGGCCGACCGGGTGATTAAAGCGGAGAAAATTGAGATAGAATGTACCTAGGTCGACCGATGCCGTTTGTGCTTTACAGGGGGAAAATTGGGCAAAAAGTTAAGAAAATTATTGGGAAATGAGAAAATTAGCGTCAAATTAGGTACTTTAATAAATTGGATTAAGGTTTTGAGTCTTTGAAGGGATAAATTTTATATTTAGGAGTTTTAATTGTCGATTGGCATTGACCCAACAATGGGCTTTTTGGTTGAAGCTTTTCCCGATTGCAAATTATTATTTAGACCAGATTTTTTTAATGCAACTTATAGAAGAATCTATAAAGTAAATCTCATAAGATTTGTATAAGCCTAGGTTTGTTCAACAATCCGGAAAAAATTTGCATAAAGTGTACTTATGTAAGCCAATGCCAATGCCGGTTTTGGACAACAAATAATATGGAAAAAATTCAGAAAATCTCTAAAAAAATGGGTTGAAATAGTAAATAAGTCATTGCTTATTAAGTGGTTTCAAATTTTTGAAACATTAAACGCCAAAATTCGATATAAATCCACCATAATTGTCGGATGGACAAAAGTGCATCATTTTGTTTTTACATTTGTCCTATAAAAAATTAACAATTAGACCTCAAAATTTGACTAAACTTATCCGTAAAGCCTTAAACTAAACGGCAATTATGTTTTAAAAGCCTAAATAAGCCGTTTTTTATGGAAAAAGTGGCAATTTATTAAAGAAATCGCAACCGATGCCATATCATTTATTTTTTGTTGAAAATATGAAAAGTTTACGAACAAATCTTTCATGTAATTGAAGAAAATTATTTCTGTCCTTCAGAGGAATATATATTTAAGAAGTTTTCCTACAACTTTTTAAGGGAAACCACTTTTTCCGTGCTTTTTTTCGGGGTATAAACCAAAGAACTACATATTTATTTTACTTACTTAAACCAAATTATTGTTGCCTAAAGGCAATTAAATACTTAAAGTTGACTAATTTATACTTTTAATCAGTGAAATCACTATAAATTATCATTTATAAAAGACTTTAAAAAACAAAAGCTACACGTGACATTTGACAATCAAAATAAGGCCATTCTGACCAATTCATATGCGCAACAGATATGATTTTAATATAAGCGCCAATTTCAAAAGTTTAAAATGATTTTCAAGAAGTTTTTTGAAAAATTTTATTGGAAAACACGTTCATAAATTTGTAACCATCCTACAATCGTTAGCCCGTTTTTTTTTTTCGCCCCTCAACTTGATAATTTATGATCAAGATTTTAATATTACAGAATCAGTGATGGACCAATTCAATTAATAAATCATCAAACCACATTTGATTTTCCCACGAAATCGATTCAATTTGCCTTTTTCCAAGCAACTAAACTTTATAAATCGATTTTTTTTTTTATTTCTTAAAAGTTTTCTCACATATAGGTATATAAATAAATATTAAATTTTAAGAACAAAAACCGAAAAACCAGAAGAGACGAGAGATGAATAGGCGAAGTGTATTTATTTTATTTATGATTACCTAAATGTCATTCTTTTCCAAAACTGAACAATGACAATACACCTGTCTGAAATGAGAAGAGGCAAAACGAGAAAATAATAATGGAATAAAGAAAAAACACACACACACACATATACACTTACACTAAAATGAATGTATATCAGGTATATCATAAAACGAATGGTTTTCAAGTATTTTATTTTTATAGAGAATTTTGACTTTAGGTTTGTATTCCTAGTCTTTTGTGTATTATATGTATCTGTAGGTATTTGAGGATCGAAAAGAATAAAGAAAAAAACCATATGAAAACAATTAAAAATAAACATAAACTTGTAAATATGAGATTTCTAATTTACAAAATATTAACTACTGATTTTTTTTCGTAGAAAAAAAATCCGGTTTTTTCTCTAAACATCAATTTTTGTATAAAAATTGATTTTAAATTAGGCACTTATAAGGTGGCTTTGTTTTAAGTCAATTGCGCATACGAATCTGAGCATTGTATGCCTTGTTTGATTGTCACTTATTAGTAGAGTGCCGTGGATTTTATAGATTCTTAAGTGATTAAATTTTTAAGGTAATTACAATAAAATTAAGATATTTCCACTGAAAAAAACTTTGGAAAAGTAAACTTTAAGTGCTTTAGTAATTCCATAGAATATTATTTTGGGTATAAGTAAGTAAATAACTTATATATTAGTCCATTAAATGAGATGACGCTTTGACCTACTTAGCTTGGAAAAAAAAATATTTCCCCGTAAAATTATGATATGAAAACTCTAAAAATTATTTTCTGATTGAATATTCAAAGGCTTTTTTAGTTTCCTCGCCGATTTTTTCGTAAATGTTTCGGATATTCACCAAAAAAAAAATATATGGAATCGGTTAATTAATTGCTACTTTTTTAATAAAAAACGGCTTAGTTAGGATTTTAAAACATTATTGCCGGTTAGTTGAAACCTTTACGGATAAATTTATCCAAATTTTGAGATCCAATTGTTAATTTTTTGTAGGACAAATGTAAAAACAAAATGATGCACTTTTGTCCATCCGACAATTATGGTGGATTTATACCGAATTTTGGGGTTTAATGTTTCAAAAGTTTGCCCCACTTAAAAAGCAATCACTTATTTACTATTTCAACCCATTTTTTTAGAGATTTTCTGATTTTTTTCCATATTATTTGTTGTCCAAAACCGGCATTGGCATTGGCTTACGTAAGTGCACTTTATGCAATTTTTTTCCGGATTGTTGAACAAACCTAGGCTTATAAAAATGTTATGAGATTTACTTTATAGATTCTTCTATAAGTTGCATTAAAAAAATCCGGTCTAAATAATAATTTTCAATCGGGAAAAGCTTCAACAAAAAACCCTTTGTTGGGCCAATACCAATCGACAATTAAAACTCATTAACATGAAATTTACCCATTCAAGGACTCAAAACCTTAATCCAATTTACTAAAGTAACTAATTTGACGCTAATTTTCTCATTTCCCAATAATTTTCTAAAATTTTTCCCAATTTTCCCTCCTGTAAAGCCCAAACAGCATTGGTCGACCTAGGTACATTCTATCCCAATTTTCACCGCTTTAATCACCTGATCGGCCTATAAAAAGGCTTTAACCCATTAGTTTACATATTTCCGCAAATGTTTCATCCAACTTTCAGTAGTTTTCGATCAAATTTTCGGGTGAAAAAGCCTGTGGAAAAAGTCATATTTTGGCGTCCTTTCAACTGACAGTTATGTCCAAATCAAACAAGTGTATGCACTAATTGGCACTAATATAAGTACAATGGCGGCCAACAGATGGCGCTGTTGCGCTGTCAAAAAATTTAAATATTGCGGGAACTTTGTCAAAGTGTTATAAAAAGGTTTTCAATGATTATTTCTATTGCATTTATTATGTGATTTGAATGCAATTATTTTAGGGGATCTATATTAACGCTTGTATTTTTTCAGGTGGTGAATATTTCGGCATTTGTGATTAACTTTCGTGGAGAAGATTGGACCACGTGGCCGTTCCCCGGGGGTGAAATCCTTATTAATTTGGATAAGTAGTTGAAATAAGGAAAGGACTTTCGAGTAAATGTTGCGGATGATTTCCGTCAAGCTAAGTTGCATGCGTTTAATGCATTTTCTTTTCGATTATATGGCAAATTACGTCTACGAAAAGTTTTCTTTACAAAATCCTATTTTCGGCTCTACAAAGTTCCTTGAGCCTTTTTGAGATTAAATCCTTTGCGTTTTATGATCTTTAACGAAGAAACATCATTATGACAAACCATTGATATTAATATCTCTGATCCATAGATCATTGATTTGAAATTTGGTGTAAAGGTATTGGAAAATAGTTGCGTTGATTTTATTCTAATAAAAGTTATTTTTTTTTTAGATTTATATCATCAAATTGGACAAATGGAATGAATAACAGTTGTGCTTTTATAAAAAACTCAATTTATTGAAAAAGATAAACATTTAAGTGGATTATTTTGGTATTGACCAAGTGGATTTACTTGTTGACCAAAATATCCCAATTTTTATTGGCCTTAAAGACTAGATGATGGTTTTAATCAAAAGTTTACTTAAAAACATTGATTAAATCCAATTTTACAGTAGTTATTATAATTAGGGTATGAACTTTGATAAAGTTACGATTAAGTTAAAAGATTTAAGAAAATACTTATCAAAGTTTAGATTTAGACGAAAAATCATTTTTTATTATTCAAATTTTTATCTTTTTCTTTGCCTGTAGCATTTACTGTTATAAAATTCCATGCCATTTGATTTGCCAATTTGATGCAATGGTGTTTCTTCGTAATTTATACAAAAATCCATCCTTTTTCCTAATAAAAACCATCCAACCGGCATTTTAGAATATGCTCCCGGGAGCACCAAAATTGGGGACCCCTGATTTAAGAATAAAGTCAGGGTGTCTGCACTTAATGCAAATATGTGACCAAAAAGGGGGTCCATGGCACTAGATTTCTAATTCATAGTTAGTAGGGTGATTTTTTTTTGACTTTTTTTGGTCCCATCGTGAAATTTTGTTGGAAATACCAAAAAAAAATTCGCCTGAAAGTTTGAGCCCTTAATATTAATTTTAAGTCCTCGACCAAGACGTGTAAAGATTTCCCTCATTGAAAATACACGGAAACTCTGATTTTTATTTTTAAATTTCTATATCTCAGCGACATTTCATGGGATCGCTTTTACCGACAATGGTTTTTTCTCAGAATTAAACGCTCTACAAAAGTGTCCATTGCGACAAAGTCGTAACTCACACCGGTGAGGTAGTACGGGCCACTGAACCTGATTTTTCCATAAAATTCGCAGTTTTTTTTTGCATTTATCTCGTAAATAACAAGAGCTACGGAAAAATTATCAATGAAAAACTTGAAGAGAATTTGATTTCCTACAAAAAAGTTCCAGTAGACCAAATCGCTAAGATCAATATTAAACGAGATATTAACTTTAAATCAATGATCGGCAAAAATTTCACAGAAAAATCAATTCAAGGCTTAATATCTCAAAATAAGATTTTTTCGCTGACTTTGAACAGTTGTACTGTGTATACAATATATAAAATATATTGCAGTCCAATTTATGTAGTATAATTTAACATAATGATATACAAATTCAATATAATAATATACAAATTTAATATAATAATATATAAACTTAATATAATAATATATAAAAATCATACCACCAACATAAATTTGAACAGAAGTTCAAACAAAAATATTCGTGACGTATTAACCCAGATACGTGTTTCGATTGCCAAGCAATCTTCATCAGTGGTCATCAAGTAGTTTGGATCACTCCGTAACTTCTATGTGATGATTCACATAAATGAAGTGATCCAAATTACATGATGACCACTGCAGAAGATTGCTTGGCAATCGAAATACGTATCTGGGTAATACGTCACTAATATTTTTGTTTGAACTTCTGTTCAAATTTATGTTGGTGATATGATTTTTATTATATATATTATTATATTAAGTTTATTTATTATTATATTAAATTTGTATATTATTATATTGAATTTGTATTTTATTATGTTAAATTATACTACATAAATTGGACTGCAATATATTTTATATATTGTATACACAGTATAACTGTTCAAAGTCAGCGAAAAAATCTTATTTTGAGATATTAAGCCTTGAATTGATTTAAAGTTTAAATCAATGATCGGCAAAAATTTCACAGAAAAATCAATTCAAGGCTTAATATCTCGTTTAATATTGATCGTCGCGATTTAGTCTACAGGACCTTTTTTGTAGGAAATCTAATTCTCTACAAGTTTTTCATTTATAATTTTTCCGTAGCTCTTGTTATTTACGAGATAAATGCAAAAAAACGCAAATTTTATGGAAAAATCAGGTTCAGTGGCCCGTACTACCTCACCAGTGTGAGTTACGATTTTGTCGCAATGGGCTCTTTTGTAGAGCGTTTAATTCTGAGAAAAAACCATCTTCGGTAAAAGCGATCCCATGAAATGCCGCTGAGATATTGAAATTTAAAAATAAAAAATCAGAGTTTCCGTGTATTTTCAGCGGGAAATCTTTACACGTCTTGGTCGAGGACTTAAAATTAATATTACGGGCTCAAACTTTCAGAGATTTTTTTTTTTTTTGGTATTTCCAACAAAATTTCACGATGGAACCAGAAAAAGTCAAAAAATTTTCTATTTTCTCTAGAACATTTGGAACTAGTATGTGATGGTGATACGCAACTTTATGGTACTGGTTTGTTTCATTGCTAAATTTGAAGTTATATTAATCAAGTTATTGTGAGAAAATCTTGTGAATTATTTCCGTAAGGAACATCCATTGTTGGGAATCTTACTTCAAATCTAGACAGCCATGGACATTTAGGTAATGAAGTTATTGCTATTTGAAAAAAAGAATGCCTTGGAAATTATTACTAATAAGACCCAAAATTTTTATATTTTTTTTTTGCATTATTCGCCATATCTTACTGTAAATATACCAAATAAAAACCGTCCAATCGGCATTTTAGAATATGCTTCCGGGAGCACCAAAATTGGGGACCCCTGATTTAAGACTTAAGTCTGTGAATTTTATTTCCGTAAGGAATATCCATCGTTGGGAATCTTACTTCAAATCTAGACAGCCATGGACATTTATGTAATGAAGTTATTGCTATTTGACAAAAAGAATGCCTTGGAAATTATTAGTAATAAGACCGATTGGTAATTATGCCGAAGTGATTTATTTCGATTTACCATAATTTCGACTCAATTAAAATGAAATAAAAGGCGGGATAGCTTCTTGATTTCAAAACAAAAAAGAAAAAAAGATTTTATTCAACATTCTTTGGAATTTTTAATTTCGTTTCGAAATGATTTAAACGATTCCTGGACATTTTTTATTTAATATCAAAAAAAAAAATATATAAGTTTAACAAAGTGACAAGTATTTTTTTTAATATTTAATATATTATGATATGTGTACTATAGTCGTGTTGTATGTATGGTAATCTATATATCTATCACCCTCCAACTTATATAGTTTTTGAATAGGGATTTCGGAGGGTGATTTCACCCGGTTGAATCTAAGGGTTGTTGGGTTAGTTTATTCTACATTGTTATTGGAATTATTAGCATTATAATAATGCCACGTTGATGTATTTATTTTTTTGTGGGTCCCTTGCCTAATGGAACTGAAAAGGTCTAGTGGGAACTGTCCAGTTTTTATTATATTGGGATATTTTTCATTTTTAAAAAATAAATGACTTTTTTCTTCTGAGAAGTGTGCCCTTTGATTTTTTTTTTTTTAATTTTTTTTTTAATACTATTTACTAGTATTACGTAGTGTTTTCATTGTTCGTAGTATAGGAGATTTCAATGTTATTATCTTGTCATTGAAAAAAAAAAAAAAAATTTTTTTTCTGGAATTTCAAGAAGTTTTTATTAAGTTTCCGTTGCTATCAGCAATTAACTTTTCCCATATTTTTCAATTATTTTTTGCGGGGGCTGGGGGGGGGAAGTTTTTCCAAGAAAAAAGTTTCCCACCCGGGGCCATTTGGCCCCGTGTTTAATTTGTTGTGTATAAATTTTCGTAGTAATTAAAACATATTTATATTTTAATATTAAATGCAAACTTATCGTCCCAACCAAAAAGTTATTAACAATTTTTAATTTGTGCTCCCGATGTACATAGATGCGGGGAGGAAACCGCGGGGGGGTGGGGAGGACGACGACGACGGTGAACCAGTAATGTTGCCACACTAATTAAATAAGGATCCCCCAAAGTTTTAATAAAATATATTTATTTATGGGTGCGCTATACACCGGGAAACCCCTTTGCCAAGAACCGCGTGGGGTTCATACATACATACGTAAAACACTAATAAAATTATGTCATCATGGAAAATATTTATGTCTCTTAAATTATATTATAATATTTTCTATTATTTTCACACCCCTATCACCCGCAACGACAATGTGTCTTCAACGTTTTTATTAACATCCCCTTCCCAACCACATTTGGGACCACTGTTAATTAATTTCATCACTCAAAACACACCACATCATACAATTAAAAGTCGCAAATCATAAAAAGGCCTCCAATTTATTGGTTTGAGGTCGAAGACCTAAGAAATTAACATTTTTTCCGCCTTAAAAAGAAATTAATTTGTATACCCCTGATAGATAGGCAAACATTTCAACATCCACGTAACATTGATTGCCTATCCATCATATCTCACGCCTACTACTTTATCAATAAAAGAAATGAAAAAAACTATTCTGAATAATTTTCAAGATTAAAAGCAATATCCATTTATTGTTATTGGATCTTGAAACATGGAATTTCATTTTAACGAAAACATTGTTGTCGTTGCTACAATTCGAAAAGTGTTTTCCAATATGGGGGGGGGGCGCAGTGTGGGACGTTAAGTGAGCCATATTCTTTCATATATTATCGAGAAATATATATATGTGTTGGGTGCCATATACAATGTAAAAGAAACACATACATATATATGTATGTATGGGTGTTTGGGTGTTTGTCACTTAACTTCTAATAAAGATCAATAAAAATAAATGACAATTCACTTATGGACCAAATTGACATAAATGTGGCCGTGCAATATAAAACCCCCCGGTGGTTGGCCGTGGAGGCGGCATTAGCTCCGCGGGGGGGAGAGGTGGAAATGTGGCCGTTGTATTCTTGTCGTTAATGCCATTCGGCCAAACAAAACATTGGCGCTTATCAAGTGTGCTTAGATATCTATATCCCCGAAAAAAAAAATGTCAAAATTTGTAAAATTAATAATTTGTAGATCTCAGCTTTTATTTTTTTTTTTTTTAAATCAGAAGACAATTCAGGTGGTTTAAGATCTCGGTTTTTTTTCAATATTTTTAATATTCAAATTAGCTACGTTTCGTTACGTATTGTAACTTCATCAGGCTTCTTGATTCACAAACAAAAAATATTTTTTTTTTTGTGAATCAAGAAGCCTGATGAAGTTACAATACGTAACGAAACGTAGCCAATTTGAATATTAACAGTTTTAAATAAAAAAAACGATTTTAAACCACCAGAATTGTCTTCTGATGTGAATAATTTATGATAAAAGACCATTTAATAGTGAAATCGTGAAATTTTAATGAAAAATAATTTCAATGGAAATATTTTTTTTATCTTTTCCACCCACCCCCCTCAAATCTGGCTTATTATTATTAGTCGTACAGAAAAAATGATAAGAATCGTTTTTAAAGAAAATTTAATTTACTTTAAATCACTAAGGATCAGTTTTTCTGATAAAACTTACCAATTTGGAGATTTTCTTTGAAAACCAAAAGAAGATTTTTTTTTCAATTTTTACCATAGCTATATATATATCTTTTAGAGTGATTTTTGTTTTGACTTTTTTTGGTCCCATCGTGAAATTTTTTTGGAAATACCATAAAAAAAATTCGCCTGAAAGTTTGAGCCCTTAATATTAATTTTTAGTCCTCGACCAAGACGTGTAAAGATTTCCCATTGAAAATACACGGAAACTCGGATTTTTTATTTTTAAATTTCTATATGCCAGCGGCATTTCATGGGATCGCTTTTACCGACGATGGTTTTTTCTCAGAATTAAACGCTCTACAAAAGTGCCCATTGCGATAAAGTCGTAACTCACACCGGTGAGGTAGTACGGGCCACTGAACCTGATTTTTCCATAAAATTCGCGTTTTTTTTTGCATTTATCTCGTAAATAACAAGATTTACGGAAAAATGATAAATAAAAAACTTGTAGAGAATTTGATTTCCTACAAAAAAGGTCTTGTAGCTCAAATCGCTAAGATCAATATTAAACGAGATATTAAGCCTTAAATTGATTTTTCTGTGAAATTGTGAAATTTTTCTGTGAAAATATTCATCTTCGCGATTTGGTCTACAGGAACTTTTTTGTAGGAAATCTAATTCTCTCCAAGTTTTTCATTTATAATTTTTCCGTAGCTCTTGTCATTTACGAGATAAATGCAAAAAAACGCGAATTTTATGGAAAAATCAGGTTCAGTGTCCTGTACTACCTCACTGGTGTGAGTTACAACTTTGTCGCAATGGGCCCTTTTGTAGAGCGTTTAATTCTGAGAAAAAACCATTTTCGGTAAAAGCGATCCCATGAAATTCCACTGAGATATAAAAATTTAAAAATAAAAAATCAGAGTTTCCGTGTATTTTCAATGGGAAATCTTTACACGGCTTGGTCGAGGACTTAAAATTAATATTAAGGGCCCAAACTTTTAGAGATTTTTTTTTATGGTATTTCCAACAAAATTTCACGATGGGAGCAAAAAAAGTAAAAAAAAAAATCACTCTAAAAGATATATATATAGCTATGGTAAAAATTGAAAAAAAAATCTTCTTTTGGTTTTCAAAGAAAATCTCCAAATTGGTAAGTTTTATCAGAAAAACTGATCCTTAGTGATTTAAAGTAAATTAAATTTTCTTTAAAAACGATTCTTATCATTTTTTCTGTACGACTAATAATAAGCCAGATATGAGGGGGGTGAGGTGGAAAAGATAAAAAAATATTTCCATTGTAATTATTTTACATTAAAATTTCTTGAGCTGAAGAACAAGTACCATAACAGGTAGCCACCTGGAAATGTGAACCCAAATTTTTTTTGGCTTTCAACATGCAACCCTAATCTTCGCCACCTGTAGGAATTTTCTTCAACTACCAGCCAAAAGTATTAATCGGTTAATGTTAAGAAATTGTAAAATATATTACTCTTTTGGTTTTCATCAAATATCTCCAAATCGGTGAGTTTTGGCAAAAATTTTGCTGAATACAAAATAAAAGACAAATAATTTTTCTATAAAAAAGGTTCTTTTCATTTTTTCTGTACGACCAACCGGAAGCCAGATATGGGGGTAGGAAAAGTTAGAAAATTATTTTCATTGAATTTTTATTAAATTTGGATTTTTAATATAACAAAGGCAGTCCAGGAACCAAACAGGTGGTTATCCAGGAATTTACTCTTAAAATATAAATTTAATAGAAATTTTTTAGAACCATACGCCTGAAGTCCTTGTAATTTAAAGATGTCTATAGCCATGGTAAAAATTGAAAAAAAAATCTTCTTTTGGTTTTCAAAGAAAATCTCCAAATTGGTAAGTTTTATCAGAAAAACTGATCTTTAGTGATTTAAAGTAAATTAAATTTTCTTTAAAAATGATTCTTATCATTTTTTCTGTACGACCAACCGGAAGCCAGATATGGGGGGAGGAAAAGTTAGAAAATTATTTTCATTGAATTTTTATTGAATTTGGATTTTTAATATAAAATAGCCAGTCCAGGAGCCAAACAGGTGGTTATTTAGGAATTTAAAACTTAAAATGCTTTAACTGTTTAGCAAATACTATAATCCTTATACATTTATTAGAAATTTTCTAGAACTATACCCATAAAGTCCTTAAAGCCCTATTTACATGGTGGTAAATGATTTAATAATCACACCATATCAATAACTTCTTATCACAATATTTTTACTAGTGCAACACTTATTTTAAGTATTTATTCAAATTTAATAGGAAATATTTAGTACGTTGAGTAGTTCCACCTAGCGGTTGATTTGGGAAGCACGTTGTTACACTTTTACTATAGCAAAGACCACAACCAAACTCATTGTTAAAGATTTTCTAACTTTTTAGTTAAAAAAGCAAATTTTAGTGTTTTTTTTTTTATTAAATAATTTTGAAAAATTCAAAGTTTTTATCCTTATCTTTTATTAGGCAACAATTAGGGAAATCGTTTCGTTTGTTGAGAAAATTCAAAGTTTATTTTTTTTTTTACTAATCCGTAAAGGGTTATCTTTTAAATTCAATGATTCATTCGTGAATATTTCATATCACTCCAATATAATTTTAAAGATAAATTATTTGATAACAATTATATTAAATAACAAATTAATTACAAACAAAGTTATCAGAAAATTGCGCCGATAAAAATTGTTTCATTATCATTTAAATTTTCTTCAAGTGCTTATCGTCGACAATCCTTACGCTTGCACGTATCACATCTTTTCTTCACCCCCTTGCAACATCCCCCCGCGCGAAACGGACACGTTTTTGAATGCAAATATCGTTCGTCGCATGCACAAATCGACAGTGCAGTCGACGGCAACAAAAGTCTTTTAATAATCTGCAAAAAAAAAAAAAAAAAATTTAAATTTTTTTCCGAAAAAAAGCCCAAAAATTTACCCGAATCCAACCCCAGCCGATATCGAGGAAAAATCCGGGATAGAAATTCGGTCGATAATAGAAATTAGAGCACTGATCGGTGCCCAATATTTTGTCCAAACGTTGCGTTATAGTATAGCGCAGACTATTGTTGGCCGAACACGACATTGTTGCCACTCTTTCTCATGACACGTGGAATTTCAATTGATTTCACAAATGATTTGCAGATTTCACGAAAAAATTAATGACATTTTCATATATGAAAATATGTTTACAAATGGTTGCTATACATTTTTTTTTTTTAATATTTTACCGATTTTTTGCTAAAAAATTTCACAAAAATCCAAGCAAAAAATTTCCATAGACACCTTTATTTCCATTCGACATTATTCCTATGGTTTCTATATTGTGTTATTCTGTGCAATTCCTCGACCATGGCCGACTTCTATTCATGTGGTTCAATTACCTCGTGCGAAATGGAGGATATTATTATGGTGAAACGAACATTGAATTTTGGGTTTTACAATCGAAATAAATTACGTAAGTTGACTTAAATTATTCAGATAAACTTTATTAATTAATTGGAATACTTTTTCAGGGCTGCTATTTTACAAAATATGATAAAATAAGCGAACTTATTTGGAAGTGAAGCCGGTGAAGAAGTTCGTAGTGGAGGAATAATATAGAATGACACTATATAGAAATGAAGAATTATGTCGCATTGGAAATTGGTTTAAATATGCTAATTTCGTATTCATACCATCCTATCTAATAAACCGTTGGAAATGAAGAAAATAAAAAGGTTTTATTGGAAAATTTAATCTAAAACTTGTAAACAAGACAAAAAAGTTATTGGCTTACCAGTTGACTATGAATGACTTACATTTTAATATTATTTCAATGGTTGCTAAACATTTCTTTTTGTTCCATTTTTTGCCTAAAAAATCCAAGCAAAAAATTTCCATAGACACCTTTATTTCCATACGACATTATTCCTATGGTTTCTATATTGTGTTATTCTGTACAATTCCTCAACCATAGCCGACTTTTGTTCATGTGGTTCAATTACCTCGTGCGAAATGGAGGATATTTTTATGGTGAAACGAACTTTGAATTTTGGGTTTTATAATCGAAATAAATTACGTAAGTTGACTTAAATTATTCAGATAAACTTTATTAATTAATTGGAATACTTTTTCAGGGCTGCTATTTTACAAAATATGATAAAATAAGCGAACTTATTTGGAAGTGAAGCCGGTGAAGAAGTTCGTAGTGGAGGAATAATATAGAATGACACGATATAGAAATGAAGAATTATGTCGCATTGGAAATAGATTCAAATATGCTTATTTCGTATTCATATCATTCTATCCAATCATACCGTTGGAAATGAAGAAAATAAAAAGGTTTTACTGGAAAAATTTCATCTAAAACTTTTAAACAACAAAAAAATGAGTTATTGGCTTACCACTTGACTATGAATGACTCACTTTTGAATATTATCTCAAGTGTTTTCTGAGAAAACGTTTCATTGGAGAAATTAACTAATTTAATCGAATGAAAAGATCTTTTGATCCAATTTAAGTTACCATGCAGTATTCAATCGCTTTAAATTACTTATCGAAACGCAAATGAATCATCAAGTGATTAGATTTGAATGGAAAATATCTATTTAAAAGCTTCACCACAATTGAAAATTACAATTAAATGTTGTGGTTCATTGTCAATAAAAAACCAGCAACAATGTCGAGAATTCTACCTGTTCTATTAGCGATTTTGGTAAGATTTATCCAGTTTTTTTTAATTATGCAAGACTAATATTGAATTTTTAGGTTTGTACCAATATTGTGGTAGGCAACACCGTTTTGGATAAGATAAAATGTGTGAAAAGTCATGGATTACGTTGTGGGTAAGTGATGGATTTAATCTCATTTTATAGAAGGATTTTTTTACATTTTTTTTTGTGTGTATTTTAGGGAAATAGTTGCGGATTATACCACCGGATTTTTTACTTCAACTGATGGATATACCACTACTGATGGGTTTTCTACTGGAACTATAAGTCCGACCACTACTTGGGATTACACAACCGATTTTACAACCACTGATTATACGACGGATCATAGTCATTCTACGGAAACAATAAATCCTACTACAACTACTGGATATACCAGTGATTATACCACTGATTATACCAGTGATTACACTACCGATCATAGTCACTCTACTGAAACTATAAATCCTACCACAACTACTGGATATACCAGTGACTATACCACTGATTATACAACGGACTATACCACTGATTATACTACTTCTGATTTCACTACTGATCATAGTCGTTCTACTGAAACAATAAATCCTACTACAACTACTGGATATACCAGTGATTATACCAGTGATTATACCACTGACTATACCACTGACTATACCACTGATTATACCAGTGATTATACCACTGATTACACTACCGATCATAGTCACTCTACTGAAACTATAAATCCTACCACAACTACTGGATATACCAGTGACTATACCAGTGATTATACCAGTGATTATACCACTGATTATACCAGTGATTACACAACGGACTATACCACTGATTATACTACTTCTGATTTTACTACTGATCATAGCCGTTCTACTGAAACAATAAATCCTACTACAACTACTGGATATACCAGTGATTATACCAGTGATTATACCACTGACTATACCACTGACTATACCACTGATTATACCAGTGATTATACCACTGATTACACTACCGATCATAGTCATTCTACTAAAACAATAAATCCAACCACCACTTGGGATTACACAACTACAACTATGTTTACATCCACCGATAGTACCCATTCGAGCCAAACAATCGAACCAACTTGGTCTACAACCACAGACTTCACGTCTCCGGTCCACATGAAAACCGAAACTCGACTTTTTTTGACCACCGAATACGTAACGTCAATCTCTTACTAAACAATTTATATGAAATATTAAATTTAAAAAAAAAAAAATTAGACCTTAAAAACCTTTAGAAAATCAATTGATTGATTGATTTCTATGATTTGTTAAATATAAGCACCAGCAATCTATAATTGTACTGTTGATTTAATAGGGATAACTGATTTTTAAATGGCTAGACATATAAAAAAAATCACATGGATTCCTATGTGGTTTCCTATAGAAATCCACCAAGGAAACCACATATGAAAATACTGTAAGAATCATTTGATGTCTTCTATATTTAGCTATCCACTAATTTTATTTAATAACGATTCCTGCTTGACTACAATTCAAATATTCAGGATATACCGTTTTTTCTTGAGCACAAACTTCCTAAATGTTCAGGTCCAAATTTACGTTGTGTTTCTCCTATGAAAAAAATTCCATATCAAAAAAAATCCCATAGGAATTTACTATATAAAAATTCACATAAGAAGAGTTCTCATAGCAATTGACATGAACAGCCTCCGCTTTAGGGGGGGGGGGGGGCAACCCGGGCGTTCGCCCGGGGTGGAAAATTTCAGGGGCGGCATTTTGTCATATTTGATATACAATATGAACAAAAATGTGAAAAAATCAGTTTTTAGTTAAGAAAATATTTTTCCAAGAAATTAAAAATTTTGTGATATTAAAACTCTGTGTTTTTGCAACCCTGAAGGGGCGGCATTTTTTCATCTTGCCCAGGGCGGCAAATTTGCTAGAGCGGGGCCTGGACATGAGAAACCGTATAAGAATCCATTCGAAAATTCCATATGGGAATCCATGTAAATGTCTATGGTTTTTTTTTTTGATAAGGAAGTTTTTTCATAGGAATAATAGGCCGAAAAAACGGTATATCCTGGATATTTCAACTGTAGTCAAGCAGAAATCGTGAAATTCGACCAATTATCATTTGAGAGTCATGTAAAATTAAATCAAATTAGTGGACTGTTAAATATCGAAGACTAGTAGCTACCCGTGAAATTTTCATAGCCAACAGCAGAGGTGATATCAAATGATTTATACATGGATTTTCACAGTATTTTCCTATAAAATTAAAAGGACTAAATTATTTGCTAGAAATTTATTTTAAGTTATTTATTTATTTTCGTATATTTTATTAAGAAATTCAAAATTAAGTTTGTCCTTCAGTATTAATCAAACGATTTAATCAAAATAAGATTTTTTCGCTGACTTTGAACAGTTATACAGTGTAAACAATATTAAGGATATATTGCGGTCCAATTTATGTAGTATACTGTAATATAATAAAATATAAAAATCATACCATAAACATAAATTTGAACAGAAGTTCAAACAAAAATATTCGTCCAGATACGTATTTCGATTGCCAAGCAATCTTCCTCAGTGAATTGGTGAATCATCACAAAGCAGTTACGGAGTGATCCAAACTACTCGATGACCACTGAGGAAGATTGCTTGGCAATCGAAATACGTATCTGGGCAATACGTCACGAATATTTTTGTTGGAACTTCTGTTCAAATTTATGGTATGATTTTTATATATTATTATATTAAATTAAACGACATAAATTGAACCGCAATATATCCTATATATTGAATACACAGTATAACGGTTCAAAGTCAGCGAAAAAATCTTATTTTGATTAAATCGTTTGATTAATACTGAAGGACAAACTTAATTTTGCATTTCTAAACAAAATATACGAAAATAAATAAACAACTAAAACCAATTTCTAGCAAGTGATTTAGTCCTTTAAATTTTTATGGGAAAATACTGGGAAAATCCATGTAGAAATCATTTGATATCACATGTTGTGTTAGGGTTGGCTGTGAACATTTCACGGGTAGCCACAAGTCTTCTTACTTTTGTCGTTATCCACCTTCGTTAACAATTAAAACTAACAGACTATTTGAATCAATTGAAAATAACGCGAATGGGGTTCTCTTTGAAATAAGTGGGGGGCGGGGGAGGGGGGGGTTTGTAGGTAGAAGGGAAAAGTGAAGTTTTCGGGTACAATACCTTCCAATCTTTGGTAAAATGGTAAGATGGTAATGGTAATTTTTTAATAATATCCGCTAACCGGAAATATAGACTCTAGTCATTACTGTCGTTATTTTCCATATGAATCCACATAAATCCATGCTTTTCCACGTGGCTTCTTATATAAATTCGTTCTTTCCCATGTGATTTCCCACATAAATCCACATGGATTTGAGTGGATTTTTTGATAGCATTACTAATTAGAGATATAGGAAATAAATTTTGTATAAAAAAATCAAACAAAACGTCAACGTTTTTAATAATTTTTCTATTAAAAAAGGCATTTGGAAATCGTTGCATTTATAATGTCTTTAAGAGCTTTAAATGACTTTTTATGAGTGTTTTGAACATTAAATTACCTTTCCTCTACCACTTTCCATTAGCACTAATATTGATTGATCGCTAAGAAATCGTGAAATAGAGATATATGTTGTCTTTGTTATACTCTATCTGGAGTTGATTTTTTGTTTTTTTTTTTTGTTTCGAAAGTGGAATTAAGTGAAGTTAGTAATGGTAGTAAAATACAAATTCAATTAGTATCCTTTTTAAAATTTCATCGCCAGCTATATTTATGTCTTTGTCCTTTTCTGTTACATGCATATTAGCTTTTCTATCACTTACCCATTTAAAAATATTTATGTTTCAATAGAGATGCTAATCCAATGTAAAGGTTATGCAACCAGCATATCATTGGTGTATGTATATTGCCTATACGTAAACAACACTATCTCATATAACTAATGAATGTAATTACGATTAAATCGATTTTATCGAAATATTCAAACAAAAAAGGGTTTGAAAATCATTTTTAAATTGTTCAATAATCGATAAGTTATGTAATAAAAGTAATTTAACAATCAATTTTCAATGCCAACGCCAAAGTAAATGTAATTTCATGCGATTGAAAATACAAAGTTCGAGTTTCAAGTACATAATGGTTAAATATATATATTTTATGATGGATTTGCAATCAAAAATGAAATACTAAAATGATTTGTAGGGATCAATTATTAATAATATATCATATTATCAAGTGCTTTATCTGGTAATTAAAAAGGAAAAGCCGTAAGAAAATTGTTTTCTCCTTCGTCTCATTTTCCCCCTTTAATTAAATTGATTTTCATTAAAAATAGTAAAGAAACCTTATAAGAAGATATCGCGTAAAATGCGAAAATTGCAATTTTAGAAAAATTTCAAGATTTGTCTGTGAAACAACAATGAAAATATTGCATTGTTGTAGCACTAGTTCAAGATTGAATCAAAAGATGGCAGTAAGAGCTGCAATTAAAAACTTTTTAAAAAATTGTCCTTTGATAAAATGATTTTGCATATTTGAAATATGAACCTTGAAGTTCACGTGCGGTACAGGTGCCGCATTAAATGCGATTACAAAGAAAAAAAAATTGTTATTGAAAAAAAAAATGTTAATATAATATTAACCGGATTAAACGGTTTGATTTATTTAGGTTGTTTTTTTTTAGAAAGTGAGAAATTAATGACCAACTTTAGCCGTAGGCTAAGAAAATAATTTTGTAATTATATGTATTAGACTGATTCAAAAAAAAAATTACAATTTTTTTTTTCGTAATTATATCGAAAATATTGTTGGGAATGACAAAAAAACAATTCTGTGAAAGTTTAAGCTCTTAATATTAAATATTAACAGGTGCCGCATCGCAAATTTCGATTTTCCATTGAAATAACATGGGAACAATATTTTATTGCACTTTGGAATTTTATAGCTCACGTCAAAGACAATATTTCGCATTGACCAAGGTATATTCTTGTAGAAAATTGAACGACCTACAAAAAAGGTTTCGTACAAGTTTTTGATATATTTATTCCGTCAAAAGTTATTCGAGGTCAAAGTTGAACTAAAGAGAAATTTTAATATTTTTTCAATTTTTTGACGCAGCCATCACTTTTATGAGGAAATTTTATAGGACATTTTTTGTAGAGCACTTTTTTTCCTATAACTTATCTCTATAAAAGTTTTTGATATTTTTCACAGGTCCTAAGTTATTTATTCAAAATTAAAAAAATTATTTTTATGTTAAAAATATAATAATTCAGGGAATTTTCAGTTTAATGCAAATAACTTAGGACCTGTGAAAAATATCAAAAACTTTTATAGAGATAAGTTATAGGAAAAAAATTGCTCCACAAAAAATGCCCTATAAAATTTTCTCATAAAATTGATGGTTGCGTCAAAAATTTTAAAAAATATTAAAATTTCTCTTTAGTTCAACTTTGACCTCGAATTACTTTTGAAGGAATAAATATATCAAAAACTTGTTAGAGACCTTTTTTGTAGATCGTTCAATTTTCTACAAGAATATACCTTGGTCATTCCGAAATATTGTCACCAACGAGAGCTATAAAATTCCAAAGTGAAAGAGAATATTGTTCCTATGTAATTTAAATGGATCTCTTAATATTAATATTAAGAGCTTAAACTTTCACAGCATTTTTTTTGTCATTTTCAACAATATTTGCAATATAATTAAGAAAAAATAAATTCATTATTTTTACTGAATCAGTCTTTTGTGTACACAATATATAGAATATATTGCGGTCCAATTTATGTAGTATAATTTAATATAATGATATATAAAAATCATACCATAAACACAATTTTGCTTGGCAATCGAAATACGTATCTGGACAATACGTCACGAATATTTTGGTTTGAACTTTTGTTCAAATTTTTCTTTATGGTATGATTTTTATATATTATTATATTAAATTATACTTCATAAATTGGACCGCAATATATTCTATATATTGTATACACAAAAGACTGATTCAGTAAAAATAATGAATTTATTTTTTCTTAATTATATTGAAAATATTGTTGAGAATTACAAAAAAAAAATGCTGTGAAAGTTTAAGCTCTTAATATTAATATTAAGAGATCCATTTAAATAATATTGAAACAATATTCTCTAGCACTTTGGAATTTTATAGCTCACGTCAAAGACAATATTTCGGAATAATCAAGGTATATTCTTGTAGAAAATTAAACGATCTACAAAAAAGGCCTCTGACAAGTTTTTGATATAATTATTCCTTCAAAAGTTATTCGAGGTCAAAGTTGAAGTAAAGAAAATTTTAATATTTTTTCAATTTTTTGACGCAACTATCAATTTTATGCGAAAATTTTATAGGACATTTTTTGTAGAAAACTTTTTTTTCTTATAACTTATCTCTATAAAAGTTTTTGATTTTTTTTACAGCTCCTAAGTTTTTAATTAAAATAAAAACAATAATTTTTATGTTAAAAACATCAAAAACTTTTATAGAGATAAGTTATAGGAAACAAAGTGGTCTACAAAAAATGTCCTATAAAATTTTCTCATAAAATTGATGGTTGCGTCAAAAAAATGAAAAAATATTAAAATTTCCCTTTGGTTCAACTTTTACTTCGAATAACTTTTGAAAGAATAAATATATCAAAAACTTCCAAGAGACTTTTTTTGTAGATCGTTCAATTTTCTACAAGAATATACCTTGGTCATTTCGAAATATTGTCTTTGACGTGAGCTATAAAATTCCAAAGTGCAACAGAATATTGATCCCACGTTATTTTAATGGAAAATCGAAATTTTCAGTTTAATGCAAAAAACTTAGGACCTGTGAAAAATATCAAAAACTTTTACAGAGAAAAATTATAGGAAAAAAAATGCTCTACAAAAAATGTCCTTTGAAATTTTCTTATAAAATTGATGGTTGCGTCAAAAAATTGAAAAAAAAAATAAAATTTATCTTTAGTTCAACTTTGACCTCGAATAACTTTTGAAGGCATAAATATATCAAAAACTTGTACGAGACCTTTTTTGTAGATCGTTTAATTTTCTACAAGAATTTATCCGGGTCATTCCGAAATATTGTCTTTGACGTGAGCTATAAAATTCCAAAGTGCACGAGAATATTGTTTTCATGTTATTAAAATGGATCTTTTAATATTAATTTTAAGAGCTTAAACTTTCACAGGATTATTTTTTTGGTCATTCCCAACAATATTTTTGATATAATTAAGAAAAAAAAAATTTTTTTTGAATCAGTAATATATATATTAAAATGTTATGACATAATACTGCAGTCTTGAAAAATATAGTACAGGGACTTATAAAATGGGATGCACTTGAAATTGATTTCGACCAGCGTTTGAAATTCAAATGGTGAGAAAATACGTAAATTTTTATTTGATTATATCAGAAGTTTACGTAAATTGGTCGTAAGTGAAGTGGAATCGTGAAGGCCATGATTAAAAACATCTTCTGCATTGTATAAGTTCATATGGTGAGGTTATTACGTAAATGGATTGGGTACGTAGGAGTGATTTAACGTAATTTGTGCCCATTTGGATGATTCACGTCAAATGCCAGATTTTCTGTTTTAAAGATAATAATTGAGATACTAGTCTATTATATAAAAAAAAAAAATAATGTGATAACATTTAAATAGTTTATATTTGATATAGAGACAAGAATAATGTAAATAAACAAATTTGAATTCTTGAACGTGATTGTTGTGATTGAGACAATTTAACAATTAACATTTATCAAATGCTTATGTGTGTGTATGTATATATATTGTTTTGGTGCAATTGGAATAAATTATGCTAAGTTCATTTAGTTATTGTTCGATCGAGGAAAAACAATTCCAATAATGACTAATATGCAATGACAATGTAATATTTTTTTCGGGCGCTTCCGTTTTACGATATTGTTAGTCAAATAAAACAATCGAACGCAAATAGGTTAGGAATTGCAGTGAATTTAAATGCCATTGGGAATTTGATATTGCAACAATTGGGGGGCGCTTGGTGCCATTTTTATCGTTTCGTTTGTTTGAAGTGAAAAATCGAGTCAAGACGGGGCTGAAAATGTCAACGGATAAATTCAAAATAAACGCACAATCGCAAATCGGGAACGACCAGCCCAGTGTGGGCAGTTTTGGGAATTCGGGAGGCATTTTCCAGCGGTCCCAATCGATGATGGACCGGCGCCGGTCGCCGTTGCCGCCACCGCGGGCCAACAAGCTGAAGAACCAACAATCCAATTCGCAAGGCCGTGGCGTGCAACCCCATGGCAGCGATTCGGAGGGTAGCAACCCCGATTCGGGTAGTCTCAGCGGAGAATCCGGTAAACCCTCCCCCCCATCAACCCCCTGTAAAAACCATCCCCCACTAAAACCTCAAACCATTACAGGAACCACCGAACTTCCGAAAGACCTGCGACCATTCCACAACTCCGGAGGATCGACCCGAAAAAAGAACAATCGACGTCGTGGAAGTGAATGGGAAATTCTTGAAGGGTACCTTTAAAACAAAAACGCATCATACCATAAAATTTTACAATATTTTTTTTTTTTTTTTTGTAGTCTAAAAGATGGGCAACGTTTCGATAATAAGCCGGAAAAATTTGCTGGATATTTGCATAAAAAGAGGAAATGGCCGTTGAAGGGATGGCATAAGGTAACGAACCTTTCCGCGTTTAATTAACGTACCTGGATTTGTGCTGAAATTAAAATCCGAAGCTTTTACCACTGGGACGGGGTAAAATCCACAAAAAGGGTATTCCTAATTAACAAGAGAAACTCTTGATTTTTCTGGGAAATAATCGATGATTTGGGGATTAAAAATAAAATTCCCATCCCCACGATTTCCTATTCCAACATTCCACTAATAAAAACTGAAGTTTTTAATTTTTTTTCTCGGTATTTAATACACAAAATAATTTGAAAAAATTCATAGATATAAAGACCTACGATGGGCCTCCTTTGAAAATTTTTTCAAGGCCTTCGGCCTTACTACAGGGTTGTCTTAAAATATTTTTCAATGCAAAAATTGATCTATAAACTTTATAAACTAATATAAACTTTCAATTTGTGTAAAAAAAAACTTTATTTTACTGGAACTACCTCTAGTAAGGGGTAGTCCAGAATTGACGTTTTTTACTAAAAATGGACAACCCTGCTTTTTGCCCACCTAGTTGGTGTAAAAGAATAGGGATGACAATTTTACAAGTGGTTAACCCGGTGTAAAAGCGGTGGAATATCTCTGGTCTTAATTTAACTTTCCTGGTTTTGTGCTGAAATTAAATTCCGAAGGTTTTACCACAGGGAAGTTAACAACTTCAACCCTTAAACCACCCAAAAATAATATTCCTAATAAACAAGAGAAACTCCCCGTTTTTCCGGGAAATTATCGATGATTTGGGGTTTAAAAATAATATTCCCATCCCCACGATTTTCTATTCCAACATTCCACTAATGAAAACTGAAGTTTTTAATTTTTTTTTTCTCGGTATTTAATACCCAAAATAATTTGAAAAAATTCATAGATGTAAAGACCACGACGAACTTTCTTTGAAAATTTTTTCAAGGCCTTCGGCCTTACGACAGGGGTGCAATAAAATATTTTGCAGTTTTCTCTTTTCAATGCCAAAAATTGGTCTTGTAAACTTTAAATTTACATATGTTCCGCTTAAAAATTCAAAAAAACATACTTTTTTCTTACTAGACCTACCCCTAGTAAAAAATCATAGATATAAAGACCACTATAGACCTTTGAAAATTTTTTCAAGGCCTTCGGCCTTACTACAAGGCTGTCATGAAATATTTTTCAATGCAAAGATTGATTTTTTAAACTTTTAATTTGTGTAAAAAAAAAGCCTTTTTTTACTAGAACTACCCCTAGTAAGCCCAAAATTGACGTTTTTCCACTAGAAATGGAAAATCCTTTTTACCCACCTAGTTTGTGTAAAAGAATAGGGATGACAATTTTACAAGGGGCTACCCCGGTGTAAAAGGGGTGGAACACCTCTGGTCTTAATTTATTTTACCTGGTTTTGTGCTAAAATTAAATTCCAAAGCTTTTGTCACAGGGAAGTTAACAGTTTTAACCCCTCAACCACCCAAAAATGGTATTCCTAATTAACAAGATAAATTCCCCGTTTTTCTGCGAAATAATCGATGATTTGGGGAATAAAAATAAAATTCCCTCCCCCACTATATAAAGACCTACGATGGGTCTTCTTTGACAAATTTTTTCACGGCCTTCGGCCTTACTACAGGGTTGCAATAAAATATTTTTCAATTTTCTCTTTTCAATGCAAAAATTAATCTTTCAAATTGTTAATTTGAGTAAAAAAAACCTTTGGTTTATTACAACTACCCCTAGACAGTCCAGAATTGACGTTTTTCTCCAAAAATGGGGAATCGCTCTTTTTACCCACCTTCTAGTTCTAAAAACCCTTTTTTTTACTAGAACTACCCCTAGTAAGCCCATAATTGACGTTTTTCCACTAAAAATGAATGACCTTTCTTTTTGCCCACCTAGTTGGTGTAAAAGAATAGGGATGACAATTTTACAAGGGGTTACCCCAGTGGGTAAAATTCCGAAGCTTATACCACTGGAAAGTTAACAACTTCAACCCTTAAACCACCCAAAATGGTATTCCTAATTAACAAGAGAAACCCATAATTTTTCTACGAAATAATCGATGATTTGGGGATAACAATTAAAATCCTCCCCCCACGACTTTCTATTTCAACATTCCCGGAATGAAAACTTAAGTTTTAATTTTTTTTTTCTCGGTATTTAATACCCAAAAAAATTTGAAAAAATTCCTAGATATGAAGACCCACGATGGGTCTTCTTTGAAAATTTTTTCAAGGCCTTCGGCCTTACTGCAGGGGTGCATTAAAATATTTTCAATTTTCTCTTGTCAATGCAAAAATTGATCTTGTAAACTTTAAATTTGTGTAAAAAAACTTTGTTTTACTAGAACTACCCCTAGTAAGCCCAGAATTGACGTTTTTTCCCCTAAAAATGGGTGACCTTTCTTTTTGCCCACCTAATTGGTGTAAAAGAATAGGGATGGCAATTTTACAAAGGGTTACCCCGGTGTAAAAGGGGTGGAACACCTCTGGTCTTAATTTATTTTACTTGGTTTTGTGCTAAAATTAAATTCCAAAGCTTTTGCCACAGGGAAGTTAACAGTTTCAACCCTTAAACCACCCAAAATGGTATTCCTAATTAACAAGAGAAACCCTTAATTTTTCATGATGAAATAAACGATGATTTGAGAATTACAATTAAAATCCTGCCCCATGATTTTCTATTCCAACATTCCAGGAATGAAAACTGAAGTTTTTAATTTTTTTTTGTCCGTATTAAATACCGAAAAAAAATTGAAAAAATTCATAGATATAAAGACCACTATGGACCATCCTTGCAAATTTTTTCAAGGTCTTCGGTCTTACTACAGGGGTGTAATAAAGTATTTTTCAATGTAAAAATTGATCTCTTAAACTTTTAATTTGGGTAAAAAAAAACTTTTACTAGAACTACCCCCAGTGAGCCCAGAATTGACGTTTTTCTCCAAAAATGGGGAATCCCTCTTTTTACCCACCTCCTAGTTCTAAAAACCCTTTTTTTTACCAGAACAACCCCTAGTAAACTGAAGTTTTTATTTTTTTTTTGTCAGTATTTAATACCCAAAAAATTTTAAAAAAATCATAGATATAAAGACCACTATGGACCATCTTTGCAAAATTTTTCAAGGCCTTCGGCCTTACTACAGGGGTGTAATAAAATATTTTTCAATTTTCTCTTTTCAATGGCAAAATTGATCTTTTAAACTACCCCTAGTAAGCCTAGAATTGACGTTTTTCTCCAAAAATGGGAAATCCCTCTTTTTACCCACCTTCTAGTTCTAAAAACCCTTTTTTTTACTAGAACTACCCCTACTAAGCCCAGAATTACCGTTTTTCCACTAAAAATGGGTGACCTTCCTTTTTGCCCACCTAGTTGGTGTAAAAAAATAGAAATGTTAATTTTAAAATTGTTTACCCCAGTGGGTAAAAGGGGTGGAATACCTCTGCTCTCAATTTAAGGAGGGTAAAAGGGGTGAGGATCTCTTGATAAAAGTTTCCAAAAAAAAAATGTGCGATAAGGTAAATTTACATTTTGAACCAATACTCAGAATATTTAAATATTTATCTTATCAGTAAATGTGTTATCACAATTTTGGATCATTTTCAAAATTAAAGGTTGATTACAAAGTATCATTACTTTTTTTTTACTGAAATGGTACAATTGAAACTTTTGTATTAATCGCCAATTTGTTGCCAAAACTTTAAAAAAAACGCCTCTGATAATAAAAAAATCGACTTAGTTCACTTTCAAAA
Organism: Sisyra terminalis; assembly: GCA_958496175.1. NCBI lineage: Eukaryota > Metazoa > Arthropoda > Insecta > Neuroptera > Sisyridae > Sisyra > Sisyra terminalis. The sequence goes on along the minus strand of OY292279.1, from coordinate 45,890,381 downwards.
TGAATGATTATAAATTTTAATTGGATATTATCAATAGTTTATTGATCCTTGAAAGTTTCAAGGATTTTAATTTGGGGTAGATTTTTATTGGGGAACCAGTTAATAAAGCACAAGGGGATGAGGATTTCATCCCTTCATCCCTTTCCTAGAATTACAATTGTAAATTTATGGTAAATTTTTGAGTAGTGGATCTAGGAAAGGGATGAAAAGATGCAATCCTCCACCTCTTGTGCTTTATTAACTGTTTCCCAATAAAAAACTACCCCAAATTAAAATCATTGATCCACTATTGAAACTTTCCTATTGGTCCTTTTCGCTTTTTTCTTATGAAAATTCTAAATAAATTGTTGATAAGATCCAATAAAAATTTACAACCATTCATTTTGAAAGTGGACCAAGTCCAGTCTTTTATTTCCAGAAGTTATTACTGCAAATTTAAATGTCATATAGAAGTTTCAATGGGGTACATTTTGGATGGATTCAATTCTTGCTTCAATAGAAAAAGAGAGCTTTATACACAAAGCTAAAGTGCTCTTCTTTTAAAACTATCAATTAAATCACTCAAATCGCACGTGTTTCCAATTACAAAATTATAAGTAAGCGGACAATAAGGAAATGTATTGTATTTGCTTACTTGAAATTATAAACGATACTATGCGCATTAAAGATGCGCATATTGTAGACTTAACATGGAAAGTTTGATTGTTTTAAATTTTACGCATAAACAAAAGAACACCTAATTGTTGATTTCCTGGTCGCCATTTCAGAACACGTTCCCAAGATCCCATTTTATTTTTATTAATAATACGAAATCAAACTATGGATTACCGTAATTTATTAAATTTAAGCATTAGGTATACTATTTTACTGAATATTTTTCATATTGCAGAGATATTTTATCGTGGACAAGGGTCTTTTGGTCTATGCAAAAAGTCCGGCCGATATCGCTCGTGGGAAACTGCATGGCAGTGTCGATATTGGTCTGTCGATAATTTCGACGAAAGAAAAACGCCGCCGAATGGATATCGATGCCGAGGAGTATATTTATCACTTGAAAGCCAAAACTTTGGACGCATTTCAACTGTGGGTGGATAAATTAAAAGCTCATCGCCTCTATCGGCAACATTTGTTAACCTATGGGACACGTGAACTTCCACTGATTCGGCCGCCAATATCGGCGATTTTCGACGATATTGATTCACCAAATCTTACTAGAACTAGTAAGCTAGTGAAAAAAGTCACCAGGAAATGTTCTAATCTAACGATTTTTTTAGAAATTCCATTGACTCCCCCGGAAACGGTAACGCGAGACGGTTCATTACCGCGTGGTATAAAGCCAATAACGACCGGAAATGTTATATCCCCTGGAGGGCGACTAGCTGCGTGGATCGTAGACGCCTCTCCGACGTTGGAGTCGACCAGTAAAGAGTTGGCACAACTTCAGCAAAACGTCAATCAATTGTCCCGCATCCTGGACAACCTGGACAATTGTACGCAACTGAGCAACAGTTTAGGCGATTCGGAGGCATCAAACACCGAGGGGTTTTCCCCCAATGTGAAAAAAGATCGCAAAAAATTTGGTTTACGAAAGAAAAAAACGTCGAAAGGCAGTAGTGTGGATTTGACTTCGACAATGAATGTTCCAAATCCCGAAAACGCTTCGCCCCTCTCCATTAGTTCTTTCACGGGAATCACCAGTTCGCCCCAACCAATCACGAGCCAACAACAATTAAGTGCCAGCAACAATTCGTTGGCCAATGCCATCAATACGAGTTTACCACTTCCAACGGTCGTAACCAGGCCGCATAGTTTACCCGGTGCCGATCATTTACCGATGCCGGGCGCAAATTCTGGCGATCGAATGTATATGGGCGGAACGCCCGAAAATCAACTACGAGACGATTTTAATATCCTCGCAAAAGACGGTAGTTGTACCCAAGGTTTGTAAATTACACAGGTTGCTCCATTAGAAAAAAAAAATTGAATCAGTGTGAAGATATGTACGAATTTCTTCTGGATACGTCACGTATCCATCACCATGAGGCCACCTGTGTATTTTATAAACCTTGAGTTGTACCCCCTTGAAAATTTCATTAAAAACCTATAATTTTTTTCCTTTTTTAGTAATCAGTAACTTAAAGTGTGTACTTCTCACATTACTAACGGAGCGTGACCGATTAAAATCGGCTCTGGACTCGGAAACCGCTAATGTAACATCCACGCAAAATGCCACCTTAAACAATATGGTCTCCTCGTTGCGCAACAGTCTCAATCAAGTGGTGCAACAGAACCAGGAGCTGCGCACGCGACTGGCCAAGGTGCACGAGGTGTCCGATTTGTCCGAGTTGAGTTCAATGGGCCCGGCCTCGGAAATTGTAACGAACTTACAAAAAACGGAAATGTTTGTATCTTGTTAAAATTGACATTGGCGATTTTTTTGTAGATGGGTCGTCATTTTAATGCTTCGCTTAGTTACAGTTCGTCGTGTGTTAGTGCTAGTGAGTTTTATGATGCGGAAGACGCGAACAGTCCACATCACGTCGCCAAAGATTCGAACTCGATTGGCGACGATCGACGCAGTGATGAGGATGAAATTGGCGACGCTTGTGATTTAGAAGGCGCTGTCGTGCAAGGGGATGGCTCGGATTCGAGTTCGGAGGGTGGTAGTTTAACCAGTGAGGAGGGAAGTGTTAGTTCGGAAAATTCTGAAATTGGAAACGATTACAATGCCGCACATAACGGTAATTATTAATGTCATCAAACTTTACACTAACGTTGATGAAATATCTTTTTTTTAAGTGACGGAAGTGGGAGATTCAACCGTGCAGTGTATGACTGGAAGAAGAACTCGTCTTCCTGTACCTCGTCCAGATACCGAAGGGCTTTCACTATGGAATTTACTATGTAAAAATATTGGAAAAGATTTGTCACAAATATCAATGCCAGTCGCACTGAATGAACCTCTCAATATGCTGCAACGTCTCTGCGAAGAATTAGAATACTCAGAATTGCTTGATAAGGCGGCAGAATTGAACGATCCGTACGAGCGGATGGTATACGTAGCAGCGTTCGCTGTCTCCAGCTACGGAAGTTCATATTTCCGAGCCGGAAACAAACCATTTAATCCATTGCTAGGTGAAACTTACGAATGTATACGAGAAGATAAAGGCTTTAAATTTATCGCCGAACAAGTATCCCATCATCCACCCGTCAGTGTATGCCACGCGGAAAGCAAAAGCTTTCTATTCTGGCAAGATGCACGAATCAAAACCAAGTTCTGGGGCAAATCAATGGAATTCCAGCCGATTGGAAACGTCAATGTAAAACTGTTAAAATGCGATGAACACTATCAGTGGAATAAGGTAACGACATGCGTGCACAACTTATTCAGCGGTCAACGTTGGGTCGACCAGTACGGCGAGTTGAAAATCGTCAATCAAACCAGCGGCGTGGTGTGCAAATTGACATTTGTCAAAGCCAGTTATTGGTCGGCAAAACGCCACGAAGTGCACGGCTGTATTGTGAACAGCGACGGCAAAGTGGTGCGAAAACTCTTTGGCAAATGGTCGGAAGTGTTGTATTGTGGCGTTGCGCCCTCGGCCAAATGCATTTGGCGTCCGGGAACAATGCCGGAAGACTATGAACTGTATTATGGTTTCACTCGATTTGCCATTGAATTGAATGAATTGGGGCCGGAGGCCCCGTACTTGCCCGTGACGGATACAAGATGGCGGCCCGATCAAAGAGCTTTGGAACGTGGTGATTTAGATACGGCGGAAAAGTTAAAGTTACAGTTGGAACAAAATCAACGGGAACGACGAAAAGAGTATGAGATTGAGGGCGTCACGCATGAGCCTCGTTGGTTTAGGTACATTTTTTGTAAGTGTTTAAGAAAAAATGTAATTTCTTTCTTCTTTTTTTTTTTAGTAAAAGAACGTCTGATAGTGGTGAAGAAGTGTGGGAGTTTAATGGAAAGTATTGGGAAATTCGAAAAAATCCAGGATTTGCAAACGTTACCTTTCAACCCTTATGGTGATATAAATTGTTTCAGCCTTTACTTGCGAACTTTTAATTTTTATGTTGGTGATGATAAATTGAGCCTAAGACAACGAAACAATAGTCGAATTATATGAAATAGTTTAGCAACCAGTGCCATGATGGTTTTTGTGAATGAATTACGAACAAAATATTGGCCTAATCACATTAATTATTTTAAAATCGTTTTGATTGTATTAAATTACAATTAACGTTAGTAATACGAATTTAAAAGTGAGCAACTAAATTTCTAAGTAGATAAACGAGAAAATCTAGTACAAAGATGTTTTTGTAGTCGCTTTTTAAAAACTGATACCATTTTTTTTTCTATACTTTGGGAATGGAGTTGCTGATCTCAAATATTAAGGTATTTGATACACCTGAAACTATTTGGTAGTCTTGGAACCAGTGGAGGATTTAGGTTCGATACGGCCCTAGGTCTCATTAGATATGCCGCCCTTGTTGTTCCATAGCAAAGTGGTTATCAAGATAAAACATTTTTCAACTTTTTTTCAATTATGATTTATATTTCTTTTTTCTGGTCTTGGATCGCGGAAAACTTCAATTATATAATCGTAATCGATTTTTCGTACTAATTCAGTTTCAATAGATATTGTCAGGACATTAAGTTAGTAACTTTCCCGTTTCTTCAGGGTGCAATAAGATCATTCTTCTGAACAATTTGGTGTTGGGATTCAAAAATAGCACAGAGCATTGTCATCTTTAGGGGTGACACATCTCGAAAATTCCGTAATGCTATATATTCCAAATACTTTCGGATATCTTTATTATTGAAATTTTAAGAAAATAATGTAAGATTTCTCCTTAATCGTAAGCATACTAGATTGTTTTAGATACGTACGACGTATTTCGACTACCAAGGTTCGCATAAGACTTTAAATGTTTTGACAAAAAAGAATCTAATTTAGCTCAAAATTTTACGGTTTTTAAAAAAATACCATCATGAGGATCTCTAATTTGTTCTTAACGTCCCCGAAATACCAGATTTAACAATTGGAAAGTAAATTCTATAAAAAATATATATTGTACTTTACTGAAGATAATCCATACATTCATAGCGAAGCTAACTAAAATCAATTTTTGAATTTAAAATATCCGTGAATTTTTCGCCGTTAAAATTTTGCCGCCCTTAAAATCGTGCCGGCCTAGGCGTTAATCCATCACTGCTTGGAACCTCTTTTTTTGGAAGTTTGTTCGTGAGCTCAAATCATTTATTAAAGGGGTTTCGGGAAGACTACGAATAAAAGCACCTTAGGATTCCCAACTTAGAGGTAATCTTGGATTTTATCTTCTGGAGCTCATTATATCTTTCATACACTACCCAGAGATAGGGTAGGCAACCCGTTAGGCATGTAATATTAGGTCCATAAATACGTTTGAAAATCTAAAGGAAGTCATATTTGTAATCAGTGACTCAAAAAAAATTCCCTGCTAATGTTTCTAATCAATTTTTGGCAAATTTAAGAATAAAAGCTAAGATATTACTACCCTAAGGTATATTAAGCTACCTTATAGTCCTAATATTTGTACTTAGTGTTTCTAAGTCTCAAAATAAATAATTTCAAAGCAAAATTTTTTGGTAAACTCCAGAGGATGAAATTCCTGGACCTCCAACTGTATGAAACGACCTAATGATTCGTGATCAGCAATTTCCAAAAGCGGTTCAATTTATGTAGTATAATCTGATATAATAATATATAAAAATCATACCACCAACATAAATTTGAACAGAAATTCAAACAAAAATATTCGTGACGTATTGCCCAGATACGTATTTCGATTGCCAAGCAATCAGTGGTCATCAAGTAGTTTGGATAACTGCTTTGTAATGATTTACCAATTCACAGAGGAAGATTGCTTGGCAATCGAAATACGTATCTGGGCAATACGTCACGAATATTTTTGTTTAAACTTCTGTTCAAATTTATGTTTGTGGTATGATTTTCATATATTATTATATTAAAGTATACTACATAAATTGGACTGCAATATATCTTATATATTGTATACACAAAATGGGATTCTTTTATGTATTTCTCGGCAAAAAATTTCTTTTTTCTCACTGCTTATCGGTGATTGGTTCAAGTTCTTCATAGGACTTGAAATTTTGTTCGTAATTCATAAGTCGCAGGTTTTTATTTGAAATTTTTAGATTGGAATAATAATGCTACATTCCCACTTTTTAATTGCCTCAATGTTTTTTTATTCCTCTCTGCATTGGATTGTTTTTTAATTTTAAAATAACATCTTCCATAAAAAATTTTTGTTCTTTGAAAAAGATAATAATCGTCTAGTTGGTCCATTTACAAAAAAAAAAATATATATAGAGTTATATTTATATTATACTGTAAATAACGCTTTTATTGGTGCTTTAAAGAAAAAAAAAACTGTTTTTATCAGTTAAAGTGAAAATTTTACTTATCGTAAAGAAGGTTAATGTTAACTAGTCAACAATTATAACAAAGTTTGTAAATAACACAGGTTGCTCCATTACGTCATACGAAGAATTTTGAAATTGATCAGTCTGAAGATATGTACGAATTTCTTCTGGCTACGTCACGTAGCCACCATGAGGCCACCTGTGTATATTATAAGCCTTGCAATTATAAGCTCATAATAGATACGAATTTGGGGATAGGGAAAAACTATAATGTTTCGTTTTATTCAAACGAATATTTTGGATAAAATTTGAAATTTTATATTTGACTGATATTGTTGGAAAACATTTTTATTTGAGAAAAACGACGAAGGGTATTTTGATCAATCAATTTAATGCAAAAAAAAAAAATAAGTCAATTTAAATGCAGGAAAAAAATCTGAAATTTACATCAAGTAAATTTGTATCTTGCGTAGAAGCACTAATTTTGAGAAAAAAACAAATCAAATATTAGAACTATAATTTTCGTGTTATCTAGAAATATATATATAGAAAGTGTTTGAAACATTTTCGATTAGAAAATCTTAACGAAAGATTTATAGTTCTATCTAAACAAATAGCGCTTGTAAATGTTAATGTATTACTTAAGAAAAAAACAGGAACTGTTAATGATTTATTTTATCGATAAGTTATTGAAAAAATTATATGCTGAATATTGCCTGTTAGAAAAAGTTGTTTGTAAAAAAGCAAAACCAAAAAAAATGTAAATTTAATTTTCAGTTCAATAAAAATAATTTCAAGTTAACATGGAAAGGGTTTAAATTTGGCGCCAAATTAATCACGTTATTTTTTTTGAGTTACAGATTGCGGTTCGATTGATTTGGGCGTTGTAGTGTGGTTCGGGTGTGAGAAAAAATGAAGATTGAAATTTTTTATGGGTTAGAAGAGGATAGGAATGGTACGTGGATCGTGGTGGATTGCCGATATTGATTGACGGTTGGTAGTGGTGGACACTGCGGTCAGGTTGGTGGACGTGGCTTTCAATTGACTTGTCTGGCCGCCATTTTGCTACGGTTTTACTTTGTTTAACGTGTGTTTGACTGTTAATGTTATAAAAATGAGTGATTATTCAGCGGCTGGGCCGCCTCAAAGTTATCATCAGTCGTCAGCGTTTGCCGCAGCCCTTCAACGAGCCAAACAGGTACAAACTGATTCAGCAATGTTTTTATGTTCACATTAATTATCTGTTCCACTTTCAATCATCGTCCTACCAACACTTCGGAAAGCCACTCGTAACCACCGGTTCCCCCATTTAATTTTCTCTTGGAATTTCCACGTGAAAGTCCTTTTTATTGTTCAATTTTTTTTCTTCTTTGATATTCAAAAATCGATGCACAATGTTAGTGGCGTCGAGTAACTTTCCGAAACAGGACCAGTCGTGTTTGTTTAAAGTATAAAGCATTGGCAATTTGGGTTAGAAAAGTTCATTAATTTGGTGTTTTTTTTTTGTTTTTTTTTGTTTTTGGGGGAAGATTGCAGCAAAAATCAATCCAAGCAGTGGCGGAGCGGGTGACGCCAATCGTCCTCTGAAGCGATCGATTGACGAAAGTAGTGAGCAGGAGCCGGAGCCAAAGAAACTCGTCGGACTCGACTACGGAAATAATCCACAACCAAATATTCCACCGAAAAGTAAGCGCACTTGATGCCCAAGCAAAACAAGAAAACAATTCCGCATCTATTGTACAGTCAACAGACGTAAAACGCATTGCTTGAATTCCATTGAATTACCAAAAAAAAATTTTTTTATCCCCAACAATTTGGTGTTTATATATAAGTCCAACCATTTTTTTTTTTGTTTTTTGGGTTATATCTCATGCTATATACAAAAAATTTCCGTAGAAGGGTGTAGCACCCCAAAAACCAGTTTCCTTATATTACTTTTCTATGGCGAAATGATAGTTTCATCTGAATTTTTCCAGGAAAATTTAACAATATGTATACTAGACTGATTCAAAAAAAAATTATGATTTTTTTTTCTTAATTGCATCGAAAATATTGTTGGGAATGACAAAAAAAAATCCTGAGAAAGTTTAAGCTCTTAATATCAATATTGAGAGGTGCCGCATCGCAAATTTCGATTTTCCATTGAAATAACATGGGAACAATATTCTCGTGCACTTGGGAATTTTATAGCTCACGTTGGTGACGACAATATTTCGAAATGACCAAGGTATATTCTTGTAAAAAATTAAACGATCTACAAAAAAGGTCTCGTACAAGTTTTTCATATATTTATTCCTTCAAAAGTTATGCGAGGTCAAAGTTGAACTAAAGAGAAATTTTAATATTTTCTCAATTTTTTGAATCAATATGAACAATATTTTCCATATAATTAAGAAAAAAAAACCTTCTTTGTTTTTTGAATCAGTCTAATGGATCTAATGCACGTGTTCTAAACTAATATTCAAACATAACGTTGTTATTCCATTTAAAATACAAAAAAAAAAGGTTAAATCTTTAATGCCTAAAACAACTTTCTACTTAAAATGGCGTCCTAGTACATAAAATTAAAAAAAAAATAGATTTTTTCTGCAGCCTTTGAACAGTTACAATGTTAAAATAATAAAAATTATAGTCTTATTTATGAAATACCTAAATTTAAACGTATTTCGATTGCCAAGTAATCTTTGTCAGTGAATCGTTCCGTAGCTATTATGTAATGAGTCACAAAATAATTGATTTCAATTTATAAGTCGAGTCTTTTTCATTTTGCGATGTATTTGTGGAAGGAAGATTTCCCACTTCCCATTTTTTAAACCAAATTCTTCGTGAGCTACCCGAAAAATACCAAACTTTGAATTACTCCATTGACCAAGTTCAGTACCTTGCAATTTTCCTTTAAAAATGCATCAAATCCGGTGATTTCTAACGTGGGGCGCAGGCCCCATCGCTGGGGTATGATTATATTTTAATGGGCCATGGGCAGGACGTGCATCTTTCGGCTGGTTATACCAAAGACTATGGCGTAAATATTTGCTTTTTATGCATTTTAGTTCTTTATTTATTCTCTAATTGGTAACCATTACGCAAAGGAATATTCTTGTAGCGATTTCTACGTTTGGAAAATTTCTTCTAATTTATCTGATTTTATTAGGTTATGCCCTGGCCACGGGCCCCGTGTGCGCTTATGGTGAAGACGGTATTGACTGTTTTTTTATTTTTCTCTTTCATTGATGACTTATTCTTTGTAAGCTTGTTAAAATGACTAAAAATTTGAATAACAAAAATTAAATATCACAAACCGGGATGGGGGGGGGTATCGCATCAAAATCGGTTGGGAACCACTGATCTAATCTGTTATTGTGGTGAAAATTTTTTACATGGAAGGCTAGCTCAATGTTAACTATTTGTTTCCCGAAAGAAGCTTATTTCCACAAGACAAGTTCTGATGGCGCTAGTGTAGTAGCATAGCCGATAAGAACAATATCTACTTATTAGGATGTTATGTCGTTACAATAGGATACAAAAGTATATAAAAATAGAAATTCGTGAATAATTTCGTCTTTTAGCATACCATGCGGCGAATAAATAGGTCGATACTTAAAAAAGTCGGAAATTTCACCAAAAATTTTAAACTTACCTTTGGGATTGAATATCCTTTGATTTCAAATAAACAAATCAAAATATTATTGATTTGATGCTTATAAGTTATACATGTAGAATTTTTTAATATGATTAAAACATAAAATTATCATATTTTTAAGACAATTGTAACCAAAAAAAAAAATCGATTTTATATAAAACAATGGAAAAGTGATAAGACTATCAAATTTATAAGTTGGCATCGTTGGTAACTTTAGTATGCCCCACATAATGTTTTTAATGCTCCTTTGTTTGTTTTCAAACTTTTGAATTTGTGTTCAAACACTCTGTTCATATGCCGGCAATCGAAATACGTATTTGAACAATAAGTTAGTATTTCATTTGTTTGAACATTCATTTGTTCATAGTTTACTTTCGTTAATTATATTACCTAAATAAGACCACAATAAGTATCAAGTTTAATGATTTAAAACATTGACAATATTCTTATGACAATCACTCAATGATCTGTTTTTTTTTTAAATTTTGGTTTCAGTCAAGGGTGGATTTGGGGGGGGGGGGGGGGTACTTGTTTCATGTCCCCCTCCCCTCGAATATTTTTGTGAACTATGGAAATTCCATAACAGTACATACTTAGAAGCAAATCAAATTATTAAAGTTGTGAAAATATATGAATAAAACAACAGAAAGGACATTAGTGAAATTTTAGTCTATTTCTGGCTGGAATTTTGAATTTCTGACGATTTTTTTTTGTGATCCCTGATGATATTGTGCCCCCCCCCCCCCAGAAAAAGTCCTGAATCCGCCCTTGGTTTCAATAAATGGACTGTGACGTCATTCATCGTTTTCTTACTGTAATAATGGCCTTTATCGATTTTAAAGAAATGAGCATAAGTTTTATTGATTTATTTATATGAAATAACGCAAAAAAAAATTATTTAAGATAGTTGTAGCGCTAATGAAATATAGATAGTATGGGTCCAAAAATATTAATATGTATACAAAGTTTAAGCTATTTTGATAACTAATCTGTAGAAAGAAAAAAATGGGGTCACCAGATTGAAAAATTCCTATTCATTATATCTTTTTTTAGAAAGATTTGCTATTGTCCCGAAAACAAATGAAAATAGTGTCCACCATTAAAGAAAGAAAAACAAAACAATTTTACGTTTAGTGGCGCGAAATTTAAAAATAAAAAGCCAGCTTCTTTATATTTTTTTTTTTTTTTTTGGTTTGACTGAAATTTTTGTGTTGAAAACTTTAGTGCAGGAGATTTTGAGTTTGGTTCAAGGTTATTTGTGTATTTGTCGAAAATTTTGGTCGGTTTCCGGATGTAAATATAAAACGTGGCTTTGAGCCAATTGTTTATTAAGATGGTAATCGAAAAGTTAATTAGTGTTAGCCTTTAAAAATATTTTTTAACTAAAAATAGGTCGCTATGAAATTGGTAATTTTGAGTCGGCGCCAAACTATCAAACTTAAAAAGTATATAAATTAAAATTGTACCAAAAAATTGTTGGTCTATAATAAAGACGGACTGGTATGCGAGGTATAGCGCAAGTTTTGCGATAGAAATAATTCGTGAGCTTGGCACCGACTTGAAATTTGTCATTGTTGTTTTTATTTGGTTGACGATTTATTAGCGAATAAAACCGAAACCGATTTAACCGATTTTTTGGCATTTTTTTCGAGCAACTTTTAAGTTAAATACTGTAGGAATCCCCAACTTATCATGTCTTCTGTTGAGAACCCATTTGTCCTGAAATGTCAAAGGAATTTCCGTTTTTTTTTTTTTTTTCTTATATAACATAAGAGCCAATTATATAGTAAGATAGTAATCGAAATATTAATTAGTTTTGGCCTTTAAAAATTAAATAAAAATACGGCGCTATAAAATTAGTAAGTTTGAGTTGGCGCCAAACTATCAAACTTAAAAAGTATTTAAATTAAAATTGTACCAAAAAAAAATTGGTCTATAATAAAGTGGGACTGGTATACGAGGTAGAACGCAAGTTTTACTTTAGAAATAGTTCGTGAGCTTGGCACCGACTTAAAATTTGTCATTTTTTTATTTTGTTGACGATTTATTAGCGAATAAAACCGAAAGTTTTTTGGCATTTTTTTCGTGCAACTTTTAAGTTAAATACTGTAGGTAATCCCCAACTTATCATGTCTTCTATTGAGAACCCATTTGTCCTCAAATGTCAAAGGAATTTCCGCTTTTTTTTTTCTTTTTTCTTATATAACATAAGAGCCAATTATATAGTAAGATTGTAATCGAAATATTAATTAGTTTTGGCCTTTAAAAATTAAATAAAAATACGGCGCTATAAAATTAGTAAGTTTGAGTTGGCGCCAAACTATCAAACTTAAAAAGTATTTAAATTAAAATTGTACCAAAAAAAAAAATTGGTCTATTATAAAGTGGGACTGGTATGCGAGGTGTAGTGCAAGTTTTGCGATAGAAAAAATTCGTGAGCTTGGCACCGACTTAAAATTTGTCATTTTTTTTTATTTTGTTAACGATTTATTAAATACTGTAGGTAATCCCCGATTTTTTATTATGCCTTCTGTTGAGAACCTATTTGTCTTCAAATGCCAAAGGAATTTCCGTTTCTTTTTTTTTTTTTTTGGAGATTTTAGGATTGATTGGATTGGAGAGAGTGTGATGGATGATTTTTTTTGATCTTGGTCCAATATTTGATTGATTTTTTTTTCCTTTTTTTTTTGGTTGGTTGGTGCTTTTTTTTCTGTGGCAATTTTCTTCTTATACCATATTCTCAGTGATAACAGGGTGTGTGTGTATTTGTCAGGTGGTGTGGCGCCGGGCGCAGCTGCAACTCGTGCGGCTCATTTGGGGCTCGCTGGCGGGGCAGGACCGCCACCACTCCACGGCCCTGTTATCAATGAAGATATCAAAGTACCTGACAAAATGGTCGGACTAAGTGAGTGGTTTTCAATTATATTTTCTCTTTATTTCTTTGTCTCTCTTTCACACAATTGAGTTGCATTTTTTGTAAAAAAAAATTAAAGAAAAAATTGCGACTTTTTAGTAGACTGTGTGTTGCTATCTGTGTATTAGTATGAATAAGAGGTTTTCCCTGGGGGGTTGAAACAGTAATTGGCCGCGGCGGTGAGCAGATTACGCGTCTTCAAGCCGAGGCCGGTTGCAAAATTCAGATGGCGGCCGATAGTTGCGGTCAACCCGATCGCCTATGTTCCCTGTCCGGGTCCCGTGACGCCATTCAACGGGCTAAAGATCTCATTTACAACATCGTTCACACACACCAACGCCTCAATGATTCCTCGCCCACTAATTCCTCCATGCACAACAATTCCAACAGTTCAGGTATTGCCATTCTTCTTCTTTCTTACCAACAAAACCACCGATGTTGACTGTACAAATAGTTTTCACTTCACTAGATCACTAAATGGACCATACCATCCATAACATTCGTATACCACTTGTTGGACGGTGCAACAAGTTGCATGAACGTTTTTTAGTCAAACGCACACAATATTTACCAAAATAGGTTGCACCCAAAAAAACTCTTAGCCAAAAAATCAAATGATTTGAAGATTGATGCATAATTTTCCAAGTTAAACTAGTGACTAGTATGTGTATGTGGTGAATGTATTGCAAGTAATAGAGGGCTTTGTAATAGTTTTAGTTGTGCAGTAAGTGAAGGTATTCTAATCTTGTAATGTGGCGCCGCCATTAGTGTATCTAAGGTACTTAAAACATGGCATACATTATTGGTTTAGGTTACCTACTATACAATAGACTGATTTAAAAATGATTTTTTTTTTCTTAATTATATCGAAAATATTGTTGGGATTGACCAAAAAAAAATCCTGTGAAAGTTTAAGCTCAAGAGGTGCCGCATCGCAAATTTCGATTTTCCATTTAAATAATATGGGAACAATATTCTCGTGCACTTTGGAATTTTATAGCGCACGTCAAAGACAATATTTCGGAAACCAAGGTATATTCTTGTAAAAAATTGAATGATCTACAAAAAAGGTCTCGTACATGTTTTTGATATAGTTATTCCTTCAAAAGTTATTCGAGGTCAAAGTTGAACTAAAGAGAAATTTTAATATTTTTTCAATTTTTTGACGCTACCATTAATTTTATGAGAAAATTTTATAGGACATTTTTTGTGGAACACTTTTTTTTTTATAACTTATCTCTATAAAAGTTTTTGATATTTTTCACAGGTCTTAGGTAGTTTGCCATGAACTGAAAATGTATTATATTTTATAATTACGAATATTTTCAGTTTAATGTAAATAACTTAGAATGTGTGAAAAATATTAAAAACTTTTATAGAGATAAGTTATAAAAAAAACAGTGTTCTACAAAAAATGTTCTATAAAACTTTCCCATAAAATTGATGGTTGTGTCAAAAAATGTTAAAATTTCTCTTTAGTTCAATTTTGACATTGAATAACTTTTGAAGGAATAAATATATCAAAAACTTGTGCGAGACCTTTTTTGTAGATCGTTCAATTTTCTACAAGAATATACCTTGGTCATTTTCGATATAATTAAGAAAAGAAAAAATTTTTTTTTCTTAACTATATCGAAAATAATGTTCGGAATGACAAAGAAAAGACTGTGAAAGTTTAAGCTCTTAATATTAATATTATGAGGTGCCGCATCGCAAATTTCGATTGTCCATTTAAATAACATGGGAACAAAATTCTCTTGCACTTGGGAATTTTATAGCTCACGTTCGTGATAATATTTCGGAATGACTAAGGTATATTCTTGTAGAAAATTGAACGGTCTACAAAAAAGGTCTCTTGCAAGTTTTTGATATATTTATTCCTTCAAAAATTATTCGAGGTCAAAGTTGAACCAAAAAGATATTTTTATCAATTTTCTGAGAAAATATTATTGGACATTTTTGTAGAGCATTTTTTTTTTCTATAACATATTTATATAAAAGATTTTGATATTTTTCACAGGTCCTAAGTATTTGCCATGAACTGAAAATATATTTTATAATTACGAATATTTTCAGTTTAATGAAAATAACTTAGGACCTGTGGAATATATCAAACACTTTTATAGAGATAAGTTATAGGAAAAAAAGTGCTCTACAAAAAATGTTCCATAAAATTTTCTCATAAAATTGATTGTTGTGTAAAAAAAATTAAAAAAATATTACAATTTTTCTTTAGTTCAACTTTGACCTCGAATAACTTTTGAAGAAGTAAATATATCAAAAATTTGTAAGAGACCTTTTTTGTAGTGCATTAAATTTTCTATAAATATATGTGCAGATGATTTTTTTTACTTTGATAGTTTGACAGCATTGATGCAAAAATGAAAGCATCTAATAAAAAATCGAAAATTAAAGATGATAGACCTTTTAATATTAATATTAAGACCTCAAACCTTCCCGATATTTTTTTTTTGTCACCTTGAACAATAATTTCGATAAACTTTTCCAAAAAAGAAAAAAAAAGACAATTTTTTTGCCTAGTCCAGTGTCTATAGTAGGCAAGATTTATAAAATACACAGGTGGCCTCATGTGCCACGTGACGTATCCAGAAGAAATTCTGGATGGACTGATTCAAAATCCTTCGTATGACGTCATTTTTGTTTTCTAAAGGGACAACCTGTGTAATTTATAAACATTTAATAATTTTTTTTTTTATTTTAATTAAATAACTTAGGGGGAAAAAAGTAGGATATTTTTTGTAGAGCACTTTTTTTTCCTAAAACTTATCTCTATAAAAGTTTTTGATATTGTTCACAGCTTCTAAGTTATTTGCATTAAACTCATAATTTCTTGAATTATTATATTTTTAACATATTTTTTTTTTTATTTTAATTAAATAACTTAGCACCTGTGAAAAATATCAAAAACTTTTAAAAAGATAAGTTATAGAAAAAAGTGTTCTACAAAAATGTTCCATAAAATTTTTTCGTAAAATTGTAGGTTGAGTTAAAAAAATGAAAAAATATTAAAATTTCTCTTTAGTTCAACTTTGACCTCGAATAACTTTTGAAGGAATAAATATATCAAAAATTTGTAAGAGACCTTTTTTGTAGAGCGTTCAATTTTTTACAAGAATATACCTTGATCATTTGCGATATAATTAAGAAAAAAATTTTTTTTTGTTGAATCAGTCTACTGGACTCCCTGGAATTTATGCTCGTATAATTTAGTTTAAAAATTTCATGATATTATGCATCAGTCTTGTTACGATATGGTACTAATTAATTGGTTTTAAGTAGAATTTTTAGGAATGGGTGCTCAAAGCGGTGCCGGTGGTGGGGTCACACACGTAACGATGATGGTACCCGGGCCGAAAGTTGGTCTAATCATTGGCAAAGGCGGTGAAACTATCAAGCAGTTGCAAGAGAAGTCCGGCGCGAAAATGGTCGTCATTCAAGAGGGTCCCAATCCGGAGCAGGAGAAGCCGCTGCGTATAAGTGGCGATCCACAAAAGGTCGAGTACGCCAAGCAGTTGGTGTACGATTTGATTGCCGAGAAGGAGATGCAGAATTATCGTGGAGGCGCCGGCGGTGCCGGCAATCGAGGTGGACCGCCTGGCGGCGGTCCACCAGGTCGTGGCGGAAACGATAGTCGCAATTCGGGAAGTAATTTCGGGAGCAACGATGGAAGTGATTTTGGAGGTGGTGGTAGTAATGGCGACGGTGTGGAAGTGCAAGTGCCACGTGCTGCTGTCGGAGTTGTTATCGGGAAAGGGGGCGATATGATTAAGAAAATCCAAGCGGAAACCGGCGCCCGAGTGCAGTTTCAACAAGGACGGGACGATGGTCCGGGAGATCGTCGCTGTTTGTTGACGGGAAAACCTCAAAATGTTGAATCGGCACGACAACGTATCGAGGATTTAATCGATAGTGTGCATCGCCGAGATAATGAATCGGGATCGGGTGGTGGAAGAAATAATCGTAATCGAAACAATGATTACAATAATGGCGGCGGCGGTGGTGGTGGTGGTGGAGGTAATCACAGAAATGGTGGCAACAATAGCGGAAATGGTGGCTATGGTGGAGGTGGCGGCGGCGGAGGTGGTGGCGGGAATCAATGGAATGGAAATCAGGGAAGCAATGCGTCTCAAATTGAGGTGACATTCCAAGTGCCCACGTACAAGTGTGGAGTGATTATTGGACGTGGGGGTGAAACGATCAAGCAAATCAATCAACAGTCGGGGGCGTATTGTGAGTTGGATCGCCGAGCACCGCAGGGCAATGGCCAGGAAAAGACATTTACGATTCGTGGTGATGTGGAATGTGTTGAAAACGCTAAACGAATTATTAGTGATAAAATACAAATGCCATTATATTTCACGACCTCAAACAACAGCGCGCCAAATATGCCGCCCAGTGGCGGCGGCAACAGTGGTGGCGGCGGCGGCGGCATGAACCCGTCGAGCATACCGACCGCCTATCCTGGAATGGGGCCGCAACAAGGATACAATCCCCAGCAACCGTGGAGTGCACCGGCAGCGCCTGGTCAAGACACGCCTTCGGCGGCCTACTCGCAACAATGGTCTCAACAAGGTACTTGTCAACATCTCTTATATCGATTAAAGTATTTATTTCTTTGCCTCTTTTTTTTGTAGCTGCCGCTACTGCGGCTCCAGTACAAATAAATCCTCAGACTGGTCAACCGGATTATTCGAAACAATGGGCCGAGTATTATCGATCGTTGGGAATGCATCGGGAGGCCGATATGATTGAACAGCAAGCCAAAAGTGGAGTCGTGACTCAAACTCAAGGACCAGTCACGCCAGCTGGTGCGGTTGGAGGACAAACTCCAACTCCGCAAAGTATGTTTCAAGTAGATGAAAAAAGTTCAGAGCTCAGCTTTTATTTATTTTTTTTAAATAAGAAGACAATTCAGGTTGTTTAAGATCGGTTTTTTTTATTTAACATGTTTACTATTCAATTAGCTACGTTGATGAAGTTACCATACATAACGAAACGTAGCTAATTGAATATTGAAAATATTAAATAAAAAAAAACGATCATAAACAACCTGAATTGTCTTCTTATGTTTAAAATGTCACTTAACACCTATAATTGACTCGTTCATTTTGAAAGTGGTGTAAGTCCATTTCAAGGACGGTTTATATCATGGGAGGGTCACTCAATGTTAATTTTTTGTTCCTAAAAATGCTCAGTTCCTCTCGACGAGTACTGGCGGTGCTAGTGTAGGAGATGTGATGCTAGTGCCGATAATAACGGGACCTTATTGTAAATACTTTGCGCGCAATTTTCAAATTTTTATTTATTTTATTTCTGAAAAATGTAACCCCCATATAATAATGAAACTTTTAAAATTTAATTTTTTTATTTACAATATTAAAATACAGACCAAGAATATAACACTATTTGAAATTATAAAATGTAAATAACCAAGAAATAAGATGATATGATTTCTAGTTACAAAATTATAAAAACATGCTAAAGGATATATTATAAAAATGCGTCCATGTCCACATCTTGGATGTATTCTGGAAGTTCTCTCTTACAGTCGCCATAAATTATGACTGCTTAGAAATGTTGTCGAATAGTTGCTCGAATAAATTTACTTCACATGAAAAAAAAGTAACATTGTAAAAATGTGTAATTCAAAAATGTTAAATAATATGTCAACAATTATGTACCGTTACTTAGTTCTAAATTAATATTGATGCCCTTTGATACCGACAAGGTAAAATTAAAGGTGCAGAGCTACATTTTTGTTTAATTAGGAAAATATGAATTGATTCCCATATTAGAGAGCAGTTACAATTTAAAGGTTATATGTTGACATATTATAATGCAACCCATAAAGGGTGGATATTGGCCACTAAATTATAAATACATACCTTTTTAATTCTTTTAGTAAGTTAAACAGATAATCTATTGACGTAGCACATATAAAATTGACGCAAGATAAGAAACACGAGGTTCACTTTTGTTAACTAAAATACGAAAACATGGCGACACAGCCAATTAATACTTTGTAAGCCGATTTCGGCAATTTCTACTGACAAGGAGGGGTGCGAGCTCAAATTTGAAATTAACCAATAAACGTACATCAAGCAAATTTCACTTCACTATAGCGCCTCGTACCGCCAGCAAGTAGAACTACAGCCCCACATTCGCCATCTATCAACGTCGAGAGATATTATTTATTTTGGGAACCAAGTCTGCCATAAGAGTGACACCCCCCTGGTTTATATGTTGATTTTTCTTCTTGTAACTAGAACAAAGTATGTTAATTATTTAACTGCTAAGTTTTTAGGAATGACTAGTATCTTTTTTTTTTTTTGACTTAGTATCTTATGTTGCTACAATTAAAAATGATAATACCAGAGGGACTGTTCTTGAAATGGACTTATCTCACTTTCAAAATAAACGACGCAATTAAGAAGTATTATACTTTGCGATTATTGCAAAAACCAGGGTTCATACGCTAGGGTGCTAGTCTAATTTTGGCTCCAGAGTCTCATGAAAGAAGACAATAAAATTTAACAAGAAAAATTTCAAATAATCATTGTAATTCAAATTTATTTATATTATAGTCCTAAGACAGGAATGACAAATTTTTTTGAGACCTAGTTCACTAATGTTTTTGGCGTCCATTAGGATTTCACAAGGTGTAACAGAGAGGGAGCGATACAAGTGCTATGAAAGTCTTTTTCTACAAACATAACAAACAAATGGTTGCCTATAAAGCTAATTTAATATTTTCGATAGTGCAGAAGATTAGAATTTATAGTTTTTAATAATGACAACACTTCCCGCGTAGTGTAGCACTTTCATCCGGTACTGTACCTCAAATTGATGTCATATTTTTAACATTACATGTGGTCAGTTCCCATTTCAAAAGATGAATCTTTGATTTTTACGTGCAAAATTGTACTATTTTTAAATGGCAATAACTTTTTAACGACTTTGTAAATCGGCTAAAAATTTCCGCAAGTGATTTAGCATTAAATAAGGAACATTCTCTTAAATTTTTATTTGTCTGGTAGCATTTTTACATAGCTCTATAACATCATTAAGATTGGTACCATTTTATCCAATTATAAATTATATGGATATCGTATAGGCAACAGACATGCATTCGTGTGTGACTAATTGCCTATATATATTAAGGTTTTTATTGTAACCTCATTTTCGGTCTGTATATAGTTGATTTCCCTAAAAATTATTTAGTGAATTTAATTAAGCTTATGTAAAATTAGTTCCCTAAAGTTTAATTTACATATTTTGAAAAATTTAAATGTTTGGTGGCATTTTTTTTGATCTTTTTGATCATCGAATCTTCATAAGATTACATGTAAAATCATAGTATTTTTAAAGTGCCATAACTTTTTATTGACTTAATGAATCGTTTTAAAATTTTCATAGTTGTTTATGCATTTAAGAACAACAATTGTTCTTAATTTTTAATAGTCTGATAGCATTTTGTCATACCGCGTACATAAGTATATATATATATACCGTTTTTTACATATGAAGTAGGCGATATGAATACATGGGCGCATGGATGGTTGCCTATCCAAATCACTAGTATAGCAATTAAATGAAGATATAGAAGCGTTTAATGGAAACAAAACTAGTGAAAATATTTAATTTATTGTAGCTTCTCATTTTTTTTTGGTTTAGAGTTATTTTTTGAAAATTCCAAACTTGTTTGGAATCCAAAGATATCAACAGATAGATTGATTGGGCAATCCTAATAATATGATATATTGGTTCAATCTGGAATTATTTTTGATCTTTCGAAATTTTTAAGTAAGAAATGAAACAATAAATAAAATCATATTTTTAACAATCCTATCGCCAAATAAAGCAACTTTTGAGATTAATAATTTGCATTAAAAAAGGTGCTAATAAGTTAAAATTGTTCCAACAATTAATTATTAATTTTATTGCATTTATTTTTGCATCACAAGATGTGATTATCGGATTGTTAAAGGCTTAAATTGGATTAAACAATTACAAATTGGCAATGATTTAATGGAAAGCCCCGGGGTGCCAAACTGCATTCTTCTATTTGTTATTGTATTGTAATATGGAAGTGATAGCAGATAATAAAATTGAAAGATTTACGTATTGATTACCTGCCACCGGTTTGACCACCTGTGGCTTTCCATCAAAACGTCACCAATTTGTAATTATTGAATCCAATTGAAGCCTCTTAATAATCCTTTAAAGACTTTGTGATCACTTCAAAATTTTCACAGGTGTTTTAGCATTGCATAAGGAATATTTTACTAAATTTTTAGTTTTCTGGTAACATTTTGACGTACCTCCATATCATCGTCAAGATAGGTACCACTTGATCCAATCATAAATTATATGGATATCGTATAGGCTATAAGCCATACATTTATGTATGCCTAATTGCCTATATGTTGTTGTTATTATTATAAACACATTTTCGGTCTGTTTATAATTTTTTTTTATAAACCTTATAGTGAATTCAAATAAACTTACACAAAATTAGTTCCTTAAAGTTTTTGCTACATATTTGGAAAATTTAGGATATGTGGTAGCTTTTTTTTTGACTAATTAAAATAAATTTAGTCTCCTCAATCACCGAATCTCCATAAGATTACATGTAAAATCATGCTATTTTTAAATTGTAATAACCTTTTAACGACTTAGTGAATCGCATTAAAATTTTCACAGGGGCTTTAAAATTAAATAAGTAATATTCCCCTAAATTTTTAGTTGTCTGGTAGCATTTTGACATACCTCCATAACCAAGGGCGGATTCAGGATTTTTTTCTAGGGTGGGGGGGGGGCATAATATCATCTTTAATTTTCAAGTGTGTGAAAGGGATCTTAAAAAAATTCGCAATTCTTGTGCAAAAAATGTTCTGTTATTTTATTCATATATTTTCACAACTTTAAATAATTTGATTCGCTTATAAGTATATACTGTTATAGAATCATCACAGTACACAAAAATAACCTGAGGGAGGGCACGTGCCCTCTTACCCTTTACCCCCTTCAAATCCGCCTTTGTCAATATCAACCTTAATATTTCCTTAATATATATCCTTAATAATATATCCTTAATATATATCCTTAATATTTTGACTAATTTTGTTACTTTTAAATGTTACTAACCATATCTACAAGCTGAACCTGGCAGACATTGCCCTGCCAGGCTATGGTTGTATATAAATAAATTGAATTTAGGAGAAAAAAAAGCTTGTGAATTGTTAGAATCATCTCCCTATCAACCCGCAGCATCCTTCGCTGTACCAATTATAACTTACCTTCAAAATATACATCTGTCAATTACGTTTTAAGAAAATTTACTCTATCTCTAAAAATCACTATACGATTATAACAATGAAGTATTGGTAATAGCGGCCATTGTATAGACCATTGAAAAAGTCCATTTTCTTGTAGTTGCAAGTATGTTACTGATGCAAGAAAAAGACAGAAATAATCTTCAAAACGGATTGTATATCGTGAGAAAATTTGAGCTAAATCGATGCAGAAATTTTTGAGTTTTTGAAATTTACACAAACCCAAATAACAATTTTATATGTGTATATAAAAGATAGATTATTTTTTGTTTATTTAAATCAGAAGTTGTCAGAGGTGGCCAACCCACAAAATGCATCAGACTTTTATAAAATGCATACATTTCATAATGACCAAAATGGTGAAAACCAATATATTAAAAATACTTACATTGCATCTAAATTTAGTATGGAGAATTTGTGATATAACTTTAATGGTGGCCCAAGGATTTATAATGCATTTCCGAGGTGGCCCGCAATATCATTTGGGTGGGCCACCTCTGATTTCCAGTATGCTTATTTTTTGATATTTTTAAAAAAAAAACATAGATATTTACTAAAAGGGTCCAATTTATATCCAACTAAAAGGTGTCCGTTTATTTATTTTAATCGGTCTTCTTCTGAATGCTACTTTTATTAATAATTAAACATGAATAGGTAACCTTTTCTTCCGAGGAAAAATTAGTTGAACTTGATTACAAATCATTTTGTATCATCTGATTCTATCAAATCAGTAATGTTGTCTTCAGATTGGAACAATAAGTAAAACCAGAATAAAATTTTGGTACAATTAAACTTATTTGTGACCTTCTTTTATACTTTTATTTTGGGCGAAACATTAAGAAGTACCTGACCAGAAAATATTATCGAAATCCATTAACCTGTTTTTGAATTGTACAATAGAATTCAGGTAGACAAATATTTACGTTCACTTTTATCAACCTTTGGTCCATAATAATCAATATTGTGGGCAAAATCGAATAAATTCCAAAGAGGTGTGAAATTGAAAAGAATTTTACCTGCTCTCAACTTGTGATAACAAATAATATAGTAATGAGACAAAGGAATGTTCAAAGGTTCCATTTATGGACTCGGAAAAAGGTGTTAATGTATTTTTAATTGACAACAAATAATAAATTCCTCAAACCGGTTCAGATTTCTTAAACGACATATTTAAAGCTGCCATTCTCTCATTTTGGCCTTCAAGCATGTACTATGTTATTTCAGATCACCAATTGAGCATATACTTGAATTTTTCGTATATATATATACAATTTAATAATATTTTTATAAATAATTTTCAAATTTCAATTCAGGGTTTCAATAAATTCTTTTGTGCTTGGTAACTATGGTGGTTTAAACTGAAAAAGAAAACAATTATTAATTTTGAAGTAAAATATTGGCTCTAAGGAGTTAAGTTTAAAAAAAAACAGCTCCGGCTCCCGAGCCGGAGCCTATTTGGTCTAAATCTATTATTATGAGTTTTAATTTTTTTTTTGATGTCATTTGGTTCAATTGTCCACAGCAATAGCCAGTGCAAACGGCACGACAAATGCGTCGGCGACAAGCGCCACGGCGGCGGGAGTGGTGGCCGGTGGTGGTCAACCGTCTGCTCAGCCCGACTACAGTGCCCAGTGGGCCGAATACTATCGCAGCATTGGCAAAGTGAAGGAGGCGGAAATGATTGAGGTGCAAATGAAGAGCAAAACAAGTGCTCCGGCGGTGCCGCCGGCGGCGGCCACCGTCAGCGCCACCTTGCCGACGGCCAGCAATGCGACGGCAACGCCTCAAACCGCCGCGTCGGTATCTCAATTTGCCAACTATGCAGCCTACGGAGGTAATTTGATCACACCAAAGAGTCTAGCAGGATCCAGATGGCGAGGAGTTGGCCCCCAAATAGGAACCCAAGTTGAAACTTTTGTTAAAATATTGGCTTGATATAGAAACACATTTTATTTACTTTTCACGACCAAATTCCTCTTTGACCTGGAGATATGGGCAAAAATGTCCCTCCCCCTTGCCTATTTTTCAAAGTTATATATCTCAAAAACTAATTAAGCTAGAGAAGTGAAACCAACGCGAGGCTTTGGATTATTTTACAGAGTATATCATATATTTTTTTGGAAATTTTTAGAAAAAAAAAATTATACAAAAAAAAACCAAAAAACAATTGAAATAATTTTTTTTTATGTGTTCTCTGAAAATGACAATCCCGAAAAAAATATATTTTATGCTTCTACATGAGCACTATAACTCATAAAAATTTCGTGAAAAAAAAGTTGGTGCAACACTTCGAAAAAAAATTAAAACGAGATATACTTAGAATTTACTATCAAAGTGAAGAGAGATGGAAAAAATCACGAATTTAACACCTTCAAAAAAAAAAATTTACAAAACATTAATTACATGATTATGACTACAAATACTGGCTATTATATACAGGTTGTCCCCAAAAAGTGTAATACGGAATCAATTTTTCTTTGATAGGGCTGATTCATAAGTTTATAGCCGCATAAAAGTTTGGAATAAAATTTACGTTCAAATCAAAACAGCTTAAAAGAATCAGCATTAGTTGGCATTGGAAATCGTTTAAGGTGACTTGATTTTCCGATATTTATCATATAGCAGATACAGAGTGATTGAATACCTGATCACCACTGCGGAAATTGCTGGGCAATCGAAATACGTATCACAGGGCAATACGTCACGAAATGTTTGTTTCAGCTTTTGTTCAAATTTATGCATTGATTTTAGGACATATTGTATGAATAAAATATGGTTCTACAATTAGTCACCAGTGGATGTCAGTCGTTTTTCATTGGTTAAGCGATGGATGAAAAGTAGTTGTTTTTTTTTTCTTTTGGGATCAATTATTTTGATCTTGAAAGTTATCATTTTAAGAATAAATATAGAAAAACAAAAAAACTAATAATTTTTTAAAAAATAAGATTTTTTCCGCTGACTTCGAACAGTTATACTGTGTATACAATATATAAGATATCCAATATATATAAGATATATTAATTTAATTTTTTAAATTTTAATTTTTTTTAATTTTTTTTTTTTAGATTTTCAAAAAATAATATACTTTGTTTAAATAATCTTGAGCCTCGCGTTTCACTTCTCTAGCTGAAATTAGTTTTTTGGGATATATAATTTTGAAAAATAGTCATGCAGGTGGGGGGGAGTGGGACATTTTTGTCCATATCTCAAGGTCATTTTTATATAAAATGTGTTTGTATATCAAGCCGATATTTTGATATAAGTTTCGATATAGGGGCCAACTCGCCATACGTGGATCCTACTAGATCTTTTGGAGAAAAAAAAAATTAATTTTTTTTTTTTTTTTTTTTTTTTTTTTTTGTAGGATATTATGCTCAATCGCAACAACCTGCACTGGCAGGTGCCACATCGGCGACTAATGCACCGGCACCACAAAATCAGTACAGTTTTCCAGGATACGGCGGTGCGTACAATCAACAACAAGGTGGCTCGTCCGATTAAAACAAGTGAATATGAACAAACGTAAGTCGATTGTTTATTAGCGATTTTCCTTTTTTTTTTTTTTTGTTTTTTTTTTTTTTGTTACGATGAATATTTGATTTATTTGACCTTTATTGTTTATATTTGACTTACATATATATATATATATATCTATGATGCATTTTTTACTAAATATGTTAGGATTTTTCATGTTGCTCCTAAAATAGAAAATGTTTAAATTGTATTTTCACATATATATATTTGCTTCACGTAGAAATTTTTTTCTTTTTATATTTAGATATCGTCAACGTGTGCTGCGCATGCGATCTACATATTTCGATTTGTTTTTGTTTTTTTTTCTGATCATCCAATAATGAAATTTTTCTTTTTTTTTTTTTTTTGTTTCTATTTTTAAAAAATTTGCATCAATCATTTAAATCGTTTAATAAATCCATAAGTTCATTGTTGCGCTTTTTTTATATAAATTAAGGAAAAAGAAAATAAAATTGCAGAATTTGATATTATAATTTAATTTATTTTGTAAGAAAAATTAAAAAAACGTAAATTTTTTTGGAAAATAAAAAAAATATTTATCTTTGATATCAAATTCTGAATGTTTTTAACACTTAGTATTTCCGTTTTTTTGTTTGGTTTTTTCCAGCAAATTTTTTTTTTTTTTTTTTGTTTAGTTTAAGTATATATTGATCTGTTTTTCTTAATATTTAAAATTTTCTATTTCCCGTTGTTGTTTTTTTTTTTCTCTCTCTCTCTCCTCTAATTAAGCTTATAATTATCAATCGACAAATATGCGTATGTTTTTCTCTTTCTATTTGCAGATTTTAAACACTAATGTTCACTCTGT
This sequence comes from Sisyra terminalis, assembly GCA_958496175.1. Classification (NCBI taxonomy): domain Eukaryota; kingdom Metazoa; phylum Arthropoda; class Insecta; order Neuroptera; family Sisyridae; genus Sisyra; species Sisyra terminalis. The sequence continues at coordinate 45,863,693 of OY292279.1, read as the reverse complement.
CACACTGATTGTCCTTGTGTCTACGAATAATTTGAGTTCTTAATTTAATAAAAAAAAAAAAAAAAAAGATAATTTGTTAAACTTGAAGGAGTTCGATACCATTTATATATATAATATTCATATTATTTCAATATTTAAAATTAGCGACTGATTTTTTTTTACTATAAAATTATATAAATTTAGTAAGAGAGGCAATTTTTGTGGCTCTTTCGATTGGATATTTCAAGTGCATCTGAAATCGAATTTGATAGTTTGTTGTATTATCTTAATTAGTTTAAGTAACATTTTTTTTTTCTAGAATATAATTATTAATTATTTAAACTATGATAAAATATATTGAATGAATTTATAACAGTAATTAATGCCGCCCCCCTGGCGTTTATTTTCTCCTCAATACAATTTGATTCATGTTTTGCATTTATTATTATTATTATTATTATTATTAAAATAATTATATTTATATAATCTCTCTAATAACTATAATGAACTCTATGTTGCAAATCTGAAGATAAAAGATATGTGTGAGCGGAATCGAGAGAGAGATGATGAGTGAAGATGGGAGAACGCTGATTACGATCAAAGGTATTTTGCCTGGCAAACATTTGTGTGTAAAAAATATTAATATTTTTTTTTTTTAATATTATAAAGTGGTTCAAAATAACCAATGGTTTTTTTTTTCCAAAAAAAAAATTTCCAGGAAATTAAATTAATTTTTTCTCTGGATTCTGTATGGAATTAGGTTGTGTGGCAACAGCAAGTGTTCGTTTTATCTGATGCTGATCGATTTCATATTTTTTTTTTCTCATTCAAATATTGTAAATTTTTTTCAATTGGAATTAATCACAATTTTTTTTTTATTGAAAACATGAAATTTACATTTTTTTTTTCTCTCTCAAACAGGAGTACTATTAGCGGATTATATAAATTGATTTTTTTTGGTTTTGATAAATGTATCTTTAAATTTATAATATAATTTTTCAGGTCTACCAAAGTCCATTAAATGTATGTTGGCATATAAATTTTGAAAAATAATCGCAAGTTTTAAAACTCAGTCCGTTTCTTTTGAAAATAATCCAGCAGATGGCGTGGCAATCGTTGTTGGATCGACGGCAGCGCCGTTTTTACTGAAACTACAAATGAATACCCCTTTACTGTTTTTTTTTCTGAAGAAATGCCAGGTAGTCTGATTTTTTGTACATTTTTTTTTACTGAAATTTTATTTAATCTTCTTTTTTTTTGCTTTGTAGAATATTCCCTGAAAAAAAAAATATTTTGAAATGATCCAACAACGATTGTTGCGCCATTAGTGGATATTTTTTGCAAGATAGAAGACTGAGTTTATGATATATTTGAGAGTTAAACCACGAAGAATAAATAATCTGAAGAACGAACGAAATAGGCAATTTGTTAATATGTCCTCCAAAAGTAGTTATTTTTTTGGCCACCATTAGCGCATTGTCGCTAAGAAACTAGTCCAATTTTATGTACTAAATTGTTATTTCAAACTGAGACTAAAGTTGTCAAAACGTTAATTCATATTCTTCATAGGACTCGTTTATTTTGAAAGTGGTGTAAGTCCATTTAACAAAGTATGTTAATTATTTAACTGCTGTTGACAAATTACTGATTTTATTTGTTAACAAAAATGCCAATTATTCCCTACTCCGTAGTATCTTATGTTCCCATGATTAAAAATTATAATACTATAGGGATTGTTCTTGAAATGGACTTAACTCACTTTCAAAATAAACGGCGCATATAATGAATCTTTAAATATAAAATAATTTCATTATTTTTTAATTCTACCATTTTATATGAAATTATATGAAAATGTTTACTATTGACACCAGAGTCCTCTGTACTATGCTCTGATTTTATGGACAACTTTGCAAAAAAAAACGTTCGTTTTTCTGTCATTTATATTTTGTGGTCAAACTGAGATTGTAGTGACTGGAATGAATCTGATAATAAATTAGCGCTCTCTCGTGGCGGACTTTTGAACTATTTCGCTCGGTTACATATGACGACTTTAATTTTGCACAAATGGAAGGGGTACGAACACTCGGCTAGCTGGAGGGGAAGTGACATTTTAAATTTAACATGAGACTAATGGAGCACCTTCACTCTAGTGATACAATCTCAGTGGAAAATTAATATTTCATGTCAAATACTTTTAATTTGTATGTGAAAATTTGAAATTAGCGCCTCTAAGGATTTATGTTGATAATTAGTTTGTTTACTCGCATACCAGCAGATGGCGCTGTAAACGTTTTTCGTATAAATCGATATTAGATACAGGAAGTCGAAAAACAAATGACAGGAGAATGAATATCAGTCATGAAACAATTTGATAGTTCAGAGAACTTATAGATGATTCATCAGAACTAATAAATTTTAGAGATTATTTTTGATAAATAATTTTTGAATTTTTCTCCATTTTTTTTTTTAACTCTTAAAAGACAAAATATATATTAAACTATCGTAATACTCACTTCAGTTTGAAAAAAAAAATAAGAAATAGCGAAAAATCTGTAACAAATGTCGTATTTTTCCCGATAATGCGCTGCTAGTGGCCAAAATAGTAACTAATCCTATCAAAATTTGTTCGTTTTCTTTTTATTTATTCTCGCTTGAAAAATTGGCGTCATTTTTTTTTTCAAATCATTACGCGGGAAGTGTTATTAACAACTGTGGAAAAAAATTATAATACTGGAAAATTTAAGAATTAATCTGCCAAGTTTAATTAAAAATATTTTTATGTAAAAATATCGGTAGATACGGTGTTTTAATATTGCGATGCATTATGGGAAATGTTTCGAGATGTGGCGCCGCCACAAGTGTGTCTATAGTACTAACTTTAGTCATTAGCATAAAAGTAGATGGTCTCGATTAATTAGTATGCTAGAAACACTTGTGGCGGCGCCACATCTCGAAACATTTCCCATAATTGCAGGATATGAATACATACCTTCTTTTTATATGATCTTAGAAAATGTGGCGCCGCCATAAGAGTGTCTTAAGTACTTATTTATCTTACTTTACATAAAGTATATAGTTAGTACTGCAAACACACTTGTGGTGGCACCACATATTGACATTCTTCCTATCATGTATTGCAAAATTGAAATACCTTCTCAATTCCTCTTACCTACTTTATGAATATTTGCGCCACCATTGACGGAAAAGAGAACTATAATTTAGTTCGGTTAAATTTGGGCTTGTATCCCGTTTTAGGGATGTCAAAATTGGACAACATTACATAAAACGTCAATAAATTGGTCCATAATCACAAAGAATAAATAATCTGGAGAACGAACGAGATAGGCAATTTGTTAGGTCACTTGTCCTCAAAAATTCAGACATGGTTTTAGTTATTTTTTTGGCCACCACTAGCGCATTATCGCTAAGAAACATGACCAATTTTATGTACTAAATTGTTATTAGTTTGCTTTTTTGTTATTGTAATTTAAACTGAGGCTATATAAAACATTAGATTCATGTTTTTCATATAATTTAATACTTTTAATATAAAATAAATTCATTATTATTTAATTTTTCTTATATTTAGGAAACAATTTTCCATTGAAATTATATGAAAATGTTTACTAGTGACTCTAGAGTCCTATGCACTGTTATTTTTACTTCGTGGTGTACATGAATATTTTGATCATTTGGACTTCAGATATCTATATTTTGTGGCTTATAACATTAAAATTTGAGCCTATATCCCTTTTAGGGACATCAAAATCTATTCATCTTAAATTTTCTTTTTAATATATTTCGCCTAGAAAACCTAAATAGAAAATGTAATTTTACCCGATTTTGACGCCCTTAAAAGGACCAAGAGCTGAAATTTGAAATTAATTAGCGCCTCCTGTGATTTAAATCGAAAATTACATGTCTAATGTAGACTTTATTACATTGTTTCCTTCTATACCAACAGATGGCGCTATAAATTCATCATATAAATGGCATTGTTTAGCATATAAGTTGAAAAGTATTTGGCATTAATAACAGATGTTTTACTCTCCAATTGTTAATTTTTCATCAAATATAGATTTTCATTTGATTTGGCGGGAAAAGAATTCAATTTTAAATTTGGAAACATTTGGTTTTGTTCTTTTAAAACATACATTTCAGGCGTGTAAAAATATGCCAGTAGCTTTATATAAATATATTTTATTCTTATACGTTTGTGCTTTTAACATTGGCGTAGCCCATATAAATGGGAATATTGAAGAATATATTCCTTTTGTTGTCATTGGTTACGCTAATGTCCTAAAAATAAAATTGACTAAGTCCACTTTAGAGCGACAGATGTCGCCTTAATGTTCACTTGGTCTAATCTTTAATAAACTAGAACAAATATAAAATAATTTCATTTAAAAAAAAAAAGATCAATTTATTTTCAGCAATTTAAACTAATTTTATCAACCATTTTTTCCTAAATAATTCCTATATTTTATAGACAGGGTTTTAATTGTTTATTTTTCTTTTAGAATTACAATATTGAAAAAAAAATGGTTGATTTTTTTTTAAAAGAAAAACAATGATTTTAATATAATTTTAAGGAAATTTGAACAAATAATTTGATATGAATGGAAGATATGTTTATTTTGTTGGATTTTTGAATACATGGACTGTTTGTAAAGCGGCGCATTTAGTGGCTGTTTTTTTTTTTAAAATTCCAATGTTATCGTAATCAAAATAAGATTTTTGTGTGTACAATATACAGAATATATGGCGATCCAATTTATGTAGTATAATTTAATTAAACTACTTGATGATCACTAAGGAAGATTGCTTGGCAATCGAAATATGTATTTGGGCAATACGTCACACATATTTTTGTTTGAACTTTTGTTCAAATTTATGTTTATTAGACTGAATTTTTTTTCTTAATTGTATCGAAAATATTGTTGGGAATGGCAAAAAAAAATTTTGTGAAAGTTTAAGCTCTTAATATTTATTATTAAGAGGTGCCGCATCGCAAATTTCGGTTTTGTATTTAAATAACATGGCAACAATATTCTCTTGCACTTTGGAATTTTATAGCTCACGTTGGTGACAATATTTCGCAATGACCAAAGTATATTCTTGTAGAAAATTGAACGATCTACAAAAAAGGTCTCGTACAAGTTTTTGATTAATTTATTCCTTCAAAAGTTATTCGAGGTCAAAGTTGAGCTAAAGAGAAATTTTAATAATTTTTCAATTTTTTGACGCAACCATCAATTTTATGAGAAAATTTTATAAGACATTTTTTGTAGAGCACTTTTTTTCCTATAACTTATCTCTATAAAAGTTTTTGATATTTTTCACAGGTCCTAAGTTATTTAATTAAATTTAAAAAAATAATTTTTATGTTAAAAATATAATAATTTAGGGAGTTTTCAGTTTAATGCAAATAACTTAGGACCTATAAAAAATATCAAAAACTTTTATAGAGATAAGTTTTAGGAAAAAAAGTGCTCTACAAAAAATGTTGCATCAAATTTATGATTGTGTAAAAAAAATTGAAAAAATTTCTTTAGTTCAACTTTGACATTGAATAATTTTTGAAGGAATAAATATATCAAAAACTTGCAAGAGACGATGGAGACGAAAATTAAACGATCTACAAAAAAGATCTTTACAAGTTTTTGATATATTTATTCCTTCAAATGTTAATCGAGGTCAAAGTTGAACTAAAAAAAAATTTTAATATATTTTCAATTTTTTGACGCAACCATCAATTTTATGAGAAAATTTTATAGGACATTTTTTGTAAAGCACTTTTTTTCTATAACTTATCTCTATAAAAGTTTTTGATATTTTTCGCAGGTCCTAAGTTATTTAATTAAAATTAAAAACATAATTTTTATGTTAAAAATATAATAATTGAGGGAGTTTTCAGTTTAATGCAAATAACTTAGGACCTGTGAAAAATATCAAAAACTTTTATAAAGATAAGTATAAAAAAAAAGTGCTCTACAAAAAATGTTCTACAAAATTTTCTCATAAAATTGATGGTTGCGTCAAAAAATTGAAAAAATATTAAAATTTCTCTTTAGTTCAACTTTGACCTCGAATAACTTTTGAAGGAATAAATATATGAAAAACTTTTCGGAGACCTTTTTAGTAGATCGTTCAATTTTCTACAAGAATATACCTTGGTCATTCCGAAGTATTGTCTTTGACGTGAGCTATAAAATTTCAAAGTGCACGAGAATATTGTTCCCATGTTATTTAAATGGAAAATCGAAATTTGCGATGCGGCACCTCTTAATATTAAGAGCTTAAAATTTCAAAGGATTTTTTTTTGGTCATTCCCAACAATATTTTCGATATAATTAAGAAAAAAAAAATCATAATTTTTTTTTTGAAACTGTCTAATTTACAGAATATATTGTGGTCCAACTTATGTAGTCACTAAGAATGATTGCTTGGCAATCGAAATACGTATCTAAGCAATATGTCACAAATATTTTTATGTTTATTATATTAAAAAATTATACTGTATAAATTGGACCGCAATATATTCTATATATTGTATACATAGTTATCGCCGTAGTTATGAACTGTTCATGTATAGTCCGAGATTGTGTTTTTCTTTTCATATTTGGTTTTTTTTTTATAGAACAAATAGGAATTTCTTCTAGAAATTTTTTCTTTATGTAATGAATTTATATAAATATTGAATATTCGTATACTATAAAACTTTGTTCCTTATTCACTCCTCAAAAAAAAAAAAAGCTAAATAAAAGGTCGTCCATCAATTTTAGAAGCAAAATGAGCCCAACGAGGACCGACTGGATTAAAATGTTATTTCTTTGAAAAGTTTTGGCCACTTATTACAAAAAAAAAAAAGCGTTAGAAATGCTAGAAATTTAATTGATGTATTTTTCAGTGGCTTCCAAAATGTATTTTTCTTTTTTTTTGGTTTTCTCAAATATTTTATATAATAATAATTGATAATTGTATGGTAATATATTAAATATGTACAATATGTTTGTGTGTTTTTGATTTTGGTTTTGCAGGCATTGTGAGATAATTGTGAACGTTTTGGAACGGAATTCGTGTTGGGGATTTTCATCTTTTTATGTATATTTGAAATTCGCGGGACAGAGGGTAAGAAAATGTCCATTTTAATTTTCCAATTGCAGTTGTGCCAAACAAACACCGAATTGGCATAAATTTTCATGATTATTTACAGGTCTGATAATTGTTTGACTTGATAATTGTGTTTTGCGTACATGTGATAAGAAAAATATTTTATTATATTTAATTGCTCTAATATTTTTCATGGTAAATTGCTATATTATTTGTGATATTATTGCGATTATTATTATTATTGGTTTGATTTGAATATTTTTTTTGATATTTGTCACTTGAAATGTTTCAGATAGTCCCAATGTATTGATGTGTTGGGATGAATTGGGAAAATTGATAAGTTGCCATGAATTCCATGCGGACGGCAAATTAGGTATTGAGTTCAATGGGATAAAAGATCTAAGATGTTTCCATAATTTTATGCATTTTCTTGACATTCCACGGAGGAAATGTTGGAATATTTATCCAAAAAAAAAAAATGTACAATTTATGGAAATATCTTAATCGTTTTTCTTTTTCATTTTAGAAAATTTACCACAAAAAAAACCGTTCCAAAAGGTAATCCATTTCATTACAATTTCTATGTTTGTTGATGAATTAAATTTTCATTTTTTCAGCGAAATAAAAACATTTTTTTTTCACACAAACATTGTTGCTTTTTTTGTTCCTATGTACCTGAAGAACATTATGGTTTCACACAAAATTGGTCTGGAATTAAAGAAAATAAGAAAAAGTTAAAAATTTCAAGAAATCATAGATCCATTATCCTATATTACCGCCAGTGATCGATTCAATCCAGTCCAAATATTTGCGAACATCGATATTGATTCCGTACGATGTACCACATGTAAATCCGGAACTAATAATTCCCAACAATTGCACTTTAGTGTTGGCATTATCGCGCCAAAGAATCGGTCCACCCGAATCACTCTGCAACATTAAATTCAATAAATGGAATTGACTTAAGTCCAAATCCAAGTTTTCCTTTGATTAAAAAAAATTCAGGTACTAATTTTTTTTCTCTTAAATACTACTACCTTCAGTAGCGGATCCATGATTTTGATGAATGGGGGAAAGAAAAAGTAAAATTTAATTTTTTTGAACGTAAAATATCAAAAAAAAGAACGGATTTCAATCTTGCAATGCATTATGGGAAATGTATCAAGAAGTGGCGCCGCCTCTCGTGTATTTACAGTACTAAAGTGCCGTAAACACACTTGTGGTGGAGCCACTGTTTCTATGATCCATGATTTTGATGAATGGGGGAAAGAAAAAGTTAAAATTAAAAAAAAAACGGATTTCAATATTGCAATGCACTATGGGAAGTGTATCAAGATGTGGCGCCGCGTCTCGTGTATTTACCGTACTTAAGTGCTGTAAACACACTTGTGGAGGAGCCACTGTTTCTATGATCCATGATTTTGATGAATGGGAGAAAGAAAAGTAAAATTTAATTTTCTGTAACGTAAAATATCAAAACAAAGAACGGATATCAATCTTGCAATGCATTATGGGAAATGTATCAAGATGTGGCGCCGCCTCTCCTCTATTTACAGTACTAAAGTGCCTCAAACACACTTGTGGCGGAGCCACTGTTTCTATGATCCATGATTTTGATGAATGGGGGAAAGAAAAAGTAAAATTTAATTTTCCTTAACGTAAAATATCAAAACAAAAGAACGGATTTCAATCTTGCAATGCATTATGGGAAATGTATCAAATTGTGGCGCCACCTCTTGTGTATTTACAGTACTAAAGTGCCGTAAACACACTTGTGGTGGAGCCACTGTTTCTATGATCCATGATTTTGATTAATGGGGGAAAGAAAAAGTAAAATTTATTTTTCTTTAACGTAAAATATCAAAACAAAGAACGCATTTCAATCTTGCAATGCATTATGGGAAATGTATCAAGATGTGGCGCCGCCTCTCGTGTATTTACAGGACTAAAGTGCCTTGTGGCGGAGCCACTGTTTCTATAAATGTATTACAAGATTAGAATACCTTTTTCTATGTCAATCTTAATTTAATGCATTGTAAATTTCCTCAGGTACTAGTACCTCTAGTCTAGGATCCCACTGCAGAAAAGTGTAGTGATCGAGTATATGCTAAAAACCTAACTTTTACGCATACTTATCATCAGCAGAATAAATATCTACTAGGTTGCCTATCAAAATGTGGCCGCTAGTATTTTTAATTAAATAATTTTTCGCAAAAATTTAATTGATTTGTTTTTAAAATAATATATCGTCCACTTCACGGCAATATATATAAAGACCGCACCTCTTTGCAGCCAGGTGTAAACAAATATGATTTTGGGACCTTTTTACGTTCATAACGTACATTTATGATTTATATATCAAATTAAAGCTATTTTTTTTCTCATTATTATGATATACGGTTGCCTAAATAAGTCTGGCTGCAAATAAGGGTTACTGGCTGCTAAAGATGGCAAATTTTAAAAATAGAGTGAAAGAGAGCTAGCGCGTAATATCACCAGTCAGACGAGGACAGCTATTGCCAACTGTATGACATTTTAAAGCCATTGCGCATGCGTCGAATGCTAGTGTTTTCAACCACTCAAGTACTTCCAGAGTATTTTTTAAACAAAGTTTTATCAATATCGCTTCTGCTACTTTTCCAAATGTTTGTGGCAAAGTAGACCCAAATAATAGAAACCATCAATGATTTCTACGTCGACTTGTCCGGGATTAGCTGGTGCAATTTTGGCTATCAATTGTTTACTTAGAGTTGACTTGTCCGTCTTGATCATGTCACCTGAGCAGTGAAATAGTGCAGAAGGTAGACGTGCTGGAGGGAATGACATATAGTACTCAATGTCAACTTTTTGATTAATAGCAATTACCAACAGACGTCCAAAAATATCTCATTCCATTTTAATTATTGATTTTTTGTCTCCGCTGGTACTCTTAAAACTTTTTTTAATACAATCTAAAGCGAAGTTATTTATTTTATTGCAGCCAGCAACCCTTATTTGCGGCCAGATTTAATTAGGCAACCGTATATCATAATAATGAGGAAAAAAAATAGCTTTAATTTGATATATAAATCATAGATGTACGTTATGAACGTAAAAAGGGCCCAAAATCATACCTGTTTATACCTGGCTGCGAAGAGGTGCGACCAAGTGCGCAACGGCAACTCGGACTTTTCAAAGTCTTTATTTATATTGCCGTGAAGTGGACCGATATTTTATTTTAAAAATAATTTAATTAAAAATACTAGCGGCCACATTTTGATAGGCAACCTAGTAGATATTTATTCTGCTGATGATAAATATGCGTAAAAATTTGGTTTTTAGCATATACTCGATCACTGCATTTTTCTGCAGTGCGATCGTAGACTATATGTTTCCTGTCCGAAATCTTTTCCTATCGAACATTTTAGTTTATTTACCTGGCAAGTATCTCTTTCGGGATGATATGTGCAAAATTTCTTTTCGATTCCTCGCGTTTTTGTCGAGCACGTGTCCTGCGGAATAACCGTAAGGCCGACTTGTTGTAAAATTTCGGACGTTGGTCCTCCAAAGCTGGTGGTTCCCCAACCCAAAGCCAACACGTTGATGTCCTCAATATCGGCGGTTTGATACAAAAATGGTAAACAAACCGGACTAACGCCCAAATTAAAAGTGATAATTTCAGCGACTTTAATCACAGCAATATCATCCGTTAGATATTTATTATCATAGGCAGGATGTACAATGAATTTGTCGATATTATATTCGCTGGTGTACGATGTGTCATCATCAGTCGACATATCCCAATCGCCGACCAACACCTGTAACTTTTCCACGTTTTTATTCACTTGACAATGGGCAGCCGTCAGTAAATATTCGGGCGAAATAATTGTGGCACCACAGACAATATTTCCACGCTCGTCCACCAAAGCCGCCATCATCGGGAACTCATTGACCTCCGTATTTTGGCCGTTGACAATTCGCTCCTGAAATATTTTTTTTTTTTTGGTTTTAGTCGAGATTAAAGTAACGATTTTCTCATTTTCTGTACTAACCATATTTTGATTTCCACAATCGCAACTATTGATGGTTTCACTTGTGGAAATGGTGCAAAGAAAATTGCCTCCTTCTGTCTCAGACAGAGGCTGAAAAACTTAAGGTTCCCTATTAAAATTTATTTATTAGAAGATATAATACTAATAGGCCAATTTGAACTAATTTCACGGGAAGTTACTAGTCAATAATAGGCATTGGTTGGAGTATATGTCGGCAAAGACCGAGAACAAAGAATTAATTCATACATATGCGTGGAATCCAAATATATTAGACCATATGGACATTTTTTTTTCGCCTAATCAATGAAGGATATTGTTGATACAGAGGAAAACCAAATTTTCGTTATGAAAAACTTGTTTTTTTTTGGTAGAATTTTTTTTTTAATATTGACCAAATGAAAGTCCGAAAACGATGGGTACGCCTATTGGTCTTTTGTGACGTCACAGTACACGTAATGAAACCAAGATATAAACAGATCAACAGCGATTACCATAGAAACCGTAATAACTTTCACAACTTTTCGCCATGGAAACGTTTTTTGTTTTTTAAATTGTTATTTAGCGGCGGTTTATAATTACAAAGGCCTCCAGCGCCTCTAGGGTTCATAAAAATCTGTAATCGAGAAATATCGACAATTTTTCGGATACAAAGATCGAACCCAAAACATTGTTATGACCCAAGAAATCTTATTTTGACTATAAATTTTGTTTTTTATGTTAGTTTATAACACTTATAAATCATGTGTGATTTGATCTATTATCAATCTCGTAAATTTGAACTAACTGAATCTTGTCATTTGTTTCAATTGTCTGTTCAATTTCAATCAATTGCCAATTTTTATCGTTTGTCGCTGGTCAGTGGTGGCTGTGAATATTTCACGGGTAGCCACTAGTGCTTTCTTAATAACTTACCTATGTCTTATGGGATCCCCTTTTACATGTTACATGCATTGACTGGATCAAGTGGGACAAACCACTAGCGTAGCTCGGGGAGGGAAATGCTAAGGGGGCAACCGTCTACCTTATAATACCAATGCCTTTGAAAAATAGTAACTAAAAGAATATTCAAAATAATTTATTTGAGGAAATTACGATGAGCCCCCGTAACTAAGAGGGAGGATAATTGGTACTAGGGCAATATTAGTGACCCAACTTAAAAAGAAATGTATTATACTCTGTAAAGTAAATTTAAAAAAAAAGACCTTTATAGCATGCCCCCTTACCTTTCCACCCCTTAACGTTAAATAGGTATTCAATATCCAAATAAATACGCAGAATTAAAGTTTTTAAACCATTATTGTCATTTGTTTCAATTGTCAGTTCGATTTCATTCAATTGCCAATTTTGAAAAGATTTAAAATCAAATTATTCTGACGTAAAATTTAACGCTCTACAAAAAAGGACTCTTATGAATTTTGGATTAAATCACTCCATTAAAAGTTATTCAACATTTAACTTGAATTAATTTGTATTTTGTAATTTATTCAACATTTAATTTGTTGACTACAAGTTCTAAGAAATTTCTCATAGATGTGGCGTCTGGTGAAATGGTAAAAATTCGAATTTTAATTGAACTTTTCTTGATAGTCTCATTAATTAGTATGAAATTCACTTCGTAGGTACAAAATATTGATTAAAGTACGAAAATTTCCTCCTAGATAATCAAAATAGGATTTTTTCGCTGACTTTGAACAGTTATACTGTGTATACAGTATGTAGAATATATTGCGGTCCACTTTATGTAGTATAATTTAATATAATAAACATAAATTTGAACAGCAGTTCAAACAAAAATATTTCGATACGTATTTCGATTGCCAAGCAATCTTCCTCAGTGGTCATCAAGTAGTTTGAATCACTCCGTAACTGATTTGTGATGATTCATGTGAAAAGAGTGATCCAAACAACTTGATGACCACTGAGGAAGATTGCTTGGCAATCGAAATACGTATCTGAGCAATACGTCACGAATATATGGTATGATTTTTATATATTATTATATCAGATTATCCTACATAAATTGTACCGCAATATATTCTATATATTGTATACACACTTATCCTGGATAAATTGAATTTCACGGCCATAGCGAATTCGGATCTTGTGTCACCGATTTTAATTGTCAAAAAATGATTTTTTTTTGTTTAATTTTCAGTGCAAGCCATAATGATACTGGCGCTCTAATGATAATAATTTTTATATTCTCTTCCAATGATTTTATAGTTAAAAAAAAAGTAAAAATGAGCAAAAAGTTGAAAATCTGAGGCACAAGTTAAATGTTGAATAACTTTTAATGGAGTGATTTAATCGAAAATTCATAAGAGACCTTTTTTGTAGAGCGTTAAATTTTACGTCAGAATAATTTGTTGTTAAATCTTTTCATTCATTTGTTTCTGAGAAAAAAAATTAAATGTTAAAAAGTCAAATAATCGCAAGTTATTTAAATGGTAAAAGTAACATGATTCCGGTGGGGTTTAATCAAGAAATTAAGAGCATAATTGTAGTGGATATTTTTTTTTATATGTTAAACTAAAAATTCAGGGGGCGATCGCTGTAAAAAAATCAATTTGGGAAATAACGGACACCCTAGTGTTGTATACAATATATAGAATATATTGTGGTCCAATTTATGTAGTATAATCTGATATAATATAATATAATTTGAACACAAGTTCAAACGAAAATATTTGTGACGTATTGCCCAGATACGTATTTCGATTGCCAAGCAATCTTCTTCAGTGGTCATCACAACACAAATATTTTTGTTTGAACTGCTGTTCAAATTTAACTCAAATTTGACTTAACTCACTTTCAAAATTTACCGACGAAAAAGAAAACTAATTACCGATTTTAATATAGTTAGTGTTTGAGGAATATGAAAACGATTGGTATCCATAATACGAGGACGAGTCGTCGTTGGATAAATTGTCCGAAGAAAATACGGTCAAATGATCCTCGTTATTCTATTGGGAAGAAAAAGTAATAATAGATCATCTCTAGGATTGGAGTGAAGGTATACGTACATCGGCTAAATTTATGTCACAATTCAAAATTATATTTGTTCCAATATCACTTTCTGCTATCCATTCACAATAGTAATTGCCATCGTAATATAATGGATAATTGTCATTATAAACGTAACCGTATTGATTTTTCACCAGGTGAATCTTTTTCAAACATTCCCCCATCGTTAATATGGGCGGAAAAATCAAAAATCCCACTATAAACTTAAACATTTTCGTGATTTAACTACTCGTACGACCAAGAAAGCATTACAATTTATATTGCCATTTGATATTTGCTATGAAAACATTGAGTCGCCCATAAAGTTTAATATTGATTTTAGTTGAGGTCGACGAGGAAAGTGGGAAAGAAAATGCCAAGATTTCAGAAAATAACAAAACTTTTCTATATTCATAAATGCAACACAATTGACAGGTCAAACAATATTGTACGTTAATAAATCCTAATTGACTTGAAAATAATATATCCCAATTTGTTAGTGGTTTCGCTGAATATCTAATTACATTGATTTAATGTTATCGTATGATTATAATTCGTCGTGGGACGTTGAATGTTTCACCACAAATTCGTGCAGGTCCTCCAGGCTACGTGTTCCCGTGTACTCGTCGATTTTTTTGCCGTTTGAATATAGATATAACGTTGGATAGCCGTAGATCTAAAAATTGGGAAAATTAATATATTTTTTCTCCAGTTAATTTGAAATTATACTTCTTGGTCACTGCATAGTTGTTTGGTGTTTTCTAGAGTGCAATCGACGTTGACAATATGTACATGTTCGTGGGAAATGAACTTTTTTGCAAGTTCTTCCCAAATGGGGGCCAATCGCTTGCAATGGCCGCACCAGGGAACGAAAAACTTGACAAAGGAAATGCCTTTTGCGATTCCATCGCTGAAATCAGTTCCGGTTAGTGTTAAAATGGCACTGCTGGCGGTGGCATCAGCCCCGGTGCCGTCTTCGGTCGATGCCACCGTTTCAGAGCCCAACATTTTCGATACATAACTCTTTAATTCCTCGTGGGTACGTTGACCTTGGTATTTGTCCACCTAAAAGTACAACCCTTAGTGATTATCACCGATAAATTTAAGTTTTTTTAATTTACTTTTTTGCCGTCTTCAATCCACAACAAAGTTGGATAGCCTTTGACATCAAATTGGCTGCAAACTGAACGATGAACAGTACAATCCACTTTGGCCACACTGACGGAATTGTCGTGGCTCATTGACTGGGCCAATTCTTCCCAAGTTGGTGCCAATTTCTTAAAGCAAAAAAAGCAAAATTCTCAAAAGATGTTCAACATTTTTGCATTGCAAGAAGCACCTGACAATGGCCACACCAGGGGGCATAAAATTTAACGAAATGTTTTCCTTCGGACACGAATTTATCGAAATTATCCTCGGTTAATTCAACCAAACCACCGACCGGTTCTGGAACTTTGGGTGCTCTGGATATTTCCTACAATCAAATGATGATATTAAGGGGGGAAAAGGATGAAAAATGTTAATATTACATCATTAGAACTTCCTAGTTGTTCATTGATAAATGCCGACAAAGTTGGCAAGTCTCTCGTCCCCTTGAACTTAACTCCCACCTGTTCCCCTTTCTTAAAGAATTTCAAAGTGGGATATCCCGTGACGTCATGCCGAGTACAAACTGCATTGTCCGTGGTGCAGTCCACCTTACCAATCAAAATGTTGGTATCCACTTCATTATTTAAAGTTTCCGCCAATTGTTCCCAAGTGGGGGCTAACCTCTTGCAATAACCGCACCTACGAAATGATTAAATTAATAATTTATTTCAAATAAAAATGCATTTTAACCCACCAAGGTGCATAGAACATGACAAAATGATTATTTTTCGCGACTTCCTCATCGAAATTGTCATCGTTATACTGCACGGTGTGGACATCATCGTCATGAGCTCGAACCCCACAGCTGATTAACGCCATAAAAATGACAAAAAACATGGTTAGCGTTTGAGGCCTCCACGAGGAAATTAATTCGATCATTATAAATAAAATGTAAGTCAGTCGAAGTCGAGAAAAAAACGCAAATGCAGCCGATTTCGATAAAATATACCAGTCACTATTATTCTACGCGGATGAACTCAAAAGTCAAGAATCCGCCTGATCCGCCTCCTGTGCTCCAGTGGCGGAATTTCAACGAACAATACAGGTGAACTAATGTGATTGAGAAGGATCAAATAATAAAAAGCTTTAGGTTGGAAAAGGACAAAGAAAGTAAGGTCAATAAAAAGAATTAAGTAAACCGTAGTTTGTTTTTATCTTTTTTTTTTGATTCCCAAACTGAACCGTGCTGGTTTTTTGCAGTCGGAACAGTTCCAGGATAGGCGCGCATGCGCCGAAATATTGCGGTATTTATATTTAAATTTGAAAAATAAAAGATTTGTCTCAATGAGTTTAGTCTTTTATAAAATTGATAGTTATTGCAATAAAAGTTTGCATTATTATTAAATGAGGATTGGAGGAATGTTATTATCTTTAAAACATAACATTAAATTGTTTTTTTAAAAATCCTGAATTTGAAATAGCTAGTTTTCATAAGCTGAAAAAAATCATTTTGGGACATTAAAAAATTGGTAAGACTTAGTGTTAATAACACTATTTGTTTATTAATAATACTATTTGCTCAATAAGGTTAATACTGGAAAACAATTATCATTCCTCAAAGTTTAAAATAAAGAATAGAAAACTAGCTTTTCCAAGCACTTGAAATTGGGGTGAATTCTGGAAATTTGATGAACGATTTCATCCCTTAAATGTGGTTTGTTTTTGGAAAAATTTGCACAGCATGTACAGATGGACTTATACTTTCGATTGGCAGCCTTAAAAAAAATTTGATTTTGACGATTTTCATGAAAAATCAACGATGGTTAAACCACGGTTTTTTTTGCCCAAAAATCTTTTTGTCTCGAAATCGAAAACAATCGTTATATTATCGATCTAGACATTGTAAGGAACCCAAAACTGCCTTTGGTTCGAAAATCATCCCTTATTCCCGCACGTTACATGTAGTTGTTGAAGTAGCCACGTTCTTCTCTCCCTCTTAGTGGGAAGTGTTCATCCCTTAAACTTCATGTTCGTCCCTTAAATCGTGGTTTGTTTGGGGAAAAATTTGCACAGCATGTACAGATGGACTTATACTTTCGATTGGCAGCCTTAAAAAAAAATTTTTAATTTTGACGATTTTCATGAAAAATCAACGATGGTTAACCCACGGTTTTTTTTGCCCAAAAATATTTTTGTTTCGAAATCTAAAAATATTGTTGTATTATCGGTCTATACCTTGTAACGAACCCAAAACTGTCATTGGTTCGAAAATCATCCCTTATTTAACCATATTACATGCGATTGAATTTTAAATTGTTTGATGATTTTTTCTGGCTCTTTGATGGTCGATTTCATCCCTTAAACGTGGTTTGTTTTCGGAAAAATTTGCACAGAATGTACAGATGGACGTATACTTTCGATTGGCATTGCAAAAAATCAAATTGAATATTTGACGATTTTCGTGAAAAATCAACGATGGTTAACCCACGGTTTTTTTTGGCCAAAAATTTTTTGGTCTCGAATTCGAAAAATATTGTTGTATGATCGTTTAGTACATTGTTACGAACCCGAAACTGTCTTTGGTTTGAAAATCATCCCTTATTTAACGCCGTCACAAGCACTTGAAGTTGGAGTGATTTTTGGCTTTTTGAAGGTGGTTGTCATCCCTTATTTCTTGATTTAGGATAAACACATTCTCAGAAGAATATACGAAAAACTGCCTTCCGTCAATAACTATCAAGACAAATTAGTATTATAACGAAAAAAAACCTTTGAAATTTCATTAATGTTTAGAGTATGCAACCGTTGGTACATTGATGTATGGCTTGTTGCATTTATATTGTAAACGTTGTAAACCATGTTAATACACCACTGTTATTATTGTGTGCTTGGAATTAACGAGAAATTGTAAAATTTGTAAAATCAAATTTAATTATTTATTTACATGTAGTAAATATTTGTCACCTTGCCAAATATTTCATGGAATGTGTTAACACATTAATAAGGAAGAATTCGGAATTTTAAATCTTGAAAAAAAAGGTGAAGAATATTTAAATGTTGCAATGTTTTTCGACAACTTTTCCGGATGTAACATGGAGTTGTTATGGTTTAAATATTTCCCGAAAATTCTTCTTATTTCGATCAATTTTTTTTTTAATTTTCAAAAATCGTATTGAAAATATTTAAATATGAGTTTTAACGTTCGACAAGGGTAGATTCTTATAGCCACGTGAGTACTGACTTCAGAACACCCCAGCCAGTCGTCCCGGGTTCCATCCCCGAATGGGTATAATTTTTTTTTTTAATTTTTAATATCATAATTGATTTCTCTTAATTACAATTTATGATTTCCGTTAAAAAAATTAATTATTTAAGAGGCCTTTAAATCGAAAAATTTGATCGATCAATGAGTTATATTATACGGTTTTTTTTGACGAAATTTTTTCTCTGTTTCAATTTCGAAATATTTTGCTATATTATCGTTTGGTAAATTGTTGCGAACAATAGTCTCAGCAAAGAATAATCCTCCTTGATTGACCACTGAATTATTTATGGAGTAACTAAATTAAACAGAAAAAAATATTAAAGATTTCATAACATAAAATTCCTCTTATATTAACTCTTACCAACTTATAAATCTTCCACAACGGCAAAAAGAATTTCTCTTGAAACCCCAATGAATATTTCAATAGATATTGAATCCATTGTAGCAGCTGAATTAAATAATATTTGCTTCTCCAGCGATTTACTAATATCTTGTAAGTTTCTACGATTAATATACATCTAAAGGAATTACCGAAGGACTAATGTTGACGAGTTGTATTTTACGTTGAACATTAATAATATTTCCATTTAAAGAAATTGATTTTATTATTTTCTAACTTCAAAACAATATTAGAAGACGGGACTCAAAGCAATCCAAATGTAAGTATTAACCAATGGCAGCCAAACTTAGCCAATTAATTTGATTTCTTTGTAATTTTTTGCAGTTTTTTACTAAGTGGTGTGGAGAGCCTCAACTTTCCATGTGTCCTTAAATTTATTGTGTTTCTTTAGATTCTCCTGGATATTCCTCCAATTGTAGAATCCACATTATTTGATATTTTCTGAAACGAATAAATTATAATTAAATTCAATTTTGTGCGGTAAATTATTCACTGTCCAGGTACCGAGAGGTACCCAGATAATGTTAAGATCATAAAAATTATTTAGACTTCAAATTTATTAATTAATCAAAGCTATTAACAATGTATCAAAGTGTAGTAGAAATTGGAAAAGAATATATCATATTTACCATAAACCGAAACCAAGTTAGGGACTTTTGCCTTATAAAAAACAGAAATTTCACCGGATTTTTTTTATAATTCAGTAGTTAGTATTTATATTTATGAGTAACAAAGCTTTTGTGGCGTTTTTCTTGAAATTTATTAATAAAAAATAATCATAAACCACATAAGTCCAATCCAAGTCGGAACCGATATTATTTCCAGTAGGATTTTTCCCAAAAAAATTATAAATCACACCTGAAATTTTAATTGATTTTATAGATTAGTATTCGAATTAAGTATTTCTAAAGTTTTTAGGTCAAATATTTTTATTTTACTAAGGAAAAAAAATCCATAAACTTCATGAACCAATGCTACGTCAGTGCAAAGTTTCTTTCCAAGCCTATAATTCTTTAAAAATATATAAATTTGCCTAAAACTTTATTAAATCCAATAGAAAACATGGTAAAGTAAATCTCAATACAGTTTTCATGTCAATTTTCTGAAATTAATAAGTATAAAAAAATCCATAAAGTTCATCTACCAATGGCACATTAGTGAAGCCTAAATTTTAATGGAATTTATTCTTAAACAAATATCAATTTTTCCTGAAACTTTCTTAAATCCGATAGAAAATACCATAAACTAAGTGGCAATAAAGTTTTAATGTTAAAATTTTCTAATTATTTAATAAATAAAAATCCCCAAAGTTCACCAACCAAAGTCAAATTAGTGGTAAGCATTTATCAATACGATTATATTTGAAACTATTTACCTATTTCGGCTAAAACCTATGCAAACTGATAGAATAATGATTCTAGTAAATCGGAAAAGAGTTTTTATGCCAAACTTTATGGTCTTATCATTGGAAAAAGAAACTTTAAACTTCCCATTGCGACCCCACAATAGCAAGGAGTTCTTTTTTTTTCCGAAGTTTTTCTTAATAAAATTCCAAATTACCTGAAACTTTATACAATTCGATAGAAAAATATTCAAAGTAAATGACTATAATGTTTGTAAAGTTCAATTTTCACCGTAAATGTCTTAAAACCTTCCAAAAAGTTGGATAGAAAAAACCGGGTATGACCTATATACAATATTAAATCCATGACCACATTTTTTTAATATATAACCAAATTGGCGACTTTATTTGGTCAAAATAATTTCCATCATTAATCCCAAATGACTTTAGACACAATTTTAAAGCCATTTTTCTCAAAAAACGCAAATATTTGCTAAATTATTAATTATGATATAATGCTTAGAAACAAATGAAACATAATGACATTGCTTACGCAGGCGCGCTAGGTGAAAAAAAAACCGGGAAGCCAAAAGTAACTCCAATAAAACTTTATTAACTTTTTCATGGTTATTACTTCACGATTTTTTTTTAAAACTTCAACATTTAGTTTTACTGTGGAAATTTGAATCAAAAATATTTTTGGCCAAAAAACATTGTGGGTTAACCCTCGTTGATTTTTCATGAAAATCGTCAAAATGGAAATTTTTTTTTTAAGGGTGCCAATCGAATATATACGTCCCTCTGTGCATGCTGTGCAAATTTTTCCCCAAACTAACCACGTTTAAGGGATGAAATCGATCATCAAAGTGCCCGAAGAATTCGTTAAACCAGCCAAACCTCAAGAGCTCATGACGTCGTTAAATAAGGGATGATTTTCGAACCAAGCACAGATTCGGGTTCGTAACAATGTCTAGAACGATAATATAACAATCCATTTCAATTTCGAAACAAAAAATTTTTTGGCCAAAAAAAACCGTGGGTTAACCATCGTTGATTTTTCTCGATAATCGTCAAAATGGAAATTTTTTTTTAAGGGTGCCAATCGAATATATACGTCCCTCTGTGCATGCTGTGCAAATTTTTCCCCAAACAAACCACGTTTAAGGGATGAAATCGACCATCAAAGTGCCCGAAGAATTCGTTAAACCAGCCAAACCTCAAGAGCTCATGACGTCGTTAAATAAGGGATGATTTTCGAACCAAGCACAGATTCGGGTTCGTAACAATGTCTAGAACGATAATATAACAATCCATTTCAATTTCGAAACAAAAAATTTTTTGGCCAAAAAAAACCGTGGGTTAACCATCGTTGATTTTTCTCGAAAATCGTCAAAATGGAAATTTTTTTTTTAAGGGTGCCAATCGAATATATACGTCCCTCTGTGCATGCTGTGCAAATTTTTCCCCAAACAAACCACGTTTAAGGGATGAAATCGACCATCAAAGTGCCCGAAGAATTCGTTAAACCAGCCAAACCTCAAGAGCTCATGACGTCGTTAAATAAGGGATGATTTTCGAACCAAGCACAGATTCGGGTTCGTAACAATGTCTAGAACGATAATATAACAATCCATTTCAATTTCGAAACAAAAAATTTTTTGGCCAAAAAAAACCGTGGGTTAACCATCGTTGATTTTTCTCGAAAATCGTCAAAATGGAAATTTTTTTTTTAAGGGTGCCAATCGAATATATACGTCCCTCTGTGCATGCTGTGCAAATTTTTCCCCAAACAAACCACGTTTAAGGGATGAAATCGACCATCAAAGTGCCCGAAGAATTCGTTAAACCAGCCAAACCTCAAGAGCTCATGACGTCGTTAAATAAGGGATGATTTTCGAACCAAGCACAGATTCGGGTTCGTAACAATGTCTAGAACGATAATATAACAATCCATTTCAATTTCGAAACAAAAAATTTTTTGGCCAAAAAAAACCGTGGGTTAACCATCGTTGATTTTTCTCGAAAATCGTCAAAATGGAAATTTTTTTTTTAAGGGTGCCAATCGAATATATACGTCCCTCTGTGCATGCTGTGCAAATTTTTCCCCAAACAAACCACGTTTAAGGGATGAAATCGACCATCAAAGTGCCCGAAGAATTCGTTAAACCAGCCAAACCTCAAGAGCTCATGACGTCGTTAAATAAGGGATGATTTTCGAACCAAGCACAGATTCGGGTTCGTAACAATGTCTAGAACGATAATATAACAATCCATTTCAATTTCGAAACAAAAAATTTTTTGGCCAAAAAAAACCGTGGGTTAACCATCGTTGATTTTTCTCGAAAATCGTCAAAATGGAAATTTTTTTTTTAAGGGTGCCAATCGAATATATACGTCCCTCTGTGCATGCTGTGCAAATTTTTCCCCAAACAAACCACGTTTAAGGGATGAAATCGACCATCAAAGTGCCCGAAGAATTCGTTAAACCAGCCAAACCTCAAGAGCTCATGACGTCGTTAAATAAGGGATGATTTTCGAACCAAGCACAGATTCGGGTTCGTAACAATGTCTAGAACGATAATATAACAATCCATTTCAATTTCGAAACAAAAAATTTTTTGGCCAAAAAAAACCGTGGGTTAACCATCGTTGATTTTTCTCGAAAATCGTCAAAATGGAAATTTTTTTTTTAAGGGTGCCAATCGAATATATACGTCCCTCTGTGCATGCTGTGCAAATTTTTCCCCAAACAAACCACGTTTAAGGGATGAAATCGACCATCAAAGTGCCCGAAGAATTCGTTAAACCAGCCAAACCTCAAGAGCTCATGACGTCGTTAAATAAGGGATGATTTTCGAACCAAGCACAGATTCGGGTTCGTAACAATGTCTAGAACGATAATATAACAATCCATTTCAATTTCGAAACAAAAAATTTTTTGGCCAAAAAAAACCGTGGGTTAACCATCGTTGATTTTTCTCGAAAATCGTCAAAATGGAAATTTTTTTTTTAAGGGTGCCAATCGAATATATACGTCCCTCTGTGCATGCTGTGCAAATTTTTCCCCAAACAAACCACGTTTAAGGGATGAAATCGACCATCAAAGTGCCCGAAGAATTCGTTAAACCAGCCAAACCTCAAGAGCTCATGACGTCGTTAAATAAGGGATGATTTTCGAACCAAGCACAGATTCGGGTTCGTAACAATGTCTAGAACGATAATATAACAATCCATTTCAATTTCGAAACAAAAAATTTTTTGGCCAAAAAAAACCGTGGGTTAACCATCGTTGATTTTTCTCGAAAATCGTCAAAATGGAAATTTTTTTTTTAAGGGTGCCAATCGAATATATACGTCCCTCTGTGCATGCTGTGCAAATTTTTCCCCAAACAAACCACGTTTAAGGGATGAAATCGACCATCAAAGTGCCCGAAGAATTCGTTAAACCAGCCAAACCTCAAGAGCTCATGACGTCGTTAAATAAGGGATGATTTTCGAACCAAGCACAGATTCGGGTTCGTAACAATGTCTAGAACGATAATATAACAATCCATTTCAATTTCGAAACAAAAAATTTTTTGGCCAAAAAAAACCGTGGGTTAACCATCGTTGATTTTTCTCGAAAATCGTCAAAATGGAAATTTTTTTTTTAAGGGTGCCAATCGAATATATACGTCCCTCTGTGCATGCTGTGCAAATTTTTCCCCAAACAAACCACGTTTAAGGGATGAAATCGACCATCAAAGTGCCCGAAGAATTCGTTAAACCAGCCAAACCTCAAGAGCTCATGACGTCGTTAAATAAGGGATGATTTTCGAACCAAGCACAGATTCGGGTTCGTAACAATGTCTAGAACGATAATATAACAATCCATTTCAATTTCGAAACAAAAAATTTTTTGGCCAAAAAAAACCGTGGGTTAACCATCGTTGATTTTTCTCGAAAATCGTCAAAATGGAAATTTTTTTTTTAAGGGTGCCAATCGAATATATACGTCCCTCTGTGCATGCTGTGCAAATTTTTCCCCAAACAAACCACGTTTAAGGGATGAAATCGACCATCAAAGTGCCCGAAGAATTCGTTAAACCAGCCAAACCTCAAGAGCTCATGACGTCGTTAAATAAGGGATGATTTTCGAACCAAGCACAGATTCGGGTTCGTAACAATGTCTAGAACGATAATATAACAATCCATTTCAATTTCGAAACAAAAAATTTTTTGGCCAAAAAAAACCATGGGTTAACCATCGTTGATTTTTCTCGAAAATCGTCAAAATGGAAATTTTTTTTTTAAGGGTGCCAATCGAATATATACGTCCCTCTGTGCATGCTGTGCAAATTTTTCCCCAAACAAACCACGTTTAAGGGATGAAATCGACCATCAAAGTGCCCGAAGAATTCGTTAAACCAGCCAAACCTCAAGAGCTCATGACGTCGTTAAATAAGGGATGATTTTCGAACCAAGCACAGATTCGGGTTCGTAACAATGTCTAGAACGATAATATAACAATCCATTTCAATTTCGAAACAAAAAATTTTTTGGCCAAAAAAAACCGTGGGTTAACCATCGTTGATTTTTCTCGAAAATCGTCAAAATGGAAATTTTTTTTTTAAGGGTGCCAATCGAATATATACGTCCCTCTGTGCATGCTGTGCAAATTTTTCCCCAAACAAACCACGTTTAAGGGATGAAATCGACCATCAAAGTGCCCGAAGAATTCGTTAAACCAGCCAAACCTCAAGAGCTCATGACGTCGTTAAATAAGGGATGATTTTCGAACCAAGCACAGATTCGGGTTCGTAACAATGTCTAGAACGATAATATAACAATCCATTTCAATTTCGAAACAAAAAATTTTTTGGCCAAAAAAAACCGTGGGTTAACCATCGTTGATTTTTCTCGAAAATCGTCAAAATGGAAATTTTTTTTTTAAGGGTGCCAATCGAATATATACGTCCCTCTGTGCATGCTGTGCAAATTTTTCCCCAAACAAACCACGTTTAAGGGATGAAATCGACCATCAAAGTGCCCGAAGAATTCGTTAAACCAGCCAAACCTCAAGAGCTCATGACGTCGTTAAATAAGGGATGATTTTCGAACCAAGCACAGATTCGGGTTCGTAACAATGTCTAGAACGATAATATAACAATCCATTTCAATTTCGAAACAAAAAATTTTTTGGCCAAAAAAAACCGTGGGTTAACCATCGTTGATTTTTCTCGAAAATCGTCAAAATGGAAATTTTTTTTTTAAGGGTGCCAATCGAATATATACGTCCCTCTGTGCATGCTGTGCAAATTTTTCCCCAAACAAACCACGTTTAAGGGATGAAATCGACCATCAAAGTGCCCGAAGAATTCGTTAAACCAGCCAAACCTCAAGAGCTCATGACGTCGTTAAATAAGGGATGATTTTCGAACCAAGCACAGATTCGGGTTCGTAACAATGTCTAGAACGATAATATAACAATCCATTTCAATTTCGAAACAAAAAATTTTTTGGCCAAAAAAAACCGTGGGTTAACCATCGTTGATTTTTCTCGAAAATCGTCAAAATGGAAATTTTTTTTTTAAGGGTGCCAATCGAATATATACGTCCCTCTGTGCATGCTGTGCAAATTTTTCCCCAAACAAACCACGTTTAAGGGATGAAATCGACCATCAAAGTGCCCGAAGAATTCGTTAAACCAGCCAAACCTCAAGAGCTCATGACGTCGTTAAATAAGGGATGATTTTCGAACCAAGCACAGATTCGGGTTCGTAACAATGTCTAGAACGATAATATAACAATCCATTTCAATTTCGAAACAAAAAATTTTTTGGCCAAAAAAAACCGTGGGTTAACCATCGTTGATTTTTCTCGAAAATCGTCAAAATGGAAATTTTTTTTTTAAGGGTGCCAATCGAATATATACGTCCCTCTGTGCATGCTGTGCAAATTTTTCCCCAAACAAACCACGTTTAAGGGATGAAATCGACCATCAAAGTGCCCGAAGAATTCGTTAAACCAGCCAAACCTCAAGAGCTCATGACGTCGTTAAATAAGGGATGATTTTCGAACCAAGCACAGATTCGGGTTCGTAACAATGTCTAGAACGATAATATAACAATCCATTTCAATTTCGAAACAAAAAATTTTTTGGCCAAAAAAAACCGTGGGTTAACCATCGTTGATTTTTCTCGAAAATCGTCAAAATGGAAATTTTTTTTTTAAGGGTGCCAATCGAATATATACGTCCCTCTGTGCATGCTGTGCAAATTTTTCCCCAAACAAACCACGTTTAAGGGATGAAATCGACCATCAAAGTGCCCGAAGAATTCGTTAAACCAGCCAAACCTCAAGAGCTCATGACGTCGTTAAATAAGGGATGATTTTCGAACCAAGCACAGATTCGGGTTCGTAACAATGTCTAGAACGATAATATAACAATCCATTTCAATTTCGAAACAAAAAATTTTTTGGCCAAAAAAAACCGTGGGTTAACCATCGTTGATTTTTCTCGAAAATCGTCAAAATGGAAATTTTTTTTTTAAGGGTGCCAATCGAATATATACGTCCCTCTGTGCATGCTGTGCAAATTTTTCCCCAAACAAACCACGTTTAAGGGATGAAATCGACCATCAAAGTGCCCGAAGAATTCGTTAAACCAGCCAAACCTCAAGAGCTCATGACGTCGTTAAATAAGGGATGATTTTCGAACCAAGCACAGATTCGGGTTCGTAACAATGTCTAGAACGATAATATAACAATCCATTTCAATTTCGAAACAAAAAATTTTTTGGCCAAAAAAAACCGTGGGTTAACCATCGTTGATTTTTCTCGAAAATCGTCAAAATGGAAATTTTTTTTTTAAGGGTGCCAATCGAATATATACGTCCCTCTGTGCATGCTGTGCAAATTTTTCCCCAAACAAACCACGTTTAAGGGATGAAATCGACCATCAAAGTGCCCGAAGAATTCGTTAAACCAGCCAAACCTCAAGAGCTCATGACGTCGTTAAATAAGGGATGATTTTCGAACCAAGCACAGATTCGGGTTCGTAACAATGTCTAGAACGATAATATAACAATCCATTTCAATTTCGAAACAAAAAATTTTTTGGCCAAAAAAAACCGTGGGTTAACCATCGTTGATTTTTCTCGAAAATCGTCAAAATGGAAATTTTTTTTTTAAGGGTGCCAATCGAATATATACGTCCCTCTGTGCATGCTGTGCAAATTTTTCCCCAAACAAACCACGTTTAAGGGATGAAATCGACCATCAAAGTGCCCGAAGAATTCGTTAAACCAGCCAAACCTCAAGAGCTCATGACGTCGTTAAATAAGGGATGATTTTCGAACCAAGCACAGATTCGGGTTCGTAACAATGTCTAGAACGATAATATAACAATCCATTTCAATTTCGAAACAAAAAATTTTTTGGCCAAAAAAAACCGTGGGTTAACCATCGTTGATTTTTCTCGAAAATCGTCAAAATGGAAATTTTTTTTTTAAGGGTGCCAATCGAATATATACGTCCCTCTGTGCATGCTGTGCAAATTTTTCCCCAAACAAACCACGTTTAAGGGATGAAATCGACCATAAAAGTGCCCGAAGAATTCGTTAAACCAGCCAAACCTCAAGAGCTCATGACGTCGTTAAATAAGGGATGATTTTCGAACCAAGCACAGATTCGGGTTCGTAACAATGTCTAGAACGATAATATAACAATCCATTTCAATTTCGAAACAAAAAATTTTTTGGCCAAAAAAAACCGTGGGTTAACCATCGTTGATTTTTCTCGAAAATCGTCAAAATGGAAATTTTTTTTTTAAGGGTGCCAATCGAATATATACGTCCCTCTGTGCATGCTGTGCAAATTTTTCCCCAAACAAACCACGTTTAAGGGATGAAATCGACCATAAAAGTGCCCGAAGAATTCGTTAAACCAGCCAAACCTCAAGAGCTCATGACGTCGTTAAATAAGGGATGATTTTCGAACCAAGCACAGATTCGGGTTCGTAACAATGTCTAGAACGATAATATAACAATCCATTTCAATTTCGAAACAAAAAATTTTTTGGCCAAAAAAAACCGTGGGTTAACCATCGTTGATTTTTCTCGAAAATCGTCAAAATGGAAATTTATTTTTTAAGGGTGCCAATCGAATATATACGTCCCTCTGTGCATGCTGTGCAAATTTTTCCCCAAACAAACCACGTTTAAGGGATGAAATCGACCATCAAAGTGCCCGAAGAATTCGTTAAACCAGCCAAACCTCAAGAGCTCATGACGTCGTTAAATAAGGGATGATTTTCGAACCAAGCACAGATTCGGGTTCGTAACAATGTCTAGAACGATAATATAACAATCCATTTCAATTTCGAAACAAAAAATTTTTTGGCCAAAAAAAACCGTGGGTTAACCATCGTTGATTTTTCTCGAAAATCGTCAAAATGGAAATTTTTTTTTTAAGGGTGCCAATCGAATATATACGTCCCTCTGTGCATGCTGTGCAAATTTTTCCCCAAACAAACCACGTTTAAGGGATGAAATCGACCATCAAAGTGCCCGAAGAATTCGTTAAACCAGCCAAACCTCAAGAGCTCATGACGTCGTTAAATAAGGGATGATTTTCGAACCAAGCACAGATTCGGGTTCGTTTTTTTTATTATTATGTTTTTATTTATTTTTTTGCTTTAGTAACGCAACAAAGGAACCAAGGAAGCAGTCGACAATGGAGGAATTTGGTGTTTAAATCAATGTTGGATCATCGGAAAAGAATTCTTTATGACAAAGGTGTTGTGTGAATAATTAGTGATAGTTATAGTGTTAATCTCAAGTGATTAAATGAAAAATGAAAGAATAAAATTTTTTTCTCTAAATAGTGTTTTTTATAAGTTTGAATTTTATTTGTATTCACTTCATTACTATAAATAAAAACCAAAATAGTATTTTGTAAATAAAGAAAAATATTTTATGGAAATATTCCATTGTTGTGTATTTGTTGTATTTGAAATTTTTTTTTTGAAAATTAATAAACATTTTTAATGGAAACGTTGTTTTATTTATAAGTTTGGGTTTTCAGGAAATTTTTCTTTCAGATAAATTATCAACAATAATTATATTAAATATGGATTGTTTGAGATATTACTTAAAAGTTTAATGGAGCAAAAATTTTTCCAAAATCAAAAATTATTTTAGCTTTCCTCCAACAATCAAATCTTTAATATTATTATTTTGAATATAAAGTTTGGTAATTGTTGGCTATCCTTTCGAAGAGTCAGTATTTACCAATTTCACCAATAACCCTAAGAAAAGAAAAAGATGATACATTAGTGTGAGTTTCAACGTAATGTTACACTTATGCAACCAACTTTGCATCTATATATTTTTGTTGCGTTCATTATTTAATAATATAAAAATTAGTTTTGATGAACAATAAGAAAATGAGATGAAAATGTCATTGATTTCATATTATTTATTATCAAAAAAAACCAGCAAGGACATTAAAACTTTTTCAATTACTTCTGCGGATTTAACACGAAGCAGCCTATAGTTTAGTGTGAATGATTTCGAAAATTTTAAATTATTTCGATCGAAAAAATTTTTCATTTCAAGTGCAAATCTCATAAGAATTGTTTATATTTGAGTTTTAACGACATTTACATATATCTTCTAATGGCCGAATCGTCAGAGATGCCGTCCGCCGCCCAAGCCGAAGGTCCAGCGTTCGCACCCCACATCCGTAAGTGTTTTTTCTTATTTCTTATAATTCATTTCTGTTCCTTAATGTTTATAATATGATGTAATAACATTAATCCTTAATTCCAGACAATTTGTTCGTCGAAATATTCGATCGAACAGTTCCAACCTTTCGGGGTTGGAAATGATCGATTGATTAAGTATTTTTTTTTTTTGATTCCGCATATGTGACGTCACATAATGACGTCATCAAATGACGTCATCCCCGAAAAAATGAGGGGGGAGGATATCGAATTTTCGATTTTCGTGAAATAGGAATTTGGGAATGGCTTAGTTAGGCTCGGGGAACCCTAAAAAACGTATCCTTAAATTGAATTTTTTCGATTTTCCGGGGAAATTTTTTCGTGCAAAATCCGAAAAAATCTGAAAAACTGGCCAAAATTGACACTTTTTGGCACTTTTTTCAACTTTAACGCCGTTTTTAGCGAAAACTATCGATCGTAGGCTAACGATCGTTAGCTTATTCGATAGCGCTTGAATTACTCTATCAATGGTGTAAATTTGGTCGCGGAAAAGCTTAAGGGGAAAAACTTTTTTTTCAACTTGTCAAAAATTTTTTTTCGTCGACCAAATGCAAGTCGATTTTAAAAAATTTTTTCGAATCGAATTTTCCGATGAAATTCACACCATAGCAACATTACGTTACGTACGAAGCATACATAGACAAAAATCTCAACTTTTCGACCCCCCCTAATCGTTTTTTTCGATATTAAAGATTAAAACGTTGTGACGTAATTCCACTTAAATACATTTATTCTTTATGGGAAAAAAGGATCACGGACATTAAAAGTATGCAATGTTTTTAGACATCTTTTCCGATCGTAACATGGAGCACCTTTGGTTAAAATATTTCCGGAAAATTCCAAGAAAATCGTTCTGGTGAAACAATTTGACCGAAAGATTTTCTTGGAATTTTCCGGAAATATTTTCACCAAGGCAGCACCGTGTGATGTTTGGAAAAGTTAAGGATTAAAATTGTGACATTTTAAGGTCCTTGATCCATTTTCTAACAAAAGAAGTTTGTATTTAAATAGCTATAGCTCGTACAATAAGTGAATTTTAAATATCGAAAAAACCGTTAACGATATCGAAAAGTTGAGATTTTTGTTTATGTATGCTTCGTACGTACCGTAATGCAGCTATGGTGTGAATTTCATCGGAAAATTCGATTCGAAAAAAAATTTTAAAATCGACGTGCATCGGGTCGACGAAATGAAATTTTTGAGAAGTTGAAAAAAAAAGTTTTTCCCCTTAAGCTTTTCCGGGACCAAATTTACACCATCGATAGAGTAATTCAAGCGCTATCGAATAAGCTATCGTTCGTTAACGTACGATCGATAGTTTCCTCAAAAAACGACGTTAAAGTTGAAAAAAGTGCAAAAAAAGTCAATTTTGGCCTATTTTTCAGATTTTTTCGGATTTTGCCCAAAAAATTTTCCTTGGAAAATCGAATAAATTCAATTTAAGGATACGTTTTTTAGGCTTCCCGTTGCGTAACTAAGCCATTCCCAAAATCCTATTTCACGAAAATCGAAAATTCGATCATTTTTTTTATTTTTTTCGACAATGACGTCATTAGGTGATGTCATCGGATTGCGACGTATGTGTGACGTCATATATATGAACCAAAAAGAAAAAAAATCTACGTAATCGATCGATCACTTCTCAACCCCGAAAGGTTGGAAGTGATGATCGAATTATTCGGCTGAAACTAACGTTAAGTTAATTATTAACGATCGAAAGTGATAATTTAAGCTGTAACGAAATGATATTAATTAGAAATTTGTTAATAGAAATATAAAAATCTTTTACCTTATTGGGGGATCGATCCATCGTCTTTCCGTTTCACATTTTCCGTGCGCTTATCGATTCGGCCATTGGAAGATATATTTATTGATCGTTAAAACTCATATATAAAGATTTCTTCATTGATGGAAACCTGAAAAAAAATTTTCGATCAAAGGAATTGAAATTTTCTAAAAATATTTTAACCATAGCTGCTCCATGTTAATCCCGAAAAATTTGTCTAACCACATTGTAACATTATATAGTTCTTCATCCTTTTTTTCGAGAAAGCAAATTTGTATTTGAAAAGCATTATCTTGCATAATATATAATTCTCCAATATCCAATTACGTCACATTAATTTTTTACAATCGATCGATTTTCGTGGAATTTTCCGGAAAAATTTGAACCATTGCTTCTTCATGTTACGTTCGGAAAAGTTGTGCAACCACAATGGAAAATTTTTAGGTCCTTGATCCTTTTTTTCAAGAAAACAATTTACATTTGCATTGCAGTATGATGAAAAATTTCATAAAATCTCACGTGCATTTGGTCGACGATTTGAAAATTCTGAGAAGTTGAAAAAAAAAGTTTTTCCCCTTAAGCTTTTCCGGGACCAAATTTACACCATCGATAGAGTAATTCAAGTGCTATTGAATAAGCTAACGATCGTTAGCTTTCGATCGATAGTTTTCATAATATTCGACGTCAAAGTTGAAAAAAGTGCAAAAAACTGTCCATTTTGGCCAATTTCTCAGTTTTTTCGGATTTAGCTCAAAAAATTTTCCCCGAAAAATCGAAAAAATTCAATTTAAGGATACGTTTTTTAGGCTTCCCGTTGCTTAACTAAGCCATTCCCCAAATCCTATTTCACGAAAATCGAAAATTCGATATCCTCCCCCTCATTTTTTCGGGGATGACGTCATTTGATGACGTCATTATGTGACGTCACATATGCGGAATCAAAAAAAAAAAAACTACGTAATCGATCGATCGATCATTTCCAACCCCGAAAGGTTGGAACTGTTCGATCGAATATTTCGATGAACAAATGTCTGGAATTAAGGATTAATGTTATTACATCATATTATAAGAATTAAGGAATAGAAATTAATTATAAGAAATAAGAAAAAACACTTACGGATGTGGGGTGCGAACGCTGGACCTTCGGCTTGGGCGGCGGACGGCATCTCTGACGATTCGGCCATTAGAAGATATATGTAAACGTCGTTAAAACTCAAATATAAACAATTCTCAAGAGATTTGCACTTGAAATGAAAAATTTTTTCGATCGAAATAATTTGAATTTCCCGACAATATTCGAACCATAGGTGCTCCATGGTAAGATCGGGATAATTGTCTAAAAACATGGTAACATTTTAAGGTCCTTCGTCCTTTTTTTCGTAAAAAGAAATTTGTGTTTCAATAGAAATTCGTCATAAAATAAAAAATTTAATATATAGAGAAAAAAAAACGTTTAAGGACATTGAAAAGTTAAGATATTTTTCGATATTGACTTTTATCGTATTATTCGATAATCTATCGAAAAATATTGTACCTCTCTTACCTACCTTATGGATGTACTAACTTATCTCTTATTTGAATTGTAACTGTAAAAAAAATCTCTGAAATATAAAATTCAAGAGGATGGGAGCGGTAAATCGAATTGAAACAATGTATCCTTTTAAAATAAATTTATTAATATTAAATATCAATTAAATTTATACAATTATACAATATATAATCATCAATATAAAGTTTTTTGCATATTTACAATTGTCTATATAAATTATTATATATAAAAGTATCTATTGGTACAATCTTATAGAAGTTATTAAGTTATTAAAAAAGTTTTTGTATTGTCTGAAATTTTGATAATTTATCACTTGAACCACTTTATCACTTAACTTCACTGATTTATTGAAACACAATTTACACCACTGATTGTTGTACTAAATCCATTGTTGTTCTTCTCGGTAGACAACAATTGTGGAAATGATATCCTTGAGGAATTTAATTGAAGATTCTCGAACATCCATTGTTGAAATGTCCATTTGAAAATCATGAAAAATTCAAATCCAATGAATAATTCTCTTAAGTCTTCAGTCAGCATCCCCTGTAGGTAGTGAAAAATTCAATTAGAACAATATTAACAAATTTCAATAGAACTTGCACTTACAAAACAATTATCTCCGAAA
The DNA here is from genome assembly GCA_958496175.1 of Sisyra terminalis. NCBI lineage: Eukaryota > Metazoa > Arthropoda > Insecta > Neuroptera > Sisyridae > Sisyra > Sisyra terminalis. The sequence continues at coordinate 45,829,745 of OY292279.1, read as the reverse complement.
AATATGAAACTTTCTTCAATCTCAATAAAATTGCCCTTATCCTCAATATCCAGCTAAGTCCAATCTGAAAAAATACATTGATTTTTTATAAATAAAACAAATCTTATGTCCAATATACTGCAAGTTGTTAGTTAGGGAACTAAGGCTGCAGCCAAATTACATTCTTGTACAAATGGTTGCCTAACTTTGGACGATTGAATGATTTCTTCTGGCACTTTGATGGTCGATTTTATCCCTTAAACGTGGATTGTTTGCGGAAAAATTTGTACAGCATGCACAGAGGGACGTATAGATTCGATTGGCATCCTTAAAAAAAATTTTCCATTTTGACGATTTTCGAGAAAAATCAACGATGGTTAACCCACGGTTTTTTTTGGCCAAAAAATTTTTTGTTTCAAAATCGAAATGGATTGTTATATTATCGTTCTAGACATTGTTACGAACCCGAAACTGCCTTTGGTTCGAAAATCATCCCTTATTTAACGACGTTATGAGCTCTTCAAGTTTGGCTGGTTTGACGAATTCTTCGGGCACTTTGATGGTCGATTTCATCCCTTAAACGTGGTTTGTTTGCGGAAAAATTTGCACAGAATGCACAGAGGGACGTATACTTTCGATTGGGAACCTTAAAAAATTTTTTAGAAATTTAACGATTTTCGTGAAAAATCAAAAACTTAAGATGTTAACTAGCGAACTTACGCTGCAGCCAAATTACATTCTTGTACAATTGGTTGCCTAACTTTGGACGGTTGATAATTTAATTTGCCACTTTAATGGTCGATTTCAACCCTTAAATGTGGTTTATTTTCGGAAAAATTTGTACAGCATGTACAGATGGACTTATACTTTCGATTGGCAGCCTAAAAAAAAAAAAGTTAATTTTGACGATTTCCATGGAAAATCAACGATGGTTAAACCCACGTTTTATTTTTGCCCAAAAATCTTTTTGTTTCGAAATCGCAAAATATTGTTATATTGTCGTTCTATACATTGTTACGAATCCGAAACTGCATTTGGTTCGAAAATCATCCCTTACTTGGGATTTTTTATCGATTGCTTCTGCCACTTTGAAGGTCGATTTCATCCCTTAAACGTTTTTTGTTTTGGGAAAAATTTGCACAGCATATACAGATGTGCTGATACTTTCAATTGGCACCCTAAAAAAAATTTTTTTAATTTCGACGAATTTCGTGAAAAATCAACGATGTTAACCCACGTTTTTTTTTTACCAAAAATTTTTTTGTCTCGAAATCGATAAATATTGTTATATTATCATTCTATACATTGTTACGAACCCAAAAATGCCTTTAGTTCCAAAATCATCCCTTATTTATCAATGTTACATGAGATTGAAGTTTTGATGATTTTTTCTGACCCTTTAATGGTCGATTTCAACCCTTAAACGTGGTTTGTTTTTGGAAAAATTTGCACAGAATGCACAGAGGGACTTATACTTTCAATTGGCAACCAAAAAATTTTTTTTTAATTTTGACGATTTTCATGAAAAATCCATGATGGTTTGTTATATTATCGTTTAATATATTGTTAAGAATTTCCTATCATTATGTAATGAATACTTAAACCATGATAATATATTTTTTTTAATTTTTAACATATAAATAACTTCGTTATAATAATTTTTTTTCCAAGGACTATCGATAGTTCAATTAATGATTAATTATTTTTAATCGTCCCCCCCCTGCCCTGAACACCCTAAAATTTAATCCTAAAACACGAGAGGTAATTGTTTTAAGAAACAAAAGTGAAAATTGTTGATCCTTGGACCCACCTGATAACGATTCTCAACAATAGCCATTATCATATCTGAAATAATTTTAGATCCCAAAAAAAAAAATTTTTGTATAAATTAAAAGATTTCAAATAAAATTTTCATCAACCATTAAAAATGTATTGTGTTACACTTCTGGTCATAGCATGCTTGATCTTGAGCACTTATCCACAACATTTGCCCACATCCAATGACGTAAGTGTTTTGGGTCCATTTGTCCTTATGACAATTGATCCTCCTTCTTTTTTTTCGTTAGTATCAACAATTTAAAAGTTTTATGACCAAATATAACAAAACATATGATTCACCTGTGGAATTTGAGAGACGATTTAACATTTTCAAAGCCAACTTGATACGTATCGCCCAAAGCAATGCTGATCCGAATGATTATGCAATTTATGGAGTTACGAAATTTTCCGATTTGACACCGCAAGAATTCAGCGAAAATTTGGGACATGGAAGAGGGGTGCGCGGGAATGGAAATGAGGTTGGTGCACGGCCTGCTTTGATTCCATCAAACTTCGATCAAAATGTTCCGGATAGTTTTGATTGGCGAGATCGCGGGGTAGTCACATCGGTGAAGGATCAACGCGATTGTCAATTGTCTTGGGCTTTTAGTGTCGTTGGTTCGTTTGTTTTTTTTTTACCACTTGTTTATCAGAAAATTGCACTTGATGTTTTTTTTGTCTGTCAGGAAATATCGAAGGACAAAATGCTATCGCCAATAACTATTTGGTAGATCTTTCGGCCCAGCAAATTTTGTCATGCAATCAAGTCTATATGGACTGCGAATATGGTAACACCCAATATGCAATGAAGTAAGTAGATAGAGATGGAATGAATAAAGCTTCGGTAAACTCTTGTTTTTATTTGGGGTATTTAGAATCGTTATATCTCAAAAATGGTGACTTTTAGAAAAAAAAGTATCGATACCTTTTTTATAGATAATTTTGAGATCTACAATTTTTGTATGAGGTAATTTTTCGATAAAACCTACGGTTTACGTAAAAATCACAAAAAACTAATATTTTTGACGATTAACCTCGAATAAATGAACTTAAATTGTTAATTTAACAAATTACAGTTATGTCCTCGGTCAAGGCGGACTAGAGACTGAAGAGGATTATCCCTACGTGGCTGTGGACGGAATATGTCACTTCAGATACTCCAAAGTTAATGTTTCGCTGCAAGGTTACGAAATATTCCAGCCGCATAAAGAAGACGACATGTTAATTTATTTGTACAACAGAGGGCCTTTGAGTGCTTGTTTCAATTCGGCGCATCTACAATCGTACGAATCAGGAGTGCTGAATCCAAGGCATTGTAGGCCGAGTATCTTGAACCATTGTGGAGTGATCGTTGGATATGGCACTGATGGTGAGATTACCCACTTTTCTCGGATAATTCGGAACCAAATAATTTTTGGGACTTTTTTTTCGGCAGGCATTCCTTACTGGACCGTGAAAAATTCAGTAGGCTCTGATTGGGGTGAGGCGGGGTATTTTCGTATAGCTCGTGGCAATAACACGTGTGGAATCACCGAACAGGTGCTCAACGGTATTTTATTTTAGCAGCATTGTAAAACCTAGAATTAAAAACTATGATTAATTATTTATTCAATAAAATCCCCCAACCCCGCTCCCCACAAAACCTGTAATCCTTGTGATCACCACACCAACCGCAAAGAAAAAAAATTTCAAAAGTCAAAAAATCTCTCAAAACCTGTCGCAACAAAATCATTATTTGGTACTGCTGCTTACAAATCCAACATTTACTTAAGTCATGTAAATTAGTCATTTTTTTCCATTTAGTCAAATCTTATCCACGAAAATCTTAATATTTACTAATAAAAATTGAGTACAAGTCGAACTAAGAATGACATTTATACTTTAATGGTGGTACATAGCGTAAACAATCGGAACTTTCAACCATGGTACATCATTTGACTTAAAGATGTTATTGTGGTATATTAAAATGGTACCAAATAACTGAAAATTTTTCAGAATATACCTTATTTAATGCTAAAGCACCTGTGAAAATTTTTAAGTGATTCACAAAGTCGTTAAAAAGTTATTACAATTTAAAAATACAATGATTTTACATGTAATCTTATGGAGATTCGATGATCGAACCAACTAAATTTGGTTTTAATTAGCAAAAAAATGCTATCAGGCATCCGAAATTTTCTAAATATAAAGTTTTGGCTTCAGAAAATTAATTTTGTATAAGTTTATTTGATTTCACTACAAGGTTTCAAAGAAACATATTAAAATCAAATGGAAAATGGGGTTTTAATAATAACCTTAGTGGATAGGCAATTAGTTATACACAAGTGTCTAGTTTGTAGCATATACGATATCCATTTAATTTATGATTGAATAAAGTGGTTCCAATCTTAACGATGTTACGGAGATATGTTAAAATGTTACTAGAAAAATAAAAATTTAAGAGAATATTTCTTATTTAATGCTAAAGCACCTGTGAAAATGTTAAACCGATTCACTGGGTCAATAAAAAGTTATTGCAAATTAAAAATACTATGATTTTACATGTAATCTTATGGAGATTCGGTGATCAAAGAGACTAAATTTATTTTTATTACCCAAAAAAATGGTACCAGGCATTCGAAACTTTCTAAATATGTAGTTTAGGTTTCAGAAAATTAATTTTGCATTAGTTTATTACAATTCACTATATAATTTTTAAGAAAAAAATTATAAACCAACCGAAAATGTGTTTTTTTCTTGATAAATTAATAAGGGTATAAGAAACTGTGGTAACACATTAATAATCCATTATATCCTTAAGAAAATTTAGATAAATATTTATATTTATGAATTACAAAGTTATTTAGACATTTCTTTAAAAGTTTTTTAATTAAAAGAAATCATAAACCATACAAGTCCAATCCAATCCTACATTATTTCCTGAAAATCTTTTCCCAAAAAAAAAAATACAAATCCCAAATGAAATTTTGCATAATTCTATTGATTAGTGTTTGTATTTAGACGGTATAAAGTTTTCAGGACATTTTTTTCCATTTGACTAAGAAAAAAAAATCCTTAAACTTCATGGAACAATGCTACGTCAGTGAAAAGTTTCTTTCCAAGCCTATAATTCTTTAAAAATATATAATTTTGCCTAAAACTTTATTAATTCCAATAGAAAATATGGTAAACTAAATCACAGTAGAGTTTTTATGTCAATTTTCTTAAATTAATAAGTATAAAAAAATCCATAAAGTTCATCTACCAATGGCACATTAGTAAAGCCTAAATTTTAATTGAATTTATTCTTAAACAAATATCAATTTTACCTGAAACTTTCTTAAATCCGATAGAAAAGTCCTTAAAGTAAGTGACAATAATGCTTTAATGTCAAAATTTTCTAATTATTTAATAAATAAAAATCCCCAAAGTTCTCCAACCAAAGTCAAATTAGTGGTGGGCATTTATTAATACGATTATATTTGAAACTATTTACCGATTTCGGCTAAAACCTATGCAAACTGATAGAATAATGATTCTTGTAAGTCGGAAAAAAGTTTTTATGCCAACTTTTTTGGTTTTATTATTGGAAAAAGAAACTTTAAACTTTACATTGCGACCCCACAATAGCAAGGAGTTCTTTTTTTTTCCGAAGTTTTTCTTAATAAAATTCCAAATTACCTGAAACTTTATACAATTCGATAGAAAAATATTCAAAGTATGTCACTATAATAATTTTAAAGTTCAATTTTCTCCGTAAATGTCTTTAAATCTTCCAAAAAGTTGGACAGAAAAAACCGGGTATGCCCTATATACAATATTAAGTCCATGACCACATTTTTCCAATACATAACCAAATTGACTACTTAATTTGGTCAAAATAATTTCCATTATCAATTTTAAATGACTTCAAACACAATTTCAAAGCGATTTTTCGTAAAAAACGCAAATATTTGCTAAATTATTAATTTTGATAAAATGGTTAGGAACAATTGAAACGTAAATGACATTACTGACGCATGCGCACAAAGTCAAATGAAAACAGAGAACCCAAAAATGTTTCTCAAAAAAGGGTTTTAGTTGGAAACTCAAACTTTAATTTTATAATGGAAATTGATTTTGAATTTGATTCAAGAAAATTTTTCGGCCAAAAAAAATCATGAAAAAGAATCATCGTTAATTTTTCATGAAAATCGTTAAATTTTAAGGGTGGCATTTCATAATGCCAAACGAAAGTACAGGTTCACTCGTGCGTGCTGTGCAAATTTTTCCAAAAATAAACAACGAATAAGGGATGAAATCGACCGTCAAAGTGCCAGAATTCATCCCAACTTCGAGTACTTGTAACTCCGTTAAATAAGGGATGATTTTCAAACAAGGCACAGTTTTGGAGTCGTTATAATATACCAAATAATCATATAGCAAAATATTTCGAATTTGAAACAAAAAATATTACGCCAAAAAAAAAATTAATATAGGTCATTGATCGATCGAATTTCTGGATCTAAAGGCCTCTTTAATTATAAATTATTTTAAGAGAAATCATAAATTGTAATTGAGCGAAATCTTTAAAAAAAAAAAAAAAAACTATCCTATCAGGGATGGAACCCGGTTCGACTGGATATGAAGTTCTGAAATCAGTATCCACGTGGCTATAAGAAGCTACCCATGTAGAACGTTAAAACTCATATTTAAATATTTTCAATACGATTTTTGAAAATTAAAAAAAAAAATTGATCGAAATAAGTAGAATTTTCGGATAATATTTAAACCATAACAGCTCCATGTAACATCCGGAAAAGTTGTCGAAAAACATTGCAACATTTAAATATTCTTCACCTTTTTTTTCTAAATTTAAAATTCCGAATTCTTCGTTATTAATGCGTTGACACATTCCATGAAATATTTGACAAGGTGACAAATATTTACTACTTGTAAATAAATAATTAAATTTGATTTTACAAATTTTACAATTTCCCGTTAATTCCAAGCACAGAATAATAACAGTGATGTATAAACATGGTATACTAGATATGCAATAAGTCATACACCAATGTATCATGAGTTGCATACCCTAAACATTTCTGAAATTTCAAAGGTTTTTTTTTGTTATAATACTTAATTGTTTTGATAGTTATTGACAGAAGGCAACTTTTCGTATATTCTTCTAGGAATGTTTTTATCCTAATCCTAGAAATAAGGGATGAAATCGACCTTCAAAGAGTCAAAAATCACCTCAACTTCAAGTGCTTGTGACGGCGTCAAATAAGGGATGATTTTCGAACCAGAAGCAGTTTTGGGTTTGTAACAATGTATTAAACGATCACACAACAATATTTTTCGAATTCGAAAAAAAAAATTTTTGGTCAAAAAAAACCGTGGGTTAACCATCGTTGATTTTCCACGAAAATCGTCAAATTTTCGATTTAGTTTTTATGGATGCCAATCGAAAGTATACGTCCATCAGTGCATTCTGTGAAAATTTGTCCGAAAACAAATTACGTTTAAGGGTTGAAATTGACCATCAAAGGGCCAGAAGAAATCATCAAACCATCCAAACTTCAAAGGCTTATTACTTCGTTAAATAAGGGATGATTTTCGAACCAAGCACAGATTCGGGTCCGTAACAATGTATTAAACGATAATATAACAATCTATTTCGAATTCGAAACAAAAATATTTTTCGTAAAAAAACAACCGTGGGTGAACCATTGTTGATTTTTCACGAAAATCGACAAAATTGAAATTTTTTTTAAGGATGCCATGCGAAACTATACGTCCAGCTGTACATTCTGTGCAAATTGTTCCAAAAAGAAACCAAGTTTAAGGGATGAAATCGACCATCAAAGTGGTAGAAGAAATCATAGAAAATCATCCAAACTTCAATCTCATGCAACATCGTTAAATAAGGGATGATTTTCGAAACAGCGGCAGTTTCGGGTTTGTAACAACGTATTGAACGATAATATAACAATTTTTTTCAATTTCGAAACAAAAAGATTTTTCGTCAAAAAAACCCATGGGTTAACCATTGTTGATTTTTCACGAAAATCGTCAAAATTAAAAATTTTTTTTTAGGCTGCTAATCGAAAGTAAACGTCCATCTGTACATTCTGTGCAAATTTTTCTGAAAACAAACCACGTTTAAGGGATGAAATCGACCCTCAAAGTGCCCGAAGAAATCATCAAGCCATCCAAACTTCAAGAGTTTATAACGTCGTTAATTAAGGGATGATTTTCGAACCAAAGGCAGTTTTGGGTTTGTAACAATGTGTAGAACGATAATATAACTATCTTTTTCGCATTCGAAACAAAAAAATTTTTGGCCAAAAAAAACCGTGGGTTAACCATCGTTGATTTTTCTCATAAATCCTCAAATTTCAAAAAAAAAATTTAAGGATGCCAATCGAAAGTATAGGTCCATCTGTACATTCTGTGCAAATTTTTCCGCAAACAAACCACGTTTAAGGGATGAAATCGACCGTCAAAGTGCCAGAATTCACCTCAAGTTATAGGGGATGATTTGGTACCCACGAATAGTTTCGGGATCGCGATAAAAAATCGTCTCATCAATAAAAGTTAGAATTAATGATAAAAAAAAAATAAGCAATTAAAATTGATTTAAAACGTTCAATGTGAAGTTCCTTTAAGAAATTTGGGCCATCTATTATCCAGTAACAGAACTATAAAGACGTACTTGATAATAATTATTGATTCATTTATTTACAATTAAAATCAGTAATAGTAAAGGCTTTAAATGTTGCATCGAATATTTTTTATTGTATTTTTTTTCTTCTTTAAATTAGAACAATTTTTTTCAATAAGTGTAATTTATGACTTAAATACTAAGACACACGTGGCCTGATTGTTGATGATTGGAGAATAATCAAGCATTGTGTGCAACAATGGTCTTAACGAGAACGATTTGAATGAAATTATATTGGGAACGACAAAAATTTGGTCACCGGACCCGGCCGGAAGGCGATCGTAAATGCGACCGGATGTACCCTGTTCGATAGTCAATTATATCCTTGCGCCTCGTAATTCCTTGCCCCCCATGCCGGTGTCGCCTGCTCCATCTGCAACACGTGAAAATCCCCACTTAACCAACATCAAATTCTTGCATTTGGCAACTGCAATTGACATGCATTACAACTGTAACTTGTGGAAAAACATTGATGAACAATATTCAAAGTTTTAGGGGTTTTTCAATGTGGTTCCACAAGTAGTGTGTCACTTACCATTGAATTTTTTTTTCTTTTTTTTTTTTAATGAACTATACGAAAGACACCAAAATTCTACATGCTAGCCGAGGGGCCTAGAATAATTGCGGATTTAAATTTAAGGTTCACTAGACAGGAGTGATTGTTGAGGCGACTCGGATGGATGATAGACACGGATACGTCTGTGCTCCACATAAATAAGTCAAAAAAAAACATTTCTTCATCATACACAACAAACATTGCACATCAATATTAAACACACAACAATCAACTTGCCCAAAAAATATCCTAAAAATTAAATTCATTAACGTTTTGAGAACAAAAAACATCGCATGCCTCCAAATTTCCATTTATATATTATTTCTATTGTCCAGTTTTCCAATGATTTAGTGAAATATTTTTTCAAGCCTTATAGCCTGACTTGCAAACATAAGACAAGTAGACAAGTAATACATGAATGAAACTTTCAACCGAATTAAAAGTGGTTCCCAAGAACCAGAAAATATTTTTCATGCCAATAGAAACAAAAAAAAAAAAAGAGAACAAACACTCTTCACCCCTCAAATCTTACCTCGCACTGTGACTCAACATGATGATATTTCTGTAACAACAGAAAATAGCTACGTGACGTTATCAACTTTACGAACTGTGAACAGGTGGGGTGGGGGGGGGGGATGGTGGGGGTTATGGAGGAATTGGCATTAGTGGGTCACTACGAAAAAGGGAAGGCTAACCTCTAAAATAATTGGGAAAACATTATCATTGTAAAAGACCAAAAAAAAAAAAAAGAAGATAATAATTGCTCGCCAAACTTTTCAACTGGACAAAATGATTATATTTATATTGGGTTTTTGGTCGAACTTCTAAGTCGAAAAATTATGCAAGAACATGTAAAAATCATCCCTTGAATATTCAGCGGGGGGTAAAGAGGGAGAGGGCATTTTTATTATTGGTTCAATTGTTTTAAAATACAATTAATGTGGTCACTATAATGGTAAGAGTAATTACATGAGTAGGCTAATAGCATGACGTTTATGTCTGTTTGGTTGCCTATACATTAGACTGATTAAATTTTTTTTTTCTTAATTATATCGAAATTATTGTTGGGAATGACCAAAAAAAAATCCTGTGAAACTTTAAGCTCTTAATATTAAGTATTAAGAGGTGCCGCATCGCAAATTTCGATTTTCCATTGAAATAACATGGGAACAATATTCTCTGGCACTTTGGAATTTTATAGCTCACGTCAAAGACAATATTTCGGAATGACCAAAGTATATTCTTGTAGAAAATTGAACGATCTACAAAAAAGGTCTCGTACAAGTTTTTGATATATTTATTCCTTCAAAAGTTATTCGAGGTCAAAGTTGAACTAAAGAGAAATTTTAATATTTTTTCAATTTTTTGACGTAACCTTCAATTTTATGAGAAAATTTTATAGGTCATTTTTTGTAGAGCACTGTTTTTCTTAACACTTATGTCCATAAAAAATTTTGATATTTTTCACAAGTCCTAAGTTATTTTTATGTTAAAATATAACAATTCAGGGAATTTTCCGTTTCTTGCAAATAACTTTGGACCTGTGAAAAATATCAAAAACTTTTATGGAGATAAGTTATAGAAAATAAAATAATCTACAAAAAATGTCCTATAAAATTTTCTCATAAAATTGATGGTTGGGTCAAAAAATTAAAAAAATATTAACATTTCTCTTTAGTTCAACTTTGACCTCGAATAACTTTTGAAGGAATAAATATATCAAAAACTAGAACAAAACCTTTTTTGTAGATCGTTCAATGTTCTACAAGAATATACCTCGGTCATTCCTTGGCCAGATACGTATTTCGATTGCCAAGAGATCTACTACTTGAAAAACTACTTGATGACCACTGAGGAAGATTGCTTGGCAATCGAAATACGTATCTGGGTAATACGTCACAAATATTTTTGTTTGAACTTCTGTTCAAATTTATTTTTATGGTATGATTTTTAAATATTATTATATTAAATTATACTACATAAATTGGACCGCATTATATCCTATATATTGTATACACAGTAGACTAATTAAAAAAGAACGATGATTTTTTTTCCTTAATTATATCGAAAATATTGTTGGGAAGGACAAAAAAAAATCTGTGAAAGTTTAAACTTTTAATATTAATATTAAGAGGTGTCGCATCGCAAATTTCGATTTTTCATTTAAACAACATGGGAACAATATTCTCTGGCACTTTGGAATTTTATAGCTCACGTTGGTGACAATATTTCGGAATGACCAAGGTATTTTCTTGTAGAAAATTGAACGATCTACAAAAAAAGTCTCGAAGAAGTTTTTGATATATTTATTCCTTCAAAAGTTATTCGAGGTCAAAGTTGAACTAAAGAGAAATTTTAATATTTTTTCAATTTTTTGACGTAACCTTCAATTTTATGAGAAAATTTTAAAGGACATTTTTGTAGAGCACTTTTTTACTTATAACTTATCTCTGTAAAAGTTTTTGATATTTTTCACAGGTCCTAAGTTATTTGCATTAAGCTGAAAATTCCCTGAATTATTATATTTTTAACATAAAAATTATTTATTCTATTTTAATTAAATAACTTAGGACCTGTGAAAAATATCAAAAACTTTTATAGAGATAAGTTATAGGAAAAAAAGTGCTCTACAAAAAATGTCCTATAAAATTGTCTCATAAAATTGATGGTTGCGTCAATAAATTGAAAAAATATTAAAATTTCTTTATAGTTCAACTTTGACCTTGAATAACTTTTGAAGAAATAAATATATCAAACACTTGTACGAGACCTTTTTTGTAGATCGTTCAATTTTCTACAAGAATATACCTTGGTCATTCCGAAATATTGTCACCAACGTGAGCTATAAAATTTCAAAGTGCTAGAGAATATTGTTCCCATGTTATTTAAATGAAAAATCGAAATTTGCGATTTGGCACCTCTGAATATTAATATTAAGAGCTTAAACTTTCACAGGATTTTTTTTTGGGTCATTCCCACCAATATTTTCGATATAATTAAGAAAAAAATCATTTTTTTTGAATTAGTCTAATGTTTATGTATAGACAACCAAACGTACATACACGTCATGCTAATAGCCTACTCAAGTAAATTACGCTAATCATTAAATTCTGTCACTATTAAACTATGGAATTGATCCATTTTTTTAATGCAAATCTTTAATTAAAACTTGACAAAACTTTACTTTAACATTTCGTTCAACTATTTCTACAACAAAACGGCTAATTTTTTATATTAAAACGGTGAAAATACGTACATTTTAGTAATGAAGTTTTTTGGAAAATATTTAAGTTTTTGCATAATTTTTCGATACATGCGTTGCGAGAACCGTAAGGTTCTCTATTTACCTTATAGTCGATAATTTAAGGATAAAAGCATTGGAATTTCAATCAAATTGGCACTTATTAACCTCGATTTTTCTGCACAAGAAAACCAATTGATTTCAACAATGAAATTTGGGAAAAATCGTCAAAAAATGTGCCAATTTTTTTGATATTGTTTAATAATAATTAAAAGCGATTGAAGATTGAATTTAAATCGTATATACTTGAATAATCTACAAAAATAGTAACTTTTTTGTGGTTTAAAAAGTATTTTTTTTTTTTTTTTTGGGGGGGGTTGAAAGAATAAAATAACAAAGGGTTAAACATTTCATTGAATCTTACGGCAATTATGAACTTTCTAAGTACCAAATTATTGAAATTTCGTGCGTCAAATAGAGTCAGAAACGTAAAAATAAAGAGAGAAGTTTAAAATAAAATAAAATAGTAAATAATTCAGGCATTAGACACACCTTCCCTCTGCAGATTTCGCCCGTTTTCCTAGAAATATGAAATAAACTTATATGCACTTTATATGCACATCATAATATATATATAGTTGCATGCAATGTTTCTTTGTGTTGACAACAAAATTTAAATCGTTTTAGCTTTTAAGATTTATTTGAAAAATAATTATAAGTCTAATTCTATTGAACAAGGTTTTATAAGTTCGTATTATTTTTTTTTTTCGATTGATAAAAGCAATTTATATATATATAGAGTATGTATATAATTTTCAACTTCTATTTTCATATATATTTTCTTCTTATTTATATAATTTTCATAGTTATTAAATAATTTAACATTAAATATAATTTACATAACAATAAATATACAAAGTTACTACTACAACTACGGCTTACGTTGTGACGCTTTTTATAGAGAAAAAAATTGTGCTATTTCCACGAAATCAACGAAAATATATATTCTACATAGGCTAAGGGATAAAAAGGTTTAGTTCCAAAAAAAAAAATCAACAAATTAAAATTTTCAATGGACAAGGGATGCAATCGGGCACGTGTTTATGTCAAATGCATTTGACCAACAGAATAACGAATTTTCCAAGAAAAAAATTATGAAAATCTGAGAGAATTTCCTCAAAAATCCCTTGTTCAACAGAAATTTTAGTTTTCCATTTGGTGATGTTAGTAGTTAGTGTACGCATTTGTTGTGTGAAATTTAAAAAAAAAATAAATAATAAACGGAAGACTATTGAGCGAAAAAATCGTCAGGAAAAGCCTAAAAACTTTGATATTTCCTTCAACTTATATCAAGTAATTTAAATTTTTGGCTTTTCCGGATATTAAGAAAAACGCGGGAGGGGAGGAGGAATCGAAAGAATTAATACATGGCTCCAATTTGCAACGAAATTTTAGTAAAAGAATCGCTTTCCCAAAAAATTTTCAAGTCCTAAATTTTAAAATTTTATACGATAAAATTGAGGGTAAAAGATAATGGTATCCCCTCCCCTTTCAACCCTTCACCATCCCAAATAACTTCGGTCACTTATCAATAAAAAAAATTCAACAATTTTACATTGAATTTCCACCAACAAAAAAAATATTTCAACAAAACTATGATCTTTGCCTTGTGGGATGAGAAGGGAGAGGGGGATGAATACAATATACCTCTCCCCCTTTTCATTTTACAATAACAATAGTTAACATTTGAATAATTAAAATTTTATTGTTCCAAATTTGGTTATATGAATGAAAAGAAAAGAAAACCAACCATTCCTACGTAATTATAAGGGAAAAACTTTTTTTTCTGATTACTGGTTGACCACTTGTTGCAGGAAAATATTGACAAGCATACTTCAATAGAAAATTCTATGCTCTACAAAAAAGGTTATTAGTAAATTTTTGATATATACACTCGTTCAAATGTTTTTGAAGCTCAAAGTTGCACCATTATTTTATTATTATAGTATTATTGTAGATATAAATGCATGTAGGTGCCACTAGAGGGCCAAAATAAAAAAAAATTGTTAACACCTTTTTGGTAGAGAATTTAATTCTCTACAAAAAAGTATTAAATAATTTTTTTCGTATAACGCCTCATTTGTTAGTTATAACCCAAAAAAGACCGGAAAACCCATTTTTTTCAATGTTTATAAGGAGAGCTATTTAACAGGTGTCTCTTTTGTTTTTAAACAAAAAAAAAATCCACAGCGTAAATGTAAGTGAAAATTTTGATTTTTTTTCCAACTGCTTGCCAACCACTTGTTGCCGAAAAAAAAATACAAGCATATTTCTATACAAAAAAAAAATATCAAAACATTTATTTTTTTGTAAAGAATTGAATGCTCTACAAAAAAGGAAATTAATAAATTTTTGATAGATGTACTCGTTCAAATGTTTTTCGTATCATTATTTTATGTAAAGCATTATCGTGAATATAAATTCATGTCAGTGCCACTAGGGAACACAAAACAAAAAAATTGCTAAGAAATTTTTTGTAGAACATTTAATACTCTACAAAAAGTGTTTAATAATTTTATGTATAATGCCTCTCTTGTTAGCTATAACCTAAGGAAGACCAAAAACTAACAAAGGCTTCCATAGCAAACAAAAGAGGCATTATACAAAAAAATTGCTAAAACCTTTTTGGTAGAGCATTCAATTCCCTTCAAAAATATTTTTTTTGTATAATGCCTCCTTTGTTAGCTATAACCCAAAGAAGACCGGAAAACCCAATTTTTCTGTACTATTCTCAGAGAAAATAAAAAAAAAAATGTAATATAGGTACAACTTTCCAATGTTAATATGGAGAGCAATTAAACAGGTATCTTTTGTTTTTATACAAAAAAAAAAAACACGAAAAATATATTGCGAAAAATATAGGTGAAAAACTTGTTTTTTTGTAACTCCTGGCCAACCACTTGTTGCAGGAAAAAATTTATAAGCATATTTCTATAGGCAATTGTATGTTCTACAAAAAAGGTTATCAGTAAATTTCTCATAGATGTATTCGTTTAAGTGTTTTCATAGTTCAAAGTCACACTTTTATTTTATATGTATTTTAATATCGTAGATAAAACTGTGTGTAGATGCCACCAGAGGGCAAAATCAAAAAAAAATGAGGACACCTTTTTTGTAGAGCATTCAATTTCCTACAAAGAAGTACTCAATATTTTTTTCCTATCCCGTCTCGGTTGTTAACTATAGGTAAAAGAAGACCAAAAATCCATTTTTCTGTATTATTTTTAAAGAAATAAAAACTACCGTACGATATAAGTAAACGCACCCCCGTGAAGCGGGGGTGTATGGTGGCATCTTTTGCTAAAATATCGAGCACCATCCTTGTCTATACTATATATATGCAAACTTACAAGTTGAGACTATGTCTACTAGTAAAAAAAAATGGCGATTAGTCGAAAGATTATTACAGCTAATAAGGCAACTAGGGGAACTAGGTGGGGTAAGGGGATGACACAAAAAAAAAATTTGCCCATTAATAAAGGATTTCTTCGGTAAAAATCCATGTAAAATTGTTGGTACGCTATTGTTTATACAAAAGAAATATCATTGATAGCGCCCATTAAGGGGTTGCATTTTTAAGGTGGAAGGGGGGGGGGGTAAAATTACAGTATATACTTCTGGGATAGCATTATGTGATAAATTTACCACTTTTGAAAAAAATAGTGGTCTTCGAACTTATAGAATGGTAGAACCTTCAGAATTAAAAGATGGCACCGGATTTACAATTATATGGTTCCATGTAAATTTAAAAAATTCTTGTCTATGGAAATAGATTTCTTCTTTTTTTTTTAAATTTCACTTGTTCTATTTGTGAATGAATGCGTTTCTGAAAGAACCAAGGATTGTTTCGTTTTTTTTTTTTGTTTTGTGTCGTTGTTGAAAACAAAAGAAAATCGTGTGCTTGATCTGCCCTCTATTGGAAATTGTTCGAAAGTTTACAGTAGTCCCAGTAGATGTGTGTATGTGTATGTATGTGTGTGTGAGTAAAACGCATCCACTTGTTACGACTGAAATTTCTGGTACCACATTTTTATAAAGTATGTACAATTTGGAAACGAGAACCCAATGTTGCACTAATGTTGTTTGGATGTTACAGTGGTTGGTGGACTGATTAGGGGATATTGGTGGAGCATATGATTACGGGGCCTAATGCACGGTCGGATGGCCCACCTGAGCAGGCGCGTTATATAATCCGGCCAATTATCCGGAAACATCACCAAAAAGAACCCGACAGAAATCAATATCATTCCGGCCAACTTCATTCCGGCAAAATGTGTTCCGTACAGCACCACATCCAACGCTAAAACACAAAAAAGAACCAAAATATTAGTGGAACCATAAAAAAAATCCACCACAAATAATTCGAGTACCAGCCGACACCGGCACCGCCGTGATCAGTCCCAACGTGATGAACAAATCGTACGTCAATGCCACACTAAAATTACCAAGTAAATTCGCCACTGGAACCCAAAAAAAAAAAAACGCATATTACTAATTTCAATTTACAGAATTCTGGTATCTGGTACCTAAAGACAAAACACTAGCGGCCAGCAAAGCTGGCCATGGAATCAAATCCCAATTTAACACTTCGACGTTGGTAAAGTAGAGCGTCAAACTAACCGGCCATAGGAGAGCCGCATTTAACAGACCAATTATGGAGAAAAATAGTGCCACCTGACCGTAGGTGGCATCACCGATCACTTTTTTGAAGAGAACCTGAAACATATCCGTACAATTATTACCTAATTCTCCACTCATTCCGAACAACTACCACTACTAGTGATCAATAAAAAAGCAAAGCCCGAAGAAAAAAGCCTCAAAAACGTTTTTCTGGTACCATCAAATATCATGGGAACCTTAGGATTTTTTGAAAAAAAATCAAATGGAATCCATTCCCATGGACTTAATCATTACTAGATCCATCGTGGTAATCATTTATAAAAATTCGGTGAACCGAAAATCCAGTAAGGAAAACCGAATATGAGTATTTTAGAAAATTGGTCGAAAATTATAGAATATTAGAATATAGAAATTATAGAACATAATAAAATATAGAAAATGGATAAATTGAGGAGAGGAGAGAGAAAAGGTCTGAGAAAATGTCGTTCAACAAAGAAGGGTACCTAAAAGTTCGGATATATCTCAATTAGGAGAGAGGGGAAAGGGGGTAGTTAGTGGAAGGAAGACGTAAAAGCCAATCAAAAATAGATAAATCTATTAAAGGAGGATAACGAAGCAATAGAAGATATCCTTTCTGGATAGACGTTAGTACAAGGGACCCCAAAAACAAAAGAGATGAGTCACTACTCATTTCGGAAATCTCGACTCTAGCCCTTACAAATTTTGATTCCCTCCCCCACCCTAACGGTTGCGCTTCAAAACTTTGAAAAATTTCGGTTTTTATTCCCAAAAAAGTGGTTCCCTTGATTATCACCTGCTTTGAATGAAATTTAGATCCAATTTTTTTGAATCTCAGCAAGCTACAATAGCCCTCGATCCTTCCAGTAAATTTCATCAAAATCACTCGAACAAATTTTGAAAAAATTGAAAAAATTAAAACCCCATGATTTGACACTTTTTAAACAGGAAATTCGACTCTAGCCCTTACAAATTTTGATTCTCTCCCCCACCCTAACGATCGCACTTCGAAATCTTGATAAATTTCGTTTTTATTCCGCTAAAAAATGGTTCCCTAGATTATCATCTGTTTTGAATGAAGTTTAAGTTCAATTTTTTTGGTTCCCAGCAAGCTACGATAGCCCTTGACCCATCCAGTAAATTTCATCAAAATCACTCGAACCAATTTTGAAAAAATTGAAAAAATTAAAACCCCATGATTTGACACTTTTTAGACAGGAAATTCGACTCTAGCCCTTACAAATTTTGATTCCGTCCCCACCCTAACGATCGCGCTTCGAAATCTTGATAAATTTCGTTTTTTACTCCGCTAAAAAGTGGTTCCCTTGATTATCATCAGTTTTGAATGAAATTAAGTCCATTTTTTTTTGGTTCCCAGCAAGCTAACCATAGCCCTCGACCATTCTAGTAAATTTCATTGAAAAATTTTGAAAAAAATTGAAAAAATTACAATTTTCGATTTTTAGACTGCAAATTAATTATTAATAGGAAACGATCGCTAAAAATAAACTTTAATTTTTCTCCACTTGGACGAATCGTAAATATTTGATTGCGATATCGATTGATTCGTCATACGATACATTTGTGATGAGCATCTTGAAAACAATTGCCTAACACGCAACGCTTTTTGTTATAAGACGGCCAGCTTTGATATTTTCTTAGTAAAAAAATAAAATGAAATCAATAATATGAAAAAAAATTGGTACCTTGTAAACAGCCGAACCAGCTGCGGCACATGCAGCCAAAACTACCCCTCCTAAAGTCGAACTACCCGTAATGCCGTCCATATAAGCTAAAAGGGCAATTCCCGTATCACATAATATGACAGCGACTATCTGTTGAGTAAAGCAAGCGATTAATTATGGTCAAATCAAGCGAAAAGCTACCACTGGTAAAGCAATCAAACCATATTTCAGTCGATAGACCCAAAAAAAGTGGTTGGTACCATATGGTACCATGTGGTACCATATGGTACCGAATGGTTTTTTCGGGTCTATCGACTGAAATATGGTGTTCAGCGAAGCTTACCCGAACTCCGACAAATTGTTCGTGTAAAATGACCCACGAGAGCAGATAGACGCAGGCTACGTTAGTGGCAAATAGGGCCATCACCTCAGTCGCTAAGAGGATTCGCAACGAATATATGTACATGTAGTTGGTGCCGACCCATAGTAAACAAAATAAGCTGCACCTTATCAGAAACCGTCCTGTGTTTGTTTCGGAAATCAACCATTTAAAAAAACAAAACAATAAAAGGCATACGTAAATCACTGCCTATAATTACACCTCAAAATCAAAGGATACCAACGTGCATTGGTTCCAAAGTGGTACGTACCAATTGTAAAGCCACGTTCACGAAAATTTCGGATACTTTCGGCGAGAATTTCGCCGGGCGATTGACATCGGCTGGTCGTTAGGCGACATATAAAAAACAGTGGAAAGAATAGGACGGTCCAGTTGGTGCAGAACCATGTGGTAAAAAATGGAGCATCATAGGATCCCTTTAAAAAAAAAAAGATAGTTTTTCCTCAGGTTGATGGCAATGATTGGGGATGGTGGTTGGATACCTGGCGGGGCATTTTTGAGACACTGGTGAAGTTGGAGCTGCGAATGGGCATCGAAACGGGAACCCCGTAATTGATGTCCGGCCGTGGGAAGTACAGATATTTGATGCAATGCGTAGCACCCACCCAGGAAGCCGTCACACATATTGTCACGCAAACGCCAAAATAAATCTGAAAAAATCAAGTTGGGGGTAATGATTGCATAAATTACAAACGCTTGCCAGGTGAGGGAAAGGTGTGTGAAATATGGTGCGTGAATGACGAAGGTCATAATTTTCATGTTTTCAAGATAATCACACATGAAATATGATTATATATATACATATAAATATGGTGGTGGAACATATAGCCGCATGCAATTTCGCAATTAAAAAATTTCAATTTTCCTTCACCACATTAGACAGGCGCAAGTGTATGATTATGTATATATAGGTGGTCTTGGAGTCTAGGCCGTAGGCCGTGGTTTTCAATTGATTTTGTCTCAAAAAAAAAAAAAAAAAAAAAAAATGGAATACCTTTCGTGCAGATTTTGAGCAGCAAGAATTGGTGCAACTTTTGAGCTTGTGCCGGAACCCACTGGTGCTATTGCTGCCGGGCGTTGATATTGTTGGAGGCTCGTTTCCATCATGCTGACTTGGCTGACTGCTGGTTACTAAATCGAAAAATTGAAAAAAATTTTTTTTTTTTTTTTAATAAAAAAACAATCATATTAAAAAGTCGGTACGCCATTTTCAATAAGTAGTTGAGACACAAAGTGTGCTTTGCTGACAAATATCACAATTACAAAGCCTACCTATACGATTGGACCAATCATATTCGTTTCCCAAACACGGCCATCTTTATTTTTTTAACCAATAAAAAGCAAGAGTGCATTGTTTGCAACCCAATCATTACTTGAATATGGAATAATTGGAAATTAAATTTTAAATTGACGAAACTAATTAAATATTTTTAAATCAAATGATTTAGTATAGTAGGCATATGTGATTAAGTGCATGTGCACTAGGCTAGACCAAAAATATTTTTATTTTTTTTTAAAAGATATATCAATAATTTTATGTAGAATTGTAGGGATATAGTAAATTTTGAGGCCTAAATATTGACATTAAGAAGTTTATCTTCCACATTTTTTATTTTTTCATTAAAAACCGCCTTTTTTGTCTTAAAATTTTTAAACCATCACACAAAAGTAAATAAACATTATCAATTATTGAAGAAAATTAAATGCTCTACAAAAAAGGCCTAATCGTAAATTTTCGTCAAACCATTTATTTCCGTATAATCGAGGGTTGAACTGATATGTAAAATAAAGTCATATAAAACGTGGCAATGTTCCAGGCTCGATTATACGGAAATGGATGGTTTGACGAAAATTTTCATTTAGACCTTTTTTATAGAGCATTCCATCTTCTTTAAGAATTGATAATGTTTAATTACTTTAACGTGATGGTTTGGAAATTTTGAGGCCTAAATATTGACATTAAGAAGTTTATCTTCCCCATTTATTGACTTTTCATTTAAAAGCGCCTTTATTGTCTCAAAACTTTTAAACCATCACACCAACGTAAATAATCATTATCAATTCTTGGAGACAATCAAATGCTCTACAAAAAAGGTCCAAACGTAAATTTTCGTCAAACCAACCATTTCCGTATAATCGAGCCTTGAACATTAACACGTTTTATATGATTTTATTGTACATATCAGTTCAAGCCTCGATTATTCGGAAATGAATGGTTTGACGAAAATTTCCGTTTTGGCCTTTTTTGTGGAGCATTTCATTTTCTTTAAGAACTGATAATGTTTAATTACTTTAACGTGATGATTTGGACATTTTGAGACCTAAATATTGACATTAAGAAGTTTATATTCCCCATTTTTAACTTTTCATTAAAAACCGCCTTTTTTGTCTTAAAATTTTTAAACCATCACACAAAAGTAAATTGACATTATCAATTCTTGAAGATAATTAAATGCTCCACAAAAAAGGCCTGAAAGAAAATTTTAGTAAGACCAACCATTTCCTTATAATCGAGCCTTGAACATTGATACGTTTTATATGATTTTATTTTACATGTCAGTTCAAGCCTCGATTATACGGAAATGGATGGTTTGACAAAAAAATTTATTTATGCCTTTTTTGTGGAGCATTTCATATTCTTTAAGAATTGATAATGTTTAATTACTTTAACGTGATGGTTTGGAAATTTTGAGGCCTAAATATTGATATTAAAAAGTTTATATTCCCCATTTTTGATTTTTTCATTAAAAAGTGCCTTTTTTGTCTCAAAACTTTTAAACCATCCCACCAAAGTAAATAATCATTATCAATTCTTAGAGACAATTAAATGCTCTACAAAAAAGGTTGAAACGTAAATTTTCGTCAAACCATCCATTTCCCTATAATCGAGCCTTGAACATTGACACGTTTTATATGATTTTATTTTACATATCACTTTAAGGTTCGATTATACAGAAATGAATGGTTTGACGAAAAATTTTATGTACACCTTTTTTATGGAGCATTCCATCTTTTTTAAGATTGAATGCTCTACAAAAAAGATCTGATTGTAAACTTTCGTCAAACCAACCGTTTACTTAAAATCGAGCCTTGAACATTGATTTGTTTTTACGATTTGATTTGTTAACTTGGGGATTTTGTAACTAATAAACGAATTGATATTTAGAACAATGTTTTTATATATTATTGAAGGAAATTAAAGGCTCTACAAAAAAGGTTTCGAAGTATTTTTTGATACATTTACCGTTGTTAAAGTTATTTAAGGTCAAAGTTGAAGTTAAAATAAAATTTCGGTATGATAGTGAGAGAAGGAGAATTTAATTTCCTTCAAGAATATATACAAAAACATTCTCTAAATATTAATATTGACATTAAAAGATTTATCATTGAAATTTTGAATTTTTCAATCTAAAATACTTTTTTTCCCCTAAACTTTTGAATCACCCCAATGAAAAAAATTAAACAGCATGTTTTCTCGAAGGAAATTGAATGCTCTACAAAAAAGGTCTGAATGTAAATTTTTCTAATATCAACCGTTTCCTTATAATCGAGCTTTGAACATTGACTTGTTTTTACGATTCGATTTCTTAACTTTGGAATTTTTTCACTAATAAACGCAGTGATATTGAGAAATATTTTTTATATAAATTATTGAAGAAAGTTAAAAATCCTACAAAAAAAGTTTCATAGTATTTTTCGATTAATTTACTTTTCTCAAAGGTATTCAAGGCCAAAGTTGAAATTCCGGTTCGGATAACAGTAACAAACGAAAATTTATCAAAAAATGCATAGTGACCTTTTTTGTAGAACATTTAAGAGTATATAAAATTTCGACTATAATTATTAATTAGTTTATTAGTTACAAAGTATCGAAGTTAAAAACAGATGAATGTTTAAGGCCTGATTATAAAGAAACGGGTGGTTTGCTGAAAATTTTCATTTGGACCTTTTTTGTAGAGCATTCAATTTCCTTCCAAAATATCAGCGGTAAAATTCTTTCAGTGTGTGATGATTTAAAAAGTTTTGAGGTAAAAAAAAATGCTTTTTGTATTGATAAATCCAAAAAAATGCAATTAAACCTCGACTAGAGCAAATTTTTATTGGGGCCTGATTTGCAACAAGACAGGCAACTACAATAGTGGGTTACACCAAAAATTTTCCTTGAAATTTTCTTATAGACGGTACAAAGATGACCAAAATTTGGGAACCACTGCTTTAGAGGGTGACAAAACATTCATAAATCAAGAAGACTCACCCCGCCAACCCATTTAAATTAATAAATTTTAAAGACTATCTCCTCTTCATACTTGTAAAAAATTTTAACAGTTGAATGGGTAAAGAAAACATTGAAGGGTGTTGAGGGAACGAAAGTTGTATGTATTTAAGGGTTAAAAAAATTTTGGCTAAGAAAACACGACAATTAATAAAATTAAAAGCAAAAAAAAAATTTTTTTTTCGGTTGATTTTCTCGAAAACGGCTCTAACGATTTGCCTAAAATTTCGTACATTAACTATTCGTGTGACGATAAACAAATTTTATTTGAACATTTTTTCGATAAAAATCCCCCAAAGAGTACTTTACTGGTGACCCACCATTGATAACAATAAAAAAAACATTTGCATCCAAAGCCTCCTCGTTCTAAAAAAAAAAAAAAAACAATTTCTTGATGTTCTTTTATTTTTAAATACTCATATTAAGTAGGTAGGGTTTCAATCACCCCTTTATTCCAATTTTAAGCGTGAAATTATTTTCGGCTAACAGATATATGGATTTATTGATTAGTGATTATAGTTTGTCTTTTGTTTTTAATATCTTAAAGAGCTTCTGTAATCATTTTTTTTTTCGGGGGTGGCGGGGAAAAAAAATATTTGTTCAACTTACTGGAATCGGTGTGGTGGATTTGTGGAGTTTGAGGCCCATAATGAGGGCCGTTAATGGAACGGCAGTTTTGGTCCTCACCCGTGACAACGACGCTGGGTGCCCTAACCCGTCGCCCCCCCGGATTATTGGGATTAAAAATTGTTTGAATATCGGCGTCACGAGTCATTTTTATCTTTTTTGTTTAATCCAATTATGACTGATGTTTTTATTATGCTTTTCGGAATTTTATATCGAACATTTTGTTTTTTCTAAAACAAAAAAAAAAAAGAAGAGCTTGTAACAATGAGTTTCAATTGTTAAAACAAAATTTGTTTTACGTACTTGTTAGTTAGATTGTTTCGACAGTCTTTTCTTTGGCGTTTTTTTTTTGTTTTTTAAGTGAAATAATAAGAGAGAATTAATGTGGAAATTGAGTTTTGATTATCGGGACATTGTAACGTTTTTGAAATGTGGACGATTTCACACCCTCAGGTCTGAGGGAACACATCACTTAATTATCCGAGTAGGCCAAGTTGGACGGGAACGAACCCGTTTTTCCAGTGACTGGCTTTTCGCACTTGGGTTATAATACACTTATACATACACACAAATTCAATAATATCCGGCGGAAAAAAGACGGAAAACGTGGAATTTTCTCCGGGGGCAACAAGGACGGTCGCTTGTCAAACCCGCCATTGTTAACGCAACGTTTCAATTTACATCAACTTAAAAAATTATTGCATTCATTGGAAATAGATTTAACCGTAATGCTCTAAATTTATTGAAACCCTTATTAGCATATTAAGTGTATTTATCTATATATATACATGGAAATGGGGTAGCGGGTAAATGTGCGCGAGCATTTTCCATTGATTGGAAAAGCTTTGGAAGGGATGAAAGCTTTTCTAAACTCTAAACATATCCCCAATTCATGCACATAAAACTTAACGCCATCTATCAATTAAATGTTGAAACTTTAACCATAGCTTCAAACCAAATTACTATTTGACATTTCAAATTAATTTTTTGAAAAAATCCAAAAAAAAAAACCCTTTTACCTCTTTTATATCTTCAATTTATTGCCTAAAATCCCCAAAAAATACATATTTCCCTTAATTTACATCCTCCACAACACCGTATTGATCGAATGTTCTTCCAGCTCCACATTAACGTACTTGCCATCCCCGACATTTAAAGCCACGTGCTTGGCGAAATCATCCCTACAATTATGAAAATTTATTAGAAAAAATCTTTTTCTAAATCGTAAAGTTTTCACTTGTTCATTAAAATGGCCACGTGGCTTTGATCGGGACGTTTAAACGCGACCATGTCCACGTCGGTTTGCGGATCGTGGTAGATCCGCTGCGATTTTTCCGGAACGAATTTGGTAATGTGGGCCATTGCGTAGTACAGCGGTTGTTTGTAGAAGTAATTGTTGTCGAGATCGACCAGAATTAGCCCGTCCAAATTGTTTCCCGTCCATGTTGGACCGCCGTTTATGTCCAACGATAATGTCCAATCAACCCAGCCGGTAATCCAATGATTTAAGTTCTAAAAGTTACAAACAATTAGAGGGAAAACTTCTGCGAAATATTTACAATCAACTCACCGTAATAAAAATGTTTAAGTAGTTCTCGGCTTTGTCCCAAGAACCCAATTTAATCTTCGGATAATTTTCGTTTTCTACAACAAAAAATATAAATAATGTGAGATATATAAATGTAAACGGGGCGCTAGCTGAAGTTGAGAGTACAAAATATGAGAACCGCATAATTTTGAACTTAGAAAAACGTATTTCGAAGATCTTTTTCGTCTTTATTGATCCTGATTTGTGTCCATTCATAATAATAGTTAAGGAAGTTATAAAAGTATGTCAAAATGCTACCAAATAATTACAAATTTAGGAGAATGTTTCTTATTTAATGCTTAAACATCTGTGAAAACATTAAAGCGATTCACTAAGTCGTTTAAAAGATATTGCAATTTAAAAACACTAAGATTTTACGTATAATCTTATGGAGATTTGGGGATCGAAAGGACTAAAGAAATTTATGTTTATTAACCAAAAAAAATGCTACCACGTATTCGAAACTTTTACAATACATAGTGTAAACTTTACAGAACTAATTTTTTAGAAAAAATTCTGTAATCTCTATACGATTTATACAAAAAAAAATTATAAACAGACCAGAGATGTGATTATAATATCAACCTTAGTGGATAGGCAATTGGTCATACATAAACGTAAGACATGTTGTATATACGTTATCAATGCTATTAGCCCAGGCCAGCTGGCTGAAGTTGAGGGTACAAAATATGAGGACCACATAGTTTGGAACTTAAAAAAACGTATTTTGAGAGATTTTTTTCGTCCTTATTGATCCTGATTTGTGTCCATTCATAATAATAGTTAGGGATGATATAAAAGTATGTCAAAATGCTACCAAACAATTAAAAATTTAGGGGAATGTTGCGTATTTAATGCTTAAACACCTGTGAAAACTTTAAAGCGATACACCAAGTCGTTAATGGGTTATTGCAATTTAAAAATAGCATGATTTTATATGTAATCATATGGAGATTTGGGGATCGAAAGGCTTAAAGAAATTTATATTTATTAGCCAAAAAAAATGCTACCAGGTATCCAAAATTTTTGCAATACATAGATTAAGCCTTAGGGAACTAATTTTGTATAATTTCTTATGTATTCACTATACGATTTATACAAAAAAAAAATTATAAACAGACCGAAGATGTGGTTATAATAACAACCTTAATGTGTAGGCATTTAGTCACACATAAATGTATGACTTTTTGTATATACGTTATCAAGGTTATTAGAGGCTCTAGGGTTACTTAAAATTGGTAAAGCAAGAAATATCGAAACTTTGCTTTGATATACTTTAACGACTTGGCGCCCTGAAGGCCTAAATATAACGGTTTTTCCGTTAAGTGGGCGAAAAAAAGTCTATTCGGTTGATTTACGACATTAGTGTTGTAATTGTAACATTTAGATTAAACTAGGGGGCGGAGGGGGAGAAGGTCAAAGATACGACCACCTGTTTAATTTTTTTTTTTGAATTTGTGTGATACAATTTAAGGGGGGAAGCTGGTCTAGAATTTTGAAGAAACCGAAATTTTTTTTGTCTTAAAAGGTACTTTAAGGTCTTAAAAATAACATACCAAAGGATGGACGCCGACAATTTGGTCTACAGGAACTTTTTTGTAGGAAATCAAATTCTCTACAAGTTTTTTATTTAAAATTTTTCCATAGTTCTTGTTATTTACGAGATAAATGCAAAAAAAAACGCGAATTTTCTGGAAAAATCAGGTTCAGTGGCCCGTACTATCTCACCGGTGTGAGTTACGACTTTGTCGCAATGGGCACTTTTGTAGAGCGTTTAATTCTGAGAAAAAACCACCGTCGGTAAAAGCGATCCCCCGAAATGCCGCTGAGATATAGAAATTTAAAAATAAAAAATCAGAATTTCCGTGTATTTTCAATGGGAAATCTTTACACGTCTTGGTCGAGGACTTAAAATTAATATTAAGGGCTCAAACTTTCAGAAAACTTTTTTTTTGGTATTTCCAACAAAATTTCATGATGGGACCAAAAAAAGTCAAAAAAATAATCACCCTATGGTATGTATGAATGAAAACTACTTTTTTTTGTTAATAAATATTTAACTAAGCGATAAATAATGTAAATTTTTTTTTTTTTTAAATGGAGACAAATATACTTTAGCATAAAAAAAAAACTTGAAAAATATTTTGAAGTTTCTCAGTTGATAAAAACTAAAATTCGTGTAAATTTTCTCAAAAATTATAAATTAAAAGTGAAATTTTTCAAATATCTCATCTAAAAACTTTTAAAACCCGTACACAAGAAAGTTTGATGATGAATATCTTTTGAACGGTTAATTTAATCACCAAAACATACGAAATCATTTTTATAGAGCAGTTAATTTCCAACAAAAATTTCTATTGCGCATTGTATAACAGTCATTTATTGTCGAGTTATAAAATTCATAAACAAAAATGAAATTTGTCTTCAAAATAATCAAAATTAAATCCTTAATATCTTTCAAATGATGAGGCTTACGGAAAAAATATACGATACCTTTTTTGTAGAGCATTAAATTTCCTAAAAAATTCTCTCAGAACATTTTTCTGTACAATCGATAATGGATGAGGTTTGAATTTTTTTCTATTGGACTGAGAAAAAAATACAAAACTGCGATGCGGAGGATCTTCCTATCAAAAATTAAGAGCTCATACTTGGTGAGAATTTTTTTTAAGGTCTCTAGCAACCCATTTTTCCGTGTCACTTGTAAACAAAAAAAATAATCGATCTTTTTGACCCATCTTATTAGGGGTGTTATAAAAGTATGTCAAAATGCTATCAAATAATTAAAAATTTAGGGGAATGTTCCTTAGTTAATGCTAAAATACTTGTGAAAACATTAAAGCGATTCTCTACGTCGTTTAAAAGATATTGCAATTTAAAAATATTATGATTTAACATGTAATCTTATGGAGATTCGGTGATCGAAGAGACTAAATTTATTTTAATTAGTCAAAAAATGGTACCACATATCCTAATTTTTCAAAATATGTAGTATAAACTTTAAGGAATTAAATTTGTCTAAATTTATTTGAATTCACTAGATGGTTTATAAGAAAAAAAAATTCTAACCAGGCCGAAGATGAGGTCATAATAATAACCCGCACGGGTAGGCAATTTGTCTTGCATAAAAGTATGACTTGTAGCCTATACGATATACATATACTTTATGATTGGATAAACTTGTACCAATCTTAACGATGTTATGGAGGTACGTCAAAATGTTACCAGACTACTAAAAATTTAGTAAGATGTTTCTTATTCAATGTTAAACCACCTGTGAAAATTTTAAAGCGATCACAAAGTCTTTAATGGATTATTAAGAGATTTCAATTGGATTCAATAATTACAAATTGGTGACGTTTTGATGGAAAGCCACAGGTGGTCAAACCGGTGGCAGGTAATCAATACATAAATCATTCATTTTATTACCTGTTATCACTTGTTATTTACAATAATATAAATATAATAAGTGCATCTCTCGATGCAAAAATAAATTGACTTTAAATAAAAAGCCCAAAGATATCAAATCTTTGGCATTTATGTGTAAATAGGGTGGTTCTTAATAGGGGTGTTTTTGAATTTCTGTGCTTCCAGGGGCTCAAATGCTTCCAAATTAATAAAAAAAAAAATCCCTGAAAATTTGAGCTCTTAATATTAACATTAAGATAGTCCGCTGTCCAACTTAAGTTTCTTATGGAAATAACGTTGGAAAAATTTAATTTGTTCTTTAAAATTCCACAACTCAGCGACAAATAAATCGAAAGTAACTAATTCCGTCACGTTTATTGAAAATTTAATGCTCTACAAAAAAGAGCTCTTATAATTTTTCGCTAAATCTATTGGTTTAAGAGTTATTGGCTTCAGAATACGGCACTGATGGTCAAAGTTAGTTACATAGCTAATATTGAATCCGATGATAATGAACAAATACAAAAAATGAAGGATGAACTATTACAGCTACGTCGTGAAAAATCACAAAAATTATATTGTATTTGCTTCATTTTGATTATAAATACAAATTTTGTATAAGAAATTTGATATATTTCGTAAAAATAAGTATTTACTTCAAAATTATAGTTGATAATATTAATAATTATATCTATTATTATAAAGAGGAAAGATTTGATTGTTTGTTTGGTTTGAATAGGCTCCGAAACTACTTGACCGATTTGAAAAATTCTTTTACTGTTGGGAAGCGACACTATTTCCGGTGAACATAGGCTATTTTAAATTTTCAAAAAAGTTAGGGATCCATACTAAAACTTCAATAATGTAACCCAAGGCAGGGGGGTCTAACTCTTATGGCAGACTTGGTTCCCGAAATCTCATACTTAGCTCTGCCAAATATAGATGGCGTGGCAAGCATTTCTAGTAATTAATTAAAGTTAGAGCTCGAATAACTCTTAAGCCAATAGATTTAGCGAAAAATCATAAGAGCTCTTTTTTGTAGAGCGTTAAATCTATACTAATATATAAAATTCTTACGTATGTCTGTACATTTCGATTTTGAACCCAATTTTAGGGTAAATATTTGTTTCGAGAGGCTCTTACTCCAAATTTAACATTTTTAAAAAATTTTTCTGTCTGTCTGTGTGTCCCGATTTAACTAAAGAACGGAACAACCAAATTTAATGAAATTTGGTATTAAGATACAACACAATTTCCCACAGACTATAGGCTACTTATCATTCCAAAAAAATAATAAGGGAAGGTATTTCTTAGGGATGAAAACAGAAATTTTTACTTTAAACAGATGAGTTATATATCATTGGAAAGGTAATTTAAAGTTAGACAATAATCTGTAAAAATATTTTTAGTTGAACTCATAAAAAGCACAGTAAATTCAATTTAAATTTTAAAAAATTGCCTCTTTGAAACATAAACCTTTATATATACAAAACACATAGTTGATATTAGTAGCGTAATGGCTTTTTTTTTGAAAATTTCTACCCTAAAAGAGTAAGAGTAAAAGGGGTCACTAAGTTTGTATGAGAAAATGTAGAGTTAATCAACAATCGAAATTTTGAATTTAATAAGTGTTAAAAATAAATAAATTATAAATGTCTGTTTTTGTTATGTCATTTTAATAACAACATTTTAAATAACGTCATTTTACTTAATTAGTATGAAAGTTTAGGAAGTAGGTACTTATACCAAATACCAAAGAGGCAGTTTTTAATTTTTGTTTGTTTTTCAACAATCAAACTTTTTTAAAATGAAATTTTTATAAACCAATGATTGTGACCTGGAGCAATTATTTAACATTAAGGGAGCAATTTTTTGTCATATATTTCATTATCAATCAAAAAATAAAATCATCCAACCCAACTTTCCTTCGGTATTTAGAAAAACTTGAAAATCAATTATTGTTGTTGAAAATAAATAAAATATTCGAATTTCCTTCCACGCTTTCTATCTATTTACGTTACGCAGACGAAGTCGCGGGGATCGGCTAGTTTACTATAAACCTTACGTGATTAGTTACTTTCAATTTATTTGTCACTGAATTATGGAATTCTTGAGAAAAAAATAAATTTATAAAAGAAACTTAAGTTGGACAGCGGACTATCTTAATGTTAATATTACGAGCTCAAATTTTTCAGGGATTTTTTTTTATCAATTTGGAAGCATTTGAGCCCGTGGGAGCAGAGAAATTCAAAAACTCCCCCAATTAAGGACCAGCCTAATGTTAAAAATATTCCAGAAATGAATAACATCCCTTCACCTCTGCTAAACATGTAAAACTATACCTCGATTTGAATATTCGGTGACGAATAAAAACTTTTCAGGATATGCCTTGCGTATTTTATCGAAAATTTTTGGTGTTATTAGGAAATCTAAATATGGATGTACTCCAATCGCATCAATGTACGGATTCAAATCGTTAACTTTAAACATCTAAAAACAACAACAAATAATTACTTAAATCTTAGATTTTCCCATAAAATTTTCCCCTTACAATATCGAGCCACCATTTCAAAATCGGGCGTTGCTCATCCCCCGCAATTATCTTCATGTTGGGATAGGCTTTTCGTAAAGTTGGCCCAAAGTGCTTTGCAATCCAATTACTCTAAAAAAAAAAATGTTTGAATTAGGTAAATCGCCAATTGATATAGGTAATAATGCCGAGTACCATATCTTTTGGGGTCCAGCCTAATGAACAGATATTCAATGTGGGAAGCATATCAGTGATTGGTTGATTTCCTGTTGTGACTCCCCAAAAATCAATTCCAGCTTTTCGATAAAAGTCAAAAAATTTCACGTGATAATCACTCCAAGTTTGTCCCAGTGCGGGCTTCAATCCGGTGACTCCTGTGTATCGATTAGTGGTTTTCATCCATACCGGAGGAGTCCATGCCGATCCAAAAAGTTTCATATCCTTTTTCAATTCTAACATGGACAAAATCACGGGAATCTACAGAAAAGAAGACATAAATTTAAATCTTTTGCTTTCCCTTATCTTAAATATATTACTTTATATTTATAATCGAAGATGGAAAGATTGAAATGATCCAATTTAATGTCTCCATCGACTTCGTCGTACGAATACGGCTGGGTTGAAAGGTCCGTGGGACCAATAGTGACCCGAGTCAATGAATAATTTAAGCCCTGTTCCGTATAATATTCCCTAAAAAAACATGTGGCATTTTAATTATTGAAAATCACTGGTTTAAAATGGTATAGTTACTTAAGAATTACGGCTTTTAATTCGGGAGAAATTGACTGAAGATTTATGGCAGATGAATCGGTTACAGTTCCACCCCAGCCGAGTATCTCTTGATATGTTTCGCTCGCATTAATCGAAATAATTGTCGCTGAAAATTAATCAAATTATTATCAACTTTTACGATATATATTTACTACTTAAGGATTTTCCATAACTTGTCAAAATATTTTTCAAACAATTCAAACTTTTAAACTTTCTCAACCAATCAGCCATGCGTGATTGGCGCGATTCACGACATCCGCCGTTACTGATATGAAGTTGGCAACATTATTCACGAGACTTTTTCAAATTTAAAATTTGTCAAATTTTAATTCTCGGGAAATGTGACTTACGAAAATTATCAGCGTTGGGAGTGTCACTCACGACATTTTCGGTACGTAACAAACGTTTTTCGGCTTTGGTCGACGTGTAGAGGACAAATTTTCCTGGGGGAATATCACCAACGGGTCGCACTGAATCACAATAGTTGGCATCACATTTGCACGTGAAACTGCCATATTCAAAAAAATTTCGTCTACATTCATTGTTGCTTTCGCTTTGTGCAAAGCCTGAAAATTAAATTGGTTTACATTAAAAAAAAAAAAAAAAACGGTGGTGAATTTTCGGTAAATTATATCTCTTTAATTTGGGCTAAAGTTCTTTCTGTTTTAGGAACTAATAACCTGAATGTGTCCAACTTCGGTAATTTTGTCATATGACGAGTTTTTCTCAAAAAAAAATCGTAGCCACATAAAATTAGTGATTAAAATGTTCCAGAACACTTAAAAATGCAATATTCCGGTGGCGGAACATCTAATTTTCTTCACAATTATTACGAAAAAAGTCGGAAAAAGAATGTCATTATAGTAGACTTTAATCGACGTCACAGTTACTATTAAACGCTTTGGCTGGCTTTGGCTTACAAGTACGCATGTGCAATAAAAACAAAGAGATGCAAAAATGACAAAGAGAACAAATATGAATTTAATTTGACAAATTTAAGGCTTTTTTGTAATAATTGTGAAGAAAATTAGAGTTCCGTCGCCGGAATATTGCATTTTTAAATGTTCTGAACATTTTAATCACTAATTTTATGTGCCTACGATTTTTTTTTTTTGACAAAATTACCCCAACTTCTAATCGACTGTTATATGGGACTTATGGAACATTGAAAAATTAATTATTATAAAATGATCACTTACAAATAAATTGCACGATCAACACCAACGCAACAATGCCCATCACGTGTTAATAATGCTAATAGAATGAATATATTTTTTATTCTGTTAAAATATCTTTTCAAAAAGAGGGCACCAAAGTGGATATGTTTAACGGGATCAATGGGATTATATCCAACAATTTATTACACCTTATCTTTTTAAAAAAATAATTAAAAACAATAAAAGCAGTAAGTAAAGCTAATTACCAAAAAAAAAATCAAGGAAATATACAAAAAAATATTTATTTTTTTTGTAGAAAATCGTCGATTTGAAAATATAAAAAAATAACTGAAGAATTTTTGATCCTTGACAGTGACCTGGTCACCCACGAGATCTGATAATCCACCAATGACAACAAGTTTCACAAAGAGAAACTTTTGCTTTCACTTGATATACTAATCTTACATTAACAATCCAAAACTCCATTCAATATGATGCATTTTTTCGATCAAATGCCATTCTTTAAACTCTATGGACCATCGATTTTAATCGGTGCACTATGTATTTTATTAATTCGATTCATTTTCCGTAAAATGCAACCACCAGTTGGGAAATTCAATGCAAATTTGAACCAGAAAAACCCTGATGAACGTAAGTCCATACAATGTCCACATTTGTGTTGGTATTTCTTTAAAATTTCCATTTTTCAGTGGCCGAAGTCAATGAAAATCAAGGTGATTCAAGTGTGGGGGATTATAGTCCTCCGATTCCAGAAGATTTGGAACATGTACCATTGATTTTTCAACGCAAAACCATCCAAGAATCGCTGAAAAGATCTGAAGAGTTTTTTACGTTGATGAATCAACGTCGCACGATTCGTAGTTTTAGCAGCGAAAAAATCCCTAAAGAAATTATCGAGAATATCATTAAAGTTGGAGGTACATAAAAAAAACGCTGAAATTAATTGATAATTTGATTTATATGGTTTTTTTCTAGGAACATCGCCCAGCGGTGCGCACACTGAACCGTGGACGTTTGTGGTGGTCAGCAAGGCGGAAATCAAACACCAAATTCGTGAAATAATCGAAGCGGAAGAAGAAATCAATTATAGAAAACGAATGGGAAAAATTTGGACCACCGATTTAAGGGCATTGCGCACGAATTGGATCAAAGAATATCTAACGGATGCCCCATTTTTAATATTAGTTTTCAAGCAACTTTACAGTGAAAAAAATGGAGTTAGAGTCAATCATTATTACAATGAAATTAGTGCGGCGATTGCCACAGGAATGCTCCTCACAGCAATTCATGTTTGTATCAGAAATGCCTCCCAAATCCCCTAATTTTTTTTTATATAAAAAACTGTTTTTTTAGTATGCCGGATTATATGCGTTGACCTCAACCCCGCTGAATTGTGGTCCAGCGTTACGGAAACTGTTAAATCGACCAAGCAACGAAAAGTTAACGATCCTCTTGGCCGTTGGTTATCCATCGGAAAATTGTACGATTCCATCGTTGAAACGAAAATCGTTGCATGAAATTATGGTGGAATTTTGAACCCAAAATGTATATTTTCGTTTTTAAAATTGTAAAAACCTTCTGACTAATTAACTAATTATCAATTTAAGCCTAAAATAAAAATATAATTATATAAAATTTTTAATTGCCAATTATATTTGTTGCTACTAAAAAACATTTTTTTGTTATCTTTTTTATCCAATTCATTATTTTTTGTATTTTACCGCCGTTTTTACAACTACCAAGGTTGACCAAGGTTATTAAGGCCTCTAGGGTTACTAAAAATTCGTAAAGCAAGCAATATCGAAACTTTGCTTTGATATATTTTAACTACTTGACGCCCAGGAGGCTTAAGTATAACGGTTTTTCGGTTAAGTGGGCGAAAAAAGTCTATTCGGTTGATTCACGATATTAGTGTTGTAATTGTAACATTTAGATAAAATTAGGTGGGGGGGGGGTCAAATAAACGACCACCTGTTTAAATTTTTTTTTTAAATTTATATGATACAATCTAATGGCCAGGATTTCTAAGTTTCCCGTCCATGTTGGACCGCCGTTTATGTCCAACGATAATGTCCAATCAACCCAGCCGGTAATCCAATGATTTACGTTCTAAAAGTTTAAAACAATTAGAGGGAAAACTTCAGCGAAATATTTACAATCAACTCACCGTAATAAAAATGTTTAAGTAGTTCTCGGCTTTGTCTCAAGAACCCAATTTAATCTTCGGATAATTTTCGTTTTTCTACAACAAAAAGTATAAATAATGTAAGATATATAAATGTAAACGGGGCGCTGGCTGAAATTGAGGGTACAAAATATGACGACCGCATAATTTTGAACTTAGAAAAACGTATTTCGAAGATCTTTTTCGTCTTTATTGATCCTGATTTGTGTCCATTCATAATAATAGTTAAGGATGTTATAAAAGTATGTCAAAATGCTACCAAACAATTACAAATTTAGGAGAATGTTTCTTATTTAATGCTTAAACATCTGTGAAAACATTAAAGCGATTCACTAAGTCGTTTAAAAGATATTGCAATTTAAAAACACTAAGATTTTACGTATAATCTTATGGAGATTTGGGGATCGAAAGGACTAAAGAAATTTATGTTTATTAACCAAAAAAAATGCTACCACGTATTCGAAACTTTTACAATACATAGTGTAAACCTTACAGAACTAATTTTTTAGAAAAAATTCTGTAATCTCTATACGATTTATACAAAAAAAAATTATAAACAGACCAGAGATGTGATTATAATATCAACCTTAGTGGATAGGCAATTGGTCATACATAAACGTAAGGCATGTTGCATATACGTTATCAAGGTTATTAGCCCAGGCCAGCTGGCTGAAGTTGAGGGTACAAAATATGAGGACCACCTAGTTTGGAACTTAAAAAAACGTATTTTGAAGATTTTTTTCGTCCTTATTGATCCTGATTTGTGTCCATTCATAAAAATAGTTAGGGATGATATAAAAGTATGTCTAAATGCTACCAAACAATTAAAAATTTAGGGGAATGTTGCGTATTTAATGCTTAAACACCTGTGAAAACTTTAAAGCGATTTACTAAGTCGTTAATGGGTTATTGCAATTTAAAAATAGCATGAATTTACATGTAATCATATGGAGATTTGGGGATCGAAAGGCTTAAAGAAATTTATATTTATTAGCCAAAAAAAATGCTACCAGGTATCCAAAATTTTTGCAATACATAGATTATGCCTTAGGGAACTAATTTGGATAATTTCTTATGTATTCACTATACGGTTTATACAAAAAAAATTATAAACAGACCGAAGATGTGGTTATACTAACAACCTTAATGTGTAGGCATTTAGTCATACATAAATGTATGACATTTTGTATATACGTTATCAAGGTTATTAGAGGCTCTAGGGTTACTTAAAATTGGTAAAGCAAGAAATATCGAAACTTTGCTTTGATATACTTTAACGACTTGGCGCCCTGAAGGCCTAAATATAACGGTTTTTCCGTTAAGTGGGCGAAAAAAAGTCTATTCGGTTGATTTACGACATTAGTGTTGTAATTGTAACATTTACATTAAACTAGGGGGCGGAGGGGGAGAAGGTGAAATATACGACCACCTGTTTAATTTTTTTTTTTTGAATTTGTGTGATACAATTTAAGGGGGGAAGCTGGTCTAGAATTTTGAAGAAACCGAAATTTTTTTTTTGTCCTAAAAGGTACTGTAGGGTCTAAAAAATGAGGCGCCTCCGAAGAAATGCTGGACAGCCGCCATTTTAAATTTAATTGACACGAAAAAAATTTTAATTGTATATTAAAATCTAAATTATAAAACCTCTTTCACAGATTTTCGACTGATCTTTGTGTTGAGTCACAAAAAATTCATAAATTATGCCCATTTTTTCACGCTCTAAACCAGCTCCCCCCCTAAATGGATGAGACCCCTTAGTTCTACTGTTATAAGTTGTATTTTTGATGTTTTAGCAAAATAAAAAAAGAGTTAAATATACGCAATGATATGGAATAGAATACGTGGAAATGTATAGAAGTCAATGGTAAGAAAATATGCAACTGATACGAAACGTTTCGTAGCATATCTGAGCACCGGTCATATTTATGTCTTTGTCCATTTTTGAAATATTTATATCAGCTTTTCTATAATTTAAATCAATCTTGTTAGAATGTTCAAAATAGTTATTAAAACTTAAATTCCTTGCTTTAATATGAGATGGTAATAAAATTTTAGAGGATATGCAAACACTTAAATTCAGTGTATATATGTTGCCTATACGTGAACATAACTATCTCAAATAAATAATAAATTTATGGGTGTTATAAAGGTATCTTAAAATGCTACCAGACAATTAAAAGTTCAGAAGAATATTTCCTATTTACTGCTAAAGCCTCTGTGAAAATTGTAAATTGATTCACTAAATCGTTTAAAAGATATTGCAATTTAAAAATGTTATGATTTTACTTGTAACCTTATTGAGATTTGGTGATCGAAGAGACTAAATTTATTTTAATTAGTCAAAAAAATGATACCTCATATCCAAAATTTTCAAAATATGTAGTACAAATTTTAAGAAACTAATTTAGTAAAAGTTCATATGAATTCACTTTATGATTTATAAGAAAAAAAATTATAACCCGGCTGAAGGTGTGGTAATAATAATAACCCTCACGGATAGGCAATTAGTTATACATAACTGTATGGCTTATATCCTATACGATATCCATACAATTTATGATTGGATAAAGTGGTATCAATCTTATTAAAATGTTTCTTATTTAATGCTAAAACACCTGTGAAAATTTTAAAACAATTCTTTTAATCCTGACAATGATTATTAAGAGGTTTCAATTGGATTCAATTATGATAAATTAGTGACATTTTGATGGAAAGCCACAGGTGGTCAAACCGGTGGCAGGTAATCAATACGTAAATCTTTCAATTTTAATACCTGTTAACACTTGCATATTACAATAATGTCATTACAATAACAAATAGAAGAATGCAGTTTGGCACCCCGGGGCTTTCCATTAAATAGTCGCCAATTTGTAACTCGTGAAGCAAAAATAAATGCAATAAAAGTTAATAATTTATTATTTGATCAATTTTAATATATTAGCACCTTTTTTTATGGAAATTATTAATCTCAAAAATTGTTTTATTAGTATAATTTTCTATATTTATAATATTTTATTTTTAGTGAAATTTCTGATCTTCCCTTGAATTATATATATATAGTAGACTGATTCAAAAAAAAAAAAAAATTTTTTTCTTAATTATATCAAAAATATTGTTGGGAATGACAAAAAAAACTTCCGGTGAAAGTTTAAGCTCTTAATATTAATATTAAGAGGTGCCGCATCGCAAATTTCGATTTTCCATTTAAATAACATGGCAACAATATTCTCGTGCACTTTGGAATTTTATAGCTCACGTCAAAGACAATATTTCGAAATGACCAAGGTATATTCTTGTAGAAAATTGAACGATGTACAAAAAAGGTCTTTTACAAGTTTTTGATATATTGATTCCTTCAAAAGTTATTCGAGGTAAAAGTTGAACTAAAGAGAAATTTTAATATTTTTTCAATTTTTTGACACAACTATCAATTTTATGAGAAAATTTTAAAGAACACTTTTTGTATAGCACTTATTTTTGTATAAATTATCTCTGTAAAAATTTTTGATATTTTTCACAGGTCCTAAGTTATTTAATTAAAATAAAAAAAAATATATATTTTATGTTAAAAATATAATAATTCAGGGAATTTTCAGTTTAATGCAAATAACTTAGGACATGTGAAAAATATCAAAAACTTTTAAAGAGATAAGTTACAGAAAAAAAAATGCTCTACAAAACATGTCCGTTAAAATTTTCTCATAAAATTGATGATTGCGTCAAAAAATTGAAAAAATATATAAATTTCTCTTTAGTTCAACTTTGACCTCGAATAACTTTTGAAGGAATAAATATGTCAAAAACTTGTTCGAGACCTTTTTTGTAGATCGTTCAATTTTCTACAAGACTATACCTTGGCCATTCCGAAATATTGTCACCAACGTGAGCTATAAAATTCCAAAGTGCAAGAGAATATTGTTCCCATGTTATTTAAATGGAAAATCGAAATTTGCGATGCGGCACCTCTTAATATTAAGAGCTTAAACTTTCACAGAATTTTTTTTTGTCATTCCCAACAATATTTTCGATATGATTAAGAAAAAAAAATTATAATTTTTTTCGAATCAGTCTAATGTCTAACTTTAACTTTTAACATGTTTCTTTTGCATAGTTCTTTCCATCTACCAAAACACCGCTTGGGATGAGGAGGGACAATATTGCGGAATGACCAAGGTATATTTTTGTAGAAAATTGAATGATCTACAAAAAAGGTCTCCAACAAGTTTTTGATATATTTATTCCTTCAAAAGTTATTCGAGATCAAAGTTGAACTAAAGATAAATTTTAATATTTTTTCAATTTTTTGACGCAACCATCAATTTGATGAGAAAATTTTATAGGACATTTTTTGTAGAAAACTTTTTTTCCAATAACTTATCTCTATAAAAGTTTTTAATATTTTTTACAGGTTCTAAGTAATAAAAAAAAAAAATTTTATCTTAAAAATATTATAATTTAGGGAATTTTCAGTTCAATGCAAATAACTTAGAACCTGTGAAAAATATAAAAAACTTTTACAGAGATAAGTTATAGGAAAAAAAGTGCTCTACAAAAAATGTCCTATAAAATTTGCTCATAAAATTGATGGTGGCGTCAAAAAATTGAAAAAATATTAAAATTTCTGTTTAGTTCAACTTTGACCTCGAATAACTTTTGAAGGAATAAATATATCAAAAACTTGTTCGAGACGTTTCTTGTAGATCGTTCAATTTTCTACAAGAATATACCTTGGCCATTCCGAAATATTGTCTTTGACGTGAGCTATAAAATTCCAAAGTGCACGAGAATATTGTTGCCATGTTATTTAAATGGAAAATCGAAATTTGCGATGCGGCACCTCTTAATATTAATATTAAGAGGTTAAACTTTCACCGGAAGTTTTTTTTGTCATTCCCAACAATATTTTCGATATAATTAAGAAAAAAAATTTTTTTTTTTTTGAATTGGTCTAATATACATTTTTTTAAGTATCGACCTCTTTATTAGCCTCATGGTAAGCTATGCGACGTAAATATTCACGAATTTCCATTTTTTTTTTACTTTTGTCTCCCATTGTATCTCCAAAAAATCCGTAAGCCCAATTAAATTTTACATGTCTTGTTTTATCAGGGATGCTTATACAATGTAACAGTTATGCAGCCATTTAACATTGGTGTATCTAAATTGCCTATACTTGAACTAAATTTAAGTTATGTCTCAAATCGACTTTATCAATAAATTTTATCATTAAATTATTGGCTCATGTGTACTTTAGCACACCCCACAATCTGGCAACGTTGCATTTTCGATTTTGTTTTTAATTTAAATCGCGATTAAATCGGTTCATAATGAAATTTTAGCCATAAAAGGCAGAACTATACCATATAAGAATTGAATCAAGAAAAATAGCGAGAATTAAATTAAAAAACAAAGTGTGCGAAAGTATACTTGAGCCAAACTATTTAATATATTAGATAATTATTTAATTATTTAATATATTAGTGTAATTCATAATTTTAAATGTGCCTCCATGATATATCGGTAACGTGTGTTTAGTTCCACTTGTCACAAAATTAACAGCAAGGATTGGTGTATTATTTTTCTTTTTTTTTTCACATTAGATTTTGCTATTTCTTA
Organism: Sisyra terminalis; assembly: GCA_958496175.1. Classification (NCBI taxonomy): domain Eukaryota; kingdom Metazoa; phylum Arthropoda; class Insecta; order Neuroptera; family Sisyridae; genus Sisyra; species Sisyra terminalis. Next base: position 45,788,507 of record OY292279.1, on the reverse strand, counting down.
TCTTTGTTTGGTACGAGCAACGCGCTACTATTTTCATTAATTTTGTTGTCTGGACAGAGCCGCACATGCGCATTTTGTCACGGTTTATCCCCATGTTTTCTGACATATGCAGTGACGTTTACCAAAAAAAACGAGAGGCAATATTTCTTCCCACAAAAATCATATATTCCACCGGGAAAATGTGTTTTTCTATTTGATTTCCCGTCGGCATTCAACTCCCCAACACTAATTTCTCGAAAATAATCATTTGGAGTATCGATTTTCGTTGGATTTTGCCGAAAAAAAATGGTTAGTATTTGCATTTTGGATTTGCCCAAAATAACTAATTTCATTACTGATTTCCAGATGCAATTTATGCTGTTGTTCAGTCGACAGGGGAAGCTGCGACTGCAGAAATGGTACGTGGCCCATCCGGATAAATTGAAGAAGAAAATCACGCGGGAATTGATCACAATGATTTTGGCCCGCAAACCGAAAATGTCAAGTTTTATCGAATGGAAAGACCTGAAAATTGTCTATAAAAGGTCCTAATAATAGAATTAATATCATTAAAGCTTAAGGACTAATTTTTAACGATTTTTTTTAGATATGCAAGTTTGTATTTCTGTTGTGCCATCGATGAAAACGATAATGAGTTATTGACCTTAGAAATAATCCATCGTTATGTGGAACTCTTAGACAAATATTTCGGCAGTGTTAGTATAGAGAATTAATTGTCTTAATATCAAAGATTTGACAATGTTTAATTGGGTTACAGGTGTGCGAATTGGATATCATTTTTAACTTTGAAAAAGCTTATTTTATATTGGATGAACTGATGGTCGGTGGGGAAATTCAGGAAACCAGTAAGAAAAATGTGCTGAAAGCCATTGCGGCCCAGGATTTGTTGCAAGAGGTTAGTAATGGCGACACTCCTATTGAATTGTAAACAAAAAGCCGTCGTTCTGAATGCAAAAACTTTTTTTTTTTTATTCGAAAACTAATTCGAAAGCTTACGTTTTAATTGCATCGTAGACTGCATGCGGAATGTTATTACATAATTGTTTTATTTGTATACTTAATGCAGCTGGTCTTGAGCAACTTATTTGCTATACAAAATGCATGTGCATTTAAGTGAATAACAAATATGTATTCATTATAAATCTACTTAACTAATATAATTTACAGTGATTTAAAATCGCATGGGAAGGCAAATTGTATCATTTAAAATATTTTTTATTGAGATGAATGTTATTATTAATATATCGTAGTCAAAAACTAGTCGTTTAAAAATTATCATTGCAAGATTCAATGTATGTTCGAATATAGTTATAAAAAAAATTTTTTTTTAATAAATAACAAAAAAAACGATGTTTTTCTTTTGGACAATCTAGGAAATATTTTCCCTACAGATCTTTCCTTTCTTTTCTACTCCATAGAAACAACTATTGCTAAATGATTTTAATAAAAAGTTCAAATTTGGAATTATTTTCATTATAAAATACACTAGCCAATCAAAACACTGATTTAATAGATGATAAAATTCAGATCTCAGCTTTTATTATATAAGAAGACAATTCAGGTTTTTTAAAATCGGTTTTTTTATTTAATCTATTATTATAAAGAGGAAAGATTTGATTGTTTGTTTGGTTTGAATAGGCTCCGAAACGACTTGACCGATTTGAAAAATTCTTTTACTGTTGGGAAGCGACACTATTTTCGGGGAACATAGGCTATATTAAATTTTCAAAAAAATTAGGGGTCCATACTAAAACTCCAATAATGTGTGAGAAAAATTACCATTGGTTATAGAACAAAACAATGTGGTACGATTTTGTAGAACATATCATTATCTACAAAAAATAGAGCGACAGCATATGTCTAACTTTTATAGAAGATTTGATTGTTTGTTTGGTTTGAATAGGCTCCGAAACGACTTGACCGATTTGAAAAATTCTTTTACTGTTGGGAAGTGACACTATTTCCGGTGAACATAGGCTATTTTAAATTTTCACAAAAAATTAGAGGTCCATACTAAAACTCCAAAAAAAATACGAAAAAAACTTTCTTACATCGCGGGCGCTGGTGATTTAACTAAAGACCGGAACAACCGAATTTAATGAAACTTTAAATTAAGATATAACACAATTACCCACACACGTTAGGCTATTTATCAATCCTTAAAAATAATAAGGGAATGTACCTCCTACGTAAAAACTGAGGGATGAAAAAAAAATTTACTTTAAATAGGCGAGTTATATATCATTGGAAAGCTATTTAAAAGTTAAAAAATGATCTGTATTAATAATTTTAGTTGAACTATTTAAAAGCACAGTAATTTAATTTAAAGTACAAAAAATTGCCTTTTTGAAATATAAATGTTTTTATAGATAATAATCTGAGAGTAAACTTTTTTTTTTACATAATTATTGTAAATAGATCCTTAGGGTTGCTCAGTAAGGAAATATTAACGAAAAAAATGTAATAGTAATAATAATAGTAAAGCTTAAAGTAAATACGTTTATAAAACCGTGCATATATAAAATCTTATATTTATATACTTTTCTGACTGATGAAATTTTAATATTCGATGTATTCCTTATAGGAAGTAGGCATGTGATAAGATTTTTTTTTGAAAATTCCTACCCTTACAGATAAGGGTGGATTCAGGATTTTTTTCTTGGGGGGGGGACATATCTTTTATTTGCAAGTGCATGAAAGGGATCACGAAAAAAGTTCGCAATTTCAGTCAGAAATTATCATAATGATAAATAATCAAATCATCATAATGATAAAAGAAATTTAAAATCCTCTTCCAGAGCAAAAGGCATACGCCAAATCGTGTATGGTGAACTCTGGACTATCCAATATGGTTTAATTATATAGTTGAAATTCAGATATTTTAATAATAAGTTTAAAGATACATAATGGTTATACATGATTATGGAAGAACTGGGTTTCGTGCCATTGTACAAATTTCAATTTGGCGGTTGTGTTGTACATTGCAAAAGTGTAATAGTTTTTGGAAAAAGGTTCATTCGGGAATCGAAAAAGGGAGATGGGGTTATTTTGATGCGAGTATTTCGACTTTTTTTTAGTCATAATTAAGACCGAATTTATTGAACTTGGCGATATTTTTTATTTTATGTATGATTATATTTTTCGTAAAAGAATAAGAAAAATAAAATACGTAACGCAGATGAAGTCGCGGGGATCAGCTAGTATTTTTATAATTCAATTAGCTACGTTTCGTTACGTATCGTAACTTCATCAGACTTCTTGATTCACAAAAATAAAATATTTTCAATTTAAATTCAAAAAAAAAAAAAAATTTGTGAATCAAGAAGCCTGATGAAGTTACGATACGTAACGAAACGTAGCTAATTGAAAAATATTAAATAAAAAAAACGATCTTAAATAACCTGAATTGTCTTCTTATTTAAAAAAAAAAACACTGATTTAATTCATAGATTGCTTTGGATATTTTTTTTCATAAACTGTAATTTGTTTGAAAAGGTCTAGCAGGATTCACATGGCGAGTTGGCCCCCAAATAGGAACTTATGTCGAAACTTATGTCAAAATATCAGCTTGATATACAAACACATTTTCGCGAGTAAATTCCTCGTTGACCTTGAGATATGGCCAAAAATGTCCCTCCCCCTTGCCTATTTTTCAATGTTATATATCTCAAAAACTAATTAAGCTAGAGAAGTGAAACCAACGCGAGGCTTTAGATTATTTTACAGAGTATATCATATATTTTTTTTTTTTGAAATTTTGGAAAAAAAAATTCTATAAAAAAAATCAAAAAACAAATGAAATATTTTTTTTTTGTGTGTTCTCAGAAAATGACAAGCGCGAAAAAAATATATTTTTTGCTTCTACATGAGCACTATAACTCATTGAAAATTCAAGGAAATATTATTGGTGCAACACTTCGAAAAAAAAATAAAACCGAGGTATATTATTAGACGTAAATCACATTTCATTTTTTTTCAACGTGTTGCACCAACTATTTTTTCACGCAATTTTTATGAGTTATAGTGCTCATGTAGAAGCATAAAATATATTTTTTTCGTGATTGTCATTTTCAGAGAACACATAAAAAAAATTATTTCATTTGTTTTTTGAATTTTTTTTTTATAATTTTTTTTTTCAAAAAATTTCAAAAAAATATATGATATACTCTGTAGAATAATCTACAGCCTCGCGTTGGTTTCACGTCTCTAGCTTAATTAGTTTTTGAGATATATAAGTTTGAAAAATAGGCAAGGGGGAGGGACATTTTTGTCCATATCTCCAGGTCAAAGAGGAATTTGGTCGCGAAAATTATATAAAATGTGTTTGTATATCAAGCCGATATTTTAACATAAGTTTCGACATAGGTTCCTATTTGGGGGCCAACTCCTCGCCATGTTGATCCTGCTAGACCCTTGACCAATTAAACGCAGCCATTCTCACGATTGGTTGATGTTTTCCATAGCTTTCTTAATCCTATTGAATTAAAGATTAAATTTGGCAAAAATTTTAAATTGCAGGTAAATTTCGAAGTAGGAACTATATCTGCAACTAATTCGGCTCAACCATTGAATCGACTAACTCAATTGTACTATTATTCGTTTGCTAGTTAGACAAAGGAATGTGAAATTGTCTTACTTCTTTTGTTTTTTTTTGGTAATTTTGTTTCTCTCAAATTTGCTTTTCTAATTCTTGTCTGTCTCTCTCACTCTCTTGGTAATAATATCTCATGTGGCTTTAACAATATTGTATCAATTTTTGAAATTTGATTTTTTTTAATGATCTCTAATGATTTCGATGGTGAAGGTAGTAATAGGTTGTTTTTTTCTTTTTTTTTTTCGTTGGTGGTAAAGGACGAAGCGGTAGATGGAGCACTCCGGGATATAGGTCTTCTCTAAATGCATCTCTCTCTCTCTCTTCGCCATTGTTATAAATTGGAAATGATATATTATTAGGAAAAATGTGCAACAATTAAAATTTCTAAAAAAAAAAAAAACAAAAAAATTGATGTGATTTTCGGTGCCAAATATCTTAAATATACAGAAAAAATTATTTTTAACAATTGTACACCAAAAAAAAAAAAAACATTGTAAAAAGCCTAATTTTAAAAAAAAAATATTTCCACCAATCACAGCTTGCTTAGATGATTCAAAATGGCGTCGTTTTGGAAGACGTTAGAGTAGTAATTTCTTATGGCACTAATAACACCAAAACATTTTTTTTTTTTGTAATAATAATTTTGCCAAATAATTCCTTCATACAGGTGCCTATTTCCAAAAAAAAAAAAAAAAAAAAATGGACACCTGTTCATTCCAATCAATAACGATTTTATTTCTTACATGTGTTTTTTTTATTTTTTTTTGGCGCGCTATTAAAATTAGGCTTATTTGCATTTAATCTATACATTATGTATTAAAGACTTTATAACCTAACCTTAACACGTGTACTTGTATTTAAATATCATTATATAGTATAAGTAGATTTTCATTTATTTTTTTTTGTTTGTTATTATTCAATTCATTTCATATGCCAAATTGCATGATTAGGATTTATGATTAAATGAATAATGAGCGAAAGAAAAATTTAAAAAAAAAAAAAAAGAAACAGGTGGCTTTGTTCGTTGTTTTTCATTTGTTTTTTTTTTTTTACTTTTTTTTTTTTTTATTTTTATTTTGGGTGACGGTAACTGTTGTGAGTGTAACACGTTGATGTTTATTTTTGCAGGAAGAAACACCGCAAGGGTTTTTCGAAGATCATGGTCTAGGTTAAATGACTTAATAATCATCTATATCATACATTTCTTTTCAAAAAACAAATAAATAAAATAATAAAACACTCATTTTGGATTTGATCAAGGGATTTTATCAATAATTGTATGAACGTTATGTAATTATCTATTGTGCAATTTTGATGCTTTTTTGTTTCATATGTAATTGTTTTTTTCTTTCTTTTTTTTTTCTTTTTGCGTAGGTTTAAAATTTTTTTTTTTTAACTATACACAGGAGGCTATTTTTTTAATTGTTCACTTGTTTAATTGGATCAGTATTGTAATAGATATAGGCGAAAAAAAAACATGTTTTTAATATCTATAGGTTAGGTTTTATGAATTTCGCAAATTAAATATAAAAACAAAATATGAACGTTTTTCGTTTGTTTATGTCCTTAACCATTGTTCCTTATCCTTTGTTTACTGTTTTTTTTTTGTTTTTCAGCGGCGAGACGTGATTTAAGAAAAAAAAACAAGTGAAGTAAAACAAAAAAAAAAAATGAAGACAAATAGTGAAAAAAAAATGTTTTTAAATGATTTTAAGGAAAAAAAATATGTAATTTATTAAAATAAAGATTTAAAAATATATAGCCTGCTTGTTTCTAGGTAAGTATAGAATTCGTACACCTAAAGTTTGAAAATTTTAAGATCTTGGGTATCGCCCCCCGCCCCCCAACAAATTGATTCTATTAATGTAACATATATTTATAAATCGTTAAAAATTTGTAGGGAAGAAGAACAAAAATTTGGTAGTTTTTGTAATAAATTATAGCCCCCCCCCCCGATAAATCTTATTTTAAAACCAGAATAAAATCAAAGCAAAATCGATCAGCTAAGTACCAAAGGAATAAGCATTAAGTATTGATATTAATTTCAGTAGAATTAAAATAGATGAGTTTTAAAGTAAGCCTTGGATTTTTGTTTTAAAAAGGAAATTTTCAAAATAAGATTTTTTCGCTGACTTTGAACAGTTATACAGTGTATACAATATATAAAATATATTGCAGTCCAATTTATTAACATAAATTTGAACAGAAGTTTAAACAAAAGTATTCGTGACGTATTGCCCAGAGACGTATTTCGATTGCCAAGCAATCTTCATCAGTGGTCATCAAGTAGTTTGGATTCATTTAGGTGAATCATCACAAAACAGTTACGGAGTGATCCAAACTACTTGATGACCACTGATTAAGATTGCTTGGCAATCGAAATACGTATCTGGGCAATACGTCATGAATATTTTTGTTTTGAAGTTCTGTTCAAAGTTATGTTAATAAATTGGACTGCAACATATTTTATATATTGTATACACAGGAAATTTTCATTCAATTATTTATCAGCGCCACCTATTTACGAATTTCACAGCCACCATCGATGACCGTTTGTTTAAATTGTCAATCAAGGTTTATAAATTACACAGGTTGCCCCATTAGGAAAATAAAATGACGTCATACGAAGAATTTTGAAATTTGAATCAGTCTGAAGATATGTACGAATTTCTTCTGGATACGTCACGTGAGGCATATGAGGCCACCTGTGTATTTTATGAACCAATCAGGAAAGAGATCATTTTTTCAGCTTTTTTTCCAAAAGAAAATCAATCAATTGCATCGGAAAATTATTAGAAAATAATTGATTTAATTTACAAATAGCTTTTCATTGCCAAACTTGATAAGTTATGCAAAAATTTGCATCAAATTTAATCACTTGAATCGTGGACGCCGATTGGATAATTCGGCAAATATTACAAAAAAAAATCAAAGCAACTTATGTGAAAAACAAAAGGAAATCATTTGGAGAGTCTATACCTAACTCTAGTTTATAATTTCCCGAATATTTATCAAATTGAAATCAATTATTCCAAGTCTTCAATGGGCAAAGTTTATGCAAAAATTTCTACAGAAATGCATTTTGATTAAAGGCAAGGTATATGCAATTTTACACTCACATGAACGAAAAAAATATCTTCTTTTAGTATTTGAACACTTTTCCAAAAAAATTTTCCCAAAAATTCACTGTTTTTCCACTGAAAATTGCACAAATTTAATCACTGAAACACTTGCCTTAAAGTGACAATTGAAAACTGACCGAAACAATGCGCAAATGACGCAAAACAATGCCACAATGTTTTCATAGCCGCCTACTTAACTTTGAATGTTAGTATGAATTTTTAAAATTTTTCTGGCATAGTTTTTCAAATCATTTATTTGGGTGAAATTTTTCAACTTCCTCTCATATCTAGAGCAGTGAATCCCAACATTTATTTTTTAAGTGGCGACATTTTTATACATATGGTTCAGTAGTATAGCGTTGTAGGGTGCCCAGGAAAATGGGGTACCATATTGACATTGAGAACTCCAAATTTTGAGAAACACACGAGGACTAAATTTTTAAATAATTAAAGAATTTAAAGGTATTTGCTTTTTTAACAATTTTTTTACCGAATATTGGAAATAAGGGGCGGTGAAATCCGGTTGACAGGTGGCGAAAACGCAAGCTTCCATAGGTCACTAATTAGGCGTAATAGGCGAGCCAATCTAGCATTTGATTGCTAAAAGCATTTAAATTCCTAAAATATTATACAAACAGGTTGTTGCATATTTGAGCTGCACAAAATGCATATTTCAAGTTGAAAATGAAATTTTAATGTCGAAGTGAATCAAACTTAACAACGTATTGGCTGCCTACGAAAATTGAGTTAATTAAAATCCTCCACCCACCTGGTGATCCAGGAAACGTCTTACTCTCTGGAGTTCATTGGGAATTTTCTTTAAAAATAAGTTGGCAATGGTTTTGAAGTTGCCGAATACGAATGTGAGGTTTACACAGTTCTCTGGTGCACCTGGAGGCCAAGCATGGACGTCATCTCCTGGAGTTTGTTGAAGATTTAATGCAAAATGATGTGCAATTACTGGTTTTAAGGCTTTTTGGTGGTACTGATCAAGAACACTTTGTGTTTTCCGAAATAATTTTGATCAAAATTAAAAAAAAAAAAAAACTCCTGAAGATGATCTCCACGTCTACCTCCAGGTATGCCGGTGAATTAAATAGATCTCATATTTGTCAATTATAGATTCTAAAATGGTTATCGAACTCAAAAAAAAAAAAAAACAAGAGGCGATATCCAAGTAAATCTTCAGGTATTTTAGAGAATCTTATGATTCCTAAACTTGTCATAAACAAATCGGATATCTTCGATCGTATGATTTTCAAAGTGGTTGCGCAAAATATAAAAAAAAAAAAAAACTCCAGGAGATGATTTAGTCTGAAATCTATAAAAATACTCCTGAAATTTTTCCACGTAGTTAGGTCTGAAATTTAAAAGAAAAATCCTGAGGATGATGTCCACGTCTATCTCCTGGTATGTCGGTGAATTTTATAAATCTCACATTTGTCACAATTGACATTAAAGTCTTGTTTATGTGATTGTCAAAATGATTTTTATCGAATTTTAAAAAAAAAAATCAAGAGATGATGTCCAAATCAATCTTCAGGTATATCGGAGAATCTTATGCTCCCTATACTTGTCATGAACGAATCGAATATCTTTCCTATGGAATTTTCGTAAGTGGTTTTGTCCGAAATTTATAAAAATAAAGAAACTCCAGGTGATGATGTCCAAGTCTATCTCCCGGGTTATCGAAAATTCATATAGATCTTACATTTTAGGGAGTCGAATATCATTCCTGTATGATTTTCAAAGTCTTTTGGCTCGGAATAAAAAAAAAAACTCCAGAGGATGATGTCCAAATCAATCTTCAGGTATATCGGACAATCTTTTGCTCCTTACATTTCGTCGTGAACGAGTCGAATATCATTCCTATGTAATTTTTTAAAAATTTAAATAAAAATCCAGGAGATGATGTCCAAGTCAATTTCCAGGTTTACCGAAAAATATAACATATCTTATATTTTTGGGAGTCGAATATCATTCTTGTGTGAGTTTCAAGGGGTTTTGTATGAAATTGAAAAAAAAACTCCTGAAGATGATGTCCACGCATACCGTCTGGAATATAGGAATTCAATAGATCTCACATTTATCATCATTTACTCGAAAATTTTACTTACGTGATTATCGAAACGGTTTTGTTCGAAATTTAAAAAAAAAAAACTCCAGAAGATGATCTCCAAGTATAGTTTCAGGTAGACTGAAAAATTGTATGGATCTTACATTTAAAGGAGCCGAATATTTCTTCTGTATGATTTTCAAAGCCGTTTAGCTCGAAATTGAAGACAAAAAAAAAAAACACCAGGAGATGATGTCTACGTCTATTTCCAGGTTGATTGAAAATTTTATGGAGTCGAATATTTCTTCTGTATGATTTTCGAAATCGTTTAGCTCGAAATTTAAAAAAAAACTCCAGAAGATGATGTCCAAATCAATCTCCAGGTACATCGGAAAATCTTATTCTCCTTACATTTAACATAAACGAGTCGAATATCATTCCTATGTAATTTAACAAAGTGGTTTTGTCCAAAATTTAAAAAATTCCTCATGATGTCTACGTTTATCTTTTGGTTGATCGAAAAATTGTATTGATCTTCCATTTCAATGAGTTGAATATTTCTTCTATATGCTATTCGAGGTCATTTAGCACGAAATTAAAAACAAAAAATTAAACTCCTGAAGATGATACCCAAGCCTATCTGCCGGTTTATCGAAAAATCTTATAGATCTCATATTTTAGGGAGTCGAATATCATTCCTGTATGATTTTCAAAGTCTTTTGGCTGGGAATTTAAAAAAAAAAAAAAAACTCCAGAGGATGATGTCCAAATTATTTTGCAGATACATCGGAGAATCTTGTGTCTCTTACATTTGTCATGAACGAGACAATTGTCTCTCGGGTGTGATTTTCAGTTTCAGTACGAAATTAAAAAAAAAAAAAAAAACAAACTCCAGAAGATGATGTCCAAATCAATCTTCAGCTATATAGGAAAATCTTATGGTCCTTGTACTTGTCATGAACGAATCGAATATCTTTCCTATGGAATTTTTCAAAGTGGTTCAGTCTAAAATTTAAAAATAAAAATTCAGGAGATGATGTCCAAGTCAATTTCCAGATTTACCGAAAAATCTAATATATCTTACATTTTAGGAAGTCGAATATCATTCCAGTGTGATTTTCAAGGGGTTTCCTACGAGATTTAAAACAAAACTCCTGAAGATGATGTCCATTTCTATCTCCAGGTATGTCCGCCGGGCCTTTGGGTTTTCAGCGACTCCTGCAATTATATACACTGTCCAACTTCCTGATTAGCTGCTGGTTGCCCTGGTTACTATTTCCAGATTGATCGAAAACTCTTATGAATCGTACATTTCAAAAGTTCGAATATCTGTTCTGTATGGTTTTCGAAGTCGTATAGCTCGAAATTTAAAAAAAAAAAATACTTTCTGAAAATGATATCCACGTCTATTTTCAGGTTTATCGAAAATATTTTTTATGGTTCTTACATTTCAGGGAGTCGAATATCTTTCCTCTATGGTTTTAAAGGTCGTTTAGCTCGAAATTGAAGTAAAAAAACTCCAGAAGATGATGTCCAAATCAATCTTCAGGTATATCGGACAATCTTATGCTCCTTATACTTGTCATGAACGAATCGAATATCTTTCCTAGGGAATTTTTCAAAGTGCTTTTGTCCAAAATTTATAAAAATAAAGAAACTCCAGGTGATGATGTCCAAGTCTATCTCCCGGGTTATGGAAAATTCATATAGATCTTACATTTTAGGGAGTCGAATATCATTCCTGTATGATTTTCAAAGTCTTTTGGCTCGGAATTTAAATAAAAAAAAATCTAGGAGATGATGTCCAAGTCTATTTCTCGGTTTATCGACAAAATCTTATATATTTTACATTTTTGGAAGTCGATTATCATTCCTGTATGATCATCAAAGACTTTATGCTCTGATTTAAAAAATAAACTCCAAATCAATTGTTCCAAGTGGTTAAATCCGAAATTGAAAAAAAAAACTCTTGAAGATGATGTCCATGTTTATTTTCAGGTTTATCGAAATATTTTATGGTTCTTACATTTCAGGTAGTCGAATATCTTTCCTCTACGGTTTTAAAGGTCGTTTAGCTCGAAATTGAAAAAAAAAAAAAACTCCAGAAGATGATGTCCAAATCAATCTTCAGGTATATCGGAGAATCTTATACTCCTTATACTTGTCATGAACGAATCGAATATCTATCCTATGGAATTTTTAAAAGTGTTTCAAAGTGGTTCTGTCTAAAATTTAAAAATCAAAATCCAGGAGATGATGTCCAATCCAAGTCAATTTCCAGGTTTACCGAAAAATCTAACATATCCTATATTTTTGGGAGTCGAGTATCATTCCTGTGTGAGTTTCAAGGGGTTTTGTTCGAAATTGAAAAAAAAACTCCTGAAGATGATGTCCACGCATACCGTCTGGAATACAGGAATTCAATAGATCTCACATTTTTCATCATTTACTCGAAAATCTTACTTCAGAGTATGTTCAGAGTATATAAACCTTCAGAAGATGATCTCCAAGTATAGTTTCAGGTAGACTGAAAAATTGTATGGATCTTACATTTAAAGGAGGCGAATATTTCTTCTGTATGATTTTCGAGGTCATTTAGCACGAAATTAAAAACAAAAAATTAAACTCCTGAAGATGATACCCAAGCCTATCTGCCGGTTTATCGAAAAATCTTATAGATCTCATATTTTAGGGAGTCGAATATCATTCCTGTATGATTTTCAAAGTCTTTTGCTGGGAATTTAAAAAAAAAAAACTCCAGAGGATGATGTCCAAATTATTTTGCAGATACATCGGACAATCTTGTGTCTCTTACATTTGTCATGAACGAGACAATTGTCTCTCGGGTGTGATTTTCAGTTTCAGTACGAAATTAAAAAAAAAAGAAAACAAACTCCAGAAGATGATGTCCAAATCAATCTTCAGGTATATCGGACAATCTTTTGCTCCTTAAATTTGTCTAAACGAGTCGAATATCTTTCCTATGTAATTTTTTAAAAATTTAAAAATAAAAATCCAGTAGATGATGTCCAAGTCAATTTCCAGGTTTCTCGAAAAATCTAATATATCTTACATATTTGGGAGTCGAATATCATGCCTGTGTGATTTTCAATTTTGAACGAAATTGAAAAAAAAAAAACTCCTGAAGATGATGTTCACTTCTATCTCCAGGTACGTTCGTATGGCCTTTGGGTTTTCAGCGACTCCTGCGATTATATACACTTTCCAATGTCCTGATTAGCTGCTGGTTGCCCTGGTCACTATTTCCAGGTTGATCGAAAAATCTTAAGAATTGTACATTTCAAAAAGTCCAATATCGGTTCTGTATAGTTTTCGAAGTCGTTTACGGTTCTTACATTTTAGGCAGTCGAATATCATTCCTCTATGGTTTTAAAGGTCGTTTAGCTCAAAATTGAGAAAAAAAAACTCTCCAGAAGATGATATCCAAAACAATCTCCAGGTACATAAAAGAAATTGTGCTCCTTACATTTGTCATGATCGAGTCCAATATCTTTCCTATGTAATTTTTCGAAGTGGTTTTTTCTGAAATTTAAAAAAAAAAAACTCTAGGAGATGATGTCCAAGTCTATTTCTCGAAAAATCTTATAGATCTTACATTTTAGGGAGTCGAATATCATTCCTGTGTGATTTTCAAAGTGGTTTTGTTCAAAATTTAAAAAAAAACTCCTGAAGATGATGTCCACGTCTATCTCCAGGTATGTCCGCCGGGCCTTTGGGTTTTCAGCGACTCCTGCAATTATATACACATTCCAACTTCCTGATTAGCTGCTGGTTGCCTTGGTTACTATTTCCAGATTGATCGAAAACTCTTATGAATCGTACATTTCAAAAGGTCGAATATCTGTTCTGTATGGTTTTCGAAATCGTTTAGCTCGAAATTTAAAAAAAAACTCCAGAAGATGATGTCCAAATCAATCTTCAGGTATATCGGACAATCTTTTGCTCCTTAAATTTGTCTAAACGAGTCGAATATCTTTCCTATGTAATTTTTTAAAAATTTAAAAATAAAAATCCAGGAGATGATGTCCAAGTTAATTTCTAGGTTTACCGAAAAATTTCATTTATCTTACATTTTTGGGAGTCGAATATCATTGCGTTGCGATTTTCAAGGAGTTTTGTCCAAAATTTAAAAAAAACTCCTGAAGATGATGTCCACTTCTATCTCCAGGTATGTCCGCCGGGCCTTTGGGTTTTCAGCGACTCCTGCGATTATATACACTTTCCAACTTCTTGATTAGCTGCTGGTTGCCCTGGTTACTATTTCCAGATTGATCGAAAACTCTTATGAATCATACATTTCAAAATGTCGAATATCTGTTCTGTATGGTTTTCGAAGTCGTATAGCTCGAAATTTAAAAAAAAAAAATACTTTCTGAAAATGATATCCACGTCTATTTTCAGGTTTATCGAATATTTTTATGGTTCTTACATTTCAGGGAGTCGAATATGTTTCCTCTATGGTTTTAAAGGTCGTTTAGCTCGAAATTGAAGTAAAAAAACTCCAGAAGATGATGTCCAAATCAATCTTCAGGTATATCGGACAATCTTATGCTCCTTATACTTGTCATGAACGAATCGAATATCTTTCCTAGGGAAGTTTTCAAAGTGCTTTTGTCCGAAATTTATAAAAATAAAGAAACTCCAGGTGATGATGTCCAAGTCTATCTCCCGGGTTATCGAAAATTCATATAGATCTCATATTTTAGGGAGTCGAATATCATTCCTGTATGATTTTCAAAGTCTTTTGGCTCGGAATTTAAATAAAAAAAAATCTAGGAGATGATGTCCAAGTCTATTTCTCGGTTTATCGACAAAATCTTATATATTTTACATTTTTGGAAGTCGATTATCATTCCTGTATGATCATCAAAGACTTTATGCTCTGATTTAAAAAATAAACTCCAAATCAATTGTTCCAAGTGGTTAAATCCGAAATTGAAAAAAAAAACTCTTGAAGATGATGTCCATGTTTATTTTCAGGTTTATCGAAATATTTTATGGTTCTTACATTTCAGGTAGTCGAATATCTTTCCTCTACGGTTTTAAAGGTCGTTTAGCTCGAAATTGAAAAAAAAAAAAAACTCCAGAAGATGATGTCCAAATCAATCTTCAGGTATATCGGAGAATCTTATACTCCTTATACTTGTCATGAACGAATCGAATATCTATCCTATGGAATTTTTAAAAGTGTTTCAAAGTGGTTCTGTCTAAAATTTAAAAATCAAAATCCAGGAGATGATGTCCAATCCAAGTCAATTTCCAGGTTTACCGAAAAATCTAACATATCCTATATTTTTGGGAGTCGAGTATCATTCCTGTGTGAGTTTCAAGGGGTTTTGTACGAAATTGAAAAAAAAACTCCTGAAGATGATGTCCACGCATACCGTCTGGAATACAGGAATTCAATAGATCTCACATTTTTCATCATTTACTCGAAAATCTTACTTCAGAGTATGTTCAGAGTATACAAACCTTCAGAAGATGATCACCAAGTATAGTTTCAGGTAGACTGAAAAATTGTATGGATCTTACATTTAAAGGAGGCGAATATTTCTTCTGTATGATTTTCGAAGTCGTTTGGCTCGAAATTGAAAAAAAACTCCAGAGGATGATGTCCAAATCAATCTCCAGGTACATCGGAGAATCTTATTCTCCTTACATTTAACATAAACGAGTCGAATATCATTCCTATGTAATTTAACAAAGTGGTTTTGTCCAAAATTTAAAAAATTCCTCATGATGTCTACGTTTATCTTTTGGTTGATCGAAAAATTGTATTGATCTTCCATTTCAATGAGTTGAATATTTCTTCTATATGCTATTCGAGGTCATTTAGCACGAAATTAAAAACAAAAAATTAAACTCCTGAAGATGATACCCAAGCCTATCTGCCGGTTTATCGAAAAATCTTATAGATCTCATATTTTAGGGAGTCGAATATCATTCCTGTATGAGTTTCAAAGTCTTATGGCTGGGAATTTAAAAAAAAAAAAAAAACTCCAGAGGATGATGTCCAAATTATTTTGCAGGTACATCGGAGAATCTTGTGTCTCTTACATTTGTCATGAACGAGACAATTGTCTCTCGGGTGTGATTTTCAGTTTCAGTACGAAATTAAAAAAAAAAAAAAAACAAACTCCAGAAGATGATGTCCAAATCAATCTTCAGGTATATAGGAAAATCTTATGGAATTTTTCAAAGTGGTTCTGTCTAGAATTTAAAAATAAAAATCCAGGAGATGATGTCCAAGTCAATTTCCAGATTTACCGAAAAATTTCAAATATCTTACATTTTTGGGATTCGAATATCATTCTTGTGTGAGTTTCAAGGGATTTTGTACGAAATTGAAAAAAAAAAACTCCTGAAGATGATGTCCACTTCTATCTCCAGGTATGTTCGCCGGGCCTTTGGGTTTTCAGCGACTCCTGCGATTATATACACTGTCCAACTTCCTAATTAGCTGCTGGTTGCCCTGGTTACTTTCTTTGTATCCCACTTTACAACAACTTTAAATTCCTGGAAATGTTGAAATCTTTTTTATCGACCAAAGTTCAAGATTGACGCAATGTGATGACAGATGGCTACGCGTGGCACATGCACACCACCCCGTTTGACATATGGGAACATTGTCGATATTTGTTGCAAACGAAATGGCGCGGTGTGGCGGGGGATGTGTGGACGAGTGGCGAGCTTATTGGGACAGGCGCCGCGACGCCTCACAACTGACGTTCGGTTGGCGAGTGTGCGAGGGCGCAGGCGCGCGCCAGGCACAACAGCCGAACCTCAACGATTGCTTCCCTCTATGCCATATTTGATACTGCCTCGTGAAAAATTAGGTGCGTTGCAGTCGTGACAGCGCGATTGTCTATGCGGTGTCCTTGTCGCACCTCCACACATAACGGGCGTGCGTGTGCAAGCGAGACGGTGCGTCGCCGCGGCAGCGCGGCGTCTTTGTTGGCGAGGCGTCGTGACGCCACCGGCGCGTATTGAACGAGCGTATGCGATATATAGGGTACGTATAAAAGGGGCTGGAATGCGGCGTCGAGAGGCAGAGCAGAGCTACCCTGAGCCGCCGCCAGTAGATCGCGGAAATAGCGCAGGATGTAGTGCCGGAGACACGGTGGCTTATCACATATACGACAGCAGCGCCAGTGTGTGTGCTTCAGTGTGTAGATCTGTGCAACAATACCTAAAACAAATTACCTGCATTTCGTAGGTGGTGCGTTATTCAGTTCATTGTCGTGCGATATTCGTTTCGGCTGCATTTCGGCCCACAAACCACACCACCCAAGCAGCAGCAGCAGCAGCAGCAGCAACCTTCTTCTTCTTCTTCCCGTCCCGTCACACGTCCTCCACACGCCATCTACCAACCAACCACCACCACCATCACCACCCCCCGCCTCCCCCTCACGCGTCTGAAATCCGTTGCATATCTGTGTGGATCGAATCGAATCGGGTCGCGGGTGCCGCATGTCGACGAGGCCTCGCCATGATTGTATTCGCGTCGCTCGATTTTGATATCACATAGAGAGAGAGAGAGCGGAGGACACTTTTGTGGGTTCCGTTGCCATTTCGCAAATCCAAATGGACAATTGATTGTTGTAAATATGCGTTGTTCATTGTTGGTGGTGTGGATGTTGTATGCTAGTAGTCGTCGGGCGGAGCGCCGCTGTGAGATATCCGTCGAGAGCTGCTGTTTGTTGTCGGTGGTCGAGCCGCGGTGGAATCTGGCTTCTTGAACGGCGTCCACCACCACCACCAACTCGGTAGGTGGCTGGGGCACAATCATGGCTGCCCCCCAAACAGCCCACCACCATGGCCACACATTCGGCAAAAAGACGTTCCACAAGCCAACCTATTGTCACCACTGCAGCGACATGTTGTGGGGCCTTATTCAGCAAGGCTTCATCTGCGAAGGTGAGTAATTTTCTATCTCCCCAGATCATCATCCCCACCCCCACCATCATCAGCATCCACTTTTATTTTTCAGCTAATTTCACACATATCGATTCCACCCCACCAAACCCAACCCCACGCGCCGTACCACTATCGTCATATTTAGAAACTACAATCATCCCTCTCAGTCACTGCCTAAATACGACCCCTATGTAGGTACCAATATCATCTCGTCAATCTGTTCCACCCCATCCGACTTGCATTCTTAATAATAATTTCACGACCAACCACCACCTTCCCTTTCAATTTACTATGACCTACAAGTGAAACACCAAGAAAATGCATGCAATTGCCAATTTTCAACATATTAATCGACCACCAAAATTTCCGCTACTCTCTTTTGTTTAGGAGACCCAAAGACATAAATTACAATGTGTCACTAGATATAAATAAGGCAATAGTATCAAAATTTTAATACGTAAATGAACTTTCTGTCATCAGAGGAGTTACTCCCCACCCTCTGAATAAAGATTTTTGCGTATAACTCTCATTGTTCCACATATGAGCGGGTGTACAAAAAAACCACTAGTTGAACTCGGCGAGGGTTGATATAAACACTTCATCATCTGAGATAACAGCAATTGTTTTAGTACCAAATTTTCATATCTTTTTTTTTTTGGCGACTCTCCGAATATACTATATAGTAGACTGATTCAAACAAAAATTTTCTTCTTAAATATTGATGGGAATGACAAAAAAAAATCCTGTTAAAGTTTAAGTTCTTAATATTAAGTATTAAGAGGTGCCGCATCGCAAATTTCGATTTTCCATTTGAAATAACATGGGAACAATATTCTCTTGCACTTTGGAATTTTATAGCTCACGTCAAAGACAATATTTAGGAATGACCCAGGTATATTCTTGTAGAAAATTGAACAATCTACAAAAAAGGTCTCGAACAAGTTTTCGATATATTTATTCCTTCAAAAGTTATTCGAGGTCAAAGTTGAACTAAAGAGAAATTTTAATATTTTTCAATTTTTTCACGCAACCATCAATTTTATGAGAAAATTTTATAGGAATTTTTTTGTAGAGCATTTTTTTCCTATAACTTATCTCTATAAAAGTTTTTGATATTTTTCACAGGTCCTAAGTTATTTGCATTAGACTAAAAATTCCCTGAATTATTATATTTTTAACATGAAATACCAAATCCATAGATAACTTGACTACAATAGCGAAGCGAAAATGAAAATCAGGCGTAATTTCGATTTTCCATTTAAAAAACATGGGAACAATATTCTCTTGCACTTTGGAATTTTATAGCTCCCGTTGGTGACAATATTTCGGAATGACCCAGGTATATTCTTGTAGAAAATTGAACGATCTACAAAAAAGGTCAAGTACAAGTTTTTGATATATTTATTCCTTCAAAAGTTATTCGAAGTCAAAGTTGAACTAAAGAGAAAATTTAATATTTTTTCAACTTTTTGACCCATTCATCAATTTTATGAGAAAATTTTATAGGATATTTTTTGTATAGCACTTTTTTTTCAATTATTTATCTCTATAAAAGTTTTTGATATTTTTCACCGGTCCTAAGTTATTTAATTAAAATAAAAAAAATTAAAAATATGTTAAAAATATAATAATTCAGGGAATTTTCAGTTTAATACAAATAACTTTGGACCTGTGAAAAATATCAAAAACTTTTATAAAGATAAGTTATTGGAAAAAAAGTGCTCCACAAAAAATGTCCTATAAAATTTTCTCATAAAATTGATGGTTGCGTGAAAAAATTGAAAAAATATTAAAATTTATCTTTAGTTCAACTTTGACCTCGAATAACTTTTGAAGTAATAAATAAATCGAAAACTTGTCCGAGACATTTTTTGTAGATCGTTCAATTTTCTACAAGAAAATACCTTGGTCATTCCGAAATATTGTCACCAACGGGAGCTACAAAATTCCAAAGTGCAAGAGAATATTGTTCCCATGTTTTTTAAATGGAAAATAGAAATTACGCCTGATTTTAATTTTCGCTTCGCCATTCTAGTCTAGTTACCTATGGATTTGGTTTTCCATGTTAAAAATATAATAATTCAGGGAATTTTCAGTTTCATGCAAATAACTTTGGACCTGTGAAAAATATCAAAAACTTTTATAGAGATAAGTTATTGGAAAAAAAGTGCTCCACAAAAAATGTCCTATAAAATTTTCTCATAAAATGGATGGTTGCGTCAAAAAATTGAAAAAATATTAAAATTTCTCTATAGTTCAACTTTGACCTCGATTAACTTTTGAAGGAATAAATATATCAAAAACTTGTACTTGACCTTTTTTGTAGATCGTTCAATTTTCTACAAGAATATATCTGGGTCATTCCGAAATATTGTCACCAACGTGAGCTATAAAATTCCAAAGTGCAAGAGAATATTGTTCCCATGTTATTTAAATGGAAAATCGAATAATTTCGATTAATATTAAGAGCTTAAACTTTCACAGGATTGTTTATTTGTCATTCCCAACAATATTTTTTTGGATATAATTGAGAAAAAAATTATCATTTTTTTTTGAATCAGCCTACTATTTAGAGTTTTTTAATGCAATCGGTACAGGTGGGGGAAATAAATTGCCAATGACGTTTGATCCTTAGAGAAGGCACACCAATGACAGTTTGTAAATTATCCATGGCCTACTTGATTAATTGCGGATATGGTTACAATGGATTTTGTACATGGTTTTGGTTTAGAACCAAATTCATATATTACAAACTAAATAGCAGTAGTGTAATCTATGAGTCTCTCAATACGGGCTGCAGATAATTACAGAGCATTGAAAAAAATAGTTAATTATATTATCGAATAAATAATTTGATTTACGACGGGAGGAACATAGTTTTCTTTTATGAAAATTTGGTCGATGAAAGTCGGAAATCTATTTGTTAGATATACTGATTTTATTGACTTCATTTGTTTTTGTGCGGTGACAACTGAACAATAGGTGTAATAGTCCAATGACCTAAAAATAAAAAAAAATATTTAGTCTTATATTTTATCGATCAATGTGAAGGTAATAGAACCAAAGAGATTGTATCGCTAGAGTAAATCCTATCAAATATTTTTTCCCCATGTTTTTTTAAATCACCGCTCTCTTGTGGCCAACGTTAGAACTATTCTACTCTACTTCATATAACTTAGAAAAAGATAAAATATATTTTATACACGTATGATATGGAAGGGGTACGAGCACTCGGTTAATTGAGGGGAAATGATAATTTAAATTTAACATAGGGCTTTTGGAGCACATTCATTCTAGCTATACAATCTCAGTGACCAGAAGTGATTAGTCAAAATTTTCAATTGGCTAGTTTAATGCAAGGTTTATAAAATACACAGGTGGCCTCATGCGCTACGTGGTGTATTCAGAAGAAATTCGTACATATGTTCAGACTGATTCAAATTTCAAAATTCTTCGTATGACGTCATTTTTTTTTTTTCTAATGGGGTAACCTGTGTAATTTATAAACCTTGAGTTTAATGTATATATTAACGTTTTTATTACATAGTACCAGGAAAAGCATACACCATTGAGTCAATTTGGGCTTAGTGTTTGAGTGGAAAATGTTGGATTTTCCTACTTTCTTGATTTTTGTTTGATGACAGCGCCCTCTCGTGGTTCTCCTACTGAACTATTTTACTTGCCTCGACTATGTATACAAAAATTATGTCGAAGGAAAACCTAAAAACAACGAATTTGCAAAGGGAATAAAAGTAACATAAGCATTTAGAGCATAAAAGAATAAGGGGGGGTGGGGAGAGGTGCAGAGATTTAGAAAAGTTGAATAAATCTCGAAAATGTTACGACACCAATGTTTTGTATGCATAAATATTTTGTCTTTCATGCAAACACAATGAACCTATTGTGGACTTACATATGAAAGGGTGGATTGACAAAAGACAAACTGTGTTGGGGTAGTTGTGTCGAAAGGCGAGAAATGGCGCCCATTGATAAGAAAAACATATTTTGATACGACAAAATGCAAGTGCAGTACAAAAGATTCCCTGACTTATATTTGTGAAAATAATGACATTTTCCAGATTTCCCTGACCACTGAATATTTAAAGGAGAATATGATTTGACTTTTTGTTTAAAACTTTTAAATTGATTTAAGGAAAAGTCATATTTTCTTCAATGTAGCCGGCAAATATTGTCCGCCTATTAATAAGTCTTTCGAACGAAATCGCGGGCTTTAGCTGGTGATAAATTAACTATTTAGTGTTTCGAAATACGGAAGAGGATATATATTCAACTGATTCAAAAAAAATTATGAATTTTTTTTTTCCTAATTATATCGAAAATATTGTTGGGAATGACAAAAAAAATCCTGTGAAAGTTTAAGCTCTTAATATTAAACGAAATTATTCGATTTTCCATTTAAATAACATGGCAACATTATTCTCTCGCAATTTGGAATTTTATAGCTCACGTTGGTGACAATATTTCGGAATGACCCAGATATATTCTTGTAGAAAATTGAACGATCTACAAAAAAGGTCAAGTACAAGTTTTTGATATATTTATTCCTTCAAAAGTTATTCGAGGTCAAAGTTGAACTAAAGAGAAATTTAAATATTTTTTCAATTTTTTGACGCAACCATCAATTTTATGAGAAAATTTTATAGAACTTTTTTTGTAGAGCATTTTTTTCCTATAACTTATTTCTATAAAAGATTTCGATATTTTTCACAGGTCCTAAGTTATTTGCATTAAACTGAAAATTCCCTGAATTATTATATTTTTAACATATTTTTTTTTTTTATTTTAATTAAATAACTTAGGACCTGTGAAAAATATCAAAAACTTTTATAAAGATAAATTGTAGGAAAAAAAGTGCTCTACAAAAAATGTCCTATAAAATTTTCTCATAAAATTGATGGTTGCGTCAAAAAATTGAAAAAATATTAAAATTTCTCTTTAGTTCAACTTTGACCTCGAATAACTTTTGAAGTAATAAATATATCAAAAACTTGTACGAGACCTTTTTTGTAGATCGTTCAATTTTCTACAAGAATATTGTCGTCACCAACGTGAGCTATAAAATTCCAAAGTGCAAGAGAATATTGTTCCCATGTTATTTAAATGGAAAATCAAAATTACGCCTGATTTCCATTTTCCCTTCGCCATTGTAGTCTAGTTATCTATGGATTTGGTTCTCAATGCAACGAACCAATCAAATTGGTTTCCTTTTCATGGCCATCTTAAATCATTTACCAATGCCAATTACTTCAAAACGGGGAAAACTCAAGGAAAAATCATGATGTTCTTCTTGTTTTTTTTTTTTTACTAGACAAATCCTTTGGGACAATTTCGGGACAAGTGCTCCTTGGAGACAATAACGACGCGTCATTGTTTTGACCCTTTGTCCATCGACTGGTTGAATTTATTTTATGTTGACGACAATAAACTTTGTGATCACTCCACCTTTTTTTTTCTGGGGATTTGATATTGTTCCGCGTTTTTCGGCATTCTTTTGGAAATTTGAACAAATGTTTTCAGCCGAAGTCCAAAAAAGCAAAGATGGCAGTGAGTTATTAGCCGAGCAATTTCCGCTCCCCCCCTGTAATTATCAAGTTTGTGATGCATGATGCATCTTAACTTTGATAGGCAAATTACTTTTTACTTACTCTTTAGCTCAACTTTGACCTGGAATAACTTTTGAAGAAATAAATATATCAAAAACTTGTACGGGACCTTTTTTGTAGATCGTTCAATTTTCTACAAGAATATACCTGGGTCATTCCAAAATATTGTCGTCACCAACGTGAACTATAAAATTCCAAAGTGCAAGAGAATATTGTTCCCTTGGTTATTTCAAATGGAAAATCGAAATTTGCGATGCGGCACCTCTTAATACTTAATATTAAAAGCTTAAACTTTCACAGGATTGTTTTTTTGGTCATTCCCAACAATATTTTCGATATAATTAAGGAAAAAAATTCATCATTTTTTTTGAATCAGTCTAATATATATATTCGTGTTGGACACTCTGGGTAGTAACCACGTATAAATACCATAAGGGTGAGATTTGAAATCAATTTTTTTAAGGCTACATTTGTTTAGGTGAAAAATAAGAGTGGTTTCGTATCGTCGTGGTTATATCACATTAGCGCGAGCGTTGCTGATAAGTTTTATTTGGGAAATTGCATGTAAACCACCCGGAGTATAGTTTCCACGTTACATTACGTGTCGTGTCACTTTTTAATAAATGCCCGATTGTATTTTACAACTTTATCCAAAAAAATTTTTCATTTTAAATAATTTTTTCTCCCCTTTGGAATGTGTACAACTCGCCTTTTCACTATGTGTGGTTTGCCACCAATTTTCTTATTGTCAACAATAAAATGAAAATTTTGCCGTTCACATGCAAGGAAAAATCAATAGCAAATGGTTAGATTAAGGGAGGCGATTTTAAAAATGGCCTCATTTTCATGAAAATGGCCGTGAAAAGACGAAAAAAAAAATCAAATTTCGTTTCATTACTGTGCGATTTCAATGGTATGAGCTTTTCCGTGTGCCATATTTGACTGATTGATTTTAATCTGAATGATATAACTCTGGAATTGATTGTTTCGTGACTTAATCGTGAGACTTTTCCGTGTTGCTTCAGTGTAGACTTTGTCGTTGGAGTTTGTTGTGGATGAAAATGTGGAGGATATTAGGCGGACGACGTCTTAATTTTTTTCTTCTTTTTCGTTTGAAAAGCGACGACGGTGTGTGGTATGAAACGCGACGGTATGTATAGATATATATACAGAAATAGTGATTGCCTGGGCTATTTTTGTTGCACCAAGGCTAAAATTAATTTTAGTCGGCCTTCACCGGATCTCGTCCAAGTAAACGGCGCTATTAAAATTCGGGTGACACCTTGGAGACGACGCTGAGCGTCGCCGTTGCTTTTGTCCAAAAATCACCAAATTACAAATCATCACGGAAGCGCAAAAAAATCAAAAATCCCACGCCACCATCACAAAGTCCATGTTCATCCTACAAACAAAGAAAAATGTATTTTTTTGTTGAATAATCAACGGTCTAATACCTGGCAAATCATAACCGTCCATTTTTCCACTATCCACTTTATTTATTATAAAAAAATCGATTGATTTCATTGGAAAATACTTTGGAGACCACAGTTCAACAGTTTATACACTCCAATTGATAAAAATTTCAATGATTTGAACCATTTTTCTTTCCGTTTTAAGGTTGGAATTACACCAATGTAGTTAAAAAGTAAAATATGCCAGAAATTCAATGAACAAACGGTTGCCTACAAAAAACAGAGATTAAATCCTTATCGGAACAAATTAAAAGCAAGAAACGATTAAAAATTCCTTAACTTGAATGTCAAAAAAGAAGGTTATACCATCAAACCACGTGACCACCCATTTTTTTGCTTTATACATCAATTTTTCCTTATACTCCAACATAAAACATAAAAATCGTGGAAACAATTCTAAAAAGAGAAATACTTTAATAAAATTACAATTTTTAAATGTGATTTACCTGAACTTTTTGAATAGCTTTCCATATAATGATTCAATCCATTAATGGCGCCTATTTTCTTTTTATGAACTGAAGTCAGCTACATACTTGTCACTAAATTAGTTGGTACATCAGCGATAATTTCATTCTGGACCATTGAAATTTCAAAAATGGCACCAAATTTTAAAAAAAAATAATAAATTAAGCTGTTCACATTTCAAAAACAACAAACTTTCATATTTAAAAAGATTTAAAGGATTGCTTTCAAAAAACAGAGCTTAAATCTTTATTAATTAAATGAAAAGCAAGAACCTATTGAAAATTTCTTAACTTGGATGTAAAACAATAAGGTTATACCGTCAAATCATGTGATCTCCAATTTTTGGCTCAATACATTCAATCTTTTTCTTATACTCCAACATAAAACATAAAAATCGTGGAAACAATTCTAAAAAGAGAAATACTTTAATAAAATTACAATTTTTAAATGTGATTTACCTGAACTTTTTGAAAAGTTTTCCATATAATGATTCAATACTAATGGCGCCTATTTTCTTTCTATGAACTGAACTTAGCTACGTACTTTTTACTAAATTAGTTGGTACATCAGCGATAATTTCATTCTGGACCATTGAAATTTAAAAAATGGCACCAAATTTTAAAAAAAAAATAATAAATTAAGCTGTCCAGATTTCAAAAACAACAAACTTTCATATTTAAAAAGATTTAAAGGATTATTTTCAAAAAACAGAGCTTAAATCCTTATTAATTAAATGAAAAGCAAGAAACTATTGAAAATTTCTTAACTTTGATGTAAAACAATAAGGTTATACCGTCAAATCATGTGATCTCCAATTTTTGGCTCAATACATTCAATCTTTTTCTTATACTCCAACATAAAACATAAAAATCGTGGAAACAATTCTAAAAAGAGAAATACTTTAATAAAATTACAATTTTTAAATGTGATTTACCTGAACTTTTTGAAAAGTTTTCCATATAATGATTCAATACTAATGGCGCCTATTTTCTTTTTATGAACTGAAGTTAGCTACGTACTTGTTACTAAATTAGTTGGTACATCGGCGATAATTTCATTCTGGACCATTGAAATTTAAAAAATGGCACCAAATTTTAAAAAAAAAATAATAAATTAAGCTGTCCAGATTTCAAAAACAACTAATTTTCATATTTAAAAAGATTTAAAGGATTGTTTTCAAAAAACAGAGCTTAAATCCTTATTAATCAAATTAAACTTAACTTGAATCAAAATAAGATTTTTTTCGCTGACTTTGAACAGTTATACTGTGTATACAATATATAGAATATATAGTGGTCCAATTTATGCAGTATAATTTAATATAATAGTATATAAAAATCATTCCATAAACATAAATTTGAACAGAAGTTCAAACAAAAATATTCGTGAGACGTATTGCCCAGATACGTATTTCGATTGCCAAGCAATCTTCCTCAGTAAATCACTCCGTAAATGCTTTGTGATGATTCACAAAATAATCACCGGATTAACCTCAACTAGAAGACAAATAGGGGTTAGGTACAAGGAATATATGGCAAACATAAAATATGCAAGAGTGGAAAAATCATGTGTGGCAGAACATGCACTGGAAATAGGGCATACATTTGCAGAAGCTATACTTCTAAAAACCGCACAAACCGATTGGATGCACTCGGAAGCATAGAAATTGTTAAAAAAAGGGAAAAGTAATGAATTGGGAAAATGGGCCAATTCAAAATTCGGCGCTTTTCGGGTTGTTTATGAAGGATTCGGTGAAAGTAAAGAAATTTGGGAACACCCCCCTCTCTCCTCCATAACCACATCGCAAAAAGAGAAAGGCACGACTTATAAATTGAGGTCAATCCGGTGATTATTTTGTGAATCATCACAAAGCAGTTACGGAGTGATCCACTGAGGAAGATTGCTTGGCAATCGAAATACGTATCTGAGCAATACGTCACGAATATTTTTGTTTGAACCTCTGTTCAAATTTATGTTTATTATATTAAATTATACTACATAAATTGGACCGCAATATATTCTATATATTGTACACACTTAACTTGAATGTAAAACAATAAAGTTATACCGTCAAACCACGTGATCTCCAATTTTTGACTTTATACATCCAATTTTTTTCTTATACCCCAACATATAACATAAAAAACGTCGAAACAATTCTAAAAAGAGAAATACTTTAATAAAATAACAAGTTTTTAATGGATTTTACCTCAATTTTGAATTAATATCAACGGCAATAAGTGAACAACCAATAAACATTTCCCTAAGTGTCAAGTTTGTTAGCGCAAATGCGCCGCTAGTGACCAAAAAAATAACTAACCATATGTTCGAGCTTTTGAAATCACGAGAACTAACCAATTGCCTATTTTGTTCGTTCTTCTGGTATATATTCTTCGTGGTCTCAAGAAACATACAAATATTTGATTTTTTTAAATTTTTTAACGATAATTACCTTTGGGAATTGGAATAATTGTTCTAAAAGAAGCAGAAAAACATCTAGTAGTCAATATGTATTACAATTTATGAAAAAATATAATAATCGTTACTATTATAATTAATTACTAATAGGAATACTTTGAGTCTCGGAAAATTTCTTTAATAGAATTCTGGATAAATATTATCCATATGAAAGATAAGTAATAATAGCAGCTCCTTCAACATCCTGCTGTAAAGTTTCCAATGGGGCAATCATTGGAATAACGGATTATACTGTTGTAATAGTTACCATTAGGATTATAGTCAATATAAATAAGATAAACATTCCCATTTGTACATATTTCTTGATTTTATCATGCCGGAATGATATAAGGTGCTGATTGTATTGAAAGATTCTTCTTATAATGTTGGTTTAGGAAAATATTTAGATAATCATTAGTTAAACGAGAAAAACTTGGTATTTCTGGTGCCGTTAATATTAGTCCAGAATTATTTGAGACCCGAAGTATTCCAATTAATTTTCATAAATAGTGAACACTAGATGTTTTTCCTTTTCCTTTAGAGCAATTATTCCAATTCTTAAAAGTTAAAAAAATCATATTTTTCTATATGCTTTCCAAATAATATATATAATGCTGCTTTATGTGAGCTATGATGCATACATATATGGTTTGCTCTGTAAAGTAACCGTAAGTTTCGAGAATTTTTGAGAAATATTATTTTAAATTGTAAAAGTCATGCGAGTGGACATTTTTGTCCATTTCGCAAGGACAAAGGGGAATTTGTTCGGGAAATATAATTCGATATAGGTTCCCATTTGGAGGCCAATTCGTCATAGAAATGCGGTAAAACTTTTCAATGAACAATGGGTTACCTACAAAAAAAAACAGAAATTAGATATTTATTGTACAAATTAAAAGTAATATTGATAATTCCTGGATTTGAATCCCCAGAAATCAGGATATACCATCAATCCATTTTTTGTGTTAAACATCAAACTTTTCCTGTACTCGAAAGTATTACATAAAAAACGTGGAATCAACTCTAAAAAGAGAAATACTTTAATAAATTAACAATTTTTGGCTCATGTGTACTCTGGCACACCTACAATCTGGCAATGTTGCATTTTCGACTTTGTTTTTAATTTAATTCGCGATTAAATCTCGTCTATAATCAAAGTTTAGCCACAAAAGAGGGAACTACACCATATCAGAATTGAATAAATAAAAATATCGCGAATTAAATTAAAGACAAAGTCGAAAATGCAACATTGCCAGATTGTGGGTGTGCTGAAGTACACTTGAACCCAA
Organism: Sisyra terminalis; assembly: GCA_958496175.1. Classification (NCBI taxonomy): domain Eukaryota; kingdom Metazoa; phylum Arthropoda; class Insecta; order Neuroptera; family Sisyridae; genus Sisyra; species Sisyra terminalis. Next base: position 45,759,490 of record OY292279.1, on the reverse strand, counting down.
TTTTTAAATGTATTTTACCTCAATCAAAAGCAAAAAGATTTTTTTCAAATAATGGCACATATTTTCTTTTCTATGAACTGAAGTTAGCTGGGTACTTGTTACTAAATTTGGTTGGTACATCGGCGATAATTTCATTCCAGATCCATTGAAATTTAAAAAATGGCATCAATTTTTTAAAAAAATTAAGCTGACAATTAATTTTGACATTGCTGTTAATACAAAGGGGTGCCTACAAAAAAAAGAAATAGAAATTAAATCATTATTGGACAAATTTAATGTGAAAATATTGATAATTTCTTAACTGGAATGTAAAAAAATAAGGTTATACTGTCAAAGCACGTGATCACCAATTTTTTTGCGTTAAACATCCATTTATTTCTGGTACTCCAAGATATTACATGTAAAACGTGGAACCAATTCTAAAATGAGAAAAACTTTAATAAAAATCAATTTTTAAACGTATTTTACCTTAATTTTTTTCCAAATAATTATTCCATACTAATGGCGCCCATTTTTCTACCATGGAGTGAAGTAAGCCACGTACTAAATTTAATGTTGGTACATCGGCGCTAATTTCATTCAAGACCATTCAAATTTGAAAAATGGCACCAAATTGTGAATAAGTACTAAAATTAGGTTTTCAAACTTTTCAAGTTGATTAATGTAAGGGGTTTAAATTCCATATGATTTATTTGTATAATTTTTCGATTAAATACAAGTTTTCAATGTAAATATTTGACTTATACACCAGTGGCCGATTGATTTTTCAATCTTAATCAGATATTTTTAGATACGTGAAATAAAAAATTGATTTTTTATTTTGACTAGAATCTATTAGTGTTTCATCTCAATAAGAACGGGAAAAGCCACAGTGAAGTACACCCACGCGACTCATCCAATATTTCAATTAAGTACTATAATATCTTTCTGATTCATGAAGATATTTGACATTCAAATTTCCAAATTTACCATAGTAAATTAATTAGTTACCAATATTTTCATATCTTCGACTCAAACCAGTAGGGTTTCTCCACCCCTCTGTCGGCAGACTAATGCACTTCCCACACGCAATTATTTGCAATTTGCAACTTTTTTCCCATAGTCAAAGTGGCTCTTCTGTATCCATCGATTCACTACTTTTAAAATTAACCTTTTCATCCGTCCGGGCGTTAATTAACGTTGAAAGGTTTTTGTAGTACGCCACTGGAAATGCTGGGCTTCCCATTTATCGTATATATTGTAGTAGTCGGTGCAATTGAATGCAATTATTTGCATCATAAAACCGAGAGAAAATTCTGGAACTTTGAATTTTTAACTTTTTTTGTAATGCGCTTTTACGCTTTTTAAATTAAATTAGTTTCCAATGCGAATTTATCTAGGCTTCCTATTTCTCCATAGATATAAATGGGCAGGTATAAGTTTTGCTGTAAAGTTTTAAAATGAAAGAAGACTCAAAAAATCGCATCTGTTCCACACCAACCATATTAAATTCGTTGATGTATATGCAACCATGTATACACCGATGTACATCTAATTGCCTATACAATGTACACTTTTAATCTAAAGGAAAAACTTATTTTTTTCAAGTTTTTCCGCTTGAAATTTGATGAAAATGTTAAGCCGAGAAAAATTGCATAATTTTCAGCTATAAAAGTATCTCAGTTTCTTGTCAATCGAGATCATATCATTTCCCTCTTAAACCAGGAACTCTTGAGTCAAAGATATTAACGTTTAAGTGCCATTTTCTCTAACAAATCAATTACACGTAATTTGCTTATCAAAGTTAAGATGCATCATGCATCTCAAACTTGATAATTACGGGGGGGAGCGGAAATTGCTCGGCTAATAACTCACTGCCATCTTTGCTTTTTTGGACTTCGGCTGAAAACATTTGTTCAAATTTCCAAAAGAATGCCGAAAAACGCGGAACAATATCAAATCCCCAGAAAAAAAAGTTGGAGTGATCACAAAGTTTATTGTCGTCAACATAAAATAAATTCAACCAGTCGATGGACAAAGGGACAAAACAATGACGCGTCGTTATTGTCTCCAAGGAGCACTTGTCCTGAAATTGTCCCAAAGGATTTGTCTAGTAAAAAAAAAAAAAAACAGAAGAAGAACATCATGATTTTTCCTTGAGTTTTCCCCGTTTTGAAGTAATTGGCATTGGTAAATGATTTAAGATGGCCATGAAAAGGAAACCAATTTGATTGGTTCGTTGCATTGAGAACCAAATCCATAGATAACTAGACTACAATGGCGAAGCGAAAATGAAAATCAGGCGTAATTTCGATTTTCCATTTAAATAACATGGGAACAATATTCTCTGGAACTTTGGAATTTTATAGCTCACGTTGGGTGACAATATTTCGTAATGACCCAGGTATATTCTTGTAGAAAATTGAACGATCTACAAAAAAGGTCTCGTATAAGTTTTTCATATATTTATTCCTTCAAAAGTTATTCGAGGTCAAAGTTGAACTAAAAAGAAATTTTAATATTTTTTCAATTTTTTCACGCAACCATCAATTTTACGAGAAAATTTTATAGGTCATTTTTTGTAGAGCACTTTTATTCCTATAACTTATCTCTGTAAAAGTTTTTGATATTTTTCACAGGTCCTAAGGTTATTTGCATGAAACTGAAAATTCCCTGAATTCTTAAATTTTTAACATAAATTTTTTTAATTTTATTTTTATATAACTTAGGACCTGTGAAAAATATTAAAAACTTTTATAGAGATTAGTTATAGCAAAAAATTGCTCTACAAAAAATGTCCTATAAAATTTTTTCATAAAATTGATGGTTGCGTCAAAAAATTGAAAAAAATATTAAAATTTCTCTTTAGTTCAACTTTGACCTCGAATAACTTTTGAAGGAATAAATATATCAAAAACTTGAATGTGACTTTTTTTGTAGATCGTTTAATTTTCTACAAGAATATATCTTGGTCATTCCGAAATATTGTCACCAACGTGAGCTATAAAATTCCAAAGTGCAAGAGAATATTGTTGCCAAGCTATTTAAATGGAAAATCGAAATTTGCGATGCGGCAACTCTTAATATTAATATTAAGAGTTTAAACTTTCACAGGATTGTTTTTTGTCATTTCCAACAATATTTTCGATATAATTAAGAAAAAATATTCATTATTTTTTTTGAATCAGTCTAATCTATACAGTTTAAAGGAATTTCACTATTTTTAACTAGAGGACGGCAAATTTTCCAATCCCGGACGGTGAAATTAAATGTAAAACCACTGCTACAATATATAGACATTTTTTTCGACGATCTTCAAAAAAAGTCTCGTACAAGTTTTTGTTATATTTATTCGTTCAAAAGTTATTCGAGGTCAAAGTTGAACTAAAGAGAAATTTTAATATTTTTCCAATTTTTTGACGCAACCATCAATTTTATGAGACAATTTTATAGAACATTTTTTGTAGAGCACTTTTTTTTCTATAACTTATCTCTATAAAAGTTTTTGATATTTTTCACAGGTCCTAAATTATTTAATTAAAATAAAAAAAATGATTTTTATGTTAAAAATATACTAATTCAGGGAATTTTTAGTTTAATGCAAATAACTTAGGACCTGTGAAAAATATCAAAAACCTTTATGGAGATAAGTTATAGGATAAAAAGTGCTCTACAAAAAATGTCCTATAAAATTGTCTCATAAAATTGATGGTTGCGTCAAAAAATTGAAAAAATAATTAAAATTTCTCTTTAGTTCAACTTTGACCTCGAATAACTTTTAAAGTAATAAATATATCAAAAACTTGACAGAGACCTTTTTTGTAGATCGTTCAATTTTCTACAAGAATATATTTGGGTCATTCCGAAATATTGTCACCAACGTGAGCTATAAAATTCCAAAGTGCAACAGAATATTGTTCCCATGTTATTTGAAATGGAAAATCGAAATTTGCGATACGGCATCTCTTAATATTAAGAGCTTAAACTTTCACCGGAATTTTTTTTTGTCATTCCCAACAATATTTTCGATATAATTAGGAAAAAAAAAATAATCATTTTTTTTTTTTGAATCAGTCTAATCTATACCCTTTGAAGAAATTTCACTATTTTTGACTAGAGGGCGGCAAATTTTCCGGTCCCGAACGGTAAAATCACACGCTAAGCCACTGCTACAATTATATGGACCATTTTTTCAAAAAAAAAAAAAAAAAAATCGTCATAGACGTTGGAACTTATGAGCTAGGAAAGATACGAAAAGGGAATTTTAATTTGCTGATACAAAAACTTTTTGGAGCCACTGTGAAATTGGTTTGGCAACTTTTAAGTGGTTCATGAATTTTTTGGACAATTAGGTATTGGTCCAATTTGTACGAGGTGGCCATGCAAAAGAAAACGGTAAGATTGGTTGGCTATGATGTAGGTAATGTAGGTAACTATTGTAAATTTAAACTTTAAAGTGATTTTTTTGTTTCTGGAAAAGTGTTGAGGGGAAAATTAAAGAGAGGGGGGCAGGGTGTTTATGTAGGTCAATAATTTGACCGATTCGTTAAGTGTGACAGGTGAAATGATAAGAAGATGAAAGGAGGTGGATAGTTGAAATTTGGGGATTTTTTTTTTTTTTTTTTTTTTTGGTATCCTGAAGGATGTGTCATATGTGGTGAATGTATAGTAGGCATTGGAAAGTTTGGCGTCGTTGTCGTCGGTGGATATGGGAACTAGGGAAAGATATGAAAGACGAATTTGGTGTTGGAAATGTTTGACCGTCTTTAGCGGCCACTGTAATGAATTTGTGTGTGTGTGAGTGAGTGAGTGGGGTAGGTGTGTGTGTGTGTGAGAGCGTCGGGACGCCGTCGACCAGATAACGCCGTCGTACACATTGTATTGATCGTTCGCCGCGTACTTTAACGTAGCTATATCTATATCTATGTATATATATATATATATATATATCTATATATATATATATATATATATGTATATATATAATGTGAGCCTTTGGTACAGAGTTTGAACCTCTTCACCGTACACTGGCTTTTTTCCATACTTTAAACAGTGACAACAGTTTTTCTCTCCAGACGCCGTCTCTCTCTCTAGCCAAATGCTTTTCCCAAATACAAAATACATCGCTCATGCTCACGCCGCGATCTCGCCTCTCTGTCGCACACCAGCCCCATATTGTCGTGCCGCTCTTGCCACGTCCTTCCTATCGTTTCGGCTCAAAATCACAAAACACAAATCGAAATTCTCAATCTTTTTCCACACACTATCAACAAAAATTAACATAAACACAAGCACACAGATATTATCAATGAAACACACACACCACCTAGCGGCACTTTGCAACACTACAATCCCATCCACTCTGGTCCCAATCACACCTATTTATTTAGTAATCAATGGATTTTAATTATCCAAATCAAACATCAAAACCGTAAACATCGACTATTTTATTTATAGGTCAGCGGCCATTTTTTTTCGCCGATTGACAAGTCGGTCATTTAAAACGAACCGAAACACGAACCCTGGTCGGCTCTGCTCGGCTTTTTGGTGCATGAATTGCAACGTTTTCTTATGAATGACTCCCATTACCGAACCCTCAAAAAGCTATGATCTCTTAAAAACCAATAATTTTACGCTTTCCAATCGAAAAAACCAAAATTTATAAACTTTTCACATCAAAATGACAGTTCAAACTTAGCCTATCGGTAAGGTAGAACTCCGTATACTGATAAAATATTCGAGGGAATTGAAATAAACTTTTAAAATTTCCCATCTCCATTTATCACGTAAACCGATAATTTACAAAGAAAATAATTCAACAATCAGTTTTATATTGTTTACAATAAAAAAATCTCTAGTAGTTTAGGAATTACCAATAACCTTAGTGGATAGGCAACAATTCATACACAAATGTATGTCGGGTTGCATACACGATACCCGAAATTTGTAATTGGATAATAGTACCAATTTTAACGACGTAAAAATGCTAGTAGGCGACTTAAAATTTGGAGGAATCTTCCTTATTTAATGCTTAAATACCTGTGCAAAAATTAAAGATATCCACTAAGTCGTTTATGAGATATGGCAATTTCAAAATCTTAGATTTTACATGTAATGATATGGAGATTCGGTGATCGAATAGACTAATTTTTTTTAACAAAAAAAATGGTACCAGCTATCTAAAAATTTTGATATCTATTACTTATTTAATGCTTAAACACCTGTGAAAATATTAAATATATCCACTAAGTCATTTATGAGATATGGTAATTTGAAAATACCATAATTTTACATGTAATCTTTAGGAGATTCGGTGATCGAATAGACTAATTTTTTTTTACAAAAAAAATGGTACCGGGCTTCTAAAAATTTTGAAGAATGTTCCTTATTAAATGATAACCACCTGTAAAAAAAATTAAAGATGTCCACTAAATCGTTTATGAGGTATGGCAATTCAAAAATTCTATAACTTTACATGTAATCTTATGGAGATTCGGTGATCGAAAAGACTAAATTTTTTTTTATCAAATAAAATGGTACCAAGCATCTAAAAACTTTGAGGAATATTTTCTATTTAATGCATAAACAAATTTAAAAAAATTAAAGATATTCACTAAGTCGTTTATGAGATATGGGACTTTAAAAATGCTATGATTTTACCAAGAATCTTATGGCGATTCAGTGATCGAAGAGACTAAATTTTTTTTAACAAAAAGAAATAGTACCAGGCATCTAAAAATTTTAAGGAATGTTTTTTATTTAATGCTAAAACACTTGTAAAAACAATAAAGATATCCACAAAGTCGTTTATGAGATATGGCACTTTCAAAATGGCAATGATTTTACATGTAACCTTATGGGGATTCGGTGATTGAATAGACTATTTTTTTTTATGAACAAAGAAAATGATACCTGGCATCTAAAAATTTTGAGAAATGTTACTTATTTAATGGTAAAACATCTGTAAAAATCTTAAAGTGATTCATTAAGTCGTTTAAAAGATATTGCTATTTAAAATGCTATCATTTTACATGTAATCATATGGAGATTCGGTGATCGAATAGACTAATTTTTTTTAACAAAAAGAATGGTACCAGACATATAAAAATTTTAAGAAATGTTACATATTTAATGTTTAAACACTTGTAAAAACATTAAATATATTCACTAAGTCGTTAATGAGATATAGCGATTTAAAAATGGCTATGATTTTACATGTAATCTTATGGAGATTCGGTGATCAAATATACTAATTTTGGTTTTAATTAACAAAAAAATGCTACCAAAGATTTAAAAATTTTAAGGAATGTTCCTTATTTAATGTTAAGCCACCTGTGAAAATATTAAAGATGTCCACTAAGTCGTTTATGAGAGATGGCAATTTAAAAATGGTATGATTTTACATGTAATCTTATGAAGATCGGTGATCGAATAGACTAATTATATTGTAACAAAAAAATGGTACCAGGTATTTAAAAATTTTGAGAAATCTTCTTTATTTAATGCTAAAACACCTGTCAAAATATTAAATATATTCACTAAGTCCTTTATGAGATATGGCACTTTAAAAATGGCTAAGATTTTACATGTAATTTTATGGAGATTCGGTGATCGAACGGACTAAATTTACTTCTTTTAGCAAAAAAAAATGTTACCAGGGATCCTAAACTTTCCAAATAGTTAGCTGAAACTTTAGGGAACTAATTTTGAATAAATTTGCTTGAATTCACTATACGGCTAATAAGAAAAAAAATTACAAACAAACCAAGTGGGGTTACAATAATTACCGTATCGTATAGGCAATTGGTCATACACACATGTATGATATGTAGCGTATATAATACCCATATAATTTATGATTGGATAAAGGAGTTCAAACTTTAAAGATGTTATAGAAGTATGTCAAAATGGTACCAGACAACTAAAAATTTAGTGAAATGTTCCTTATCTATTGCTAAAGCACCTGTGCTAATTTTAAAGCAATGCACTAAGTCTTTGAAACGTTATTGCTATATAAAAATACTATGATTTTACATGTAATCTTATGGAGATACGATGACTGAAAAGACTAAATTAACTTATTTTTTCAAAAAAAAATGGTACCAGGGATCCTAAACTTTCCAAATAGTTAGCTTAAACTTTGTGGCTACCGAAATGTGGATACAAAAATAACCTTAATAGATAGGCAAATGGTCTTACACAAATGTATGGCTGGTAACACATACGATATCCACATAATTTATGATTGGATGAAGTAGTACCAGCCTTAAGATATATAAAAATACTACCAGATTACTAAAAATTTAGGGGAATGTTTCGTATTCAATGCTAAACCACCTGTGAAAATTTCAAGACGATTTACTAAATCGTTAAAAAGTTATTACAACTTAAAAATACTATGATTTTACATGTAACCTTATGGAGATTCGGTGATCAAAACAACTAAATTTATTTTTATTAGCAGAAAAATGGTACCAGACATCCAAAACGTTTAAAATACGTAGTTTAAACTTTCGGAAACTAAATTTGTATAAGTTTATTGTATTGTTTTTCAGCAACAAATGAAAAACAGACCGAAAATGTGGTTTTTACTTGATAAATTAATCTTATTGTTGTTAAGTTGAAATCAAAAAATATTAAGTCCCAAAAGTTCTAAATTTTTGGCCTTTTTTTTAATTTGTTTTAAATTTTTGGTGACATTTTCTTAAACTATAAACAGTTTTTTGAAGTATCGACTTTTTATTCGCCTCATGGTATGCTATACGACGTAATTATTCACGAAATTCTGGTTTTATATGCGTACTTTTGTCCCAGATTGTACCTGTATAACATTCTTGAGTAATTGAAATAGTTGTTTTTTAAGTGCATATAAAATTTAGTTTTTTTTTTGGACCACCAACGTGGTCATTTCCCAGTTTTAGAATTCTCTTTAACCTTGATGTATAGGCAATTAGTTGTGCATACATGTGTGACGGGTGGCATATACGTCACCCATAAAATTTAGATATAGTAGGTCTTGCAAATTTCTTTGACAAAAAAGTTTCTAATTATTTTGGACTAAATTCCATAAATTTGGTCAATTTAATGGTATTTTGGCAAGCGAAATATATATAAAATTTTTGGTTCTAATAAAATCAAAGATTTAACATTCAAGTTTCAACCATTTCTTGTGGAAATTTTTTAAATTTTGGCGCTTTATTTACATTGGTCAATTCAATGAAGTAATTCTTGGTCATAGATGACTACGATTGGTTGGGTTAATGGTTTTATACTGTGAAGTCAAAGGTAATTCTTAAAAAAAAGGGCTACCAACCTCAAGTGAATTTCCCCAAAAATAACTCTGAAAACACGAAGATTTAATTTCACCCAAAATTAGAAAAAGAATCTTAATTTCTTAAGAATAAGTGATACCTTTGCTAAACAGGCAAAGAACCAATCAAAATGTTTTCCCTTATTCATCCATTTTGAGGCCAATAGCCAATAAAAAAGCAGCGCGAGAATTTCAATAGTAACATTTAATAATTGTAGTGTTTTTACTGGCCATATGGTGAGATTTGGTTATTTTTTTAAATAAGCTAGAAGCGATGAATTTTGGAGTTTTTGGGGTGGAAAAATGTTTTTTCGATGGGTTAAATCCCTTCTTTTGCAAATTCATGAAATCTTATCGGATAGGCAATTGGCCTCACACAAGTGTATGACTGGTTGCCTATACGTTATGCATAAAATTTAAACTTGGATAAAATGGGTCTTGCAAATTTTTTAGACAAAAAAGTTTCAAACAAAAATCATAGATTTCAAGGTCTCTAATTTACATGAAAAAATTCAAAAAAAAATGTCCAAAAAATTTTTGAGTTAATCTCAGAATTCCGAACAATTCCGGTCAATGAAATGCTTTTTGGACAAGCGACATAAACAAAAAAATTGAAATTAATGATTTCACAATACAATTCGTCCATTTGTTTTTTTTTTTTTGAAATTTTTAAATTTTCGCGCGTTATTTACATTGGTCAATTCAATGGAGTGAATCTTGGTCATAGATGACTACGATTGGTTCGTTGGTTCAATACTGTGAAGTCAATAATGATTCCTAAAAATGATTACCAACCTCAGAGAGGGCAATTACCCTAAAATAAAACCAAAAACACGTGGATTTCATTTCATCGACAATTTTCTGATATTTCCCACAATTTATTCCATAATTTTTACTGTTCAAATCTCTATGAAATTTCAATTTTTCAATATAGAATGACAGTTTCCCTAAAAAGCCAAAAAAAACCAGTAAAAATGTTTTTCCCAAATTCAAAAATTTCAATCGTAAAACCTCAACAAGTGTTGCATTTTTGTGGCCCTCATGGTGAAATTTGTTCATTTTTCTTAAATTTGCCACACGGAATTAGAGTTTGGTGGTAATACAGCAGGGAGTTTTGAAGTTTTTGGGCAAAAATTCCCTATTAATTTCTTTGATGTCAATTAACCTTGACGGTTAGGCAATTAGTCATACACAAACGTATGACGGGTGGCCTATATGCAATCCATAAAAATTTAAAGTTTGATAAAGCGAGTCTGGCAAATATTTTAGTCGAAAATGTTTCAAACAAAAATCATAGATTGCAATGTCTTTAATTACCATAGAAAATTTGAAAATGATTGATCCCACCGTTTTTGAATAAATCGTAAAATCCGAAAATTTAAAATTTTAACAATTTTTTAAATTTTGGCGCTTTATTCACATTGGTCAATTCAATGAAGTGAACCTCGGTCATAGATGACTACGATTGGTTTAATGGTGTAACACTGTGAAGCCAACGGTAATTCCTCAAAACAGGGCTACCAACCTCAAATCAATTGTAAACTAAAAACACGTGGATTTTCTTTTACCTACAATTTTTTGACATTTCCCTAAATTTTTTTTTCAATTTTTACTATTCAAACCACTATATGGAATCTTAATTTCTTAATCAAGAATAACAGCTGTGCTTAATAGGCAAAGAACCAATGAAAATATTCTCCACAATTCATTTGAGGGCAAATAACCAATGCAAAAATAGCGCAAAAGTATTGCACTTTTAATGGCCATATGATAAAAAAAAAGGTTTTTTTTTTTTTTAAAATTTACTAGAAGGGATGTAAATTTGCTAGTAGGGCAAGTAGGAAATTTTGGAGTTTTTCGGTCGAACCAATGTTTTTAGATTGCTTAAATTCCCTATTCATTTTTGAAGTCCAATTGGCCTTATTGGATAGGCAATTGGGTATACACAGATGTCTGACTGGTAACCTATACGTTATTCATAAAATTTAAATTTGAATAAACTGGTACTTGCAAATATTTTATTCAAAAATGATTCAAACAAAAATCATAGATTTCAATTTCTTTAATTACCATAGAAAATTTGAAAATGATTGATCCAACCGTTTTTGAATAAATCGCAAAATTCGAAAAATTGATCTCACTGAAATCCTATTATGAGAAGCGAAATAACAAATAATTTGAAATTAACGACTTATCATTAAAATTTTAACAATTTTTTGTTAAAATTTTTAAATTTTGGCGCACTATTTACATTGGTCAATTCAATGAAGTTAACCTCGGTCACGTCGGTCATAGATGACTGCGATCAGTTTAATGGTGTAACACTGTGAAGTCAACGGTAATTCCTAAAAAAAGGGCTACCAACCTCAAGTGAATTTCCCCAAAAATAACACTTAAAACACGTGGAATTTTTTTCACCTACAATTTTTTGACATTTCCCTAAATTTTTTTCATTTTTTACTGGTCAAATCTTTAGGGAATCGTAATTTCCTATTAAAGAATAACAGCTTTGCTAAATGGGTAAAGAACATATTGAAATATTCTCCCCAATTCATCCATTTTGAGGCAAATAGCCAATACAAAAATAGTGCAAAAGTACTGCATTTGTAATGGCCATATGATAAAAAAAAAGTTTTTTTTTTTTTAATGTACTAGAAGGGATGAAAATTTGATAGTAGGGCCAGTCGAAAGTTTCGGAGCTTTTCGGGTGAAACAATGTTTTTAGGTCGCTTAAACTCCCTATTCATTTTTGAACTCCATTGGCCTTATTGGATAGGCAATTGGACATACACAAAAGTATGGCGGGTAGCCTATACGTTATTCATAAAATTTAAATTTGAATAAACTGGGACTTACAAATTGTTTAGGCAAAAAGTTTTTAAACAAAAATCATAGCTTTTAACGTCTCTAACTTACATCTAAAAAAAAATGAGAAAAAAGTTTTTTTTTTTTTTAAATGTACTAGAAGGGATGAAAATTTGGTAGTAGACCAGTAGGAAACTTTGGAGTTTTTGGGGCGAACCAATGTTTTTAGATTGCTTAAATCCCCTATTGATTTTTGAACTCCAATTGGCCTTATTGTATAGGCAATTGGACATACACAGATGTATGACTGGTAATCTATACGTTATACATAAAATTTTAAATTTAAATAAAGTGGGACTTGTAAATGTTTTAGGCGAAAATTTTTCAAACAAAAATCATAGCTTTTAACGTCTCCAACTTACATTTACAAAAAAAAAAATAGGAAAAAAAATCGAAACATTTTGGAGTAAATTGCAAAATAAGCAAAGAACCAATGGAAATGTTCTCCGTGATTCATCCATTTTGGACCCGATAGCCAATGAAAAAGCAGCGGGAAAATTTCAATTTGGTTTCAAAGTTAACAAGTGTTGCATTTTTATGGGGCCATATGGCGAGAATTTTGTCAGTTTTTTCAATGGGATATGATGAGGGATGAAAGTGTGGTAGTTTGCCAATTGTGGTTATTTTGGAGCATTTTTTTTTTAGGGGGAGGGGGGGGATGAAGTGACGTTTCTAGGTGGGTACCTATGTGCGGCTTGTTTTTCGAATGTTGGTAGCCTCGGCGGTGAGACATGAACGTAACTTGTATCGTTTTCTGTTCACAATTTAACTTCTGGAGGTGTGATCGATCTGGCACAGCATACACACACACACACACACACAAATATACATGGCAAGATGGGGGCGCAGCGGCGGGTGGCAGGGACGGGAATCAGGGCACCGGGACTTGCTCTTCTTACCACCGTAGGCGCCTTCACCGCCGAGACGCCCTGTTTCCTGGCGCACTTACGTCATACGAATGACGTCACAAATGAGTGCCAAAACCACCACCACATCCACCAGCGCACTGGTCCACGTTGCCCTACATTATTCCTCCAACTGCTGCGTCCCTCCCCTCTACAAACCTCGCCATCTCTCTCGCACTCCCGCCGCCATACAATCCTTGGTCGTCGCGAGTCCTTTCGCTCCAATATCTCATCTCAATATTTGGATCAACGAAAAAGCGACACCGCAATATATAACTATTTATACATTACATATATATATATATAAATATATATATATATATATCCCCAACCGGTGTCAAGATGCACAATTTGTCCCATTTGAAAAGTGCTTTTCCTCCCGAATTCCCTCCATTGAAAGTGGCCACGCAAATAAAATGTTGTCCGCCAACGGCCAACGGTTCTAATTGAGGATTTCTCGTATGCAAGCTTTTCGTGGAAAATCAATATTTTCACATAGATACGTTAGTTATTAAACTTTAATTTTCATTAATTTTAAAATCGTTCCAGCAAAGGACTCAGGGCTGCAAGTCGTTTATTTATTCACGATTTACTCCCGCGGGGTGCACAACTATTCATTTCGATAAAATAAAACCCTTCCATCAATATTTTTCCAAGAGAAATTAACGTTTTAAAAGTGGGAACCTTTCTAAACATAAATGAATTGCTATAATGTTATGTAGGCAACCCGCTTGACATCCCTGTACAAATCATTGCCTATACGTATATCAAAGTTGGCCCTGTCAAATGGAAAAACCATGATATGACAATTCCATCGATTCATACCACTTTTTATGAATTAATGCAATACTTGATGCATATAAATTGCATTTATTTGTTATTTATTGCATTTTCAGATTGACAATTATTAGTGCATCTATCCTTGATTAAGAAAATGTTGTTAAAATAATTAAAACTTTGGGAAGAAGCAATGCAAATGCATTTGACAAAGTGCATAAAAGTTGCAATGACAGGTTTTCTAATATCAATAATTTATTATTTATTGCATTTCCAGATAAATGATTGACAATTATTAGTGCATCTATCCCTGATTAAGAAAATTTTGTAAAAATAATTAAAACTTTGGCAAGATATGCAATGCAAATGCATTTGACAAAGTGCATAAAACTTCCGGTTCTAGCTTAATGAAAGCTTTTCTAATATCAAAATAAGCATTTGACTTTTACGATGAAGCCAAATTGAACCGAATTTCCTCAAGTTTATTCCCCAAAATTTTCCAATTATCCAATTATTGCAAACATTTTTATGGACAAATGTTTTTTTTTTCTGTTGCAGTATGCAACTTCGTGGTGCACGACCGCTGTCTCAAGACTGTGGTTTCTCCTTGCTCCAGTATCGCTGCAAGTTTAATCAAGGTACGTTTTTTTTTTTTTTTCCTACAGGATAAAACCAAAGTTCAGATATATACAATTAAGCCCTGATTCACAAAATATTGTAGGCCAATTACTGTAGTTGCCAGGATATATATTCAATCCCTTAAACAACCCCTTAACATTAATTTTCGCTTAATAAAAGGCTTTCCGGATCTATAAATTTAGATATAAGTTCACAAAGTAAATGTTAAGTAAATTTCAGTAATTGCTTCAAAATTGAGGACCATAAAAGTTAACGTAAGGCTCAATTAAGAAAAACGTTGGGAAACACTGGTTTTTAAAGTAAAAAAAGAAGCATTTTCGTGGGTAAGACACGTTAGCGTGGATCAGAACCATGATGACCCAATTTATTCGTGGAAATTCAATAAAAATTTACAGTAAATACCATAAATTCGATTCATGTCTGCTTTAGGAGCGTTAATATCTGGAAAGTTCCATTTTCGACCTTGTTTTAACTTAAATTCGGTGAATAAATTCGACCACAATGGTTGTGATCCACGCTAACGTGCCTTCCCCACGAAAATACCAAAAAAAAACGCCAAGATTTGTTTCTTTCGGATCTTTTAGTGTTGTAGTTTCAAGTGGAATGTTATTAGTTGGATTCCCGAAGCAATTTTTCTTTGAAATTTTGAATTTTCAACGAAATAATTGTCAAACTTTGCTTTAATGTTTACATGCAAAATTTGATTACTTTGGAAAATTCAACATGATAGTCACTAAGTAGTTAAAGGGAAAGATAATAATTTGTTGTTCCATCATTAGTTTTTCATTAAAAAGTATGTTTATGTGTAAAAAGATTAAAATTTTTTTGGAAAATTTCAAATTCAAAATGTCAATAGACTTCTAATGGCATAATAAATGTCAGTTAAGGAATGCCAACTTTTGGTAGTAGAACACTGAAATAAATTTCCATCGAAATTAATTCTAATAAAAATGTGGCTAACTATAAGTTACATAGAAAAAAAATAATATTCTTTGATTCTTTTGATAGTTTCATCCATTTTTGCTGTAAGTGTTTTTATACAAAGCTTCCATGTCCAGAAGAAGCAGTTTAGTAAAAATATTCTCAAAAAATAGAAAGCTATAGGATTAAATCAGTAATTTCAATGCTAACATTTGTGACAAGAAAAAAGTTATTTTCATTTACAAAAATACAAATAATATCCATTTTGGATAAAAGAATTTATTTGAAAATGAATTATTTGTGAATATTTGAAAAAAAACCACGTTATTCAGTGACTTACTAACAGTTGGCAACATTTCCTTTTGTTTCCCTTAACTAAATTCACGGCGATGGCATATTGTTTGTAAAATCCATGGCGGATGAACGGTTCCAATTTAAAAAGCAAATATCAACCAAAAAAATAACTGGAAAGCCTTTTTTTTAACGAAAATCGATAAGTAAGTATGCAAGCTAACGATTTATCCTTTTAAATTCTAGAACCCCGTAGCGCATTGTTGGTCTGAGCAGGTTCATCACAAGCGGAAATTTTGCAATGTGTGCCGAAAACGATTGGAGGACAGCCTTTCTGTTCATTGCGAAAGTAAGCTACGCTTAATTTACTATGTAGTGATATATAAATTATGCATTTTCTTCAACCTTTCCAAATTAACCTCAATGGATTACGGTTAATAGTTTCCCGGTCGCCATTTGCTTCTTTGCCTTCCAATTCCTTAAAATGGCGTATCCCGGAAGTCGTACAGTTCCGCAAAAGTATTATGTCTTTTTTTAATACTTTAAATTTAATATCTCCCATCATTGTCGATGATGATTTTGATTCACTGCTAACTTCATTCACTGTGTGAACCAGTATGAATGGAGTTGAATATAATTTTGACAATGGGAGGTTATGACATTAATGAAGAATCCAATTGTAACGATTTTTTTTTTAGTATGCGATTATTTCGTACATGTGGACTGTCAAGATTTCGCCGTCGCAGATTGCAAAGAGAACGCTACGTATTTGCCTGGAAAAGAGCTGTCCTGGGTGCGCCATCAACACCACTGGCGAGAAGGCAATCTTCCGACAAACTCCAAGTGTGCGGTATGCAAGAAAACGTGCTGGGCTTCCGAATGTCTGACCGGATTCCGTTGCGAATGGTGTGGCATGACGGTAAGTACAAAGAAATCCTGCATTTCCCCATAATGTCGAGATCAAATTTCTAGTCTCATGCCATTTGCCGTTCGCAAATACCGACCGAATGCACATTTGGCAATTTGGAACCGATTTATTTGCCACCACACGCGGTCAGCATCCCTCGCACCGAAGTACCAATGGAAGCGATTATCGGAGTCCAAGTGCGCCGAAAGGAGACCATGTCGCGTGAGTATTCGTGTCGTAAGTATCCACTTGTACTCGATTCACACGTGTCACCAAAAATTAGTTTCTCTATCCTCAAATTTGTCGCAAAATCTCAACCGTTTGTCCTCTGCCCCCACCGATGTGTATTTGTCAGTGCAAACTAGCGACATTTTTGTTTCTGTTTTGTTTATTTTAAGATGTAAAAAGGCAATGATTTTGCAGTCAACATTACCACGGATGAAATAACCGGAAGTGGTAGTGGATTTTCCTCTGTTATGAAGCACCTATCTATTGTTTTGCCACGTACCTGTCGAAGTCATTGTCAACAAAGTTCGAATTCTTTTAACGGAGGTATAATAGTTGACGCGTGCCAACATTCCCGGATTTGGTTTGCACCCCTCTGTCATTTTGTCCCCAGTTTGTTATATAGAAAATCGAATTAATTTTAGAAGTTTTTCGTGTGACTTGGACTAACTGTTGGCTTGTGTTTTGGCTTTCGAAACCACACCTAGGTATCGGTTTTGGTGAATTGATAGGCTGTTTTACTTTGACTAAGAGCACGACGTGTACGATGGAGGTAAATCGACTTCCATAAGAAGCTGAGATCTGAAATAAATTCGTAAAAGTGGAATTCACCTGCATTGTACACTTAAATTAAGAGCATAGGAACTGTGGAAGGTAATGGCTAAAATGATAAAAAATGATTCTTCTGCAATGCAAATACTAATCAAAATCAAAAAATTGTACAGTATTTTATATCATATAAGCTACACCTTCACTTTCCTATGCTCTGCTTGTATTTAATTAGAGTTTAAGTATTCAAGTTGTCTAATTTTTCTGGGTATCTTTCAGCGAGGAGTATTTCGGAAGAGTTTGCAAGTGGGGAAACAGCAAAAAATCGTGACAGTGACGATGCGATTCACAGTCGAATTGATAAGCAACGCGAGAAACAAGACGAAAGAGACGAAGGTAATATTTGAATTTTAGATTTAAGGCTTTCAAGATAGAACTCTTTATTGAAAAAGTTGTGGCTTTCGGATCCAAAGCCGTGTGTCCAAAGATTGACTATGTCGCCAACGTTTTGCAACTTCTCCGGGCCGCATCTTCAGGGCGTAATTGGTCCTCAAGCCGTCTTATATTCCATCCATTGTGGGTGGAAAATAAAGTTTAAAGGAGAAGGATTATCTCTTTCTTCTCTTGTTGGTTGACCTGCTCTTCTGCTTTAAGCTTTATTTTCCACCCACAATGGATGGTATATACACGCCCTGAAGATGTGACCCGGAGAGGTTGCGAAACGTTGGCGACATTGTCAATCTTTTGACATGGGGTTTTGGATCCGAAAGTCACAACTTTTGCAATAAACAGTTCTATCTTGAACATTTGAATTTAATAATGATATACCTAAGATTAACCGTTTTTTTTTGGACTTTTAGAGGTCATAAAGGTGTACGACGGTAACAATTCGTTTCGACGACGGATATTTCGGCCGATAGTGGCTCCACGAACTGCTACGCTAGAACAATTTCTCACTTTGGCCCTGCGGGCATTTCACATTACGAAAGACCCATCAACGTTTTATTTGACTGATCTTTATTCACTGGACGAAACTCCACTGACCGATCCCAATCCTGTTTTGAATTTGACGCGCAAAGAAGGGAAACGACCCGCGGTGTTTCTACGCTTTCGGTTTGTAATCCCCATTGAAAATGGGGAGGAAATTAATTTGCTAAATGTGTGATTTGCAGGGATAAGGATAACGAGCAGGGCGTCGTACGAGTGTATCCTGGCAAGTTGCAAGTGTCGCAACCGTTTTGTCTGGTGACCGTTGACAATGAGTCGACGGTGGCCGATTTGATTGCCGACGCGTTGAAATCGTTTGGCCTGCAAGAGTTTCGCTGTGAGGATTATCGGTGCAGCGAAATTTTGCTAGATCGCGGCGTCAGCGAGCGCGTGCTGTCGTGGAACGAGCGGCCCTGGGAAATTATGAAACAGCTCGGCAAAGATTCCATCAGACAAATGGAACTGATGCGCTTCTATTTGCAACTGAAACAAGATCCGCATGGACCAAATCTCGCGCTATTTGTCGGTAATCTACCGCCCGGACTTTCTGAGAGAAACTACGAGAATATGCTCACCGAGTTTTTAGGCAAAGGTGTGTGCTTTTGTCACGGTATTCGGAGGCAATATCTGGATGCAGGGTTTCAGGGCATAGCCGCTAAGTTTTAACAGATAACACATGCCTGTTGTACAAGATTACAGCTTTGTTTTTCCTAAAACTATAAAATTTGCTTACTTTGAGGAAATCTTTCTATTCAAAATTTACCAACAAAAGCTGTGTAATTCTGTATATTCTAATGGACATGTTTTACCTGTATAAAAGCTCTTTTGAAGTCCTCAATTGAGCCGAGGCCTAAATCCATTTCAAGAATAGTTCATATGGCTACTGTTTACAAAGAAGTTAGTACTAGTGGGTCGAAAACGAATATCATAACAGTAAAAATATCAGCATAATCTGGTCTATCAGCAAATCAAAAAAATGTCGTATGAATTGTCCTTGAAATACATTTAGGCCACTTTCAAAATAAACGGCTCATTAGGTAACTTGTAAGTAAACAAGTCTTGGTTTAGCCTAGCAAATACATACTACACGTCACGCAGGTGAAGTTGCAGATATAAACTTGGAACCATATAAACATCAACAGGTTGCAAGACTAAGTTTGTAAAGAGGAAAATAATCCATAAATTCCATACAAAAAAAAACGTATAATCTTGTTTTGATTTTCATTCACAAACCACAAAACTAATCAATAATTATCATCCTATCGCCATCTACTTGCAATATTGAAAAGCCACGCTCGATAGCTAATTGTTTTGTCAACGACGCATGCCGGGGAAAATGATCTTTTCAACGATTTTTTCAATCAAAAACCAATCGATTGCTTTGAAAATTTAACTGATACTATTGAAAACGACTTAGACTATCTAGAAAAAGATTCCATAAGAAGTAATTTAGTGATTAATTATGCCAAAACTTGCATATAAATCAGTCAAAGTTTATGTCCGACTGGGCTAGTATTTCCAAGCAAAAAAAAAAAAGCAAAGAAACTTGTGTAAAAAACAAAAGAAAATCGTTGAAAAGCTTTGTAATTACTATTTGTTTATAATTTTCACAATTTTCATCCAATTGAAAGCAGTTTTGTTAAATTTTCATTGGACAAATTCTCACCTTGTAAAATGGGACGCCATATTTATGGAAAGCATATGCAAACTCACTTACTCGAATCAAACAAATATTTTCTGCCGGTAGTTGAGCACTTATCAAAAAAAAACACTTTTCTTCAAATTTTCAATGAAAATTTCACAAATTTAATCACGGAAAAGCTTGCACTACACATTAACTCAGGTGACAATTGAAAACTGACCGAAACAATGCGCAAACGACTCAAAACAATGAAACAGCTGAACGGCCGCCTACTTAGTTTTGTTTTGAATTTTGCATTCTTTTTCTAATTACAATTTTGTTTTTCTTAAATTTAAAGCTTTTAAGTAATATTTTTGAATAAAATTTAAATAATTTTTTTTCATTTGTTGTGTGGTTTGTTACGAAAGAAGTGCTCATAAGCTACTGAAAAGCGCGCGGTTAGAGCTGATTTTTATTTACATAGAAGACTCAATGTTTATGTGGTTTTTCGGCTAAAATTTCTTTTGCCTTTTTTTGATATGGAAGTTATAATATTAAATTTTTGTTGCAGAAAATAAATTTTCTTCGATCGGTCCAATTTATTACGAATATGGATCGATGGTTATCACATATGAGGACTCTAATAAAGCAGTGCGAGCGTTATATACGTTACGCGAGTCTCGCTACGAAGACAAACATTTACTAGGTGAGAATTTATAAAAAAAAAAAAAATTCTTGCAAATATACTAAAAGAAAAATGATTTTCAGTGATGCTTTTGCCTAATATCGAGCCAAGTATGGTACCTGCTGGTGTGCAACCGTTGCTTGTATTCGTCAACGTGAAATCGGGAGGATGTCAAGGTTTAGAGTTGATATCTAGTTTTAGGAAGCTTTTAAATCCATATCAAGTATTCGACTTAGACAACGGAGGTCCTTTGCCAGGGTATGTGTTAATTTTTCCGCTAGTGAAAGATTTTTTTTTTTTTTGATGTAAAAATGATTTTTTCAGGTTGTATGTGTTTCGACACATCAAAAATTACAAGATTCTTGTTTGTGGAGGCGATGGGACGATTGGTTGGGTCCTCCAATGTTTGGATAACGTTGGTCAGGATTCCGAGTGCTCGTCTCCAGCGTGTGCTATTGTTCCACTTGGCACAGGTATTGATTTGCACACGTCATTAACATTTTAAGGCTCTTCTACGTATTAAATCAAAAGATATGGGCCTCACCATTGAATAAACGAGGATAATTTCAACAAACTTTGGGTCGATAGATTGTCTAATGTAGAGGTTCCCATCCGTTTTATATGCCTCACAGCATATTTTAGTATGTCCGCAGATTGGCGAGTAATATTTAGTTTTCAAGCTAAATTTATTGTTGCAAATTATTAACAATACATAAAAGGGACTCATGTTTCTTTTATAGAACCGTCAAATCTGGCAATGTTGTATTTTCTACTATGTTTTTTATTCTATTCACGATTTTTTTGTTAATTAGCGTAAATTTGACGGTTCTTAAAGATTCTGAGCCTTAAAAAAGTATAAAAAACTTCATTATTTTTATCATAGTAACCTAGTACATATATGGTAGTCAGCGGGCACCACGGTGCCCGTGGCCATACGGTTGGGTACTCCTAGTCTAACGTGTATAGAAAATGATCGCTTGGGGAATTTATTTACTTAATGTACAAAAAGCAATGACCTGATAATAATGTTGGACTGTTTTGTAGGGAATGATTTGGCTCGTGTGCTTCGCTGGGGTCCCGGTTATACGGGCGGCGAGGATCCGTTGAACTTGTTGCGGGACGTGATTGACGCGGAAGAGATTCGATTGGACCGTTGGACGGTTGTGTTTCATCCAGAGGATAAACCCGACGATTCCAGTAACATGAAGCAGGTCGCCAACTCCACCGGTAAGAAGAGGCAAAAACTGTCCAAAATCAAAGTGACCAATGAGAATATTAAAAAAACAGGTCAATCCCATTAATGTAACGTAATGGAATGTTGATGTCGTAAATTTTTTACATCCATGGCTGTTTAATTCTCTGTTCATTTGTTTTGTTTTCTTCTTTTCTTTTTTTTCTTTCCTATTTCAAATGAGCCTCGATTCAATTGTTTCTAAAATGTTGATGAAGACTTGTGTTTTGTTTTTTTCTTTCTTTTGTTTTGTTTGTCTCGAGTTGAATAGAGGCTCACTAGGATCTGAGTGGGTTTATTTGTTTGGTTTTTTTTTTCATTTTTTTTTTTTTTTTTTTTTCTTTTTAGAAAATTGTTTGTCGAAATATGTTCGTGACCATACCACTGAATGTGAGATGATTGGCATCACAAATCGCTTTTTGTCTGATACTGAAAATTGAGCGATGAAAATTTGCTCGAACTAATACACAAATGATAAATTAATTTCATAAAAATAATGAAACTTTAATGCGAAATGCTTTAAAGAAACAAATTAAACCAAAAAAACAAAAATCTTGTACGTCAAATTTATGTAGCATAACCTCAAAAATTGCGATTCTAACCTATAAGGTTGTTTACAGGAAAAACAAATGATGAACGCAAATACTAATTGATGCTTTTCTAATCGTAAAAAAAAAATAGAGCTATTTAATCGATTAATAATTGAATTGTTTCGATTCAGATGCCTAAAGAGACAGAAGAAGCAATTGTAATTTGGAAAAAAATTTGCTTAGTTTTAAAAATATGTTTAATATCAATTTTTTTAAATAAGAAGAAAATTCAGGTTATTTAAGATCTTTGTTTTTTATTTAATATTTTTATTATTCAATTAGCTACGTTTCGTTACTAATCGTAACTTCCTCAGGCTTCTTGATTCCATTTTTTTTTTTTATTATTTTTTATTTATTTTAATTTTGTGAATCAAGAAGCCTGAGGAAGTTACGATTAGTAACGAAACGTAGCTAATTGAATAGTGAAAATATTAAAGAAAAAACAAAAAGATTTTAAATAACCTGAAATTTTTTCCTATTTAAAAAAAATATAAAAGCTGAGATCTGAATTTTATCATCTATTTAATATCAATTGATTTTAATTATAATGAATCCGTTTTAAAGTTTTTATGATATGATACCATTGGTTCAAATAATGCGAAACTCTTTTCATTGGTTAATTATTTTATCGAATCATCTTCTATTAAATAATTGGTTTTGGTACTAAACATGCAAGGTTTATGAAATACACAGGTGGCCTCATGCGTTACGTGACGTATCTAGAAGAAATTCGTTCATATCTTCAGACTGATTCAAATTTCAAAATTCTTCGTATGACGTCATTTTTTTGTTTCTAATGGGGCAATCTGTGTAATTTACAAACCTTGCTAAACATGGCCGTATCAAGGAAAGCATTGTGATTGGTTGTTAATGTTAAGAGGCACAAAATATGCCTATTAATCTCTAATAAATGATTTAGTCATTTATATTGTTAATTTCCACTAAAATTTCAATAGAAATGTATTTTTTCTCTGAATTTATGATTGAGCAAAAAAATTAATTTGTTTAGATAGGGAAGTGACGTACCAGATGTTTCCTAATTAAAGATTAAAACTAAAAAAAAAATAATAAAAAATGCATGTTTTTTTTTTTTAATTTCTAATATATGATTTTATTATTTATATAATAAACTTGTTGACAAGTTTATCCATAGATTTAAGTATATTATTTAGCAATCTGACTAATTATTATTGTTTAATTTTTTAGAGTTAACCTTAAGGTTTAATTTTTTGATATAATCAGTGTGGATGTAAATATATATATTTCTGTCTAATATTTAATCGAGAACTTAACAGAACAAATTTGCAATTAAAACACCAACAATTAATATATATTGATACTTGCATGAACATTTCCAATTGAGAAACATTAAAAGTTTGGCCTTTGATCGAATCAGCCGACACATATACTAATTACCCACCAAATACCCACCCAGTGTCACCACCGACACCCGCCCCCGCCCCCCCTCCCCCCTCGCCCGCCAAAAGGGTTGCAAGTCTAAAAATAAATATTACAGATATTGAAAATATAGTTACAGCTGGATCGACCAGCGAGGACAATTCTCAGATATTTGTAATGAACAATTATTTCGGCATTGGCATCGACGCGGACCTCTGTCTTGATTTTCACAATGCACGCGAAGAAAATCCGAACAAGTTCAACAGTCGTTTGCACAACAAGAGCGTCTACGTCAAGATGGGCTTGCGCAAAATGGTCGGACGCAAAATGTGCAAGGACTTGCACAAGGAGATTCGCCTCGAGGTCGATGGCAAGCTGGTCGAGTTGCCGCAGGTCGAGGGCATCATTATCTTGAACATATTGAGGTAACATTTTTGCCATGGGCTGGATCAATGGGTCTCATTCATTCGTGGTGCTTTTATTTATTGGCATATGTCTCTCTTCAACTGATTGTTCAATTGTTTTTACAGTTGGGGTTCGGGCGCCAATCCGTGGGGTCCCGAAAAGGAAGACCACTTTAGCAAACCGAACCATTGGGATGGAATGCTTGAAGTGGTTGGAGTTACTGGAGTCGTGCATCTCGGCCAAATTCAATCGGGGTTTCGTTCCGCTTTACGAATCGCACAGGTGTCTAATTTTTTCTAGACTTCAAGCCCAATTACTATATTAGTAACCCTTAAAGGAAAAAATATATTTTTTTTGTCAAGTAAGGTATTTAAGGTCTTTTTGATTGTACACAGTGCCATCTAGTGATTTTATCTCAATTTATATGGGGATAAAGAAAAGACATTTATTGTAGCCTAATGCGGAAGCAATGATTTATGTAGGCTCTCTTCCCTCGTAACTTTAACGATATACATTCATAGTGTAAGCATATAATTAAAGATGTGTTTTGTTTTTTTTTAATTTGTACAGGGTGGTCACATAAAAATTCATCTGCACTCTGATATTCCGGTCCAAGTGGACGGTGAACCGTGGGTTCAAAGTCCCGGAGACGTGGTCGTTCTAAAATCAGCCTTAAAGGTAACCAAAAAAGCTTTAGAACCATACTTCTTTTTTTTTCTTCCAAGTAAATGTTAACATTAGAGATTCATGGCTTTAGTGTCTTCTTCTTTTTCTTCCATTTTCTGATTATCTTTAACTCTTCTTCATTTTTTTTCTTCGTTTAATTCTATGAGGTTTTCAACTGTTTTTTTTTTCTGTTTTGTTTTGTTGTTGTTGTACGATGCGAAAATTTACGTGAAACTAAAATGGCGTATTTTAACTTTTGTTTTTTCGTGTTTGTTTTGTTTTTTTGTTGTTCCCCCGAAACGATTCCTATAGCCTAGAGTCCTCGAAACCACCATACACGCACACGCCATACATATGAAAATACAAAAGTACATGAGTGTGTTAAATGTGTCGTTCTGTAATCATGCACTAAACTATTGCATAAATGCATATGAAAATAATACATAATGTAATTATCCTCTCTATACATTGTATATGTGTTCAATGTTGGTTTGTGTCAAAATATATATACTAAACGGGCATTGATTCAATTGTCGCCAACAAATAATTTCCACAAACATGCAAAATTTTTAGAGGTTATTACAGTAGAAACATTGTTTTTTTATTGTGTATACAACATATAGAATATATTGCGGTCCAATTTATGTAGTATTATTTAATATAATAATATATAAACATAAATTTGACCAAAAATATTTGTCACATATTGCTCAGATACGTATTTCGATTGCCAAGCAATCTTCCTCAGTGATCATTAAGTAGTTTGGGATTTTTGGGAAGTAGTTTGGGTGGTGTGAAAAGTTTCAAAGAAGATACCAGTGCCTACTTGGACGTAATAAGAACTAAAGAGTTAGTTATTTCTTTAGGGGCCATTCATAAAATACGTCACGCTAAAATAAGCTTTTTCTGACCCCCTCTCCCACCCCATTGTCACGCTGTGTCACACTTTCTGTGATCCCCCATAGAAATATTTCGTCACAAAACTAAGACCCCCCGCCCCCTGAATATGATAAATTTCAATTAACAGTGCACAAATTTCTATATATTTAAAAACTATATATTTTATATTTACTAAATGAATGACTACTTATCAAGATAAAAATTTAAAAAGAAAAATAGTCGAAAGAAATATTAATTTAAAATTTTTTGACAAACTTCTTAGTTGGTTAAGATAGGGGGGAGGGGGTATTTTAAACCACTTGTTACAAACCAGATGCAACCAAAATGTGGTGCAAATTGTTTGACTTTTGAAAAAATGTGTACCACATTTTAGAAAACACTGATTTAGATCGATGGATTAATGCTTTTCAATGCATAAGCGGATAGTTTGAGGTACAGAAGAGGTGAAATTCGTTGCCTTAAGGGTGGATCACCGTCAGAAAAAAAAAATCCATTTTTTTTCTCCATAAATGTCGTCTTATAACATTCAAGAATAACGTGTTTTTCACTGAATATTTTCACTGATAAATATTGAATAAATTCATAATAACATAAAAAAATATCTAAAAAAAAAAACTTTAAATGCGTTTTTCTCGAAATTTCGAAACTTTTTAAAACTGGGAGACAAGATGTCTCAGAAACTATCCGACGGATTGACTTGAAACTGGAAAGTATTATAGTTCAACACGTCTTCTTGGTACTGAATCTCTGAAATTGGCCAAACCTCCCCCTCTCAAAGTGGGAGAGGGGGAAAGGTCCAAAAAAGGTCGTTTTTTTTTTTAACTTTTTTTTTCAAAGTCGCGCCATTTTGTGAATTTTTAACTTTTTTCGGATTTTCGCAGTTCAGTACCAAGAAGACGCATTACCAAAACCTACATTCTTTGGAAAATCATGATCCGACTTCCGGTTTCCGAGAAAACTTGTCTCCCGTTTGCCTCCTCATTTTTGAGGACCCTTTTTCAAAGCGCTGTAAAAGGGGGAGGGGGGGGGAACATATCGGGGCAAATACAAAAAAAATAGTTCAAAACTTCAATTGTTACATGCCAAAGACCGTTTTTTAATATCTCTAAAAAAGAAAAAATGGCAGCAGTTTTAAAAAGTCTTTTTTTTTACGTTCTGACGGGGATCCACCCTTAATAATACATATAGTAAATAGGCAAAATATGTAGTTGATATACCTAGTCCTGCCATAAGTTCTGTTATCTTGATGTGATCTTGAAAATATTCCCAAACAAACGTCTGGTGAACCTTGCTCTTTTGCCTATTGTTTACCTCTGATATAATGCTAAAGTCTTTTATTCAGTTGTTATTGAAAATTAATAACGTCAAGATGGAAGCGGTTGAAAACCGAATTTGAAGAAATCCGCTACGATAGTAGTCCTTTGGACTACTTTCGACTAATTTGGACTAATAACCATTAGTGAAACCAAAATAAAATATCGGTACAATTATTTAGATTAGACCTGTTTGTGACCTTATTTATATTTTAATATTTTTTTTTTTTTTGGGCGAAGCACTAAGATGGACCTAAAAACAAAATATTATCGAAATCGATAAACCTGCTCTTGAATTATGCAATAGAACTCAGGTAGACAAAAATTTACGTTCACTTTTATCAACCTTTGGTCCATAATGATCAATATTGTGGGCCAAACCGAATAAATTCCAAGGAGGTGTGAAATTGAAAAGAATTTTACCTGCTCTCAACTGGTGATAACAAATAATATAGTAATGAGAGAAAAGAATGTTCAAAGGTTCCATTTGTGGACTTGGAAAAAGGTGTTAATGTATTTATAATTGACAACAAATAATAAATTCCTCAAACTGGTTCAGATTCCTTAAACGACATATTTAAAGATGCCATTCTATCATTTTGGCCTTTAAGCTTGTACTATGTTATTTCATATCAACAGTTGAAAGTAGGATTTTATGCATTCCACTTTAGCTAACCAATTAAACTGGTTCCAAAAACTGGATTCCATACTGACAAAAGCCATAACAAAAATTAAAAAGTATTTCAATTTGCATTTTATTTTTCATTATTCAGTAATCTATTTAAAATATTTATAATGAATTTAAATAAATATTTTGCCTATATGTTTAAATTTATATCCTTCATAAGTTGTTAAGAAAATATCAGTTCATTTCATTTCGATTATATATCTGGGAATCCAGTTTTAAGATAATTCTCATTCAATTATCGAAGCGAATATATATCAACTAAAGAAGGATATAACTTTTATAAGCATATACTTGGATTTTTTGTATATATATTAGACTGATTCAAAAAAAAAATTATAATTTTTTTTTCTTAATTATATCGAAAATGTTGTTGGGAATGACAAAAAAAAATCCTGTGAAAGTTTAAGCTCTTAATATTAATATTAAGAGATGCCGCATCGCAAATTTCGATTTTCCATTTAAATAACATGGGAACAATATTCTCTTGCACTTTGCAATTTTATAGCTCACGTTGGTGACGACAATATTTCGGAATGACCAACGTATATTCTTGTAGAAAATTGAACGATCTACAAAAAAGGTTTAGAACAAGTTTTTGATATATTTATTCCTTCAAAAGTTATTCGAGGTCAAAGTTGAACTAAAGAGAAATTTTAATATTTTTTTGACGCAACCATCAATTTTATGAGAAAATTATATAGGACAGTTTTTGTAGAGCACTTTTTTTTTCTATAACTTATCTCTATAAAAGTTTTTTGATATTGTTACAGATTCTAAGTAATAAAAAAAAAATCATGTTAAAAATATAATAATTCAGGGAATTTTCAGTTTAACGCAAATAACTTAGGACCTGTGAAAAATATCAAAAACTTTTACAGAGATAAGTTATAGAAAAAAAAGTGCTCTACAAAAAATGTCCTATAAAATTTTCTCATAAAATTGATGGTTGCGTCAAAAAATTAAAATATTAAAATTTCTCTTTAGTTCAACTTTGACCTCGAATAACTTTTGAAGGAATAACTATATCAAAAATTTGTCGGAGACCTTTTTTGTAGACCGTTCAATTTTCTACAAGAATATACCTTGGTCATTCCGAAATATTGTCACCAACGTGAGCTATAAAGTTCCAAAGTGCAAGAGAATATTGCTCCCATGTTATTTAAATGGAAAATCGAAATTAATATTAATATTAAGAGCTTAAACTTTCACAGGATTCAAAATAAGATTTTTTCGCTGACTTTGAACAGTTATACTGTGTGTACAATATATAAAATATATTGCAGTCCAATTTATTAACAGAAATTTGAACAGAAGTTCAAACAAAAATATTCGTGACGTATTGCCCAGATACGTATTTCGATTGCCAAGGAATCTTCCTCAGTGGTCATCAAGTAGTTTGGATCACTCCGTAACTGCTTTGTGATGAAACTACTTGATGACCACTGAGGAAGTTCCTTGGCAATCGAAATACGTATCTGGGCAATACATCACGAATATTTTTGTTTGAACTTCTGTTCAAATTTATGTTAATAAATTGGACTACAATATATTTTATATATTGTATACACAGTTTCAGAGGATTGTTTTTGTCATTCCCAACAATATTTTCGATATAATTAAGAAAAAAAAAATCATAATCTTTTTTGAATCAGTCTAATAGACATATTTCGTGGCTCCTTTTCAAAACCTACAGAACTCCGTGGAAGAGGGGGGGGGGGGAAGAAACCAAGGAGGCTTTCAGCCAAAAATTAAATGGCAAAAGAAGCTTTGTATAAGGAAATCTGGGAGGGTCACAATATCGAGGGAATGACCAATATGAAGGATTTTTAAAGCGTAGATATTTTCCATCTCCCAACTCATGGGTTAAAATCTTGAACACTAAAGAGAAATGTCGCCAAAGAAATTTTTTTAATTTTTGCAAATTATTCAATCGAAAATTTCCAAAAAAAAAAACCAACGGGAGCTATATATAAAATTCCAAAGTGCTATAGAATTTTGTTGCCATGTTATTTAAATGGATAGTCGAAATTTGCGATGTGGCACCTCTTGATGTTTACCGCTTCCAATGCATTTGGCTTAGTTCATTTCAAATGTGTGCCTGCGTAGATGGCGCTAGTAGTTGCTTTTGGTACACAGTTTATCGTTTACTATACAGTGCCCTACTTGGTCTTAAATGATTATGATAGGTTTTGAGGGGAGGTGTGCAGCGTAGGGGTGCAATTTTATGATTGTATGTCATTTGTTTTGCGGCGAAACTATTGCGATTTGCGTGGAAATTATTTGTGCGAACAGTGTTAGTGTCTGTGGTGATTTTTTTTTTTTGTTTTTTTTTTTTTTTGTTTCCTTTATTATATATTTAATTGTACAAAAAAAAAAAAGTTTTGATTTTGTTATATATTATGATGTGCAGGCCACAATGCTGAAGAAAAATAAAATCAAACGTCGCCTAACTGAGCCGACAATTCATCCCGCTAACGGCGAGGGTGGAAAAAATACGGACGAGTGATCCTTTCTCTCCTCCCTCATATCCCTCCTGACGCACCTGTTTACACCAAAAAACTGAAACATATACTGAATGACGCGCGTCTCTCTGTTGTTTATTATCTCTGAAACAAATGAACATCAAACTAGCCTACTATGATTAGGGAAACTCGATGATGATGATGGTTTTTTTGAAATTTCCTTCGTCTCGTTTCGTGTTTGGGCATGTGATTTTTGCTTTTTCTCTCTCTTTCTATGTTTCTATTGGAAATTTTTACTCTGATTTGGTTATTTTTTTTTTGTTTTTGATTTTGCAATGCTAATGCCATGTGAGATATATAGGATTATGGTTTAGGAGTTGAATATTTTTTTTTGTTTTTTTTTTTTTTTTTTTTTTTTTGATGATTTTATTGAAACAATAAAAGAAGGGGATTATATCGATCAGTTGATGAATTGAAGAAGAGGGGAAAGAAAAAAAAATTGCCTATTAATGTTAATTTCTCTCCTTGCCTCTGTCCCTGACATTCCCAGGCGACGATGTTGAAGAAAATGAAGGGCAAAATGAAGAGACGCAACACGGAACCCATGATGCTCGTGTCGCCGGGAGGACAATTTTCGATTCATACACCGGATGCTGCGTCGGGGGGCGATACCTCCCCATCTAATCACAACGATACTGTGTTTTAATAATACATATATTAATATACATATATATATAAATATACATAAAACATATGTGCATATATATGTATATATATTAATATAAATGTGTGCCAATTTTTGAAAGAAAAAAAAAAAAAACAATCAAGGGATAAAAATCTCAACAAAATGGTTGATTGTGCATCGCAACGCCTACTACAAAGGAAGAAAAAAAGAAAGTGTTTAAGTGAATTTTAAGAAGTTGAGAATTAACGAGTTTAACAAAAAAAAAGAAAAAAAGAAAAACATTTTAATTTTTGTATTAAAACAAAAGAAAAAAAATTTCACGTTTTCACATCCACCAAATATTTTTTGAAAAAAAATATGTATAGAGAACAAAAAAATATAATAGAAAAATGCAAAAAATTATATTAATTATATTAAGGGCTGATTATATTTTGTTATTGTTCTGTTCTGTCGTATGTAACATACAATATCTCTATCTATGGGTGATTATAAAGTCGTATGTTTTTTTTTTTTTTGTTTAAGCAAATGCTCTCATCCCCAATTTTTGTTGAACCCACAAAAAGGCCTGGTGAAAAATATTTACGTTGATGTTTTGTTGGAAGAAAATTTTACATTGTTAGAGGCATCGACGTATTGTTTATATTGTCCAATGTTGTAATGAGAAGATTCATAGGTCTAAAGAATTTGTGAAAATCGAAAGTGTTTTTTTTTCGGTTTTTTTTTTATTTATTTGGTGATTGTATGTTTAATCTTAAATATTGGGATGGAGATGAGATTTTTTTTTTTCGTTTTTTTGTAAGTCCGATTTATTAAATCGGACCAGAAGTTCTTTATGGAATTTTTCTATATATTTATATATATGAATATATGTTTTACTATTTCTATTTTAAATATTGTACACTGTAATGACCAATATTACGTTAAAGTATGGTATTTTACCAAGAAAAAAATTTATTTTTATAATTAATGAAAAATAAGTCGAGCACAGAAGCAAACAACCAAAAAAAAAAATGCATTTAGTGAATTTTCTATGGTTTTTTTTTTAGATAGTTTTTGTTTCTTTAATAATTGGTCATTTTTAAAAATTTGAGAAAATGGCCGGTTTGTATTTGTATCTCACTTCACGATGCAACGTCATGTCATACTAGTCATAATAGTAGGGTGATTTACGTCGCATCGTAACGAGGCCTACTGTGTTAGAAGTTGCCCGTTTTTTTTTTAATGCTCAATTTTTTTTTTTTTGAATCTGTAAATTCCATTTTGAGATCAAAATCTGTCCAGTTCAGTTGTTTTTTTTTTTTCTATATAATCAACTACAAGTACAGAAAATTTATGAATGCTAGTATTAATAATTAAATATCTCTCTCTATATATATATATATATATATAAAATATTTAATGAAAAAAAATGTAATAATTTTAGGTTGAAATGAATGTGAGGATGAATAATTTGCTTTCACGTTTGTTAAGAATTATTTCCAAGAAAGAAAAAAAACATAGTAATTTAAAGAACAGAAATATATTATTATAAATTAGATATCTAATGACTATGGGAATGGTTTCTAGTTTGGTTTATATATTTTATTGAAGGAAGAAGCCAAAAAAAAAATCCAAAAATAATTGTGAAAATGCAAGATTTTTAAATGACTTGGCCCACGGCCCCAAGTTGAACCGTTTTTGAGACTTGAAATCAAATGTAAACTTCAACTGATTTCGACATTCCATTTATAGAGGTTCGAAAGAACCAATATTTTAAGTCAACATTTGTGGTTTATGTTTTGATTGACAAAAAAAAAAAAAAAAAAAAAAAGACGTTTATCCAATAAACGTTTTACAACCTCTGATTGTGAGAAAAACATACACAGAACTTTAAGCTCTCGGAAAATGTTTGAAGAGATTCATTCGATGTGAAAAAACCGACGAAAAAAAAAAGTCGTTTTTTTTCGCGTATTTTTTTTGTCCGCCCCCCCACTAACGAGACGAAACGAGTGAAGAAATTTCCAGAGGTACGTGCAATTTGAATTGTTTTGAAAGTACAAATTAATATTTTTAATTGAAATTTACAAATATGACTGGCGTTTGTGTCAATTATTAAACAAAATCAATTTTATGAAATGTTTCAAATTTCAATATTTTATACACGAATAGAGAGGATATGACACTCGAGGACATGAAAAAAAAAGAAAGCTGTTTTTTCGTATAGAGACAAAATGGATTTGGAGTGAAACCGATCACAGAAATCATTATCGTAAAACGATAAAGAAAACTTTGCGAAACTCTTAATACATTTTCGAAGTTAAAGTTCACGAAACGATAAAGTGGTACTTTATCAAACCAATAGAGGGCGCGCACTGCGCCCTCATTTTAGAAATCCCTTATTCCTGTACAATTAGTGGCCTAATCGGTCATTAAATTTAAACAAAAAAAAAAAAAAACCTATCTGTATAACTATACTCTCTCTCTCTCTCTCTCTCTATCTCTAAATTATCCTTGGCCAATAAAAAAAGGCCATTACGAGGATTATGTGTTTAAAAAATAATTGGTGATGAAAAATTTGAGTGAGTGAATCGTTGCGTGAATCGAACCGGAAGCAAGACGATTCCTCAAGTGTCGCAAACCGCTTTTAAGCATGGGCTCAGTTGGAAACACGCGTACTTCCGGTTGCCAAAAAAAAAAAAAAAAAAAAAAAAACAATTAAACGCATGTTTGCAATCCTTAAATAGCGGTTTGACGAACCATAAGATATTTATTAAAAAAATAAAAATTTAAAAAAAAAAAAAAAAACTAAAGTTATATGACCAAAATGTATTTGCTGTAATGTAATTAATTCATTCAAAATAAATATTACTGTAAATCTAAAGTTGTTGGTGTTTTTTTTTTTTTTTTTGGAGATTATAGGTAGCCGTGGAAATTGAATGGGCCAATGAGCAACGAGGATGTATCCAGGCAACTGTGATTACTTTGGAGTTGATGAATTAGCGGTAAGTTAGTAGGAACTTGATAGAGGTCTCTACACTTAAAAGGGCAGCCAGAATTATGGTGGGGGGGGAAATATGAGGAAATTTATGGAGGAAATATACTATTTGTTCATGAAATTACTTATTAGCGTAACAATATCTAAACAATTCTGCCTTATCTCTAGTCAAGTGGCTGCATTGCCCACAATCCCCTATATTAACAGTATAAAAGGTATACAACTTATATCTTAGTAAATCTCTATCTTATATACCAATTTCAGGGACCGGAAACTATAGAAAAAATAACAACTTGATAATAGTAGAACCAAAGACTATCGATTCTCAATGGTGGCGATATATTCCCCCGAATTCCCCTACTTTTAAATGTAACACCTGTTGACTTGATTCGACAAATTTGAAACCAAAAAAAAAAAATCCCCCTCCCCTCCAATAAAGCCGTATTAAATCGATAAGTTCTCGTAAAAATTATCACATAAAACCAATGGTATCCAATGGTAATTTCTACGAAATTAGCTAGTGATTTGAGGGGGGGGGGATAATTTTAATTTTTATTATATTTTTTCCATCTAAGTAAAGTGTACTGACGTCACCAATTTTAGTTCTCCCCTAATCCATTGCCAGATTCAATCATCAACCCTTGAAAGCACCCCCCTCCCCTTCTGGATACCATGGTTTTCAAATAAACTGAACTAATTAAAAAAAATATAAATTTACCAAGTCTGCACCCCTATCCCCACTTCCCGACATCATTTGTCAGCTTTTCCGGGCACAGCCTCCTTTTTTTCCGCTGATGTACATACGGTGGCGCCCCAAAGTATGTGATCCGTAAAGTTAAGCAATATCGTACGGGAGTGACCCTTAACAAAGATTCCAATTCTTTCCATATCTAGGACTTAGGGTCCATTCATAAAATGCGATATATATGCTTTTGTTTATTTTAAAATAATTTGGTCCTTTTAATGGGGTAAGTGGAGATTAAAGTTAAAAATGGGATCAATTGGGGTCACTTGTAAAAAAATGTCCACCATACGTAGGGGGAAGAAGTTCTGAAAATTTGACAAGTGTAGGGGTTTTCGAGAAAAAAATTCCCCCCTCACCCTCTTTTCCGATTTAATCACCAACTCTCCCTATTTTGGATTTTATAAAATCGATTGCCAGTTTTGAAATAAGTAAACAAAAAAAAAAAATTGGGATGCCATATTTTATAGTAAGACCTATACCTCTCCCCTTCCCTATCTACTTTTGCTTCTTTTATCAAATGACTACATACGATAGGCTTAACTTAAATACCCTCTAATCATTATACTAAAACAATAATTGGGGTGACAATTCTTAACGTAAATATTTTTTTTCTCAGTACCTATTGAGGATAAGAAAAAAAAATATTTACGTTAAGGGTTGTCACCCCCATTATTGTTTTAGTATAAGGATTAGGGGTGTGAGATTAAGTGTATTTCGTAGTTTCATGTGATATCAGTGGAGGGGTGAAGCAAAACCTTACGAAATCTTACCAGGGGGCGGTGGGGTGGATCGAAAAATAGCTGTAATGTCTGGCTCCAGCTCCGGAGCTGGAGCCAATGTTTGACTAGACTAGCTCTTATTTCAACTCCTTTGAAATCTTCCGATTCTCAAGCTCTAATATACTAAAACCCATATGACTCGTTTATTTTGAAAGTGGGGTAAGTCCATTTATATGGTGATTCTTCTTGTAACTAGAACAAAGTATGTTAATTGCTTAACTGCTAAGTTTTTAGAAATTACTGATTTTAGTTGTTAACAAAAACACCAATTATTCCCTCCTCCTCCTCTTAGTAACTTATGTTCCTATGGTTAAAAATGATAATACTATAGGGATTGTTCTTGAAATGGACTTAAATCACTTTCAAAATAAACGGTTCATATAATGGTACCTCATCAAACTCTTCTAGTACCACTAGGTAGATAGCAAGGTTTATAAAATACACAGGTGGCCTCATGGTGGCTACGTGACGTATCCAGAAGAAATTCGTGCATATCTTCAGACTGATTCAAATTTCAAAATTCTTCGTATGACGTCATTTTTTTTTTTCTAATGGAGCAACCTGTGTAATTTACAAACCTTGGGTAGATAGGAGCCCCACTTTAGAAAACACTAATATAAGATATAAAACGTTTTTATACCTAAAAAGAGCTTCATTTTTTAAGATTTCTCCTGAAATACAGATTAGTAGATAGTAAGTTATCGTTTATTCATAGCACTGCGTCGCACCAGCAACTTCGCCTTCAAAATCACCTTTAGAATAAGGCGCCATCTACGTTAATCAAACGTAAGTAATACGATGGTTTAAAACTTGAATTTTCTGGTCAATACTCTGAAATTGCCGTAGAACTTAACTATTAAGGTGAAATAACCATTTTTTTTTCTTCTTCTTAAACCTTAATAATTAGTAAATTTCGTATACAAAAATATTCAATAAATTATTTAACAGGTTTCATTTGCCAAAGACCATCGTTCAAATAATGACAATTTTCTACACCTACGCCCTTGTTCACCTTTGATCTGCAATTAAGACCAAAAATTAATATTATTTAAGCCAACATTTTGATAGTTATTTCTTTTACATATCATCGGTGGATAGGGACGTTAAACCAATTGCCAATGCATGCTGTTTTCCTTCTGCCATTATAGCCTTCAACAAAAAAAGGGATTATCAGAAAAATTTTGTGGCATTTTTATGGTCCAACATACAACTACGGTTCCTTTAGGGACTGGCGTCATTTTGGCTCCGGGAGAAGTCAATCCGGGACACATAATATTCGCGCCACTCAATACAAATCGAATCGCTCCCTTGTCCACTTGTTCCATCGGAAGGAAAAATGGATCTTAAATATGATTTCATTATATAATTTTTTTTTTAATATTAATTTGTTAATTTTACATTTGTGCAACAATCGCAATGTGGGTATCCAGGGACCTTCACGTTGTCGAAAAAATAAAAGTTCTCCACCGCTGTTGGTCATTATCTCGATATGGTCGTGACTGAAAAAAAAAAAAATGCTGCAATTTTTGATTTATTTCACGTGCATTCGTTGCACATACCATTTAACAATTCTAAAGGTGTCTTTTTTCGGTAAAATTGCATCAATGTAGCCCTCCAGGTGCGGATAGAGCTCCAAAAGCCGGGCACGGATTCCCTTTTGAACGGACGACTTTAATTGTTGCACACCCGAAACTGACTCTTTTTCATCGAATCTGCAACAACAAAAAAACAATGTTCTCAACGTTTCCGGTGTTAATAAATATTTGATTCTCTTACTTTTTGAACATTTTCTTCCGGAAAAAATTTCTTCTATAGGTTACAAATGTCAAAGCTGCTCCAATCTACGGTTCACTTGACTATGATTTTTTCGGTATTTTCTCTCTCACTTTATCTCCCCTTTTTTACCATCTGCCATCCCTTTTTAATTACTCTAGATTTATTCGTAAAATTAAACGTCTGAAATTAGATGCGATCAAATATCTTCTATTCTTTTTCAACCCTCACAAAAATCTGCTCTATCCTTTATCTAATATATTCAAAGTTCAGGTTAGTCAAAATTCAAATTTCTAGAAATTTTTGAACGTCAAGAAAATCGGGACATAGGTCAAAAGGAAAAAAAAAACTATTAATTCAATAATTTATTTGGTAACTATCATTAAATTTTTCTACTTATTGATTAGACCTAATTCGATTGATCGATTAGTTGCAGCTTCCACCGCTTCAATAAGAGCAGATCTAAAATTTAAGAAAACTTTTGAAAAAAAAAGATTTTCACCGTAAAAGTTCTACCTGATTCCATTGCGTTCGAGAGAGCGAACAGCGGCGATTGTTGTCCCCGCAGGGGAACAAACCATATCTTTTAATTCCCCCGGATGCTTCCCCGTTTCCAGAACCATTTTACTGGCCCCCAATAAAGTGTGGGCGGCCAATGTTTGAGCCAACGTTCTTGGCAAGCCGGCCTTAACACCGCCATCAGCCAATGCTTCTATCATTAAAAATCCCTACAAATTTTCATATAAATCTTCGGCTTTTTTAAAAATCAAACATTTACATATGCCGGACCACTACCCGACACTCCAACAATTGCATCCATATACTTCTCCGGAACTTTCACACAAATCCCGGAACATTCAAATATTGCCTTCAAAACATTTTCACAATGTTCGTTTTTGTCAGGGAAATTTATAACATAAGCCGTAACACCTGCACCGACCAACAATGGAGTGTTTGGCATTACTCTAACAAACAATAATTCCGGATTTCTAAAACACTAAATTTACGTTAAAATAAATAAAAAAAAGCATGAAAAATTCAATGTTATACTTGTTCCAGAGTGGCCAATTTAATTCCGGCTAAAATCGAAATAACAAACTGAACTTTTATTTGCTTTTTAATTCCATCAAGTTCGTCAGCAATCATTGATAACATATTGGGTTTTACTGATAACACTAATATATTAACTTGTAGTGCAACTTGTTTGTTATCAGATGTTATATTAATGCCCATTGTTGAAAACTTTTCCAAATGCGCTGGCGTTGGACCACTAACAATAATATTTGAAGGACTTATGCCTCCTTAAAATAAAAATTAATAATAAATCGACTTATTGCGTAGTTGAAATTCAACAAAATGCACCTTTTTTAATCATTCCACAACAAATTGCATAGCACATATTTCCTCCGCCAATAAATCCAATTTTTTTATCAATTATTGGCTCCATTTTTCTAAAATACATGCAGAAATTAAAAAATTATATTACTACTGTATATTTTTTACCTAATTGTTGCAAAATGCGATTATAAATTTGCAATTTTTGAAAAAAATCAATTTTGACTTGTCTGTTTATTTGTTTAACGTCAAGCAGCTTCACATTACACGAGATTTGCACTGATTTTACACCGATTTTTTTCGTCCATTTAATTGGCTACACCGAAATTACACTGAGAGCACTGATTTTTTGTTGTAGACGTGTATTTTTTTGTTATATTTAAAATCATAACAATGATAGAAATGAGATGACAGGATATAACTACTGTCTTATGAGAAAGAGATATAAAACCCAAATCGATTCAATCGAAATACAAGCGCATCGTATATTGAATATCAAAAATTTTAAAAATGCCAATTTTATAAATTTTAAAACCTTTTTTTCGATAAAATGTAATAATAATGATATCAATAATTTACTTTTAATGTCAAGGACATTTAAAAGTTGATTATTTCATCGCGCTATTTGTCAATGAAAGTAATTGATTTAATTAAAAACAAAAATTAAATGATACAAATGATTGTTACAGAATGGAATGCAATCATACAGGAGAATTTCAGAAATTTTAATCCAATTTTCCGTGTCAATTCGTTTTTAAATTTTCCCAATACATTTATTAGATAATTGAGATCATTGAGATAATTTTAAATTTTGTACCGTCCATGTTGGCCAACCGAAAAAATATTTGGTGCTGATTCGCCACAAACCAAAAGTCCCCACATACACAAATACAAGAATAAAACAAATTAATACAAATACAATAAGACACGAGAAATAAATTTATAAAATTTGATAATAAATAATTAAGTAAATAATTCGAAACGGTGTACACTTTTAATCTGTGATAGTTATTTTACTTACAGTTTATCCTATTTATAATAGCGAATATATTTATATAAGTTTAAACATGTCAAACGAATCCTCAACGTAAGTATAAACATATGCACGCGTTTTCCAACCAAACATTTCCGCCACAAATGCATTATCGTATGCAATCTAATTGCAATCATCAATTAACAATTGTGCAACAATGTCATTTCTATTGACACGTGCTAATGATGACCCGTTTTTTTTTTTTAGGTTGAAAGAACATGAAGATGAGAACTCCGACAGCGGAAGTGGTGACGAGGGGGAGTTGACCACTGTAAATATATTAAATCTACCCCCATTAGAAATCCCTCCACATGAACATCGACTACAGTACACATATTGGTTGTGGTAGGGACTTGAGTAAAATCTTGAAGATAAAATTTTTTTTTACTAAACTTGACTTTTCAGGTGTTCGAAAAGACCTGCAGGTACTCGAGTACCGCGGTCGCACTTGAAGAAGTATAGTCAAACGTTACAGCTGATCGGTCGAGTTGCCACCGTGGAACAGTGGTGGGCCTTATATAGTCATTTGATTCGCCTGAGCGAAATTCCCATCTACACAGACTTACATTTGTTCAAAGAGGGCATACAACCCATGTGGGAGGACACTGCCAATGTTAAAGGCGGAAAATGGGTAAAGAATCTGAGATCTGAAGTCTAGTAAACAGGGGGTTACATCTATTTGACTAATTGATCCAAAAATTTACCAGTTTCCTTTCAAAATTTTTGCAGAAATTGAAGCAACCGTGTTATCTCGTGAATTGGCCATAAATTCCCACAATGTTGCAAGTTTGACATGAAAGAAAGTATATCCTTTAGGAAAATTACTCTAAAGTATAATTCGATGTCGAAAAGACTCGGAAAATTGATTGAAATCAGTGGCGTAGCTAGCTAGGGGGCCCTCGAATCCTTACCAGAAATCTCGATCAAACTGAACTTTTATAAATTCAGTTGGAAGTTCACCAATTATGTACGGAAATAATGAGCAAATATGGATGCTAGCATGCGACCTAACGGAAGTATTTACAGCAATGTTATTATTCTTTACAATTCCTGCCACTTCTGCAGCATCTGAAAGATCATTGAGCAAATTAAAAATAATATAAAAATATGGGCCAAACTCGACTCCGATATTAATCGCTAATAGCAATTGAAAACCAAATCACATCAAGCCTGGATTTAAACCAAGTCTCTGATACTTTTGCGAAAACTAAAGCTAGGAAAAAAATTGCAAATATAATTGTTATTTAGTCAGTTGGTAGGCCCGACTTTTATATAATAAACCCTTGAATCTTCTTCTATTTCGTGTTATTAGCCAAACCTACACCAAGTATTAATTGTAATTTATGTTGGTACTGTTTAATATTTTTATTACCTGCTCTGCAATGCACAAAAAAGAGCTTAAACCTTATATTTCATATTTTTATTTGATAAAACCTAATCAGTTTACATAGCAGTAGTGCCCCATTTTTTAATTTGTCTCAGAGCCCTTGTTTACCTACGCCACTGGTTGAAATAGTTTGGAACAACAAAAATTGTCCCCTGAAAACTGTTTTCTTCGACCCCATAGCATGATGATCGAAAAAATGATCAATGATGTCCAACAAAAAAACGATATTTCCGTTAAAGGATTTATTAAAGAACAGTTTTTACTGTTTTTTTATCTAATATATCCTTACACCAAAGCAATAATTGGGGTTAAACCCTTAACGTAAATATTTT
Organism: Sisyra terminalis; assembly: GCA_958496175.1. Classification (NCBI taxonomy): domain Eukaryota; kingdom Metazoa; phylum Arthropoda; class Insecta; order Neuroptera; family Sisyridae; genus Sisyra; species Sisyra terminalis. The sequence goes on along the minus strand of OY292279.1, from coordinate 45,718,133 downwards.
TTTCTCAACACCTATTGAAGATATCTTCAATAGGGTTGTTAAGGTAGTTGTAAAGATAGCTAAGGGTTGTCATCCCCTTTATTGTCTTAGTATAAGGATTAATGGTGTGAGTTTAAGTATATTTCGTAATTTTATGTGATATCAGGGGAGACGTGGAGCAAAACCTTACGAAATCTTACCAAGGGGGTAGGGTGGACCGAAAAATAGCAACAATGTCTCATTTAACTAATGGATGCCGTAAAATTCGAAGTTAAATTCATCGAAAATTACTTATATATATCTTAATATTAATCGAAATTATTCGATTTTCCATTTAAATAACATGGGAACAATATTCTCTTGCACTTTAGAATTTTATAACTCACGTTGGTGACGACAATATTTCGGAATGACTAAGGTATATTCTTGTAGAAAATTGAACGATCTACAAAAAAGGTCTCGAACAAGTTTTTGATATATTTATTCATTCAAAAGTTATTCGAGGTCAAAGTTGAACTAAAGAGAAAATTTAATATTTTTTTCAATTTTTTCACGCAACCATCAATTTTATGAGAAAATTTTATAGAACATTTTTTGTAGAGCACTTTTTTTCCTATAACTTATCTCTATAAAAGTTTTTGATATTTTTCACAGGTCTTAAGTTATTTGATTAAAATAAAATAAAAAAATTATGTTAAAAATATAATAATTCAAGGAATTTTAAGTTTAATGCAAATAACTTAGGACCTGTGCAAAATATCAAAAACTTTTATAGAGATAAGTTATAGGAAAAAAAGTGCTCTACAAAAAATGTTCTATAAAATTTTCTCATAAAATTGATGGTTGCGTGAAAAAATTGAAAAAAATATTAAATTTTCTCTTTAGTTCAACTTTGACCTCGAATAACTTTTGAAGGAATAAATATATCAAAAACTTGTTCGAGACCTTTTTTGTAGATCGTTCAATTTTCTACAAGAATATACCTTGGTCAAAAATCGAAATTTGCGATGCGGCACCTCTTAATAATTAATATTAAGAGCTTAAACTTTCACAGGTTTTTTTTTTTTGTAATTCCCAACAATATTTTCGATATAATTAAAAAAAATCATCTTTTTTTTTTTGAATCAGTCTACTATACATAGTGAATGCATTGTTACTACACGAGAATGGAAGGGGGGTGGGGCGGAAGACGTAATAGAGGAAATTATAGTCGAAAAGTTTCACGATTATCCTATAAAAACTTTTGATGAAATCTTCGAAAAAAATGGATCAATGAGTGTCAAATGGGCGCATGATTTGTTTCCGAGATATTACGTGATAAAGTCCTGAACGTTTATTGGCTTTTAATATATCTATTTTAGTGTATTAGAGCTTGAGAATCGGAAGATTTCAAAGGAGTTGAAATAAGAGCCAGAGTCAAACATTTGGCTTCAGCTCCGGAGCTCATTTCGGCTTTTATCACGAAATAATCCGGAAACAAATGAAAAAATCAGGTTCTGTGGCCCGTACTACCTCACCGGTGTGAGTTACGACTTTGTCGCAATGGGCACTTTTGTAGAGCGTTTAATTCTGAGAAAAAACCATCTTCGGTAAGAGCGATCCCATGAAATGCCGCTGAGATATAGAAATTTAAAAATAAAAAATCAGTTACCGTGTATTTTCAATGAGAAATCTTTACACGTCTTGGTCGGGGACTTAAAGTTAATATTAAGGGCTCAAACTTTCAGGGATTTTTTTTTTTTTTGGTATTTCCAACAAAATTTCACGATGGGACCAAAAAAAGTCAAAAAAAAAATCACTCTACTATGTACGTTCTGAATATTTGCGCTGCTAGTGACCGGAAAGAGAACTATATTATTAGTGTACATCAGGGTTTCTTAATCTTTGAAAAATGTGCTTCAATTTTTAGTTTAGAAGAAATACATTTTTGGCGAAATTTATTATCAGAAGTTTAATTATTTACATTCCTAAGGAATTTTGAGAAAAAATCGATATCGTTTGGACTCCTTGTATCTTTATGTATTACATGAATGAACTGATAAGTTATTGATTTAGCGATAACTTTCCACTGATACGATTGAATCAAAATTTTAAATGTATAACATTTTTTTAAGGTGGTACGATTGAGAAAGGGGTTAGTGGGACGAGCATGGGAAAATTTATGTATGGCAATGCTGGGTGAACAATTTATGGTAACTTTTTTTTCAATGATATTCAATTAGTTTCTCAGTTACGTATTTCGATTGCCAGGCAATTTTAATTTATTATTATTTGTATGATGGGCACTGAATTAAATTGCGTGGCAATCGAAATACGTAAGAGCAAACCTTTAAATTTTCATAAATTTTTTTTTTTTAGGTGGGTAACGAAATATGCGGAGCCGTCGTTTCGATTCGATATCCCGAGGATTATGTGAGTGTATGGAATCGAAATTCAACAGACAAAGCGGCCACGGCTCGAATTCGAGATACATTAGGACGAATTTTAAATTTGGCAACCACCGTGCCGATGGATTATAAAGTGCACGGCGATTTTCTGAAATATGTTTCTGCTAAACCCAAATAGCCAACAATCCCACCGCCAATATAACCATCAACATTCATCATCAGCATCATCGACATCCACGTGTGAAAAACGTGAAGAAACTTTGTACAATATGTAGTTTTTTGAGAAAAAAAAAAAAAAGAATTGAATTTTTCTTCAGAGAATTATTGACGTTAATGTTATAGTAATTCATATGTTAACAAAAAAAAAAAAAAAATCAAATATTCCTCTTCCGTTTATTTTTTTTTCTTTTTAAATTTCATTTTTTTCGATATTTGTTGTGTACATTCTAATTTTACAATGATGAAAATCTTTATTTGTATATAACTGTACTGTTTTTTTTTGCTGTACAGTTGGTAGAAAATTTCTAAGCATTTTGTTTAAAGGAAATATATTCTTCTAAATTTGTTGAATCGAATTGAATTATTACGATTTTCATTTAAGTGTAGAATTTGTATCTTTGAATTATTTGGTTTATTTGCATACAGATAAATATGGCAAGCAATACGACAAATCGGTGAGGGATAGAATGGTAGATAGTAGGCACATTATTAGTTTATTCAAATTTATATTATTTTTTTCCCGTTATCAACATTTGCTCCCTATGCCCCTTGTCTAGCTGCAACCCCCTGCTTACTGATGAATGAATGGTCACGATTGCTATGTTTTTGTATAAATTCTAGGAAGAATAAATATTTGCTTTCTTCAATTTCATAGAACCAAATGATGATTGTAGACACCCGCGATATTTAAACCAGTGCTTCTAAAACTGTTTCATACCATGATCCCCAACGTCAAAGAAAAAATTTAATGCTCCCCTCCCAAAAATTTTTAAGACTTATCACCAACAGTATATTATTTATGCACCATTAATTATTATAGACATTAGACTGATTCAAAAAAAAAATTATAATGAAAATATCTACGCTTTAAAAAGCCTCATATTGGTCATTCCCTCGATATTGTGACCTTCCCAGATTTCCTTATTCAAAGCTTCTTTTGCCATTTAATTTTTGGCTAAAGCCTCCTTGGTTTCTTCCCCCCCCCCCCTCCCCCACGGAGTCCTGTAGCTTTTGTAAGGGAGCCAAGAAATATATATTTTCTTAATTATATCGAAAATATGGTTGGGAATGACAAAAAAAAATCTGTGAAAGTTTAAGCTCTTAATAGTAATATTAAGAGGTGCCGCATCGCAAATTTCGATTTTCCCTTTAAATAACATGGAAACAATAATCTCTTGCACTTTGGACTTTTATAGCTCACGTTGCTGACAATATTTCGGAATGACCAAGGTATATTCTTGTAGAAAATTGAACGATCTACAAAAAAGGTCTCGCACAAGTATTTGATATATTTATTTCTTCAAAAGTTATTCGAGGTCAAAGTTGAACTAAAGAGACATTTTAATATTTTTTCAATTTTTTCACGCAACCATCAATTTTATGAGAAAATTTTATAGGACTTTTTTTGTAGAGCACTTGTTTTGCTATAACTTATCTCTATAAAAGTTTTTGATATTTTTCACAGGTCCTAAGTTATTTGCATTAAACTGAAAATTCCCTGAATTATTATATTTTTAACATGGAATACCAAATTCATAGATAACTAGACTACAATGGCGAAGCGAAAATGAAAATCAGGCGTAATTTCAATTTTCCATTTAAATAACATGGGAACAATATTCTCTTGCACTTTGGAATTTTATAGCTCGCGTTAGTGACGACAATATTTCGGCATGTCCAAGGTATATTCTTGTAGAAAATTCAACGATCTACAAAAAAGGTCTCGGAGAAGTTTTTGATATATTTATTTCTTCAAAAGTTATTTGAGGTCAAAGTTGAACTAAAGAGAAATTTTAAGATTTTTCCAGTTTTTTGACGGAACCATCAATTTTATGAGACAGTTTTATAGGACATTTTTTGTAGAGCACTTTTTTTTCTATAACTTATCTATATAAAATTTTTTGGTATTTTTCACAGGTCCTAAGTTGTTTAATTAAACTATAAAAAATAATTTTTATGTTAAAAATATAATAATTCAGGGAATTTTTAGTTTAATGCAAATAACTTAGAACCTGTGAAAAATTTTAAAATTTTTTTTATAGATAAGTTATAGGAAAAAAAAGTGTTCTACAAAAAATGTCCTATGAAATTTTCTCATAAAATTGATGGTTGGGTGAAAAAGTTGAAAAAATATTAAAATTTCTCTTTAGTTCAACTTTGACCTTTAATAACTTTTGAAGGAATAAATATATCAAAAACTTGTCCGAGACCTTTTTTGTAGGTCATTCAATTTTCTACAAGAATATACCTTGGTCATTCCGAAATATTGTCACCAACCTGAGCTATAAAATTCCAAAGCGTAAGAGAATATTGTTCCCATGTTATTTAAAAAAAAGTACTCTACAAAAAATGTCCTACAAAATTTTCTCACAAAATTGATGGTTGCGTCAAAAAATTGAAAAAAATATTAAAATTTCTCTTTAGTTCAACTTTGACATCGAATAACTTTTGAAGGAATAAATATATCAAAAACTTGTTCAAGACCTTTTTTGTAGGTCATTCAATTTTCTACAAGATTATACCTTGGTCATTCCGAAATATTGCCACCAACGTGAGTTATAAAATTCCAAAGTGCAAGAGAATATTGTTCCCATGTTATTTAAATGGAAAAACTTTCACAGGATTTTTTTTTGTCACTCCCAACAATATTTTCGATATAATTAAGAAAAAAAAAATCATCATTTTTTTGAATCAGTCTAATGGACATATTTCGTGGCTGCCTTACAAAAGCTACAGGACTCCGTGAGAGGAGGGGGGGGACACCAAGGAGGCTTTCAGCCAAAAATTAAATGGCAAAAGAAGCTTTGTATAAGGAAATCGGGGAAGGTCACAATATCGAGGGAATGACCAATATGAGGCATTTTAAAGCGTTGATATTTTCCATTTCCCAAGTCATGGGTTAGAATCTTGAACACCAAAGAATTTTTTTTAATTTTTGCAAATTATTCGATCGAAAATTTCGTCCAATTATTGAACACATAATCACTTTATTTCGGTGCGGCGCCTTTTGTCTCGCGCCGCACCTACAACACACTTAATTTCATTTCTCGCTCCTTCACATTTCCTCCGCTATAATAATACGAAAATAAATTAGTTAATTTACCCAAATTATACTAAACCAGCGGTGCGAGAGGGACGGAAGGTTTGTTATATACAAGTTCCATAGCCTACTCATATAATACAAATCTCAGTAGGCTATATAACACAATACAATATAATCAGGTATTCCGATTGGTGCAATTATTTGAGGATCAAAGAGTCAAACGAATTATCAGAGTTTCAATTGAAAACATTATCGAATCGAATGATTAATTCAATCGAATAAGTTTTTGTTGGCAATGAAGAAAGTGGAAAATGTATGTACGCAAGTGAATAGACATATGAGATGATTAATTTAGAAGAGGCGAGGTGGCAAGGGAGAACGGGGAGGGTTCGGAGGAGTTGGAAGACATTTAAATGAATAAAAGACGAGAGCATTAATTAATTTCAAGATAACAATATTGTTTGGAATGAAGACGTTTCCATTTCATCCCAAAAATTCAACAGTAACATAACAAAACCAAAAAAAAAAAACAATCGAAACAATGTGCGGTATTTTTTCCCCATTTTAAACGAAAGGATTTTCCAATTAATAAAAAGCCGACAAAAGTTTCCGCAAGGAGTGGTTGTGTGTACGTTTAAAACGATATTGCATGTTTTCCAATAAGGGAAATGAGAACTCCACCTTAATTTCGCACCCCCCCCCCGGTTCCCTATTTCCATAACCATATGTTGAATGAAAATTCCGCTTTTCCCTTCGTCTCAATTCTTAAACCCTAAAAACAAAAACCTCTTCGCCAGTGTACAAGACGGCCACAAGTGTGCGGTCACTTGCTCCATAAATCTGTGATTGTTTAAAATTAGTCAAACCAAAAAAAAAAAAAAAAAGCAACAATGAAAGTGCATTTCTTTTGGATTTTAACCACTGTTTTTCTAGGTAAGTTACCAGAGCTGGTCGTTTGTTTCAATTGGCTTGATTAGATCATAAATCATTCGTTAGACATTCAGCAGATGTGCGTGAAATTTACATACATATTGTGACAAGTCACACATCATAAATTAATTGTTAAAAGTTTAAATGATTTGAACTATTTTTTTTTCCGCTTTTAAATTGCAATTCTCAATATGTTTTATTACATTGTCGTGAGACCAACCAATCATAGTCTCTTCCAAAACACCGCCATTTTGATTGTTTAACCAATGAAAGCAAAGCTTTCATGACCAACTAATAAAATTCCTATATTTTACACAAACAAAAAATTGACGACCAATCAAATAATTTTCAAGGAAATTTTAAAAATGGCGACATTTTAAATGGCGGCATTTTTCCATTATGCTTTTACGACTTAAATTTTTACAATCTAAAAATTAAAAAAAAAAACTGTTAATTTGATTGTAGATTTTGTTTTTTCGATACATATAACAAATTTTCGAGTGCCACGCTTTGGAGATCCTCGCGAAGATGTTCAAATCATTTGCGAATATAATTTAGAAGACGACGACTTGTTCAGTGTAAAGTTCTACAAAAACGAGGAGGAATTCTTCAGATTTATGCCATCGGTTACACCGAAAATCCGCATTTTTCCATTGGATGGAGTCACATTATCGCAACGAATTCCACCCATGTACGTTGACGCCATGTTTTTTTTTTCATTACTGTAACTTATTTAAAACAAATTTCAGATGTAATTTAAACTTGTGCAACATTACATTAAATAACATTTCCCGAATTCACACTTCCGGTACTTATAAATGCGAAATTTCCTCGGAAGCGCCCAGCTTCCATATTGGATTTCTCGAAGCCAATATGTCGGTGCTAGGTATTATATCCCATTTAAAAATCAAGTCACCCATGGAATACTTAATCCTTATGCTTCCAGCGTTACCACGTGGAGATCCCAAACTTTTAGGCTTACGAGGCTCTTATATGGAGGGTGACATAATTTCCGCCAATTGTACAGCCCCTCCAGCCGATCCACCACCCAACATTCTATTTTTTATCAATGAACGAAAGGTACTTTAATCCAATGATAGTCATTTTTTTTTTGGACAATTTCTTTTTCCAGGTGTCTCCAGACGTTTTAGTTACCCAAGAGGATTCCGAACCGGATCGTTATGGATTGATCACTCGATCCCAATCGATCAAATTGATTGCAATGAAAAAATTTTTCACTCCATATCTACGAATCAGATGCGATGTCAACGCTTCCCCAGAGCCAACCAGATCGGCCACGCAAGTAATTCCCCTGGCTGCAAACATTGACTTTCGATCATCAGAAATCGACACAGACGCAACGGAAAATTCACGTAAACAACCATCAATTACATGCAACAAATCAATTACCAAAAAAAAATTTCCTTTACAGATTCATCCTCGAAAAAATCAATTTTTGCAACAGTCCTCCTAACAATCACCCTGTCGAATATTTGTCTACAATTGTTTAAGTGATTGACGAATTTAAATATTTTCGAAGAAAAAAAAAAGAAGTTATATGAGCGTAAGTGGGGTGGGTTAAAGTGTTAAAGTTAAAGCCTGCGATGCGACTTGTGGACGTTGACGTCAATTTATTTTAATTAAAAACAAACTTCCAACTATGTAATAAAAAATAATCATTTCAATAAGTTGTGAATGACTTAAGTCACAATGATGACACACACACATACATACAAATATATATTTTTCTTTCAGAATTTTTAATGAAGCAATAAAAGTTTTGCCACTTAACTAATTGTTGTAATTACAAGAAACATTCGAGTCGCACATAGAATACCTAATAAAACCAAAAAAAAAAAAAAAATCAAATCAAGTTACCATTGGAAAATATGCCAAAACAATGGTGTATAGTGTAAACAAACATAAAAATTTCAGTTGGCCATGGAATTTTTTCACAGCCACCCTTTTCAAGTCTACAATTCTTTTATAATCCACCATTTTAAAATTTGTTATGGAAATTACTTTAAAGGGGATGTAAGGGGTCATTTATAAAATGTTAAAAGAAAATTTTAACCCCCCCACTTTTCCTTCCAACCAAAAAGCCTAACGGAATCAATGAATGACCCTTGCTTCCCTATCACCTGTTTACTAAAATTTCTAAAGGTGCGTTCCACTAAAGCAGGCCATTCACGCTCCGACTTGTAGTCCAACTAGTCGGACTACTAGTTGGATCGCCCAAATGATCCGATTAGTCCGACTAGGCATCCAACTTCAAAAGTCGGACCACAAGTCGGAGCGTCAATGGCCTGCTTAACATAATAAGTCCAAAAACTATCTAGAAGGCCTGTATTATTCTTTCAGTAGTATTATGACAACATAGGGACCAATCAATGGTCTTCTTCTTTAGAGAGCTAAGACGGCTATGATCCAAAGCCGAGGAATCATTAAAACATGAGATATCTACGCCGCTTATTTTGAAAGTGAGTTAAGTCCATTTCAAGAACAATCTCTATAGAGTTATCATTTTTAACCATAGGAACATAAGATACTAAGGAGGAGGAGGGAATAATTGGAGTTTTTCAGTAATTTGTGATAACTTAGCAGTTAAATAATTAACATACTTTGTTCTAGTTACAAGAAGAAGAATCACCATATAGACCCCGTCCTTGAAATGGTAGAAAAGATATGTGGTGAAGGAAATTAATTTATACTGAATACTGAAAATCTTGAAATATTTTACGAAAGAAGAATACCTTATTAAGGTCTAAGGAGGCTGGTTGGCATACATTTAGTAGGCTGTATTTGTAATACAGTTTTAAAGCAGGCCATTCTCGCTCTGACTTGCAGTCCAACTAGTCGGACTACTAGTTGGATCGCCTAAAAGGGTTGTGGTCGCTTAGTGGAACACACCCTATATCTACACAATTGTTCTAAGCCATACATTAAGGGGCCATTCATTAATTACGTAAGGACAATTTTGACAACTTTTGACTCCCCTCCCCCATGAAAGGATACACACGATTTCTCGAACTCCCCTTCCCCTTTTTTACGTAAAATTCTATCTCCTTTCTGCTGAAAGCAATACAATTTTTTCAAATAAGATTTTAATTACACTGTACACTATTAAACATAAAGAAAACCATTTGGAACCCAAATTGGAATTAGAGTCTTAATATTGAATTTTGATTTACATAGTATTACGTGAGAATGAGTTTCACCCCGCTTACTGGTAACATATGGACATGTAAAAAGGTCCCCCCCGCAGTAATCATACGTAATTAATGAATGGTTCCCAAGCAAAAAGTTCAATATAAATTGTGTTGCAACTAGAATCTGAATAGTACTGAAGACCTAGAACCAATTGTTAGATTTTTTTGAAGATTTTTGATCCTTTAAAAAAAATACAAACATACATCTTCCTATCAAAAAAGGCAATTAAAGGCATTTTGAAATCATTTAAATGCGTTTAAAAACCTTAAACAACGTCTTATGGGTTTCTTGAGCATTTAAAATGCCTTTTTTCAACAATTCTTATCTTGACTATAGTCTTGATTCCTCCAACCATAATAGGTCCATCTTTGATTTGAAATAATAAAATAATCCAATAATGCCAATAGAACATACAGACACCTGAAATAATTAACGAAATCAATTAATAATATCGAAAAATAAAACTTTACCATTACAATGCCGATTTCCATTGTTGAAACACTAGCGCCACCTATGGGCGATTCGTTGAACTAGACATCAATATCATTGAAGCTTTGAACCAATTGAAACACATTGAAATATCACTGCCACAAATTTGATGTTTTACTGTTTCAGATATTAAAGCCATCAATTCCCATAAATTTAATGCAAACCGATAACGCATCATTTACGTAAGTCGCCAATAAACTTTTCTTGGAATTTCCCCCAAGCCTTATGACCTATTGTGCTTCTAGGGACCCTATTTCACCTATTCGAGATGCAGTCGACCCATTAGGTATTTTTCGCCTATTTCGGTTCTAGGAATGATTTTCCCTCCCCATGCATTCCAACAAAAATTTCGAAGCAGTTTTATCCTCAGGTCTGCCATAATCAACATGTTGGATCAAGCACGGGTACTCCAATTATTAACAGGTGTTTCTTCACTCCACAATGACCACTATCGGAAATACAACGATTTTAGATTTTACGAAAATGAAGAAATTTTTAGATATTCCATTACTATTAATCGATACTTTAAAATTGAAAAAGTAAATTTATTAGCCTACTGGTGACCGAGTGGTCTGGGTGACCGCTTCAAAACTGGTAGGTTTCGGATTAGATTCTCGTAGCGAGTAAATTTTCGATATTTCTCGATTACGGTTTTTAATTAATCCTATAGTAGCTATCGTAGTTATAAAGCGACAGTAAATAACAACAAAAAAAATCACTTTAGACAAATTTCCCAAGATTTTCATGAAAAAGAAAGGGTAAATGCTTACAACCGCAGCTCCACCAATTTTTTGTGTTAAAAAAATAGGGGGCGCTCATCAAATACGTTCGCATATAAGGGGGGAGGGATCTTGCTGAGTGTGACAAGATATGACAGGAGGGGGTCTTCGGTAACATGACGTTCGCCGTTCGTCAAAAAATTTTAAATTAATATTTCTTTCGACTATTTTTCTTTTTCAATTTTTATCATGATAAAGTCATTCATTTCGTATTTAGTAAATATTAAATATATCGAGTTTTTAAATATATACAAATTTGTGCACTTTTAATTGAAATTTATCATATTCAGGGGGGGGGGTCTTAGTTTTACGACGAAATATTTCTAGGGGGGTCACAGAAAGTGTGACACAGCGTGACAATGGGGTGGGAGGGGGTCAAAAAAAGCTTATTTTAGCGTGATGTACTTTATGAACGGCCCCCTATAAACAAGGGGCTCAGGGACGAAGCCCCGGTGGAAGACGGGGGCAAAGCCCCCAAAAAAAAATTGTGATATTTATTCAATTGCCATCTAATTTATTCGCGAATTAATTTAAAAATAAAATCAAAAGTGCAACTTTTTTTTTTACTAAAAATTTGTTACTAGGCTTCGCCTCTGAGTCCCTTGATTATGGTATTTTTAACACAAAAAAGAAATGGTGCAGCCACGGTTGTAAGCATTTACCTTTTTCTAAATAAATTGATTGATATTTCAATTTTTAAGTATCGATATATCGTAAACTAAGATACCGAATAATTTTATTCTTCATTTCCGTTTTATTCGGTTGAGATTTATAAGAAACTGGAAGAATCGTAGTCTTAACTCATTACTACTGTGTAAATATATCAGTAGTTAGCTTCAAGGATAATTTTTCCATCAAGTTTAGGTGGCCACTCCAAAACTGGTAGTAAATTTTCGTTATGTTTCGATTTACAGTTTAACTCTAGTCGTTTAGGATCTTGATAGTTATAAAGTGACGATAACTAACAAACAAACATAAAAATAAATGTTTGTGTCTCGTAAATGATCTGAAAATCAAACGTTAATAATTTCAACTATCTTCATACTAATAAAAAGTTCAATTATTTACCATTTTCACTAGTTTTTCCAGAAAAAATATTGCTTTGAATACTCCAAGTCAATTCGATTTAACCGCATATGATTTTAAACTCGTATTTTTGCAGCATACGCATAGCATACGGTTGCCTAATGTAAATCACCTGAAATCTTTTAAAATATTATCAGTAATTGAAGGTAATCAATTAATAAATACTTTTGATTAGTTCAAGGTCCTTTTGGCAAAGTCAAATTTGGTAACGTTATATTTTCTACTTTACTTTTTATTCTATTTACAATTTATTTGTTAATTTAATACTAATATGGTGTAATTTTCTCTTTTGTGACAAAATTTTCATTGGGAGCCGATTTATTTACGAACAAAGTAGATAATAAAACGTTGCCAGATGATAGTGCTAAAAGGGACTTGAGTCCTTTGATCAATATTAAAAATGTAATTCTTACAGGACTAAAGGATATTTTTAAACTCAAAACCGATAGGTACACCAATATATCGCTTCAGGACGAGCAAATGCAATCCTGGAACATTCAGGAGAAAGTATTTTGAAGATTATGTTAAAGGAATCTGAGAAAATATCAAAAAAAAATATTTTAATATTTCCATATTAAATGCTGGGTCAAGTGTATACCATAGTTAAGGATACCTTGCCTGGCCTGCTTGAATCATAGCCGCCTTAATTTTTTTTTTACATGAACTGGGAAAAATCCATAGGGATTTATCTCAAACGTAGATCTAACCAATTGAAACTAGGAATAGAATTAAAGCGCAACAATCCTTCTAGAACGCAATTACGCACTGTGCAATATGCAACAAAGGTTTTTGCAAATCATTGGGCCAATTAAACGGAAATTTCCATGAAAACATCCTAGAAAAAAGTTTGGTTAAGACTAATTTTCTAAAGTAAGTAAATATTTACACCAGAGAAATACAAACTTTCCAGGACTTGAATAGTTGATGGTCCGCGACAATCGTATACAATTTGGTACAACAAAACCATTATTTTCGATTTTTCTGGGCAAATAATAGAGGACAATATTTTCCGCTGCTTATTTTCCACGTGCAACGTTTTTGTTTAAAAAAAAACATTTACGCTACGCCAACTTTTCGGAAAAACGTTACGAATATGGACGGTATTTTATATACGGCTAACTTGTTTAAGTAATTAATTTGACGTATGTGTCTCTTTCTAGTATTTGATTCATGCCGTATCTCTGTTTCATTCATAATGAATACGCTAATATTTTTTTGAACCAATCAAACTAGTGGACATATGTGTGAACAACGTAAACAATCCTAGTCATCTTTGGAAATGATTGTCCTATCGAATTTCTAGAAAAATTACCACAAAATTTAAAAATAGTCTATAGAAAAAGGCCAACAATGCATTTCTCGGCCATAACATTCCTTTGTTGTGGTCATTTACATGATGAAAATATCGAAAATATGAACGATGAAACTTTTGACATTTGTTGGACGGGGAAAAAAAATGGATGACATTAGGTTTTTTTTTTATTATTAATTTAACAGAAATTAAAAGAACTGATAATTTCAACAATTTATTAGTAAAGTAAAACCAAAACGAAAAAAAATATGATAAAAATTAAGGGGTGGGAAGGGAGGAGTTTAAGATTGGAGTATAATTTAAGATTTCTTTGTGTATATTTAAGGATATTTTTTTTTAATATATAGATAAATTAATTTTCACGACAATGTTTTTCCATGTGCTTGTTTAACGACATGTTGAATCGAAATTTTTTACGACAAATGGGACAAACGAGATCCCTTTTACTAGCACCGCCCCCGATAGATCTGTGGTCTTGGGATGAGCTACGCATTCTATCTGGAAAAAAAAGTGCATTCAGTTATGCACAAAGGTCTTAGTTATGCACAATTGCAATGTGGTACCTTTTGCTATTTCATTATCACAATTTTGTCTAGCACCACCCGTTCTAGTACCACTCGACTGGTCGGGTCTAATTCGGGAATTCAGTACAGGAAATTGATTATTGTCGACTAGATGATAGTTTTCAAAGGCTATTTCCATACAAATATTATCCTCCTCGGCCAGCTTTTCCTCCTGTATGGTCTCGACAATCGGTAAGCTCGTCGTCATCCCCGATTCGGACATGTTTTCCGTTTGCATTTTGAGTTTATTTTCGATTTGGCCCCACGACTTCTTCAGGTCAAAACAACACTTGATTTTCGTGACGCAAATAAAGCATAACGTTTGCAGGCGACTTGCAGCATTTGTGTTCTAGAAAAAGACAGAACACGTAAACAAACCACTGGACAATTGTCAATGCAAATATTTACGGTAAAGAATTGTAAATGTTCCAAAACTTGGGCAACAGTTAACTTTTCACATTCGCCCAATACTTCGTGCAACGAAACCATTACTTTGTGACTTTTCAGGCAAATTGAACATTTTTTCGGGTCTGACATTGTTGCAAAACGTAGTTTAATCGACGGTACTATGTACAAAGAGAGTGCAATAATCGAATTCGTGGTGACTTTTGAGTTTTTACGCACACATCTATGCAAAAAAATTCCTGTACTAATTGTCTTTATAATGCTATGCTTTCAGATTGCAATCACATGACTTAAACTGTCCGGATCGATTAATTAGTGTAAACAATCCCGCTTTGACACTTACGAAAGTTTTAAGTCCGTCAAAAGGATCATAAATTTACGATTATTAGGTCGAAATTATAAAAGTATCAGCCTTTTATGTTAAAAATACTGTAAATCCTTTATATATTTAAAACAATATTTATAAAAACCAATGAAAAGTTAAATTTTTGAGTTGTTTGACAAATTTTAACAATAACGGGTAAAAAATCGATAATTTCGTCAAAACGGTTGGAATTTTTGAAAAAAGTTTCAAATAAAAGTTATAGACAATTCAAATGTCTATTAAATAGTTACTAATATATTTTTTCGTAGGTCCTATAGTTCTCTTCGAAAACGCAATAATATCGAGATTCTATTCAAGGATTTTCAACAAATTTTTTTTCTCCGATATTTCACATTTTTTTGGAGTTTTACGATTTCTTAACGTAAGTTTACAATCTAAAGTATTGAAAAAAAAAATGTTAATTAATTTTTTCCTTTATATATAGAGGATACCGTTAAAAATTGCAAGAATAGAGCCCTAATCGAATAGCCCCCCGTTTTCGGGAACCACTGAACCGATTTTGATAAATGTACTTGTATTTTATTGGTACTATAGTGAAGTTGGTATTGGGGTAGTGAAACAAAGAAAATCATGAAAATGGAGGGAAGGGGGATCAAAAAATTGTAGTAAAGAAGACTTCGAATTTCAATGCAACAATTTACTAAAATGGGGCACTTACTAAAGTTGTTGATCACTCAATAAGGTATTAAAGTATCGAATTTCAGTCGAAAAATTCAAGTACTGGCTTAAATGCTTTTAATTTTTTCAATGAAAAGTCAAATTTTTAAGATATCCGATAAATTTAATGGCTGAATGAAAAAATCGATGATTTCTTCAAGACGGTTAAAAATTTTGCAAAAAGTTTTAAATAAAAGTTATAGACAATATAATTTTCTATTAAATAGTTTCTTATAAATTTTTTCGTAGGTCCTATAGTTTCCTTCGAAATCGCAATAATATCGAGATTCTATCCAAGGATTTTCAATAAATTTTTTTCTCCGATATTTCACATTTTTTTGGAGTTTTACGATTTCTTAACGTAAGTTTACAATCTAAAGTATTGAAAAAAAAAATTTAATTAATTTGTTCCTTTATATATAGAGGATACCGTTAAAAATTGCAAGAATAGAGCCCTAACCGAATAGCCCCCCTTTTTCGGGAACCACTGAACCGATTTTGATGATTTTACTTGCATTTTATTGGTACGAAAGTGAAGTTGGTATTGGGGTAGCAAAACAAGGAAAATCATGAAAATGGAGGGAAGGGGGATCAAAAAATTGTAGTAAACAAGACTTCAAATTTCAATGCAAAAATTTACTAAAATGGAACACTTATTCAAGTTTTTAATCACTCAATAAGGTATTAAAGTATCGGATTTCAGTCGAAAAATTCAAGTACTGGCTTAAATGCTTTTAATTTTTTCAATGAAAAGTCAAATTTTTAAGTTATCTGACAAATTTAGTGACAGAGTTAAAAAATCGATGATTTCTTCCAAACGGTCAAAAATATCGAAAAACACTTCAAATAAAAAGTGTTGTCAATGTAATTTTCTATAAAAATGTATTCTATACATTTTTACGTATGTCCTATAGTTTTCTTGGAAAACGTAAAAATATCCAGACACTATCCTAACTTAGGAAATTAATTTATACATTTTTTTTTTCCAGATATTTTCAATTTTATTTGAGTTTTACTATCTCTCAACGTAAGTTTACAATCTAAACTATTAAAAAATCTATTTTTTCATTAATTTTTTTCCTTTTTATACAGCGGGCACTGTTAAAAATCGAGTCCTTGTGGACGAGTTGTGGACGAGGAATTCGGTGCATAAAACCAAACTTTGGAATTGATAAAATACAACAGAAAGAAGATATTTGCGATTTGCTAATTCATAAAGATTGCTAAAACGACATACGTAAACGATGGAAAAAAAAGATCGAAACTGACTTATGAAAAATGCATACAAACGAAAGTAGATAACCGGAATAAGGGGTTTTAGAACCAGAGGAAGGAGAAGAAGTTCCGGATTTCTGAAATGGCGGCTAGCGAAATGGCCTCCCCTTCTTTGTATTTAAGCTAATTTAGCAGCAATTAGATAATTATCTAATGCATGAAAATCTCGTAGAATAGTTCTCGAAAAAGTTTAAAACCTGGTGCTTTTTGTTAAAAGTTTTTTACTGTGTGTAACAATATATAAAATATATTGCAGTCCAATTTATGTAGTATAATTTTATATAATAATATATAAAAATCGTACCACCAACATAAATTTGAACAGAAGTTCAAATTTATGTTGGTGGTATGATTATATAAAATTATACTACATAAATTGGACTGCAATACATTTTATATATTGTATACACAAAATAACTGTTCAAAGTCAGCGAAAAAATCTTATTTTGAAAAGTTTTTTTTAATTTTTTGTACTCTATTCCGCCCAGTGTTCCCATTTATTATTGAAAAGAAAAATTTCTCAACATTTAAATATATTAGCATTTATTTTTAGAGTTGTAAATATGAAAACATGTTCAAATCGATAAACTTTTTATAACTAACATTAACATAAATATGATGCAAACTAGTACAACAGTTTAATAGTTCTTACTGACTAAAAATATTTAGTAGAAAAAAAAATCGAGTTTGTGCTCTAGAAATTTAAATTGGGTTACACCTGTTAATTGATAACTTAATCTAATACAACAACTATGTTTACTCCACATTGTTACTTCCTCCATTGACCGTGGTGTGATGATTATGATTGTTGGTTTTCGTTTGGCGTTGACTTTTCGCATCTTTAACGGGAACATTTTTGATTTTATTGCGACTTTTGTTCGCTTTGGCACTCTGATTTCCGCCGGCCAACGACAAAGCAATGCTCTCCTAAAAACACAACCCAGAAAAATTAATATTTTAATAACTATTTTACTAATAATGTGGTTTTTTTTCTAGGACAATAAAAGCGTAAACCAGATGGTGCAACACTTACCAGAAGATTAGACGCAACAGTGTTTATAAAATGTACAAGGGCTTTGACTTTCTCGATTTGAGATTTGGCCTCCACGATTGCCTTATTTTTAGTGTCTTCCAAATGAATTGTCTAAAGCAAAAAAACAAACCAACAAACACCCGAAAAGTGTTAAATCATATGGCAAGAAAATATTAATATATTACTCTTTGTTAATCAATAAAAGCGTAATGGATTTGCTGCACTTTCCTGGACAATCAAGTACGCTTTTATTTCGCAGACAAAAAGCTCAAATACCAAACACAAACAGAGGAAAGTTTTCGAGTTAAAAACCAAGGGAAGAAGTCAATCCTGACACCCATAATAAAGCAACTACGTTTGTGGTATTGTTATTGTCGTTGGTGCTAGTAGTGCATACAAATAGTGCATAAGAATACCTTGAGCAATGTTTCGGCCAGTTGCAGGAATTGAATGGAAATATGGCGAGTCGACTGCGGTAACTTGGTTACTTGTACGCCGGCATAGTTGATCATGTGAACGATACGTCGGGCCGTCTCGCGGGTAATTAAAACAATTGATTGCTCCAAAGTGGCAGGTCGAGCTTGATTTTCCGGCTCGTCTTTGCTCAACTCCATCCAAAGCTCTTGGGCTTTTTTCAAAGCCAATTTCGGATCGGTTACCACCTACAACAAATATTCCACTATCAAAATAGATTCAAGAATGACTTTAAAATGAGCAAATAAACCTAAAGGAACAAAAGACTTTTACATTTAGGAAAAGACATCAAAATTCTGGATCAATCTATTAACAGGATAACAAATTTGAGCATCTCCGGGTAAACTATACGGAAGAATAAAGAGCCAAGCTGGCAGGAAATTTGGTACTTTTTAACAGTCCAACCATGACTGAAAATCATTTCAATTCTTTTGGTCAACCAAAACATATACACTAGGGTGGAAATTATACTCTCCCTTGATAATGGATTATTTTTTTTACTAGGACCCTCTCCTAAAAGTTCCTCCACTATGTTTTGAAAGACTTATTCCATCCCAGCTTTCCTAGTTCCTTTTGATATAAACCTCAGCAGTCAATTGGACCTTTGTGTATATTAGGGTGGGTCAAAAAAATCGATTATTTTTTTTTTTACAAGCTAAGCACCTTAAAAAAATTCTCACCAAGTATGAGCTCGTAATTTTTGATAGGAAGATCCTGCGCATCGCAGTTTTTTGTATTTTTTTCTCAGTCCAAAAGAAAAAAATTCATACCTCATCATTTATCGATTGCTACAGAAAAATGTTCTGAGAGAATTTTTTAGGAAATTTAATGCTCTACAAAAAAGGTATCTGATATTTTTTCCGTTAGCCTCACCATTTGAAAGATATTAAGGATTTAATTTTGATTATTTTGAAGACAAATTTCATATTTGTTTATGAATTTTTGTAACTCGACAATAAATGACTCTTATACAATGCGCAATAGAAATTTTTGTTGGAAATTAAATGCTCTATAAAAATGGTTTCGTATGTTTTGGCGATTAAATTAACCGTTCAAAAGATATTCATCATCAAACTTTCATATGTACGGGTTTTAAAAGTTTTTCGATGAGATATTCGAAAAATTTCAATTTAATTTATAATATTTGAGAAAATTTACACGAATTTTAGTTTTTATCAACTGAGAAACTTCAAAATATTTTTCAAGTTTTTTTTTTATGCTTAAGTATATTTGTCTCCATTTAAAAAAAAATAAATTGTACATTATTTATCGCTTAGTTAAATATTTATTAATAAAAAAAGTAAAGTTTTCATTATACATATTAGGGTGATTTTTTTTTGCCTTTTTTTTTTTGGTCCCATCGTGAAATTTTGTTTGAAATACCAAAAAAAAAAAATGCTCTGAAAGTTTGAGCCCTTAATATTAATTTTAAGTCCTCGACCAAGACGTGTAAAGATTTCCCATTGAAAATACACGGAAACTTTGATTTTTTATTTTTAAATTTCTATATCTCAGCGCCATTTCATGAGATCGCTTTTACCGAAGATGGTTTTTTCTCAGAATTAAACGCTCTACAAAAGTGCCCATTGCGACAAAGTCGTAACTCACACCGGTGAGGTAGTACGGGCCACTGAACCTGATTTTTCCATAAAATTCGCGTTTTTTTTTGCATTTATCTCGTAAATAACGAGAGCTACGGAAAAATTATAAATGAAAAACTTGTAGAGAATTTGATTTCCTACAAAAAAGGTCCTGTAGACCAAATCGCTAAGATCAATATTAAACGAGATATTAAGCCTTGAATTGATTTTTCTGTGAAATTTTTGCCGATCATTGATTTAAACTTACAAATTGTTATAAACTTAATATCTCGTTTAATATTGATCTTAGCGATTTGGTCTACAGGAACTTTTTTGTAGGAAATCAAATTCTCTACAAGTTTTTCATTTATAATTTTTCCGTAGCTCTTGTTATTTACGAGATAAATGCAAAAAAAAAACGCGTATTTTATGGAAAAATCAGGTTCAGTGGCCCAAGTTTTATCGTTATATGGAGCAAATTTTCGATATTTCTCGATTCACTATAGACCAGCCCAGAAGCCTTTGGTTTTTTGAATTTTTCGCATAAATTTTAAGGTTATATGAAAAAAGTGTCCATACAAAACTCGTAGATCTTTTTATTGTCTACAACTTTGCTATTTAACTTGTTTCCATAGCACTTGTAGTTTTGCCGGAAATCTACCATCCTCCTCCACTTCCCGATCACAGAATATTGGTAAACTATTTCCCCTTTCACTTTTGCTATATTCTCTTCCTTTTCCAATAGGTTTCATCCCACCATTTTTGTTTTTTTTTGGGTTAGAAAAATTATCGATCTTGGTAATTTTCCCATGTGAAATGTCAAAAACATTCCAAACTTTGATTTTAATCTTTTCAAAAGTCCATATCCATCCAAATTATTCAAATGTAAAGCACATGGTTTTAGTTTGACAGTTATTAGTGGTATCCATGGTAACATTGCTTTAAACTAACTTCTTGTGAAATGAACCAATCGTAGCCGACTCCCATACGCGGCCATTTTAAATCATTTGAAATTCGACCAATTGGAACGAAATTTACCAATTTTCATCAAAATTAATGGAAATTTTTGGTTTTTGATTTAAAAAAAACCACGTTAAACACGTCCAGGACTTAGATTGTTATAAATATTTAAACGTTTACAATTTAAATCGTGCATTTAACTCATTAAAATTTTGTAATTACCTAAAATTTATGTAAAATATTATTAAATTATCAATTCTTACCAGTTCAGCCACGTAAATCAACACATGAATCGCCTCCTGGCTTTGTTGTTTCAAAGCCTTGGCTTCGGCCAATGCATGTTTCGTTAATCGTCGCTTTAATTTTCGAGAAAATCGGTCGACATGATTGATGGTTTTCACCACAGACTTTTCCGAAGCGTTTTCAACCGAATTGGTGGAATCATTGTTTTTCGGTTCTAAAAAATCGGGTGGAAAATTTTTTCAAATTAAACATGATGGTAGCAGAGGGTAGCAGAGCGCCGCTCTGCTACCATTTTCCCATTATCAAACTGTGATAAGTACATACCATCAAGTTCGGAGTCGGGGGGCAAATATTTTTCCATATACTTATCAGCGACGCACAATGCTCCGTCCAAAGTTCCGGCCGCGTATTCGGTGTATCTACTGGTCAACACCGAATTGCCCAATCCCTTGACCGAATCGGCCCGTTTCAACATAAACTGTTTGGTGTTCCAGTACATCTGAATTGCACCAACAAAAAAAAAAAAAGTGATCTAAAAATTTTTTAAAAATTTAAAAATTTTCCCTTACCATTTGCGGTGGTAGATAAATGGACGGGACACGTTCGTCCAAAACATCCAAACTTTTGCACAGCACCTTATCGATCACGGAAACCGGAGTCGAGTTCAAAACGGTGACGGCCACCGGCAAGATGGCGTTGATTGATTTTTCGGCCGTCTCGCATCCCCACGTGACGATCAAATTCGATTTTTTCACTCGTTCGTAAACATTTCCGGCATAATTCCAGCCGGTTTCGACGAGCGGAATATGGGAAATACGGGACACGGATTCCAGTTGCGGCATTTTCGACCAATCACGATTACCCACGTTTTGCACTGAAACAAAACACTACACTGACTCGAGTAAACAAAACCAGAAACAATTGCGATGCGTTCGGGTCTGAGTTGGCGTTGGAATTGTCGCTGGACTCGAATGGAGCGGTAAAAATAGAATTGGTCAAGACAACGACGCATCAATAAACAACAATTAAAGTTATTATTTGTTTTTTTTTTTTTTTTTTTTTTTTTTTTTCGTCGTGTCTTGCTTTCTATTTTCGTTGAAACGAAAGAAGGAAATGAAGAAAAAATAATCGTCGTTTATCTTTCATAGAATTTTATACTCAGAGATAAGCGGAGTGTGAGATTTGAACCTTTAATCTTTCTTTTTATCGCTGCAAGAGGTCACTGCCAAGGTTCGTAAAATTTCCATTCCTCTCAATCCACTGAAATTCTCGACAATTTTCGGTTAAATATTCAGAAATATTATTGGCCAACAATTGTGGGGTAATATTCGAAGATATTTTCATCATGAAAAAAAAAAAACAATCGCTAGAAATAGCGATTGTTTTAAAAAAGATGAACGGAGAACTATAAGTGCATCTTATGACGTCATATTTCTACTTTTTTTTTTTTTTGTTAAAATTAATAAATAATTTCAGTGCATCTAAGGTGCTTATGAAAAATACACAAATTTTGTTTAAAAAAATTCATTTGTTTTTCCGCCAAGGCGGAAATGTCAAAATTGATCAAAAATCGAGTGTAACTCAAAAAGTATGCAACTTAGAGATTTTTTTATTCTTTTACAAATTGTTTAAAATTGCAAAATCTCTAAAATCTGCCTACTTTGATCGACAAAATTTCATTTGTTTTTTTTCGCTAAAGCGGAATTGGCCACCAAAAATCGGTTATAATTTAAAAAATTTCGAGTCTAGAGAATTAAAAATGATCACCAAATATTCACAATTGAAAGTACGTTAAAATAAGCCCATTTGCATTAAGCAATCGTCTTTTGTTTTTCCGCTAAAGCGGAAAAACCCAATACACTAACCGATTTTTGGATGAAAATCAATGAAAAAAATTACTATAAAAAAAAAAACTAACGTATTTTCTGCAAGGCATTTGATCTCTTTGGCATGATCTTACTCGCCTGAATAATTAATATGCACAACAAAATTTTCCTAGATCAATATTTTTGTCGAATTATAAACGATTTTTGGACCAATATTGATCCAAAAATCGCTTTAGCGAAAAAACAAATGAAAATCTGTCCCCGCAAAGTGGCTTGCTTCAAAAAATTCACTAATTCAAACAAATTTTGTACATATTGCAAACATCTGACTTGCGTACGTTTCGAGTTACGTACTATGGAAAAAAAGTGCCGGAAAAGTACAAAACAAAAGACAGTCGCCAATTGTGTATGAAATTTCCAATCAAAAAGTTTCAGTCAATTGATGGCCTATCTCCTACCGTTTGCGTTTGGCAATTGTTTTTGTAAGTTTTCCAGAAGTCGCCGCTTTTTTTGTATAAATTGGCGTGTAACATCTAAATAAAAAGAGATGGAACTTTTTTATTTTCACCATTGGAAAGCTTATAAAATTTTCTTTAAGATTAACGAAAAAAATTATGGGGAAACTGATTTTCAACGCCTACTAAGGGTCAGTGTTTGCAAGTTTTAGTTTGGCCGAAAAGGTTAATCCAATTTTTGTTGGGCAATAAACTTATGAATCACCCAATTAATATATGGTTTTTATGGCTTGAAAAACTGTACAGATTAGTCAAGTTTTAAATGGTATAGAATTGGTGGCTAATTTTTTTTGGTTTCAAGGGGAAATTGGCGAAAAACTAGGGGAAGATATGATTTCTAAAAAAGTGGAGTTTTCCCAAATTTTGCCTTTTTTTTATTTTTACGCACAAATTTAACTAAGATCGTAGTTGGGGTTGAAAATTAGATTAATTTAAGGGATTTAAATTTAAAAGAACAAAAAAAAAGCATTAAATAATTTCATTGTTGCCCTTTTAGGACTTCACTGTTTATAATTTGGGTACCAAATAATTTTTTTAATTTTTAATGGAGAAAATTGAAAAACCACTTGTTGACGAGTGTGTTTTCAGAAGCAACTATGATCGTAGCTTATTTTTTTAAGCTTATAATTAAAAAAATTAAATACCAAAAATTATTCCCTTTTTTTTTTTGTTTTGATCAATTTATCCATGAAATCCTAAACATTAAGCAAAGTGTTTTACTGCATTTTAAAGTCCATTAATTCCTTAAGCTTTCCCAACAATGCAAGTGATATGTTAATGGGGTGATTCATAAGTTTGTGGTATCACAAAAGTTTGGCTACATTTTCTTGGGAACTAAAACTTAAAAACATCTGGCAATAGTAGGCGTTGAAAACCACTTTTCCAAACAAGTTTTTATGGCAACTTGAGGAAAATTGAATGACCTTTTCACTGGTGCAAACCAAAATTTTCTATCTCTTTTCAATAAAAAGTTATAGGGGATTTTAGCGAAAAGAACAACAACTCATCGAAAAACCACAAAAACATTTGGCATTGTATAAAGGGGGAGGGGTGAGGAATATAAATAATTATACCTGTAATAATCCGCCAAAAATTCATAATTTCCTAATATTTAAAGCGAATTACCAAAAAAAAAAATAATAATCATAGAAAAATTTAAGATTTTGTGGGGCAAAAGATCTATTTGAACTTTGGTCAAACTTGTTAGGTTTCTTCAGAGATAATTCACAATATCTTCTCCACTAAATTTGGTTCTTATCAGCCAATTTATTAATATAATGTAATAGTAAGTAATAATAATAATAATTATTGGGAATGAAGAGAGAAAAGGAAATATATAAATACCAGAAAGATAATAAAAACGATTGATAAATTTGAACCGGATAGACTTTATAAAATTAATTATCTTTAGATTTTAGTTAAGTTTAAATAAATGCATCTAACGAATAAAAATGCATTGATTGCTGCAACGACAAACAAATATTTATATACAACAATTGTATAATGTTTTTTTTTACAAAAATCGAAAAAAAAAATGTTTAATAGCAAATTAAATGACGATAGTGACAATATTATGAGGGATCGAATAGTTCAAGGTGTATTTCTTTTCAATTAACACACTTAAGTTCATTGTTTAACAACAATAATCTTGGTTATTAATCCCATTAACTTTTATTATTGTTGTAAAAAATTTAAACTAAAATTTCTTTCCAATTGTTTTTATAAAGTTGACCAAAGCCCACTCTTTATTAACCCCCACCCTCCCGATTCCAAAAATTTAGTCAAAACCCAAAAAAAAAAAAAAAAAATTCTGAGACCAATTTTTTCTAAAGCAAAATCTTTAAAAAAATATTTTTCATTACTTTGACGTAAATATGATTTAAATAAAAGTTATAGAAAATTTTCTAACCTTTAAAATGAGCTTACTTGCGTTATTATGTGTGCAATAGTTTTTCCGCCTTGGCGGAAAAACCATTTAATTTTTTTGGATTTTGAATGAAACCTCCCACGAAAAACATTAGTAAGTCCAAAAGATATGAAATTTAGAGATTTCTTGCTGTATAAAAAATTGTTGCCAACAAAAATATCTACAAAATAACACCAATTTGGAGGAAAAAAATTCAATTGTTTTTCCGTCAGGGCGGCAAAAACTGTGCAGATGCTAATTTTTTGATTGAAATCGTCAAAGAAAACTGTGTATAAAACAAAAAGTAGCAGGTTTTGAGATTAGCTTTTTTTTTGTTAAGTTAAGAAAAATTAAAAAATCTTTCAAACTAGCCTACTTAGATCAATAAGTTACCATTTGTTTTTTCGCTACAGCATTCATTTGTTGAAGAAATCGAAATAAAATAGCGCAAACTGAAAAGTTTTTCCGCTTCAGCGGAAAAACAATTGATTTTTTTTTGACAAAATTAGTCTAATTTTAAAGAATATTTTATTCTTCATAAATAACAGTCAAATGGCAGCCATCTTACTGTCGCACTTTTTGATTTATACCGAATTTTTTAATCGATTTCACATATAAGTTGAGAACATATCAAAGTTTTTCCGCCACAGGCGGAAAAACTACTGACTTTTTTTTTTATAAAATTGGACTCAATTGAAAGATAATTTAATTCCTTACAATTTATTTGAATAACATAAATCTCCAACTCTAATATTTTCTAAGTTACCAACTCATTTGTAACTAATTTCATGTAAAAAAACACGTAAGCAAGTAAAAAAAAAAATGGAGACCGGGAAATCTAAGTAGGCTCATTTTATAGGTTTTTCAATTGTTTATGACTTTGTATTACGCAGTAAATCTCTAAGCCTCCTATTTTCCAATTGTCACCGTCTTTTCTAGGAAATAATGAATATTGGGGCAAATTTTCCGCTTTTACAGAAAAACAAAAGACGATATGTGCAAGCAAATAGGCTTATTTTGACGATTTTTCAATTGTTATGACCTAAGTTACGACTAAATTATGAACTTTTTAAGTTACTAGCGATTTTTTGGGTGATTTTGTGGAAAAAACACGTAAGGGTACCATTTTTTCCGCTTTCGCGGAAAAATAAATGAAGACTGGACGATCCAAGTAAGCTTATTGTAAAGAATTTTCAATTGTTTATAACTTGTCAACGTAAAATACGTATCTAAGCCTCCTATTTTTCCGATTGTTAGCCGATTTTTGGTTTTTCTTTAACAAATGATGGATATTGATGAAAGTTTTTCCGCTTTTGCGGAAAAACAAAAGACGATATGTGCATGCAAATAGGCTTATTTTGAAAATTTTTCAATTGTTATGTCCTCAAATGCGAATTACTTATTCCTAAGTTGGGGATTTTTTTAAATTATTAGCGGTTTTTTCATGAAGTTTGAGTAAAAACACATAAGTGTACCAGTTTTTCCGCTTTTACGGAAAAACAAATGAATACTTGTTGTGGCAAGTAGGCTTGTTTTAAAGGATTTTCAATTCCAAACAATTTGTTTCAGTGTTGGAAATCTCCAATTTTTGTACTTTTTGAGTTATTCACCATTTTTGGTCAAATTTAGCATTGATGTTCAGGTTTTTCCGCTTTAGCGGAAAAACAAATGAAAGTGTTACGAAAAAATTTGGGGATATGGAACGGTTTGTTGTTTATCTGTAATTTTTGTACCAATTTTTTTGAATTTAGTTTCATTTTTTTGGTGTTTTTTATATTAATGAAAAATAACTAAATTCTAGTTTTCACGATTTAAATTTTAATATTGCAACAATTAAAGTTTAAGGATTTTATGCCAATTGCAAAGTTCCCATAAACTTTATGGTTTCAACAATAAAATTTCATTTGTTTTAGCCCAATTTTTTTTTTGTCATTTTTATCGTCACACGCCTATCTATAGTCCAAAAAAAAAAAAAAACAATTGAACTTGAAAAATTTGATAATCTTATCATTGACTGTTGGAAAGACGGCCTTGAACGATCAAACAATCAAATTGGCAGACAACAATGCGAAACATTTGAAGAAGAAAAAAACAAAAAACTTACTCATAAGTAAATTCTGTTGATGCGCAGACGTTGAGTTGACAACGGCGGCCAAAATTTCCTCCAGGATGAATGCAAAAATGGGAAAATTGCAACGGGAAAAAAAATCAATCACTTTTGAATGACAAAAAAAAAAAAAAACAAAAGAAAAATGATTTTTCACCAATGGGATCTCGATTGATTCACGATCGATTCGCTTCTGTCTTCGTCTCGACCGGCGATCCACGGCTGTCTCGATATCTACATAAATCAATCACAATCTGTATCCAGTGATTTTTCCAATAAATTAATCGATAACAAAATCAATATGGCGGTGAAAAAGTGACAAAATCATGGATCACGAATGAATGGAAACGTTTTTATTTTGCCATTGAATATACATTTAAAACAAATGACAGATTGGTCCCTCGGTCCCTCCATTTGGCCCCCCTCGACCTGCCACCCCACCCCCCTCCCCACCTCTCTGATAACAACACTTTTCTGCTGAATAAGGAAAAAAGACGTTGATCAAAAAAAAAAAAAAAAGTAATAATTTATCATTTGAGACTAT
The DNA here is from genome assembly GCA_958496175.1 of Sisyra terminalis. NCBI lineage: Eukaryota > Metazoa > Arthropoda > Insecta > Neuroptera > Sisyridae > Sisyra > Sisyra terminalis. Next base: position 45,690,226 of record OY292279.1, on the reverse strand, counting down.
AAATGCACTGATCATGAATCGTCGTGGCTTGGACCCGGCAAAATTTGCTCTTTGAACTCAAACTCTTATACGCCCCCCCCCCTGCCCCTGCCCCCCATTCCATAAGCTCTTGATCCCCTTTTCTTCGTCAACATAACAATATTATATCAGTAGACATGTAAAATCGTTTGGTATTATTTTGATAACATTTGTCCATTTGCTTATAAACAAATTACTTATTATGATGATCTCTTGTTTTCTTCTCTAGTTTCTCGATCAAAGATCTATAGATCCAAAGTTTTTTTTTTTTTTCTTTATTTTATTTTGGAAAATTTGAGGAAAATGTCAGGGTTTATTTATAGTTTATGAATATTACTATTTTTATGTCAAATAGGTCAATTATTTTTTTTTTTTTTTCAAAATCAAGAACGTCAAGTTTTTGTTTTTTTCCGAAAGAAAAAAAAATGAGGATCACTAATTATCGAATTACATACAGGTGTGAATTAATTAACAAATGAACGAGAGTCAAGAACTTTTCAAGGTAAACCGGAATTTCGACAAATATTTATTTTGGGATTATTTATTTATTTTTTAATTAATCCAACTGCATTGACACTTAGTAATGAATGAAATGACGTAAATTTTGTTTTGTTTTTTTTTTTTTTTTAGTTCACGAAAGTCCCGCTAGCAAAAATAATTAATTGGTATTGGTATTGCAAAAAATTTGATAATTTTTCCTAACTGTGTAATCTCTTGATTAATTTGAAAAGTTTTTAAGCATTAAAATTATGTTTTTAACCGGGGGGGGGGGTAATTTTTTTTAAATTTAATAAACGAAAAAATCAACATTTAACCCTCACAAAAAATTTTGGAGAGTCATTACTTGCGTTATCATGAGAGATACAAAACAATTTATAGAACCAAATTTATTAATAATAAAAGTTCTACAAAATTGGTCCAATATTTTTTGTTCTATCACCGACAGGTAAGCCATAAAATTAGATTTACTGTAGTTTTTCTTAAAATTCTACCTTTGAGACTCATTAACTTCATATCTATAAGAGACACAAAAATTTTTGTACCACTAATTTTGTAGAACGGTAAAAGATCTACAAAATTGGTCCTTAGTGTTTTTTATCCATCGTCAATAGTTTAGGCGTAAAACAAGATTTACTGGAACTTAAAAAAAAGAGCATTTAACGTTGAAATTTGGTCGGTAATTAAATTTTTTTGTTAGGATACAAGTCAATGAAAATATCAATAAGGTGAGGGAAAGACAAAATTCGTAAGGATGAAAAATTCCAAAAATTTGACCAAAAATTTTGAAGAGCCAATAGCTGCGTAACTGTGGGAGATGCAAAAAAATTTTATAGAACAAAATTTTTTGGTTATAAAAAAATCTACAAAATTGATCTAAAGTTTTTTTTGTCTAACATCTACAGTAAAACCTCAAAACAAGTTTTACTGTATTTTTTTTTTAAATTGTACCGTTAAGACCCTTTAACAGCGCAGCTGTAAGAATTACAGAAAATTTTATTCAACCTTATTGGTAGAGCATTAAAAAATCTATAAAATAGACCAAAAAAAAATTAACTTTTTTCTACAGTCAAACCGTAAAATAAGATTTACTGTAATTTTTCAAGAAAATTTCACTTTGAGATTCATTAGCCTCTCTACTATGAAAAATACAAAAAAATTTATAGAACAAATTTTATAGAATATTAAAAGATCTATAAAATTGGTTCAAAGAATTTTTGTCTGGCATCTACAGTTAAACTTCAAAATAAGAATTACTGCAACAATTCGATAAACTCGATAAAATGATGCTTTAAAATTCATTAGGCGCGCAACTATGAGAGATACAAACAATTTTGTAGAAATAAATTTGTAGAATGTTAAAAGATCTACAAAATTGATCTGAAGTTTTTTTTTTCTTACTTAGTTAAACTTGAAAACACAATTTACTATATTTTCTTTTGAAATTGAACCGTTTAGGCCTAGTAACTGAGTAGTTATAAGAGTTACAGAAAATTTCACTGAAACAATTTTGTAGGTCATTAAAAAATATATAAAAAAAATACAGAGAAATTTTGACTATTACGTACAGTCAAACCTCAAAATAAGATTTACAGTAATTTTTCAAGAAAATATCACTTTGAGGTTCATTAGCCGCTCTATTATGAAAAATATAAAAAAAATTGTAAAACAAATTTTGTAGAATATCACAAGATCTATAAAATTGGTTCAAAGAATTTTTGTCTAGCATCTACAGTTAAACTTCAAAATACGAAGTACTGTAATTACTTGAAAAAAAATATGCTTTGAAATTCATTCGACGCGCAACTATGAGAGATACAAAAAATTTTGTAGATATAAATTTGTAGAATGTTAAAAGATCTACAAAAATGGATCAGAATTTTTTTTTCTATCGCGTACAGTTAAACAGCAAAATAAGATTTATTGTATTTTTTTTTTTGGATTGTACTTTTGAAACGTATTAACTGCGTAGTTATAAGAGATACAGAAAATTTCATTGAAACAAATTTGTAGACTATTAAAATATCGATCAGTTTGGTTCAAAGTCTTTCGTTCCATCGTCTATAGTTTAGGCTCAATTTTCAATATATCAAATTTTATATTTTCCTAACTATTAGAATAGGGGGGTGGGGTGGGGGGTGAAAAAACCTTGAATTGATTTGATATCCTCGTTAATAGTAACCACAAACTTTGTATTAACTATAATATTTGAACGTTTTTTTTTTCCTATGTGGAAAATCTTTGCAACTATGGACATTGATCGGAAATATCAGACGATGATATAACTGATATTTGTGTAAGTACATATTATGATAAATGTCCGTCTAGAAATTGATTAACTGTTATAATATGGTTTGGATTCATTACAAAAAAAAAAAAAAAAAAATTACCATAATATTTTATTACACTAATGTAGACCCATCAACAAGTGGTCGGATAAGATTGATCAATTGATTACTCTTTGAGCAATGACCCCATTAAAGTGTCTAGGAAATTGTATTTATTTATTACTTTTTTTTTTTTTTGCTTCTCCGTGACTCACAAAGCCACGGCGATCTAAAATTTAAGGATTTCTCAGATATCCACCCTTAAAAATTCATCCCTTAAAAAATTATAAACGATTTTTTTTTGGACAAATTGTCATAATATTTGTGTAAAAAACCACCCAGACATGTTAAAATTTATCAACAAAACAGAAATAAATATTTGTTTAATCTGTTTTTAAGAAATATTCAGCCATATTGAGTAATATTGAAGATAATATTTATTTTTTTCCATTTATTCACCCAAACAAGTTTTGGACATATTTTTATGGAAAACACATAATTTTTATTTATTTCATGCAATTATTCAGACATTATTATTCGTTGTTTTGGCGTAAATATCCTCACCCCCCCCCCCGGCCAAAAATTTTTGTTTTTACAAGTCTTAACAAATCGATGAAACTTTCATTGGAAATAATGTCAAACATTAAAAAACAATTACACAGTAAATTTTTTGAATTAAACTAAATTTTGGGGTAGAAATTTAGGCAATAAACAATATATTTCATAGGTGATACGATATAAATTTGAAGGGGTTGATTGGGGATGAAATTTTCAAGATCAAAAGTCCTTTGGCAATTTTTCATTTCAAACATCTTTATTTCAATATTTTATGATATAATTAGGGGAAATATTTAAGGGAAAATACTCTTTGTTATGAATTTAATAATTTTTAATAACTTTTTCTCAATATTTTCACTCAAAACACCTAAAAACCGACTAAATATATTATCAATAGGGAATCAAGCATAGGCCACTAGTGTTACTTGGATGTACGATTGGTTGCCTATATAGAACCATGGCCAACGTTTTACTTTGTGAATAGATACGAAGTTACCATTAATTATGCAACAATGACGTCATTTTGAAATTGATTTTAAACACTCTTTGAAATACAGAATATTAATTTTATTGAAAAAAAAAATGTCTGTTTTTTTTTTATATTGTTCTTTTTTCTGCAATATTGGGAACTTTTTGAAATTATCCACTCGTAACTTGTTCGTTGTCTTTGTCTGAATGTCCCCCCCCCCTTTTATAAATTTAAAAAATAATTATTCTGAATTTTAAGAAACATTTACGGGAAAATACTCTATAAAGTTAATCCATAAATTTTGATTATTTGTTTCTTCATAAACACCTGATAAAAAATCTTTAATAAAAAATAACGTATAGACCACCTGTGTTACATATATGCATGCTTTATTGCCTATACTAATGCATAGCCAACGTTTCACGTTTTGATATTTAATTTGACTCTGTTTGAAACATAAAACATTAAATTTAAGAAAAAAAATTTTTTTTTTTTGATACATATCGCTGCTTCATTGTTGGGAGAAATTTTTTTTCAAAAAATTTTTTTTTTCTGTCACTTATAACTTTAATTCCTTGACATTATTATTCATTGTTTTTGCGTAAAATTTACCCCCTTCACACCACCACCTCCACCCGCTGATTCCGTTTTACAAAGTGCCAGCTCATTATGCATTAAGTGGCAAATGAATTAAACTTTCAATGGAAATTATATCAAACAAAATAAAAAGAATTGAACTTAATTTTGAGGTATAAATTTGAACTTTTTACAAAATATTACAGGAGTTGCAGAAAAAAATATTGCAGGGGGTGAGAGGGGATCGAATTTTAAGGACCAAAAATCCTCGAAAAAATCTTCGTTTTAGGCATCCTTTTTATCAATATTTTAGGTTACAATATCGGGAAATATTTAAAGAAAAATACTCTTTGTTATGAATTTAATAAGTTTCAATCATTTTTTTTTTATTTTTTTTTCATCAAAACGCTTAAAAGCCGGATAAAAACATTATTAATAGGGAATAAAGCATAGGCCACTAGTGTTACTTATATGTATGGCTGGTTGCATATACAAAACCATAGCCAACGTTTCACGTAAGTATAGAGTTTATCTTTACATATGGAACAATTAAATGGTTTTGAAATAAATTTTGATAGTCTTTTAACCAAAAAACATTAATTTAAAAAAAAAAAAACTTATTTCTGGAAATCTGAAAAATTATTCTTTTTTTTTCTGCAATTTTGAGAACTTCTTTTGTTTTCTTGAAGACATAGAATTACGGAATTTTCTCTCTTTCCTCTCCCCGCCCCCAACCCCTTTCTTGCTTTAAATACAGTTTTATGGGACTTTCAGTCCCTAAAATATTCTCCAAAAAAAAAAAAAAAAGGTAAATAAGGGATGAAAATCCAAAACGACCAACTGTTTCTCAATTGTTTATTTGACATTAATTTTTTTTCAAATTATTTTGTAAATGGATACAAAATTCCATTACTAATCGAATCCGTATCGTTTGGTTTTTTCGGCGTTGGTTTTCGAAACAAAAAAAGCCTCACCGAACAATAGTACACCAGCTCTATGGCACTGAGGAAACTGAATCCCATAAACAGACCCAACAGACCGCCGGTATTTGCTAGAAAACAAAAGACAATCGATTAAAAAAAATGCACCCCCTCTCAACCCCCCCGTGAAAAATCTTGGGATACGCCCCTGACTAAAATTCAATGGCTTACACAAAAATTCCGTGAGACCAAACAAAACACCTTTACTGTTGCTGGTGAACTCATTGTTGACAAAATAAAAGTTGACGACGGCCATATTACGTCTGCGAACAAGTGAGCCATGATTTACAAAAAAAAAAAAACAATCGACACTAGCAAATACTTGAAATAAGCCGGTGAGAACCCTCTCAGATAATCGTCGCGAATTTGAAATGAATCATCCAAAATGGCTTCCGATTGGTCTTTCGAATAGGTTATCTCAAAACATCCGGGCAAACAATTGCACGACACCCTAAAAACAATTGAATTTAACAAATTTTCCACGTTTTTAAAAATTTTGCCCATAACTACTACCTGGTTTCGGTTAAAGTTTCCATGTTTGCTTAAAACAATAAACAAACAAAAAAAAACAATTGAGCATCGGTAAGGTTATTTCACATCAAAAAAAAAAAGAAAAAAAAAAGAAGTACTACCTTTAACAGTTTTTGTACAATTTTCTTTACTTTGAACACAAACCGGAGTCGTATTATTCTCTATAAATATACAAAAAAAATTATTCCAAAAAAATGTTTTTTTTTTTTTTTTTTTTTTTTTTTTAGAAATTACTTGGTAGATAAAATGGTACACATCCACATGTTTCCAAAGTGTTATTGGCCAAACATTCCAGATTACAGTTGCGTTGTGTATAAGTACTGAAACAATTGAATCAAAAAAAAAAAAAACAAAAGACAATGTAAGTATTGTGGCGCCGCCACATGAGTATCGAGAGTACTAACTTATGTTACTTTAGTTACCAGAGGACTTATTATAAAAGTTTGAGTCTGTATTAAAAATTTGGACGAAATTCGGGGTAACATTTTGGAAAAACTTCACTTAGTTATCACTTTAGAAAACTAGCCTAGTGGTCGACTAACAGAAGCTCTGAGATGTACCAAAATATTACCCCAAACTTCGTCCATATTTATAATACAGAATTAAACTTCTGTAATATGTCCTCTGGTAACTAAGGTAACACAAGTTAGTACTTTAGCCACACTGGTGGCGGCGCCACCTCATCATCCATTTCCCATCATACATTGCCAGATTAAAATCCCTTCTCATCCATATTATCTTCACTCACCGATAATATTGTAGAGTGCGCTCGTTGGAAAAAAAACACTGTCGCTTTCTGATATCAATTGTTCGAATTTGTTCAGTGGCGTCCGAAAGACGGGGCAGAATAACGACGCGGCTCTCCTTCCCCGGCGAAATGAAAAACCCAAATTCGGAAATCCGCGGAGTCTCCACCGGACTATGCAACACCACCTGTTTTCCAACGGATTTTATCAACATTACTCTCATAAACTGGTCACAAAAAATTTACACTTTGAAAAAAACAAATCCACAAATTGATTTGCACGTGAAAGAGTAACAAACATACAAGTTTACCTTAAATCCAGCGCTTGCTGTTGTCGAACAATAATATTCGTCAAGTTGGGTGTCCAAGATTACAGTAAGGCCCAAATGGTTACCGGCACCTTGAAACAATTGACAATTAGTTTACCAAAAAAAAAGAAAAAAAGATCAACAGTGTTACCAACTGCTCGCATTGGAGATGCCGATCGTGAGTATCCTTCATCGTAGCCTTTTTCAGGTGTCCAATCTAGGTAGTCTTTGACCGGAAATGTTATATTTAAGTCTCCCACGTTCATCCTATACAATTGTTTTTCTATATTTCCGGTTCTAACGGGTGGTTTTAATCAAATTACAACTTTTTATTTGGGAGCTTTGGATTGAAAATTGTATGTTAGTGAAATGAACGGTGGCGCCCAAGTTTTAGTTCGAAACTAACTTTAAGATGTTCTTCAAGTTGGCTTATACATTGTGCAAAAAAAATGAAGGTTGACAAGCTGGTTATCCAATCGGGGAAGGACATAATCGTCCTTTTTTTGATGGAAAAGCTATTTAGGAAAAAATCGCTTTTCAAGTTGAATAATACCCAACACCATAGGGACCATAGGGACCCATTGGGTCCCATAAGATCCCTATTGATGTTATTCGCATTTTTTTTAGATCTCTATTCCATTGCGGTGTTTTATTTTATGAAAAGCTCTTCAGGAAGAACGGTTAATGTGTTGAATTTAAAATAGCATTTTGCGATTGAAAATTTATTTTTCTTCATTATTAAAGTTAATTTTAAAGAATTTTGCTTTACAAATATGCTAAATTAAAAATGATTACTTCCTATTAATGTCCAGATATTGCTCACAATATCAAAGAAAGTTCTATCCTTAAGTTTGGTCGATTTTTAACTTAAATCGACTAAAATTTGGACAGTTGGTTATCCTTTTAAAATAAGGGAAATAAGGGATGGCTTTTTAAAAGGTATTGGTCTCCCAAGCATATTTATTAGACTGATTCAAAAAAAAATTATGATTTTTTTTTCTTAATTATATCGAAAATATTGTTGGGAATGCCAAAAAAATAGTTCTATGAAAGTTTAAGCTCTTAAAATTAATTTTTAGAGGTGCCGCATCGCAAATTTCGATTTTCCATTTAAATAAAATGGCAACAATATTCTCTTGCACTTTGGAATTTTATAGCTCACGTTGGTGACAATATTTCGGAATGACCAAGATATATTCTTGTAGAAAATTGAACGATCTACAAAAAAGGTCTCCGACAAGTTTTTGATTTATTTATTCCTTCAAAAGTTATTCAAGGTCAACGTTGAATTAAAGAGAAATTTTAATATTTTTTCAATTTTTTGTCGCAACCATCAATTTTATAAGAAAATTTTGTAGGAAATTTTTTGTAGAGCACTTTTTTTCCTATAACTTATCTCTATAAAAGTTTTTGATATTTTTCACAGGTCCTAAGTTACTTGCATTAAACTGAAAATTCCCTGAATTATTATATTTTGAACATAATTTTTTTTTTTTTTTAATTTTAATTAAATAACTTAGGACCTGTGAAAAATATCAAAAACTTTTATAGAGATAAGTTATAGAAAAAAAAGTGCTCTACAAAAAATGTCCTATAAAATTTTCTTATAAAATTGATGGTTGCGTCAGAAATTTAAAAAAATATTAAAATTTCTCTTTAGTTCAACTTTGACTTTGAATAACTTTTGAAGGAATAAATATATCAAAAACTGGTAGACGAACTTTTTTGTAGATCATTCAATTTTCTACAAGAATATACCTTGGTTATTCCGAAATATTGTCTCCCCTCATCCCAAGGGGTTTTTTGGTAGATGGAAAGAACTAGGCAAAAGAAACATGTTAAAAGTTAAAGTTGGACATTAGACTGTTTCAAAAAAAAAGATGAATTTTTTTTTTCTTAATTATATCGATAATATTGTTGGGAATGACCAAAAAAAAAATCCTTTGAAAGTTTAGGCTCTTAAAATTAATATCTAGAGGTGCCGCATCGCAAATTTCGATTTTCCATTTAAATAACATGGCAACAATATTCTCTTGCAATTTGGAATTTTATAGCTCACGTTGGTGACAATATTTCGGAATGACCAAGGTATATTATTGTAGAAAATTAAACGATCTACAAAAAAGGTCTTGTACAAGTTTTTGATATATTTATTCCTTGAAAAGTTATTCGAGGTCAAAGTTGTACTAAAGAGAAATTTTAATATTTGTTTCAATTTTTTACGAAACCATCAATTTTACGAGAAAATTTTATAGGACTTTTTTTGTAGAGCACTTTTTTTCCTATCACTTATCTCTGTAAAAGTTTTTGATATTTTTCACAAGTTTTTGATATTTTTTGATAGTTTTTGATATTTAAAATATAAAAATTAATTTTTAAGTTAAAAATATAATAATTCAGGGAATTTTCAGTTTGATGCAAATAACTTAGGACCTGTGAAAAATATCAAAAACTTTTACATAGATAAGTTATAGGAAACAAAGTGCTCTACAAAAAATGTTCTATAAAATTTTCTCATAAAATTGATGGTTGCGTCAAAAAATTGAAAAAATATTAAAATTTATCTTTTGTTCAACGTTGACCTCGACTAACTTTTGAAGGAATAAATATATCAAAAACTTGTTCGAGACCTTTTTTGTAGATCGTTCAATTTTCTACAAGAATGTACCTTGATCATTCCGAAATATTGTCACCAACGTGAGCTATAAAATTCCAGAGTGCAAGAGAATATTGTTCCCATGTTATTTGAAATGGAAAATCGAAATTTGCAATGCGGCACCTCTTAATATTAATATTAAGAGATTAAACTTTCACAGGATAATTTTTTTGTGATTCCCAACAATATTTTCGATATAATTAAAAAAAAATCATCATCTTTTTTGAATCAGTCTAATAAATATGCTTGGGAAACCAATACTGACCAATACTTTTTAAAAAGCCATTTCTCGGTATTAGGATTTGAAGTTGGATAAATTGTCCACTTATTTTGATCCACTAATAAGTATAAAAACTTTTGGGTAATTATCTTTAAGAAAAAGACTTCCTTAAGAAAATGTGCAGCTATTAAAGCCTTATAAAACAACGCAGCTCCTGGAATTCGACCCTAATTTTGTTACCCTTTTTAGCTCCGGAAAGTTTGCCATTTGTATTGAAATGTTGTCGTTTTTCCCTTGAAACTGATGTAATTCTATTTCTTTTGAAAGAATTAATACTTCCAAGCAAAAACCTTTGACAATTGTAACTTATAAACAAATTTGGGAGACCAATAACTTTTAAGAAACCCATCCCTTGGTAGTAGGATTTGAAGTTTTGTAAATAGTCGATTTATTATGACTCGCTAATAAAAATAAAGACTATTGGGTAATAATCTTTAAGAAAAAGACTTCCTTAACAATATTTCTAGCTACTGTAGCCTTATAAAACAACGCAGTTCTTTAAATTCGAATCTTTATTTGCTGACCCTTTCTGGCTCCGGAAAGCTCTTCATTCATAATGAAATTTCATCTTATTTCCCTTGAAACTGATATATTTCTATAGATTTTTATTGGTTTATCTAAGATTAATCAAAGTTTGTTCCTTAATTGTTCTTTATTTTTCTTTATTAAAGCCAAAAAAATTAAAAATTGATTTGCATGACAATAGGCACATTATTCCGTCCCATCGCATAAATCCTATGAGATATTAAAACCCCGGTGGGTAATTGGAAAGAATCATTTCTCTTCCCTTAAATTAGTATCATAGTAATTTATATTTTATGTATTATGTCGTTTGTATTCTAAGAAATTAAAAATTAATTTCCAAAACAAACGGTCAGTGCTTCAGTGGCCACATGTACATGTTTCATTGCATTGTGTAGGCTTAAAACATTAAAAACGATGTAGGCAAGTCTAAATCGATAATTTCTTTTCTGTATTTTCGTTAATGTGGAAAAAATTAGGGTTTTCTCGTTCCTAAATATGTATATTTTTCAAATTTAAAAGTAATGTCATTATAAGTGACAGATGATTTAATGATGTGTACGTATAGGCAATCAGCTAGCATAGATGTATGCATGGTTGCATATACGAAACATTTAATTAATTTGCATGTCATTAAACAATTTTAACGACTTAATAAATCTTATATAAATAATTTACTTCTACGAAAAGCCAAATATCATTAAGTCGCATAGAATATCCAGTAATTAAACAATACGTATACCTCTTTAAAAAGAATATTTGGATTGGAAACTTGAACCCCAATTAAATAGTCCGTTTTTTTTTTATTAAAGACTTGTAATTTGATTTTCTTTTATTTTTATTTTTTGTTTTTCATTTGTTATTTTTGGCTTAACACTTACGGGTCCCGAAACAGGAATTTCCGGTGGACTCGATTGAAAGTGCAGCAAATTCCTTCATCGGTCAGTGCATTGTTGAAAATATCGTTGCACACTTGTTCTTCGCCCCGCCATCGACAATAGACAGTCGTCGACGAACACGTGTGTCCTACCTGTAGGAATTTAATGGATGTTTTTAAGAAAATTTACGCCCAAAAAAAAAAAAAAACGGAAAAAAAATCTTACTTTGATCATAAACTTTCGGACCGTATTCCAATCGCCTTGCTCCTCCTCCGATTCGGCCGAGCCAGCAAATGAATTGTTACTGTTGCAAAAATCGTGCAACAATAGCCGCTCAGTTTCAGTGCTATACAAAAGACCCAAAAAAAAAAACGTACATGTAGTGAAAGATACATGAATTAGAAGTGAAACTTCTTAAAAAAAAACAACATTTTAAAGATCTTTAGATTATTAAACCGTAAATAAATTATTAATATTTATTACGCAACAGGTGGTTGAGTATATAACTTATACCTACTATATCTACTATAAAATTTAACTATTTACTTTACTTTTACTTTAACTTTTACCATATACACTTTATACTTTTAAGTATATCAAAGTAGCTGAATTTTTATAACACTATTATTGATCTAAGAGGGGGGGGGGGGGTAAGAGATGGCAGTTTCTCGTAAAGCTAAAGCATTTAAGTATCTTCTTCTCACTTCAACTTTATATGATTATATATAAGTCACCCTCTTTTTCTCTATTTCTATAGGCCAGCATAGTTTTATTTTTTTCTTGACCTAAATATATTTCTTGTAACAGAAATTTGGCAGTCAATTATGTTAATTAATAGGATCCATTTCGAAAAAAAATGAATTGCGAAAGAACTTTAATAAAACTTTAAGAGCCTGTAACAGTATAACTATCAGGGGTACAAAATTTTTTACAGAACCAAATTTATAGGTTATAAAAAGATCTATAAAAATGGTCAAACGTTTTTTTGTCTATCTCCTACAGTTGAACCTTAAAGTAACATTAACTGTAGCTATTCAAAAAAAAAAAGATGGGGCCTTGAGGTTCATTAACCGCGCTATCATGTGAGATACAAAATTTTTTATAGAACCAAATTCGTTAATAATAAAAAGATCTACAAAATTGGTTCGATGTTTTTTGTTCTATCACCGACCGGCAAACCTTAAAATTAGATTTACTGTAATTTTTCTTGAAATGTTACCTTTGCGACCTGCTAACTATATAACTATAAAAGACACAAAAATTTTTATGAAACCAATTTTGTAGAATACTAACAGATCTACAAAATTGGTCCTTAGTATTTTTTATCCATCGTCTATAGTTTAGGCGTAAAACAAGATTTACTGGAACTCAAAAACAAGAGCATGTAACGTTGAACTTTGGTAAGAATTGGAGTTTTTCGTTGGGATACAAGTCTATAAAAACATCAATAAGGTGAGGGAAAGACAAAATTGGTAAAGATGAAAAATTCCAAAAATTTGACCAAAATTTTTTGAAGAGCCAATAGTCGTGTAAGTGTTAGAGATACAAAAAAATTTATTGATTCAAATTTGTTAGTTATAAAAAGATCTACAAAATTGATTCAAAGTTTTTTTGTCTAACATCTACAGTAAAACCCCAAAACCAAATTTATTGTATTTTTTTTAAAATTATACCTTTGAGATCCTTTCACAACGCAGTTGTAATGATTATAGAAAATTTTATTGATAGAGAATTAAAGGATCTATAAAAAAGACTTAAAAAAATTAACTTTTGTCTTTTATTAACATTATTTTATTAACATTCTATTAACATAAATTAAATTAACAGTCAAACCGTAAAATAAGATTTACTGTAATTTAAAAACAAAATACAGTATGCGATTTATAAACTGATCTACCATGAGAGTTACGAAAAATTTTTTAGAACCAAATTTATTGGTTATAAAAATATCTACAAAAATGGTTAAAGGTTTTTTTTTCTAGCATCTACAGTTAAACCTTAAAACAAGAATTACTGTGATCTTTCAAAGAAATTGTCCTTTACGATTCATTAACGGCGTTATTGTCAGTAATACAAAAAAAAAATATAGAAATAAATTTATTAATTATTAATAGATCTACAAATTTATTAATTTACAATTTTTCTCTATTACCTACTGTTAAATCTCAAATTACGATTTACTGTAATTTTTTATCAAAACAGCACTGTGATATTCATTAGTCGCACTATCATAACAGATACAGAAAATTTCAAAGAAATAAATTTGTAGAATGTTTAAAGATCTACAAAATTGGTTGTTACTGTTTTTATCTACCATTTATAGTTTAAGCAATAAACTAGATTTACTGTATTTTTTTGTAAAACTTTATCTTTGAATCGCAATAACTGCATAACCAGAAGAGATACAAAAAAATTTGTAAAAATAGTTTTGCAGAACGTTAAGAGACCTACAAAATTAGTTCTTACAGTTTTTATCCACCATTTATAGTTTACGCAGTAAATTAGATTGACTGTATTTTTTCTTAAAATCTTATCTTTAAATCGCATTAACGGCATAATTAGAAAAGATACAAAAAATTGTTTAAAAACAATTTTGTAGAATATTAAAAAATCTATAAAATTGGTTCTTACGTTTTTTGTCAATTGTCTACAGTTTAGGCTTGAAACCACTTTAATTGTAAAAAAACACTTAAATTTTTCGGGTTAAATACTTTGAACCAGGAAAAAAAATGAAAAAAAAAAAACAATTACGCTTTAACTATCCGCTACATCTTCCAACAAAAACAGGCCAGCTATCTGTTCCACATCAATGTTAAATTGAACTTTAAAAATTTTACTCATTGTTGTGTGTATGCAACCCGCAGTACATTGCTGTAACGTTGGTTGCATTTCCAGTTATAATCTTTGTTTGAAAGTTTCGTTGTAAAATTTTAAGTTTTATACTTTGTTGGACTTCAAAAACGACTCAGGGAAAACAAAAGCATAATCTTCCATCCCTTTTGCCCCTTAAAACAAAGTTTTTGAACCTTTTTTCAAGTTAATCAAAGTACTAACATATTTTTTCGGGAATGCAACCCGTTATACATCAATGTGTCACTGGTTGCATACCTATATCCTTACGTGGAATTTCAAAATTTCATTTTAACTTTCTTTTGCTGCCCTTTTTCTTCGAAATAAAATAATAACGTAATTTGAAAGGGGCGGGGGGGGGGGGGAAACTTGGTTGAGGAGATGCTATCATCAATGGGATGTTACACAAAATATAATAAATAACAGGGACTCGGAGGTTAAAATTAACAATGGATGGCCCCTGTTCTGTACCCTAGAAAAATTGGGTAGCAAAATAATTTCTTATTTCCTCCCCCCCCATGTCAAAATATAAGATTATTCGTCAGAGTTTCAATTTTTAGGACTTCCATAGCTTCCTCTGTTGTGCAATTGATGAAAATGCGGTCACTTTACCCGCAACTTCAATGTGCCAGGTGGTGAACAAAAAAAAAAAACTTCAACTTACCCACTTTGTAGCACTTTCATGGCCTCCGCTTTGCGGGCCTGATTCATATTGCAAATGGTGATGGCCGGAAACGGAATTGACCGGAGTTCGGTGTAGGTGGGACTCAGCGTAATAATAACAGGTGTTTGACGCCATTTTTCGTAGACATTTGTGATGAAAAACACGGCCACAATCACGGCCAATAGAAACGCCACGCTCCAAAACAATCTACAGGGCGGCAAAACAAAAAAAAAAAAAAAAAACATCAAGCGAAATCAAATCAAGCCCAGCTGATTGGGGAACCTTTGGGTACCGTTCAAAGCTCGACAATCCCTCATTGCCCACATATTTCAGTCCATGTAGGCTGGTCGTCGCACAATAGTCATTGAAATGATGACGTACATTTTCCGCCTGGCAAAGTGGCCTACGCGCCATTTTCCCCACCCCATTTCCCAATTTTCCCTGACTCGCCGCCATCGGAAAATGCGAATAGACCGTCAAGCCGGGTTGCAAAGTTTCGCCCAAGCGATGACCACCCCCGGGACTGACAGGACTCCAGAGCGGTTGCAACGGTCTACGGGACCGTATCTTGTCTTCACCAATTTTCGACTTGAACATATTGGAAATTTTAAACACTTTCACCGCGGGCACCACGGGGTGACGTTGAACCGTTGGCAACGATGATAAGGCCGCCGATTGAGCCATCCTTGGAATTGATAAACTATCGATTGTTTGCACTCACTGTTATTCTAGGCGGCTTTGCAATCGTTAGTGTTTTGTTTCCAATAATTAACAAGGTGTCTCTAATGATGGCTTTATATATGTATACGGAGTTAATGAAGCAAGCCGTGGATGGTTTAAATACACGATTCTAGCGGGGGCAGGGGGATGAGGGTGTAAATATTAGCTTTTGTATTAGGGGTTGGCATATATATTTGCGTGTCACATTTTGATATAATCAAAACGAAGGGGTAGTAATTCATTATATAATTCAGACTGCTAGTTTAGTTTTGTTTTTTTTGTGTTTTGTTTTGTTTCTCTTCATTTGTTTCAATTGAAAAACTAGATTAAATCAATTTTTAAGACTTTCCAAGTGCTTTTTTTTTTTTGTCGTCGTTGTTTAATTGAAAATGTTTATTTATTCGTCGCTCAATTTTTTCTGTGAATTGTTTGAATAGGCGTTGATTGTTTTTTTTTTTTTTTTTTTAATTATTCATTGTAGCGACTTTCAAATGTTTTCCTTTTAATTTGGTTAAATGATAATTAATTCCAAGTATTCTTGTTGGTTCGTGTTAAGCATATATTCGATATTAGACTGATGCAAAAAAAAAATGATGAATTTTTTTTTCTTAATTATACGGAAAATATTGTTGGGAATGACCAAAAAAAATTCCTGTCAAAGTTTAAGCTCTAAAAATTAATATTAAGAGATGCTGCATCGCAAATTTCGATTTTCCTTTTAAATAACATGGGACCAATATTCTCTGGCACTTTGGAATTTTATAGCTCACGTTGGTGACAATATTTCGGAATAACCTAGGTATATTCTTGTAGAAAATTGAACGATCTACAAAAAAGGTTTTGTACAAGTTTTTGATATATTTACTCCTTCAAAAGTTATTCGAAGTCAAAGTTGAACTAAAGAGACATTTTAATATTTTTTCAATTTTTTGACGCAATCGTCAATTTTATGAGAAAATTTTATAGGACATTTTTTGTAGAGCACTTTTTTTCCTATAACTTATCTCAATAAAAGTATTTGATATTTTTCACAGGTCCTAAGTTATTTAATTAAATTAAAAAAAATATTTTTTATGTTAAAAATATAATAACTCAGGGAATTTTCAGTTTAATGCAAATAACTTAGGACCTGTGAAAAATATCAAAAACTTTTATGGAGATAAGTTATAGGAAAAAAAGTGCTCTACAAAAAATATCCTATAAACTTGTCTCATAAACTTGATGGTTGCGTCAAAAAATTGAAAAAACATTAATATTTCTCATTAGTTCAACTTTGACCTCGAATAACTTTTGAAGGAATAAATATATCAAAAACTTGTCGGAAACCTTTTTTGTAGATCGTTCAATTTTCTACAAGAATATATCTTGGTCATTCCGAAATATTGTCACAAACGTGAGCTTTTTTTGTCATTCCCAACAATATTTTCGATTATAATTAAGAAAAAAAAATCATAATTTTTTTTGAATCAGTCTAATATATATAATTAAAAGTAATTGGTTAGTGGGTATAACAAGTGAAAAAAAAAGCCAACTTGATTAAAAATTTCCTTCTTTTGATTTGGAATGATTCTTCGGTGTCTTAGACAAATTTAATGGGGGATGACTTGATCCCTTATTATTTCTTCTCTTTCCCCTCCACTTAAAAGGACAAAGCAAGCCTTAGTCTTTAGTGACACACGAAAATAGGGCGGCAAAGTGGCATCAAGTCATAAATCCTATTTACATAGTTAAAAATTTAAAGATATTTGACTTTTTTACCAATTTTCTTCACTAATAATAATAATAACAGGAGGGAGGGCAGCAAATTTATGGTTGGCCCCGGACGGCAAAAACACTCACTACGCCACTGACCACAGTAACAGTCATACTTTTCAATTGTTTTCGTCTTGCTTTTAAGAAAGTTTCAGCCATGAGAAGACAGAAAAATTTGCTGTCCTTATATATGGGCGGCGATTTCTGTGAAGTTTTTCATTTGTTTTTCTCGATTTTCAAATGTTATATCCTCGATTATTACTTTGGTATTTGAAATTATGATTTTTAGAAGTTTTTTTTTTTTTTGATTGGTACCAATTTAAAGACATAGAAGTCTTGTCAATTTTCAGGGGGTGGGGAAAGGGCAAGGTTTATAAATTACACAGATTGCTTCATTCGAAAAAAAAAATGACGTCATACGAAGAATTTTAAAATTTGAATCAGTCTGAAGATATGTACGAATTTCTTTTGGATACGTCACGTAGCCACCATGAGGCCACCTGTGTATTTCATAAACCTTGGGGAAAGGGGGCGGCTAAGTTTAAATTAATTTAATAATTATTCTCTTAGAAACCGAAAGAACTAATGAAAATTGTAAAAGTTTCGTGAGAATTTTCATTTTTCGCAAGAAAAATTCAATTAAAAAAAAAATGAATCAGGGAAAGTCAGGAAAGTCTGGAATGGATATTCCGAGGAAAACATTGATTTTTTTTCATAATTTCCCCCTCCCTTCGTTGTGTTTCGTTTTATTCAGTATACCAATAAGTTTTGGCCTGTTTTAAATTTTTGGTATTTTTAAGGGGTCATTTAAAAAAAATTGTACTAAATTTTATGCTCCAAATACTATCCATCGTTTGCTATTACTCTTTACCATCTTTAATATGTATTTTGTTTTGAAAACAACCCCTCTTATCCTTTGGGGTGATCTGGAAAACTATTCAATTTTTGGTGTTTTCGTAAGACTTGAAGTGCTAGTCAAGTAGGCCATGACTGGTGGACCGAAATAAGTGCAAATCAGATAGGACAATATCCGGTGAATATGGCGGGGGGTGGTGGTGGTGAAACATCCGATTGAAGTTGTTCCAAAGCTTGCTTAATCATTTTGTGATATGTAATCGAAAATGGTGGTAAAAGATGACATTGTCGATATATTTTGGTGCATTGGAAGCACTGGAGCTTTAATTATCAAATTAATTTAATTGATTTATGTTGGTTACATTCTCTAGTAATAATTTCATTAGGTTGGTATCACTTATCACAGATAACTTTGATCTGTTTTCCATCAAATATACAGCAATAACTTCTTCTAATCAATCGTTGATTTCTTCGTGGAAATTTATGCATTTCCGGACTTATACCACAATTTTTTTTCTCTTTAAATAGTTGAATTGGGTCCACTTTTTATCCCCCGTTGTAATTCTATGCAAAAGTTCTTTCCGTTTTTACTTTTGGAGCAGTTATTTGCACATGAAGAAGTGGAATTTGGGGTTTCTTGGCTTTAGTTAATTGGGAACCAAATTTATCGTATTTGCACCAAATTTAAGAGTTTTAGATGGTTCAAAACCACTTGATGACTCACTTCCAAGGTTCCCACGACTTCCTCTTGAGTTTGACATAAATCTAAATCCGATTATTCCTTCAAATCGGCGTCTTTAAACTTTACTGCTTAATCTTCGCATTTTTTTAACATTGGTACCAAAAGTACCACTTTTAAAGTACCAGAACCAAAATACTTTTGATTTTATTGATGGAGATTGTTCTTCATATGTTTCACAAAGTAATTAATACCTTTGGACTGCATTTTTCTTGAAATTAAGGCCAAAAGTAGTGCTTTCCGGAAATTGCGTTTTTTGGACACAAAAGTTGATATAAATATAGTTTAAAGAGGTTCTTAAATATAAATATATTAATTATTACTATAGATTGAGGATCTTCACTGTTTTCAACCCTTAAATAGATAATTACATTACGCTAAAACATAATTCATAACGTTTTTTTTTCTACATTTATTATCAAATTGCAAGAAAATAATTCAGGCAAAATAATCGCCCAAATCGTAAATTTGGTTATGAAAATTTCGGCGGAAATGTCCCATTTCATATCAAAAGTTTTCATCATTCAAGAAATATTTAAATAAACCAAGTTAGTTGCATGAAAATTTTCAATTTCATATTATAAAGTGCATGTACAGATCTTATCATTTTATCACAAATTATCCTTTATAATGTTGGAAATTCTTTCAATTCTCTTCGTCTATATTGTCCTAGTTTCCCTAGTTTCTATTTTTAATTAATTCGTCTACTTATTTGTCCAGAAAAAGGTCATGTTATTATTACAAAGTAACATTTTCAAGAAAATTTCTAATGAAGAAAAAGTTTATAGTTAAAGTTTTTGCAAAAAAAAATATATATGTACGGTTTTTAGGGTTCTAATGTGGGACAGGGGAAGGAAGAACAACTTGATTTATTTCAAGATTGAATGCCAAAAATCTTTTTTTAAACTCTTGAGTTCATGGTTCGAAAATCATCCCTTATTTAATGACGTTACAAGCATTTGAAGTTTGGGGTGATTTCTGGCACTTTGATGGTCGATTTCATCCCTTAAACGTGGTTTGTTTTGGGAAAAAAATTCACAGGACGTTCGAATGGACATATACTTTCGATTGGCATGATAAAAAATCGCCCTTAAAATTTGGGGATTTTCATGAAAAATTAAATTAATTAAAATCAAATTCAAAATCAATTTCCAATATAAAATTAAAAGTTTAAGTGTCCTACTAAAACCTTAAGATATTACAATTATTTGAATTTTTTTGGAATTCCCTCTGTTTTCATTTGCCATACTGCACATGCGTCAGTACTGTCATTCGCGTTTCAATTGTTCCTAACCGCTAAATCAAAATTAATAATTTAGCAAATATTTGCGTTTTTTACGAAAAATCGCTTTGAAATTGTGTTTGAAGTCATTTAAAATTGATAATGGGAATTATTTTGGGCGAATTAAGTCGTCAATTTGGTTATGTATTGGAAAAATGTGGTCATGGACTTGATATTGTATATAGGCCATACCCGGGTTTTTCTGTCCAACTTTTTTGAAGATTTTAAGACATTTACGGGGAAAATTGAACTTTAAAAACAATATAGTGATTTACTTTGAATATTTTTCTATCGAATTGTATAAAGTTTCAGGTAATTTTGTATTTTATTAAGAAAAACATCGCAAAAAAAACCACTCCTTGCTATTGTGGGGTCGCAATGGGAAGTTTAAAGTTTCTTTTTCCAATGATAAAACCAAAAAGTTTGGCATAAAAACTTTTTTGCGACTTACTAGAATCATTATTTTATCAATTTGCATACGTTTTTGCCAAAATTAGTAAATATTTTCAAATATAATCATAATAATAAATGGCCACCAATAATTTGACGTTGGTTGGTGAAATTTGGGGATTTTTTTTTATTAAATAATTAGAGTATTTTAACATTAAAACTTTATTGACACTTAGTTTATGGTATTTTCTATCGGATTTAAGAAAGTTTCAGGTAAAATTGATATTTGTTTACGAAAAAATCCTATTAAAATTTAGACCTCACTAATGTGGCATTGGTAGATGAACTTTATGGATTTTTTTATACTTATTAATTTCAGAAAATTGACATAAAAACTCTGTTGTGATTTAGTTTACCATGTTTTCTATTGGATTTAATAAAGTTTTAGGCAAATTTATATATTTTTAAAGAATTATCGGCTTGGAAAGAAACTTTTCACTGACGTAGCATTAGTCTATGAAGTTTATGGATTTTTTTTCCGTAGTAAACTGAAAATAATTGACCTATAAACTTTTGAAATACTTAACTCGAATACTAATCTATCAATTCAACTTAAATTTCAGGTGCGATTTAAAATTTTTCCGGGAAAAATCCTTCTGGAAGTAATATCGGCTCCGACTTGTATTGGACTTATCAAGGTTTATGATTTTTTTTATTGATAAATTTCAATAAAAACGCCACAAATGCTTTGTTACTCGTAAATATAAATACTTATTATTGAATTATAAAAATATTCAGGTGAAATTACTATTTTTTATAAGGCAAAAGTCCCTAAATTGGTTTCGATTCATGGTAAATATGACATATTTTTTTTCAATTTCTACTACACTTTGATACATTATTAATAGCTTTGATTAGTTAATAATTTTGAAGTCTCAATAATTTTTATGATCTAAACATTATCTGGGTACCTGGGCAGTGAATAATTTACCTCACAAAATTGAATTTAATTATAATTTATTCGTTTCAGAAAATATCAAATAATGTGGATTCTACAATTGGAGGAATATCCAGGAGAATCTAAAGAAACACAATAAACTTAAGGACACATGGAAAGTTGAGGCTCTCCACACCACTTAGTAAAAAACGGCAAAAAATTACAAAGAAATCAAAATAATTGGCTAAGTTTGGCTGCCATTGGGTAATACTTACGTTTTGATTGCTTTGAGTCCCATCCTCCAATATTGTTTTGAAGTTAGAAAATTATAAATTCAACTTCTTTAAATGGAAATATTATTAATGTTCAACGTAAAATACAACTGGTCAACATTAGTTCTTCAGTAATTCCTTTAGATGTATATTAATCGTAGAAACTTACAAGATATTAATAAATCGCTAGAGAAGCAAATATTATATAATTCAGCTATACAATAGATTTAATATCTATTGAAATATTCATTGGGGTTTGAAGAGAGACTCTTTTTGCCGTTGTAGAAGATTTATAAGTTGGTAAGAGTTAATTTAAAAGGCATTTTATGTTATCAAATCTTTAATATTCTTTTATTTTTAGTTTAGTTACTCAATAAATAATTCAGTGGTCAACCAAGGAATTTTTTTCGTTCTGGGACAAATTTTTGAAAGAAATAATATGAAAATTAAGTTTAGTTACCATTCCTGGCGCTTTCAAATAATATCATTTCCAATTTCTATGCGATATTTGTCGTAAGTTTTCATGAAATCTTTTAAGTATATTGTTTCAATATTATATGAGCAATTTTTTTGTGGTTCAGAAAAAGCGTTTAAAACGCATAGTAATTTCTTGGGTAAGTCCTTGGGTTTCCCTGGCCTTGGAATAAGTATAATTTGCGCTATTTTCCATTGAATGTGGGAAATATTTGAGCCTTAGAATAGCATTGTATATAGTTGTCAGATATACTATGCGTTTTCTGGTCAGTTCCTTGAAGAACCATCCGATTACCAGATCACTAGGAAGAAAATTTGGCTTTTTTTTTATTCAAAATTTAAACGGTTTCCTAAGTTTGAATCGAAAAAGCCGCGCGGTTGTAGTTTTCCCATTCAAACCATGTGGTTAAAATGTGATTTAAGGATGCACAAGTATAGGCAACCGACTCACATTCGTGTGTTATGATTGCCTATACAAAACATTTCATTGCGTTTTTTAGGCCAAGCAGCATTATAACATTTTCGTATAGACCTACGATGTCATTTATTAGAATTAAATTTAAATTATAAAACTTAAAATTAAGGTTTCCAGCTTAAATCCTCCGAAATATCAATTGAAAACTTCAAGTCCTTCAAGTAGTGCATTTGATTTATTTTTTTATTTGCCGTTAATTTCTTTTGGCCTAGTGCACATGCGTCATCTAAGTATGACATTTGAGTCGCAATTATTTTAATCCGATTTGTCAAAACTAATATTTAGAAAATTAACGTTTTTCAGGAAAAAATGCTTTAAAATTGTGTTTGAAGTCACTTAGAGTTAATAATGGGAATTATTTCAGCCAAATTAAGTCGTCAATTTGGTTATGTATTGGAAAAATGTTGTCATGGATTTAATATTATATATAGGTCCTACCCGGTTTTTTCTGTCCAACTTTTTTGAAGATTTTAAGAGATTTACGGGGAAAATTGAACTTTAAAAACATTATAGTGATTTACGTTGAATATTTTTCTATCGAATTGTATAAAGTTTCAGGAAATTTGGTATTTTATTAAGAAAAACTTCGCAAAAAAAAACAACTCCTTTCTATTGTGGAGTCGCAATGGAAAGTTTAGTTTCTTTTTCCAACGATAAAACCTAAAATTTTGGCATAAAAACTTTTTTCCGACTTACTAGAATCATTATTTCATCAGTTTGCATAAGTTTTAGCCAAAATTGGTAAATAGTTTCAAATATAATCGTATTAATAAATGCCCACCACTAATTCGACATTGGTTGGAGAACTTTGGGGATTTTTTTTTATTAAATAATTAGAAAATTTTGACATTACAGCATTATTGTCACTTACTTTAAGGACTTTTTTATCGGATTTAAGAAAGTTTCAGTTAAAATTGATATATGTTTAAGAAAAAATCCATTTAAAATTTACACCTCAATAATGTGGCATTGGTTGATGAACTTTATGGATTTTTTTTTACTATTTATTTTAAATAATTTGACATAAAAACTCTATTGCAATTTAGTTTATCATGTTTTCTATTGGATTTAATAAAGTTATAGTCAAAATTGATAATTATTTTATGTGCTTGTGACATTGTTAAATAAGGGATGATTTTCGAACCAAAGGCAGTTTTGGGTTCGTTACAATGTCTAGAACGATAATATAACAATCATTTCGAATTCGAAACAGAGAAAAATTTTCGTCAAAAAAAAACAACGTATAATATTAATCATTGATCGATCGAATTTTTCAATCTAAAGACCTCTTAAACAATTGATTATTGTAGGGGAAATGATAAATTGTAATTAAGAGAAATCTATAATGATATAAAAAAAAAAAAAAAAATATCCAATCAGGGGATGGAACCCGGTACGACTGGCTAAGAAGTTCTGAAATCAGTGCTCACGTGGCTATAAGAATCTACCCTTGTAGGTCGTTAAAACTCATATTTAAATAATATCAATACGATTTTTTAAAAGTAAAAAAAAAATTGATCGAAATAATTAGAATTTTCGGGAAATATTTAAACCATAACATCTCCGAGTTACATCCGGAAAAGTTGTCGAAAAACATTGCAACATTTAAATATTCTTCACCTTTTTTTTCGATATTTAAAATTCCGAATTCTTCCATATTAATGCGTTGACACATTCCATGAAATATTTGGCAAGGTGACAAATATTAACTACTTGTAAATAAATAATTAAATTGAATTTTACAAATTTTACAATTTCCCGTTAATGCCAAGTGTACAATAATAACAGGGATGTATAAACATGGTATACTATGTATGCAACAAACCATACAGCAATGTATCAATGGTTGCATACCCTAAACATTATGAAATTTCAAAGGTTTGTTTTTCGTTATAAGACTAATTTGTCTTGATAGTTATTGACAGAAGGCAGCTTTTTGTATATTCTTCTGAGAGTTATCCTAAATCTAGAAATAAGGGATGAAATCGACCTTCAAAGAGCCAAAATCACCCCAAATTCAAGTGCTTGTGATGGCGTTAAATAAGGGATGATTTTCGAACCAAGAACAGTTTTGAGTTCGTATCAATGTACCGAATGATAATATAGTAAACCATTTCAAATTCGAAAAAAAAAATTTTTGGCCAAAAAAACCGTGGGGTATGTATCATTGTTTTTTCTCGAAAATCTTCAAATTTTCGATTTGGTTTTTATGGAAGCCAATCGATAGTATAAGTCCATCTGTACATGCTGTGCAAATTTTTCCGAAAATAATCCACGTTTAAGGGATGAAATCGACCATCAAAATGCCCGAAGAATTCGTTAAACCAGCCAAACTTTAAGAGCTTATAACGTCGTTAAATAAGGGATGATTTTCGAACTAAGGACAGATTCGGTTTCGTAACAATGTATAGAACTATAATATAACAATATTTTTCGATTTCGAAACCGAAAGATTTTTCGTCAAAAAAAACCGTGGGTTAACCATCGTTGATTTTCCATGAAAATCGTCAAAAATAAATTATTTTTTTTAGGCTGCCAATCGATAGTACTAGTCCATCTGTACATGCTGTGGATATTTTTCCAAAAACCGATCACGTTTAAGGGATGAAATTAACCATAAAAGTGCCCGAAGAAATCATCAAATCATCCAAACTTCAAGAGTTTATAACGTCGTTAAATAAGGGATGATTTTCGAACTAAGCACAGATTCGGGTTCGCAACAATGTATTAAACGATAATATAACAATCCATTTCGATTTCGAAACAAAAAATTTTTTGGCCAAAAAAAACCGTGGGTTAACCATCGTTGATTTTTCTCGAAAATCGTCAAAATTGAAATTTTTTTTTAAGGATGCCTATCGAATATTTACGTCCCTCTGTGCATGCTGTGCAAATTTTTCCCCAAACAAACCACGTTTAAGGGATGAAATCGACCATCAAAGTGCCCGAAGAATTCGTTAAACCAGCCAAACTTGAAGAGCTCATAACGTCGTTAAATAAGGGATGATTTTCGAACCAAGCACAGATTCGGGTTCGTAACAATGTCTAGAACGATAATATAACAATCCATTTCGATTCGAAACAAAAAATTTTTTGGCCAAAAAAAACCGTGGGTTAACCATCGTTGATTTTTCTCGAAAATCGTCAAAATTGAAATTTTTTTTTAAGGGTGCCAATCGAATATATACGTCCCTCTGTGCATGCTGTGCAAATTTTTCCGCAAACAAACCACGTTTAAGGGATGAAATCGACCATCAAAGTGCCCGAAGAATTCGTTAAACCAGCCAAACTTGAAGAGCTCATAACGTCGTTAAATAAGGGATGATTTTCGAACCAAGCACAGATTCGGGTTCGTAACAATGTCTAGAACGATAATATAACAATCCATTTCGATTCGAAACAAAAAATTTTTTGGCCAAAAAAAACCGTGGGTTAACCATCGTTGATTTTTCTCGAAAATCGTCAAAATGGAAAATTTTTTTTTAAGGCTGCCAATCGAATATATACGTCCCTCTGTGCATGCTGTGCAAATTTTTCCGCAAACAAACCTCGTTTAAGGGATGAAATCGACCATCAAAGTGCCCGAAGAATTCGTTAAACCAGCCAAACTTGAAGAGCTCATAACGTCGTTAAATAAGGGATGATTTTCGAACCAAGCACAGATTCGGGTTCGTAACAATGTCTAGAACGATAATATAACAATCCATTTCGATTCGAAACAAAAAATTTTTTGGCCAAAAAAAACCGTGGGTTAACCATCGTTGATTTTTCTCGAAAATCGTCAAAATGGAAATTTTTTTTTAAGGATGCCAATCGAATATATACGTCCCTCTGTGCATGCTGTGCAAATTTTTCCGAAAACAAACCACGTTTAAGGGATGAAATCGACCATCAAAGTGCCCGAAGAATTCGTTAAACCAGCCAAACTTGAAGAGCTCATAACGTCGTTAAATAAGGGATGATTTTCGAACCAAGCACAGATTCGGGTTCGTAACAATGTCTAGAACGATAATATAACAATCCATTTCGATTCGAAACAAAAAATTTTTTGGCCAAAAAAAACCGTGGGTTAACCATCGTTGATTTTTCTCGAAAATCGTCAAAATGGAAAATTTTTTTTTAAGGCTGCCAATCGAATATATACGTCCCTCTGTGCATGCTGTGCAAATTTTTCCCCAAACAAACCACGTTTAAGGGATGAAATCGACCATCAAAGTGCCCGAAGAATTCGTTAAACCAGCCAAACTTGAAGAGCTCATAACGTCGTTAAATAAGGGATGATTTTCGAACCAAGCACAGATTCGGGTTCGTAACAATGTCTAGAACGATAATATAACAATATTTTTCGATTTCGAAACAAAAAACACATCCCACTAAGAGGGAGAATCCAATGGGGCTACTTCAACAATTGCTAGAAAGTCCGGGAATAATGGATGATTTTTAAACCAAGTGCTGTTTCAGATATTAACCGGACTAACTCTGGAATTTACTGTGTTGTTGGTCCAATCTCCGTGACCATTAAATCTGCCAATTTGATGATCAATTTCATCCCTTAAACGTGGTTTGTTTTCGGTAAAATTTGCACAGCATTTACTAGTGGACTTATACTTTCGATTGACATCCTCAAAACCTAAATCGATAATTATACGATTTTCATGAAAAATCAACGGTGGGTAATCCACTGTCTTCGGTGCGAAAATCATCCCTTATTTAAAAACATTATTAGTTCTTTAAGTTTGGGATGATTTCTGGCCCTTTGGATTATGAATTAATTAGTGATATAATTTATGAACTTTCTTTTTAAGTTCTTATTATATTTTTTTTTGTCTTAGTTACACAACAAAAGAATCAAGAATGCAGTCGACAACAATGGAGGATTTTTTGTGTTTAAATTGCTGCCTACCATTGTAGTAGTCAACATGGATCGTAGATGGATCTTTTAATAAATTTGTGAATCATTAGTGAATTTTCGGGAAGATTAATGTGAAAATTTGTTGTGTAACAGACATTCTGGTAGAAGACGATAAATATCTTTAAATTTGATTGTTGAAATTAAAAAAAAAACATTTAAATTGTTTAATTTTTACTACTATAGTGTTTTGAATTGTATTAAAAATTATTTTATGGAACTCTTTTTTATTAAAATAACAACGTAAGATTATTTGCAAACTATATTTTTGTAAATATAGTTTAAAAATAAAAATTTTTAAAAAAATTTAAAAATAAATATATTTTTGAAGTAGCCACGTTCGTCTCTCCCACTTAGTGGGAAGTGTAAACTGCATGTTCATCCCTTAAACGTGGTCGGTTTTGGGAAAAATTTGCACAGCATGTACAGATGGACTTATACTTTCGATTGGCAGCCTTAAAAAAAAAATTTTAATTTTGACGATTTTCATGAAAAATCAACGATGGTTAACCCACGGTTTTTTTTGCCCAAAAATCTTTTTGTCTCGAAATCGAAAACAATCGTTATATTATCGTTCTAGACATTGTAAGGAACCCAAAACTGCCTTTGGTTCGAAAATCATCCCTTATTTAACCATATAACATGCGATTGAATTTTAGATTGTTTGATGATTTATTCGGGCACTTTGATGGTCGATTTCATCCCTTAAACGTGGTTTGTTTTTGGAAAAATTTGCACAGAATGTACAGATGGACGTATACTTTTGATTGGCATCCTTAAAAAAAAATTTTGTAATTTGACGATTTTCGTGAAAAATCAACGATGGTTAGCCCAAGGTTTTTTTTTTTGAAGAAAAAAGTTTTGGTCTCGAATTCAAAAAATATTGTTATATTATCGTTAAATACATTGTAACGAACCCGAAACTGCCTTTGGTTCAAAAATCATCCCTTATTTAACGATGGTACATGCAATTGTTGAAGAAGCCAAGTTCGTCTCTCCCTCTTAGTGGGAAGTATTCATCCCTTAAACTGCATGTTCATCCCTTAAACGATATTTGTTTTGAGAAAAATTTGCACAGCATGTACAGATGTACTTATACTTTCGATTGGCAGCCTTAAAAAAAAATTTTCAATGTTGACGATTTTCGAGAAAAATCAACGATGGTTCCCCCACGGTTTTTTTTGGCAAAAAAATTTTTTGTTTCAAAATCGAAATGGATTGTTATATTATCGTTCTAGACATTGTTACGAACCCGAATCTGTGCTTGGTTCGAAAATCATCCCTTATTTAACGACGTTATGAGCTCTTGAAGTTTGGCTGGTTTAACGAATTTTTCGGGCACTTTGATGGTCGATTTCATCCCTTAAACGTGGTTTGTTTACGGAAAAATTTGCACAGCGTGCACAGAGGGACGTATACATTCGATTGGCATCCTTAAAAAAAAATTTCAATTTTGACGATTTTCGAGAAAAATCAACGATTTTTTTGGCCAAAAAGTTTTTTGTTTCGAATTCGAAAAAGATTGTTATATTATCATTCTACACATTGTTACGAACTCGAAACTGCCTTTGATTCGAAAATCATCCCCTATTTAACGTTGTTATAAGCTCTTGAAGATTGGATGTTTGGATAATTTCTTCTGGCACTTTTATGATCGATTTCATCTCTTAAACGTGGTTTGTTTTCGGAAAAAATTGCACAGAATATACAGCTGGACGTATACTTTCGATTGGCCTACTTAAAAATTTTTTTGAAATTTTTTGATTTTCGTGGAAAATGAACGATGGTTAACCCACGGTTTTTTTCGACCAAAAAATTTTTTGTTTCGAAATCGAAAAAGATTGTTATATTATCATTCTACACATTGTTACGAACCCAAAACTGGCTTTGGTTCGAAAATCATCCCTTATTTAACGCCATCACAAGCACTTGAATTTGGGGTGATTTCTGTTCTTTTGGATTTTTAATTAGTTAGTGAATAAAACGGTCGTTTTTTATGGAATTTCTTTTTAATTTCCTATTATATTTTTTTGTTCCCGTTCCGCAACAAAAGAATCCAGGATTCAGTCGACAACAATGGAGGATTTTTTGTGTTTAAATTGCTGCCTACCATTGTAGAGACCAACATGGATCGTTGATAAATCTTTTAAAAGTTTTGTGAATCATTAGTGAATTTTCGGGAAGATTAATGTGAAAATGTGTTGTTCAACAAAAATGGTGATTGTTGTGAATTTGTGGTCTAAATTTTTTAAGTTATAAATTAATAAATCGAAGATGATAAATATCTTTAAATATTTTTGATTGTTGAAATTAAAAAAATCATTTAAGTTGTTTAATTTTTACTACTATGGTGATTTGAATTGTATTTACGTTATTTTATGGAACTTTTTTTTTATAAAAATAACAACAAAATGTTTATTTTCAAACTATATTTTTGTTAATTAATAATTATGAGACTGTTAAGAACAACAATTGCTGTAAATTTTTTTTTGTATTGGATTCTATACTGTAAATCAATAAATATTTTATGTTTTGTAAACATTGTTTTATTTATTAAGTATTGTATTTCAGGGTATGCTTTTTTCAGATGAATTTTCAACAATAATAATATTAAATCGGGATAGTTTGGGAATATTGCAAAGTTCAAAAAGCAAAGATTTTTAAGCAACCAATAAAAATTAGTTAAATTATTCTCAAACAATTCATCTTTAATATTATTATTTTGAATTTAAAATTTGGTAATTGTTGGCTCTTTCGCACATCAATGTATTGTTGTTTTGGAGATTGTTGCACAGAAGTTTCACGATAAGTTCCCTTTCAAATGAATAATCAACAATATTAACAAAAAAAAAAAAAATGATAATATATTTAAGGGTGAGTTATAGAAAACAATGCAAAGTTAGAAGACCCGAAAAGCTCCCGAAGATATTCCCTTACCAATATTTAGTGCCAATATTCAAAGCTCTTCTCTTTTTATAAAATAATAAACTATTCTGTTAGCCATTAATGTTATATCATTAATTTTTATTCATTGCTGCAGTTATGCAACCGGTTATACATGTATGTATGCTCTTGGCTTTCAGATGATAAAACTTCTATTATTGTACGAATAAATTAATTGTATAATTAATTGAAATTTACACGAAATCCAATAGATTCCCATTTATCGAATTAAATTCATAACACCACATATTTGTTTTTATTTACGATAAGATAATGTGTTGAAATTATCTTTGAAGTTCACAATATTTAATAATAATCTTAAATATCGAAAAAAACGGGGAAGGGCCTTAAAATGTTGCCATGTTTTTATACAATTTTCCCGATCTTAACATGGAGCAGCTATGGTTCGAATATTGTCGGGAAATTCAAATTTTTTCCATCGAAATAATTTTTCATTTCAAGTGCAAATCTCATAAGAATTGTTTATATTTGAGTTTTAACGACGTTTACATATATCTTCTAATGGCCGAATCGTCAGAGATGCCGTCCGCCGCCCAAGCCGAAGGTCCAGCGTTCGCACCCCACATCCGTAAGTGTTTTTTCTTATTTCTTAAAATTAATTTCTATTCCTTAATTCTTATAATATGATGTAATAACATTAATCCTTAATTCCAGACATTTGTTCATCGAAATATTCGATCGAACAGTTCCAACCTTTCGGGGTTGGAAATGATCGATCGATCGATTACGTAGTTTTTTTTTTTTTGATTCCGCATATGTGACGTCACATACTGACGTCATCAAATGACGTCATTCCCGAAAAAATGAGGGGGAGGATATCGAATTTTCGATTTTCATGAAATACGATTTTGGGAATGGCTTAGTTACGCAACGGGAAGCCTAAAAAACGTATCCTTAAATTGAATATTTTCGATTTTTTGGGGAAAATTTTCCGGGTAAAATCCAAAAAAATCTGAGAAATTGGTTAAAAGTGACACTTTTTTGCACTTTTTTCAACTTTAACGTCGTTTTTTGAGATAACTATCGATCGTACGTTAACGAACGATAGCTTATTCGATAGCGCTTGAATTACTCTATCGATGGTGTAAATTTGGTCCCGGAAAAGCTTAAGGGGAAAAACTTTTTTTTTCAACTTCTCAGAAATTTCAAATCGTCCACCAAATGCCTGTCGATTTTATGATTTCTTTTCGAATCGAATTTTCCGATGAAATTCACACCATAGCAGCATTATGTTACGTACGAGGCATATATAGACAAAAATCTCAACTTTTCGATATCGTTAATGGTTTTTTCGATATTTAAATTTCACCTACAGTGCGAGTTAATGCTATTTAAATGCAAATTTGTTTTGTTAGAAAAAGGATCAAGGACCTTAAAATGTCACAATTTTATTCCTTAACTTTTCCAAACGTCACACGGTGCTGCTTTAGTGAAAATATTTCCGGAAAATTCCAAGAAAATCTTTTGGTCAAATTTGTTTCAGCAGAACGATTTTCATGGAATTTTCCGGAAAAAATTTAACCAAAGGTGCTCCACGTTACGATCGCAAAAGATGTACATTCACATTGCAAAATATTTAGGTCCTTAATCCTTTTTTCAACAAAACAAATTTGTATTTAAATAGCATTAGCTAGTACAATTGGGGAATTTTAAAAATCGAAAAAACCATTAACGACATCGAAAAATTTAGATTTTTTTGAATTTATGTTTCGATCGTAACGTAATGCAGCTATGGTGTGAATTTCATCGAGAAATTCGACAAATAATTTTTAGAATAAAATCGACGGACATTTGGTCGACGAAATGAAATTTTTGACAAGTTAAAAAAAAAAGTTTTTCCCCTTAAGCTTTTCCGGGACCAAATTTACACCATCGATAGAGTAATTCAAGCGCTATCGATTAAGCTAACGATCGTTAACGTACGATCGATAGTTATCTCAAAAAACGACGTTAAAGTTGAAAAAAGTGCAAAAAAGTGTCACTTTTAACCAATTTCTCAGATTTTTTTGGATTTTGCCAGAAAAATTTTCCCGGAAAAATCGAAAAAAATCAATTTAAGGACACGTTTTTTAGGCTTCCCGTTGCGTAACTAAGCCATTCCCATAATATTATTTCATGAAAATCGAAAATTCGATATCCTCCCACTCATTTTTTCGGGGATGACGTCATTTGATGACGTCATTATGTGACGTCACATATGCGGAATCAAAAAATTAAAAATTACGTAATCGATCGATCATTTCCAACCCCGAAAGGTTGGAACTGTTCGATCGAATATTTCGATGTAGAAATGTCTGGAATTAAGGATTAATGTTATTACATCATATTATAAACATTAAGGAATAGAAATGAATTATAAGAAATAAGAAAAAACACTTACGGATGTGGGGTGCGAACGCTGGACCTTCGGCTTGGGCGACGGACGGCATCTCAGACGATTCGGCCATTAGAAGATATATGTAAACGTCGTTAAAACTCATTTCTTAACAATTCTTATGAGATTTGGACTTAGAATGAAAATTTTTTTCGATCGAAATAATTTGAATTTCCCGACAATATTCGAACCATAGCTGCTCCATGTTAAGATCAGGAAAATTGTCCAATAACATGGCAACATTTTAAGGTCCTTCCCTGTTTTTTTCGATATTTAAGATTATTATTAAATATTATGAAATCAATGACATTATCATCGAGCGATTTTATGGACTTATACATTTCTTCTTATTTGTAAGTTCAATCTAAAGTTGGAATTTACAACTTTGATTCGAGAAAAACAATTCTTTATGATTTCACGTAAATTCCAATCAAATTTACAACACCCCAAATGTATAATATGCTCCCAATAACAACAATGAATTCTTTTATCAATATTATACATTATAGGCAACTAGCCTTGCATTGGTGTATCATGGGTTGCCTAACTTATACATTTAATGTTTCAAGGGTATCTTTTTTGTTATAAGACTAATTTGACGTGCCAGTTATTAAGAGAATACATAATTATCAATATTGTTAGTTGCAGAAAATATTTGGCTTCGGAAATTTCTAGAATCCTATTCGCTTTTAAAACTTTTATCTAAAAAATTTTAATGTTTTTTTATTTTTGAATATTTTCAACCGTAACTTCTCTACAACTAGTTTGGGATGCCTCATTTTTCCTATCAAAAAATAATTTAATGACTATGAAATAATAAAATTATTGTTCTTATTAAGTGATATTGGAAGTTATAAGAAAAAAAATTAAAAAAAAAAATATTTTCTTAACGAGATTTGAACTCGTAATCTTCGGCACCACAGCCGCAACTCATTGCCACTCGGCCAAATGAAGCTAGGAATTTTGCCAATATTAAAACTTGTATTTAAAATAAACATTGTTTTTTTTTTGCGAAGGGTTCTTGAATTATTTCCAAAAACTTACTGATATTTGAAAACAAATAAAAATTTGGTACTCCAAAGTGCCAGAAATTGCACAATTTTCGAGTCAAAATAATAATATTAAATATGAATTGTTTGAGAATAACTTAACTAATTTTTATTGGTTACTTAAAAATCTTTGCTTTTTTTCAAACTTTACAATAATCCCAAACAATCCCAATTTAATATCATTATTGATAAAAATTCATCTGAAAAAAGAATACCCTGAAATACAATACTCAAGAAATAAAACAATGTTTTCAAAACATAAAATATTTATTGATTTACAGTATAGAATCCAATACAGAAAAATTTTTACAGCAATTGTTGTTTTTAACAATCTCATAATTATAAATTAACAAAAATAAACTTTGGTCAAATAAACTTCGGTTGTTATTTTAATAAAGAAAAGTTCCATAAAATATTTTTTTAATACAATTCAAAGCACTATAGTAGTAAAAATAAAACAACTTAAATGATTTTTTAATTTCAACAATCAAACATATTTAAAGATATTTATTGTCTTCAATTTATTATTTTATCACTAAAAAAATATATCACAAATTCACAACAATCACCATGTCTGTAACACAACACATTTTCACATTAATCTTCCTGAAAATTCACTAATGATTCACAAAATGTTTAAAAGATCCATCAACGATCTATGTTGATCACTACAATGGTAGGCAGCAATTTAAACACAAAAAATCCTCCATTGTTGTCGACTGCACCTTTGATTCGTTTGTTGCGTAACTAAGACAAAAAAAAAAAAAAATAAGAATTAAAAAGAAAGTTCATAAATGTTCATAATTAATTCATAATCCAAAGGGCCAGAAATCATCCCAAACTTAAAGAACTAGTAATGTCATTAAATAAGGGATGATTTTCGAACCAAGCACAGATTCGGGTTCGTAACAATGTCTAGAACGATAATATAACAATCCATTTCAATTTTGAAACAAAAAATTTTTTGGCCAAAAAAAACCGTGGGTTAACCATCGTTGATTTTTCTCGAAAATCGTCAAAATTGAAAATTTTTTTTAAGGGTGCCAATCGAATATATACGTCCCTCTGTGCATGCTGTGCAAATTTTTCCGCAAAAAAACCACGTTTAAGGGATGAAATCGACTATCAAAGTGCCCGAAGAATTCGTTAAACCAGCCAAACTTGAAGAGCTCATAACGTCGTTAAATAAGGGATGATTTTCGAACCAAGCACAGATTCGGGTTCGTAACAATGTCTAGAACGATAATATAACAATCCATTTCGATTTCGAAACAAAAAATTTTTTGGCCAAAAAAAACCGTGGGTTAACCATCGTTGATTTTTCTCGAAAATCGTCAAAATGGAAAATTTTTTTTTAAGGATGCCAATCGAATATATACGTCCCTCTGTGCATGCTGTGCAAATTTTTCCGCAAACAAACCACGTTTAAGGGATGAAATCGACCATCAAAGTGCCCGAAGAATTCGTTAAACCAGCCAAACTTGAAGAGCTCATAACGTCGTTAAATAAGGGATGATTTTCGAACCAAGCACAGATTCGGGTTCGTAACAATGTCTAGAACGATAATATAACAATCCATTTCGATTTCGAAACAAAAAATTTTTTGGCCAAAAAAAACCGTGGGTTAACCATTGTTGATTTTTCTCGAAAATCGTCAAAATGGAAAATTTTTTTTTAAGGATGCCAATCGAATATATACGTCCCTCTGTGCATGCTGTGCAAATTTTTCCGCAAACAAACCACGTTTAAGGGATGAAATCGACCATCAAAGTGCCCGAAGAATTCGTTAAACCAGCCAAACTTGAAGAGCTCTTAACGTCGTTAAATAAGGGATGATTTTCGAACCAAGCACAGATTCGGGTTCGTAACAATGTCTAGAACGATAATATAACAATCCATTTCGATTTTGAAACAAAAAATTTTTTGGCCAAAAAAAACCGTGGGTTAACCATCGTTGATTTTCCACGAAAATCGAAAAATTTCAAAAAAAAATTTTAAGTAGGCCAATCGAAAGTATACGTCCAGCTGTATATTCTGTGCATATTTTTCCGAAAACATAGCTCGTTTTAGGGGTGAAATCGACCAGCAAAGTGGCAGAAGAGATCATAAAAAACAACCAAAATTTCAAATGCTTGTAACGTCGTCAAATAAGGGATGATTTTCAAACCAAAGGCAGTTTCGGGTTCGTTACAGTTTACCAAACGATAATGTAACAATTTATTTTGAATTCGAAACCAAAAATTTTCCCTTCCTCCAAAAAAGCCGTGGGTTATCCATCGTTCATTTTCCACGAAAATCATCAAATTTTAAGAGTGATTTTTTATGATGCCAGTAAACAATAAAGTACTAACTTATATTACCTTGGCCATTTTACATAAAGTACATAGTTTCGTGTAATATACACACCGATTATATCGGGTAACAACTTATTAGACTCGTACCGCAAGCAAAGCTACATTGATGTAACATTGGTTGCATAACTCACAACTTTAAATGACATTTCTTATTTCTTTTTCTTTGTTAGATAAATTTGATGCAACAACTATCGAGAAAACACTTCTATTATGAATATTCTTTCGAAGATATATATCGTTTTACCATTTTATTGTTTGTGGAATTAATCATTATTCCTTATGACAATCAAAAGAATAAATTTCCGTAAGTCGTCTGGTCAACATAAATATTGGAAATGATATTATTCAAATAATTTTCATATTATTTCTACCAAAAATTAGTCCCAGAAACGAATAATCTTCCTTGGTTGACCACTGGATTATTTATTAAGCAACTAAATTAAAAAGAAAAAAATATTAATGATTTGATAACATAAAAAGCCTCTTATATTAACTCTTACCAACTTCTAAATCTTCCACAACGGCAAAAAGAGTTTCTCTTCAAACCCTAATGAATATTTCAAAAGATATTAAATCCATTCTGGCAGCTGAATTAAATAATATTTGCTTCTCCAGCAATTTACTAATATCTTGTAAATTTCTACGAATAATATACATCTAAAGGAATTACCGAAGGACTAATGTTGACCAGTTGTATTTTACGTTGAACATTAATAATATTTCCATTTAAAGTGGTTGATTTTATAATTTTCTAACTTCAAAACAATATTGGAGGATGGGACTCAAACCAGTCCAAATGTAAGTATTAACCAATGGTAGCCAAACTTAGCCAATTAATTTGATTTCTTTGTACTTTTTTGCAATTTTTTACTAAGTGTTGTGGAGAACCTCAACTTTCCAAGAAGTCTTAAGTATATTGTGTTCCTTTAGATTCTCCTGGATATTCCTCCAATTGTAGGATCCACATTATTTGATATTTTCTGAAACGAATAAATTATAATTAAATTCAATTTGGTGAGGTAAATTATTCACTATCCAGGTACCGAGAGGTACCCAGGTAATGTTAAGATCATAAAATTTATTTAGACTTCAAATTTATTAATTAATCAAAGCTATTAACAATGTATCAAAGTGTAGTAGAAATTGGAAAAAAATATATCATATTTACCATAAACCGAAACCAATTTAGGGACTTTTGCCTTGTAAAAAATAGTAATTTCACCTGATTTTTTTTATAATTCTGTAGTTAGTATTTATATTTACGAGTAACAAAACTTTTGTGGCGTTTTTCTTGAAATTTATTAATAAAAAATAATCATAAACCACATAAGTTCAATCCAAGTCGGAGTCGATATTATTTCAAGAGGGATTTTTTCCAAAAAAATTATAAATCGCACCTGAAATTTAAATAAATTTGATAGATTAGTGATTGAATTAAGTATTTCTAAAGTTTTTAAGTCAACTATTTTCATTTTACTAAGTTAAAAAAATCCATAAAGTTCATGGACCAATGCTACGTCAGTGAAAAGTTTCTTTCCAAGCATATAATTCTTTAAAAATATATAATTTTGCCTAAAACTTTATTAAATCCAATAGAAAACATGGTAAACTAAATCATAATAGAGTTATTATAGAAATTTACTTCTATTAATAAGTATAAAAAAATTCATAAAATTCATCTACTTATGGCACATTAGTGAAGCCTAAATTTTAATGGTATTTATTTCTAAACAAATATCAATTTTACCTGAAACTTTATTAAAACAGATAGAAAATACGTTAAACTAAGTGGCAATAAAGTTTTAATGCCAAAATTTTCTAATTATTATATAAAAAAAAATCCCAAAGTTCACCAACCAAAGTCAAATTAGTGGTGGGCATTTATTAATACGATTATATTTGAAACTATTTCCCAATTTTGGCTAAAACCTATGCAAACTGATAGAATAATGATTCTTGTAAGTCGGAAAAAAGTTTTTATGCCAAAATTTTTGGTTTTATCATTGGAAAAAGAAACTTTAAACTTCCCATTGCGACCCCACAATAGCAAGGAGTTGTTTTTTTTGCGAAGTTTTTCTTAAAAAAATACCAATTTACCTGAAACTTTATACAATCCGATAGAAAAATATTCAAAGTAAATCACTATAATGTTTGTAAAGTTCAATTTTCCCCGTAAATATCTCAAAACCTTCCAAAAAGTTAGACATGAAAAACCGGGTATGACCTATATACAATGTTAAGTCCATAACCACATTTTTCCAATACATAACCAAATTGACGAATTAATTTAGCCAAAATAATTCCCATTATCAATTCTAAATGATTTCGACCACAAATCCAAAGCGATTTTTCGTAAAATGCATTCAGAAATGTCTAAATTTAAATAATTGTTTTGACTTACAAGTTTTGACGTTAATGGAATTGGCGCTTAAAATAGTTCCGAAATCATACACCTTATGCCATCTAGAGGAAATGCGCCGAACTATTTTTTGACGCTAACCGAACGGTTCCGAAGGGTGCTTCGGAAGAGCTCGAAAATTCAAATTTGGCCGGCAATTAGGGAAATTTTTTACGGGTGATTTTCGCCCTTAATTTTTCAAATCCAATAATCATTGAGATATCAAATGAAAGCTATTGAATTATTCTATCGATTGATATAAAAAAATAACCAATATCTTCAAGCAATTACTTGAAAATTTGATTTTCCCTAGGTGACTCCTAACCTTTATAAAAATTGTGCTGAAATCATGTTATTTCACGTAAAAAGTAATTAAAAACATGACACTTATATAAAATTGATGGTTTACAGCTAAATTTGGCACTTAAATGCTGATTAAAGGTCTACTTTTCGAGATATAAGCGTCTAAAAGGGTCTGTCATTATCTTCATTTAGGGTCAAAAATATATTTATTTCTTCCCTTCTATCGCTATAATTCGATCAATTATTAGCAAAGAAATTAAAATATAATATTTTTTCCACTCGAACATCATTTAAAATTGTATTTTTCTCCAATTCAATTTGCATATTAAGCAGCTGTCAGAGTTGTTTATGTTTCGCTTTGTAGGCAACCCGGTGAGCATCAAAAAAACAAAATTCGACGATTTGCCTATTTTGAACATGTCAATATTTAGTACTTTAATTCAAATTTCTGTCATTTAAGGGTGATTTTCTTTGAGTACAACAATGATTGGGATGTCAATTGAAAGCTAATGAATTTTTCTATTGATTTATATAAAAAAACAACCTATTTGTTTAAGCGATGACATTAAAATTTGATTATCCGTAATCGACTACTTCCCTTTCTGACATTTAAGGGTGGTTTACCCCCCTTATTTGATTGAATCTGATTATGATTGGGGCATCACTTGAAAGCTAATAAATTACTCTATTGATTGATATCAAAAAACTAGAAAAATATTTAAACATTTACTTGAAAATTTGATTTTTCCTAGCTGACTCTTGACCTTTATAAAATTGTGCTGAAATCATGTTATTTCACGAAAAAAGAAATTAAAAATATTATTGTCAATCAAAATAAATAATATACAGCTTAATTTGAAACTGACATTGTGCTTAAAGGTCTACTTTCTGAGAAATTCGCGATTAAATGGACCTAAAGATTCACGAAAGAAAAATCCAATTTTCAAGTGATTGTTTCACTATATTGCTAGTTTTTTTATATCAATCGATAGAAAAATTAATTATCTTTCATTTGATACTCCAATTATAATCGATTTCAATCAAATAAGGGGGGAAAACCACCCTTAAATGTCAGAAAGGGAAGTAGTCGCTTACGGATAATCAAATTTTAATGTCATCGCTTAAATATATTGACTGTTTTTTTATATAAATCAATAGAAAAAATCATTAGCTTTCATTTGACACCCCAATTATTGTTGTACTCAAAGAAAATCACCCTTAAATCTTTGAAATTCGAATTGAAGTACTGAATATTGACATGTTCAAAATAGGCAAATCGTCGAATTTTGTTTTTTTGATGCTCACCGGGTTGCCTATAAATCGAAACATAAACAACTCTGACAGCTGCTAAACATACAAATTAAATTGGTGAAAAATACGGTTTTAAATGATGTTCGAGTGGAAAAAATGTTATATTTTAAATTCTTTGCTAATAATTTATCCATTTATAGCAATAGGAGGGAAGAAATAAAGATATTTTTGGCCCTAAATGAAGATAATGACAAGCCCTTTTAGACGCTTATATCTCGAAAAGTAGACCTTTAATCAGCATTTAAGTGCCAAATTTAGCTGTAAACCATCAATTTTATATAAATGTAATGTTTTTAATTACTTTTTACGTGAAATAACCTGATTTCAGCACAATTTTATGAAGGTTATGAGTCACTTAGGGAAAATCAAATTTTCAAAGTAATTGCTTGAAGATATTGGTTATTTTTTGGTATCAATCGATAGTATAATTCAATAGCTTTCATTTGATATCTCAATGATTATTGGATTTGAAAAATTAAGGGCGAAAATCACCCGTAAAAAATTTCCCTAATTGCCGGCCAAATTTGAATTTCCGAGCTCATCCGAAGCACCCTTCGGAACCGTTCGGTTAGTGTCAAGATAAAAAGTTCAGCCGATTTCCTCTAGATGGCATATGGTGTATGATTTTTGAACTATTCTAAGCGCCAATTCCATTAACGTCAAAACTTTAAGTCAAAACAATTATTTAAATTTAGATATTGCTGAATGCTTTTTACGAAAAATCGCTTTGAATTTGTGATCGAAATCATTTAGAATTGATAATGGGAATTATTTTGGCCAAATTAAGTCGTCAATTTGGTTATGTATTGGAAAAATGTGGTCATGGACTTAATATTGTATATAGGCCATACCCGGTTTCTTCTGTCCAACTTTTTGGAAGATTTTAAGACATTTACAGGGAACATTGAACTTTACAAACATTATAGTGATTTACTTTGAATATTTTTCTATCGAATTGTAAAAAGTTTAAGGTAATTTGGTTTTTTATTAAGAAAAACTTCGCAAAAAAAATCAACTCCTTGCTATTATGGGGTCGCAATGGGAAGTTTAAAGTTTCTTTTTCTAATGATAAAACCAAAAAGTTTGGCATAAAAACTTTTTTCCGACTTACTAGAATCATTATTCCATCAGTTTGCATAGGTTTTAGCCAAAATTGGTAAATAGTTTCAAATAAAATCGTAATAATAAATGCCCACCACTAATTTGACTTGGGTTGGTGAACTTTGGGGATTTTTTTTTATTAAATAAGTTGAAAAATTTGACATTAAAACTTTATTGCCACTTAGTTCAACGTATTTTCTATCGGATTTAATAAATTTTCAGGTAAAATTGATATTTGTTTAAGAAAAAATCCCATTAAAATTTAGGCTTCACTAATGTGGCATTGGTAGATGAACTTTATAAATTTTTTTTTACCAATTAATTTAAATAATTTGACATAAAATCTCTATTGGGATTTAGTTTATCATGTTTTCTATTGGATTTAATAAAGTTTCAGACAAATTTATATATTTTTAAAGAATTATAGCCTTGGAAAGAAACTTTTCACTGACGTAGCATTGGTCCATGAAGTTTATGGATTTTTTTTCCTTAGTAAAATGAAAATAATTGACCTAAAAACTTTAGAAATACTTAATTCGAATACTAATCTATCAAATCAATTAAAATTTCAGGTGCGATTTATAATTTTTTCGGGAAAAATCCCTCTGGAAATAATATCGGCTCCTACTTGGATTGGACTTAAGTGGTTAATGATTATTTTTTATTAATAAATTTCAAGAAAAACGCCACAAAAGCTTTGTTACTCGTAAACATAAATACTAACTACTGAATTATAAAAAAAAAATCAGGTGAAATTACTATTTTTTATAAGGCAAAAGTCCCTAACTTGCTTTCGGTTTATGGTAAATATGATATAATTTTTTTCAATTTCTACTACACTTTGATACATTGTTACTAGCTTTGATTAATTAATAAATCTGAAGTCTTAATACATTTTTATGATCTAAACATTATCTGGGTACCTCTCGGTACCTGGATAGTGAATATTGTACCCCACAAAATTGTAATTAATTATAACTTAGTAATTTCAGAAAATATCAAATAATTTGGATTTTACAATTGGAGGAATATCCAGGAGATTCTAAAGAAACACAATAAACTTAAGGACACATGGAAAGTTGAGGCTCTCCACACCACTTAGTAAAAAACGGCAAAAAATTACAAAGAAATCAAATTAATTGGCTAAGTTTTGCTACCATTGGTTAATACTTACTTTTGGACTGCTTTGAGTCCTGTCCTCCAATATTGTTTTGAAGTTAGAAAATTATAAAATCAACCACTTTAAATGGAAATATTATTGATGTTCAACGTAAAATACAACTGGTCAACATTAGTCCTTCGGTAATTCCTTTAGATGTATATTAATCGTAGAAATTTACAAGATATTAGTAAATCGCTGGAGAAGCAAATATTATTTAATTCAGCTATACAATAGATTTAATATCTATTGAAATATTCATTGGGATTTCAAGAGAAACTATTATTGTCGTTGTGGAAGATTTATAAGTTGGTAAGAGTTAATTTAAGAGGCATTTTCTGTTATCAAATCATTAATATCCTTTTCTTTTTAAGTTAGTTACTCAATAAATAATTCAGTGGTCAACCAAAGAAGATTATTCATTTCTGGGACAAATTTTTGAAAGAGAAAATATGAAAATTAAGTGTAGTTACCATTCCTGGCACTTTCGAATAATATCATTTCCAATACCTATGTTAGCCAGAAGACTTACGGAAATTTATCTTTTCGATGGCATAATAAATTACGATTAATTCCACAAACAATAAAATGGAAAATCGATTTATATTTTCGTAAGAATATTCAAATAGGAAGTGTTTTCTTGATAATTGTTGCATCAAATTAATCTAACAATGAAAAATATATCAAAACTAGCTGATCTCCGCAACTTCGTCTG
Source organism: Sisyra terminalis (assembly GCA_958496175.1). Classification (NCBI taxonomy): domain Eukaryota; kingdom Metazoa; phylum Arthropoda; class Insecta; order Neuroptera; family Sisyridae; genus Sisyra; species Sisyra terminalis. The sequence goes on along the minus strand of OY292279.1, from coordinate 45,646,833 downwards.
CGTTACGTAGGTGTAGATTATGTTTTCATGTTTCCATAAAATTCGCGTTTTTTTTTTTTGCATTTATCTCGTAAATAACAAGAGCTACGGAAAAATTATAAATGAAAAACTTGTAGAGAATTTGATTTCCTACAAAAAAGGTCCTGTAGACCAAATCGCGAAGGTCAATATTAAACGAGATATTAAGCCTTGAATTGATTATTCTGTGAAATTTTTGCCGATCATTGATTTAATCACAGAAAAATCAATTCAAGGCTTAATATCTCGTTTAATATTGATCTTAGCGATTTGGTCTACAGGATCTTTTTTGTAGGAAATCAAATTCTCTACAAGTTTTTCATTTATAATTTTTCCGTAGCTCTTGTTATTTGCGAGATAAATGCAAAAAAAAACGCGAATTTTATGGAAAAATCAGGTTCAGTGGCCCGTACTACCTCACCGGTGTGAGTTACGACTTTGTCGCAATGGGCACTTTTGTAGAGCGTTTAATTCAGAGAAAAAACCATCGTCGGTAAAAGCGATCCCATGAAATGCCGCTGAGATATAGAAATTTAAAAATAAAAAATCAGAGTTTCCGTGTATTTTCAATGGGAAATCTTTACACGTCTTGGTCGAGGACTTAAAATTAATATTAAGGGCTCAAACTTTCAGAGAATTTTTTTTTTTGGTTTTTCCAACAAAATTTCACGATGGGACCAAAAAAAAAAAAATCACCCTAGTGTATTACATTAGATAAGTGTCAAATAAATTCATTAATATTACATGAACTTTAAAGTTTTATTTGAGAAAAACTTTAGTAATTGATTTTCACAATCTTCCGTTAATTAGAAGTACTAAACTAATATCAATAGAGGGATATTTAACCCAATAACAAATCAGGAAATTAAATCAGAGGAATTTTTAAAATTAAAACATGGCACTTGTAAAATATTATTTATAATATATATATAACAAATAAATTACTTAAACTTCTCATCTTACAACAAAAATAAAAAACCAAAATTTTCGAAGAAAATTTAACAACCAATGGAATGACATTTCATCACCGAATCTCCATAAGATTACATGTAAAATCTTCGTATTTTTAAATTGCAATAACTTTTTAACGACTTAATAAATCATTTTGAAATTTTCACAGGTGCTTTAGCATCAACTAAGGAACATTCTTCTAAATTTTTAACATTTTAAGACACCTCCATAACATCCTTAACCTAACAATTATGATAAATTTCTATTGTCAACATTACGACGCTTTTTCATTAGAATGAACTGTTTTATGTTTCTTCAAATCATCAGTCCGACTAAACGATTTACCTTAAAAGAATTACAAATATCATTAACAATCGATAGTTGAGAAAAAAAACATTAAAACTTAAACTTACTACAAACATCACACACATGCGGTTTTTCTCCGGTATGAATCAATTTATGCCGGGTTAACGTGGATGAATGTTTAAACGATTTATCTTCAAAAAGAAAAATCAATTTTCACATTTAAAACACTAACATATGGTAAACTTACTACAAACATCACAAGCATGTGGTTTTTCATCACTGTGAATCATCTTATGGGAATACAAATAATCCAATTGCGTAAATGATTTGTCTAGAACATATTTAATTTAATTTTTCATGTTCTACTCAATAATTGAATCGAAACTTACTACAAACATCACACACGTGCGGTTTTTTTCCCGAATGTATCCGCTTATGTTTTATCAAACAACTCGCATCGGCAAACGTTTTATCTATAGACCAAATAAATATTTACAAAAGAATCAACAAAAATAATATTTTTTTTTTCACTTACGACAAACATCACACATTGGTTTCTCACTAAAATGAATTCGTTTGATATGCCTCTCTAGTAAATGTAACTTGACAAATGATTTGTCTAAAACAAAAAAAAAAATCAAAAAATTTTTTTTTCAAAACAATTGCCATTAATACTTACTACAAATGTCACAAACGTATGGCTTATCTGAGACGTGAATCATTTTATGTGTGGTTAAATTTCCCAATTGAGAAAATGATTTATCTGCCAACAAATTTTGTTTGGTTGGTTACCGTAAAAAAAAAAAAAAACAATCGGAAAATCTTTTCCACTTACTACAAACATCGCACATGTAAGGTCTTTCGCCCGAATGAACTCGTTTATGTATCATTAAACTACGTGACTCACTAAATCCCTTTGCTAAAAATATATGACAAAAGTAGTAAATTTTATTGGGAACATTTTCAACATGTAAATCTTACTACAAACATCACAAACATAAAACTTTTCATCGCTATGTTTTAGTTTATGTTTTCTCAGATATCCCAACAGAGCAAATGATTTATCTGAAACATAAAATATGTCACTGAACTTAGTACAAACATCTGATACTACTAAAACTTACTACAAACATCGCAAACAAACGGTTTGTCGCCCGCATGTATCATCAAATGCTCATCCAAATTTCGTTGTTTTACGAAAACTTTTTGACAAATTGGACAAATAAATGGACCATCCTGTGAACTTTCATCCGTTTGCTGCATTCCCTCGCTATGTTGATATTCAAAATTTGTATCTAAAACATCCAACAAAAAAAGGGTCAAAATTAAAGGGTAAAAATATTCCTCTGTAATAATCAAAATAAGATTTTTTCACAGACTTTGAACAGTTATACTGTGTATACAATATATAGAATATATTGCGGTCCAATGTATGTAGTATAATTTCATATAATCATTAGGCTGATTCAAAAAAAATGATGATTTTTTTTTTCTTAATTATATCGAAAATATTTTTGGGAATGACAAAAAAAAAATCTGTGAAAGTTTAAGCTCTTAATATTAATATTAAGAGGTGCCGCATCGCAAATTTCGATTTTCCACTTCAATAACATGGGGACAATATTCTCTTGCACTTTGGAATTTTATAACTCACGTTGGTGACAATATTTCGGAATGACCAACGTATATTCTTGTAGAAAATTGAACGATCTACAAAAAAGGTCTCGGACAAGTTTTTGATATATTTATTCCTTCAAGAGTTATTCGAGGTCAAAGTTGAACTTACTAGAAATTTTAATATTTTATCAATTTTTTGTGGGAACCATCAATTTTATGAGAAAATTTTATAGGACATTTTTTGTAGAGCACTTTTTTTCTATAATTTATCTTTATAAGAGTCTTTGATATTTTTCACAGGTCCTAAGTTATTTAATTAAAATAGAAAAAATAATTTTTATGTTAAAAATATAATAATTCAGAGCATTTTCAGTTTAATGCAAATAACTTAGGACCTGTGAAAAATATCAAAAACTTTTATAGAGATAAGTTATAGAAAAAAAAGAGCTCTACAAAAAATGTCCTATAAAATTTTCTCATAAAATTGATGGTTCCCACAAAAAATTGAAAAAATATTAAAATTTCTATTAAGTTCAACTTTGACCTCGAATAACTCTTGAAGGAATAAATATATCAAAAACTTGTAACAGACCTTTTTTGTAGATCGTTCAATTTTCTACAAGAATATACTTTGGTCATTCCGAAATATTGTCACCAACGTGAGCTATTAAATTTCAAAGTACAAGAGAATATTGTACCCATGTTATTTGAATGGAAAATCGAAATTTGCGAACGACACCTCTAATAGTAATATTAAGAGCTTAAACTTTCACAGGATTTAATTTTTGTCATTCCCAACAATATTTTCGATATAATTAAGAAAAAAAAATTCATAATTTTAATATCATAAACATAAATTTGGACAGAAGTTCAAACAAAAATATTTGTGACGTGATGATCACTGAAGAAGATTGCTTGGCAATCGAAATACGTATCTGGGTAATACGTTAGAAATATTTTTGTTTGAACTTCTGTTCAAATTTATGTTTATGATATGATTTTTATATATTATAATATTAAATTATACTACATAAATTGGACCACAATATATTCTATATACAATTCCTCTGTACTATTACCGAAACTTGGTTCCTCCACATTGAATTCACTTTTGATTTGTAGAAAATCAGTCGGTGTTACGGTGTCATTTTCCTCCTTGATTTCCGGCCAATTTTCCGATTCATCGGTGTCATTGATTTCCTTTTTCAAGGGGAAAGTTTCCGCATTGAATTTTCCAACTTCTTCCATATCTGTCGTAGACTTTTCCACGTGTAAACTTCTAAAACCATCATTGTCCATCGAATTTTCATCATGCAATCCTTCCCCATGGATTTTAGATTTCGGATTGTTTAATAGTAATAAAATTGGCACAGCTGATGGAGTACCCAGTGTCATTTCGGTGATGGTTTCCAATTCTTTGCCCACCTGTTCACATTGTCGTTTAAAATCGTAACATGATTGCACTTTTGCCACACAAACGAAACACAAAACTCGACGAAATTTGGCAACATCGGATATCTAAAAGAATTTACAAAGCCCCACGTTAATTGGAGGATCTAGGTGATGGAAATAACCTTAAAATTTTATGTATATAATAAAAATCCACTCCAATGATTTACAAAGATCTATTTAAAAAACTGTTAAAATTTATCAAAAGAAATTGTTATTTTAAATACTTACAGTTAAGAAATGTAAATCTTGTAACACTTGAGCGATTGTCAACTCTTTACATTCCCTCAACACCTGTTGCAAAGGAATCATTATTTGGTACTGCTGTTTGCAAATCCAACATTTACTTAAGTCATGTAAATTAGCCATTTTATTTCTATTTAATCAAATCTCATCCACGAAAATCTTAATATTTACTAATAAAAATTGAGTACAAGTCGAACTAAGAATGACATTTATACTTTAATGGTGGTACATAGCGTAAACAATCGGAACCTTCAAGCATGGTACACCGTTTGACTTAAGAATGTTATTGTGGTATATTAAAATGGTACCAAACACTTAAAAATTTTGTAGAATATTTCTTACTTAATGCTAAAACACCTGTAAAAATTTTAAAGTGATTCACAAAATCATTGAAAAGATATTGCAATTTAAAAATACAATGATTTTACATGTAATCTTATGGAGATTCGATGATCGAACCAACTAAATTTGGTTTTAATTAGCAAAAAAATGCTATCAGGTATTCGAAATTTTCTAAATATGAAGTTTAGGCTTCAGAAAATTAATTTTGTATAAGTTTATTTGATTTCACTACAAGGTTTCAAAGAAATAAATTAAAATCAGACGGACAATGGGGTTGTAATAATAACCATAGCGTATAGGCAATTGATCATACACAAATGTCTAGCTTGTAGCATATACGATACCCATATAATTTATGATTGAATAAAGTGGTATCAATCTTAACGATGTTATGGAGGTACGTTAAAATGTTACTAGAAAAATAAAATTTTAAAAGAATATTTCTTATTTAATGTTAAAGCACCTGTGAAAATTTTAAAGCGATTCACTGGGTCAATAAAAAGTTATTGCAATTTAAAAATACTTTAATTTTACACGTAACCTTATGGAGATTCGGTGATCAAAGAGACTAAATTTATTTTTATTACTCAAAAAAAAGCTACCAGGCTTTCGAAACTTTCTAAATATGTAGTTTAGGCTTCAAAAAATTAATTTTGCATAATTTTATTTGAATTCACTATACGGTTTTGAAGAAAAAAATATATAAACAAACCGAAAGTGTGGTTTTTAGTTGATAAATGAATAATGGTATAAGAAATTGTGGTAACACATTAATAATCCATTATATCCTTAAGAAAATTTAGATAAATATTTATATTTATGAATTACAAAGTTATTTAGACATTTTTTAAAAGTTTTTTAATTAAAAAAAATCATAAACCATACAAGTCCAATCCAATCCAACATTATTTCCTGAAAGTCTTTTCCCAAAAAAAAAATACAAATCCCAAATTAAATTTTGCATAATTCTATTGATTAGTGTTTGTATTTAGACGGTATAAAGTTTTCAGGACATTTTTTTCCATTTGACTAAGAAAAAAAAATCCTTAAACTTCATGGAACAATGCTACGTCAGTGAAAAGTTTCTTTCCAAGCCTATAATTCTTTAAAAATATATAATTTTGCCTAAAACTTTATTAATTCCAATAGAAAATATGGTAAACTAAATCGCAATAGAGTTTTGACGTCAATTTTATAAAATTAATACGTAAAAAAAAATCCATAAAGTTCATCTACCAATGGCACATAAGTGAGGCCTCAATTTTAAATGGATTTATTCTTAAAAAAATATCAATTTTACCTAAAACTTTCTTAAATCTGATAGAAAAATGTTTAAACTAAGTGGCAATAAAGTTATAATGTCAAAATTTTCTAATTATTTAATAAAAAAAAATCCCCAAAGTTCACCAACCAAAGTCAAATTAGTGGTGGGCATTTATTAATACGATTATATTTGAAACTATTTACCAATTTTGGCTAAAACCTATGCAAACTGATGGAATAATGATTCTAGTAAGTCGGAAAAGAGTTTTTATGCCAAAATTTTTGGGTTTATCATTGGAAAAAGAAACTTTAAACTTCCCATTGCGACCCCACAATAGCAAGGAGTTGTTTTTTTTTGCAAAGTTTTTCTTAAAAAAATACCAATTGACCTAAAACTTTATACAATTCGATAGAAAAATATTCAAAGTAAATCACTATAATGTTTTTAAAGTTCAATTTTCCTTGAAAATATCTCAAAATCTTCCTAGAAGTTGGACAGAAAAAAACGGGTATGACCTATATACAATATTAAGTCCATGATCACATTTTTTTCATATATAACCAAATTGGCGACTTAATTTGGCCAAAATAATTCCCATTATCAATTCTAAATGACTTCAAACACAATTTCAAAGCGATTTTTTGTAAAAAGCGCAAATATTTGCAAAATTATTAATTTTGATAAAATGACTAGAAATAATTGAAACGCAAATGACATTACTGACGCATGCGCATTAAGTCCAACTAAGTCAAATAAAAACAGAGGGAATTCAAAAATTATTCAAATAAAAACTTGAACTTTTTTTTTGCTATTTCTTAAGATTTTAGGTGCAAACTTAAATTTTTAGTTTTGTAATGGAAACTAATTTCGAATTTGATTCAAGAAAATTTTTCGTCCAAAAAAAAAATATGGACTAATCATTGCTATTTTTTCATGAAAATCGTTAAATTTTAAAGGTGGCATATTATGATGCCAATTGAAAGTACAAGTCCACCCGGACGTGTTGTGCAAATTTTTCCGAAAACAAACCACGTTTAAGGGTTGAAATCGACCATCAAAGTGCCCAAAGAATTCGTTAAACCAGCCAAACTTCAAGAGCTTATATCGTCGTTAAATAAGGGATGACTTTCGATCAAAGCACAGTTCTGAGTTCGAAACAATATACCAAATGATAGTATAGCAAAACATTTCGAATTCGACACAGAAAAAAATTTTCGTCAAAAACAAAATAGTATTATATAAGTCATTGATCGATCGAATTTTTCGACCTAAAGGTCTCTTAAAAAATTAATTATTTTAAGGGAAATCATAAATTGTAATTAAGAGAAATCAAATATGATATTAAAAAAAAAAAAAAATAATACCCATTCGGGGATGGAACCCGAGACGACTGGTTAAGGGGTTTTGAAGTCAGTACCCACGTGGCTATAAGAATCTACTCTTGTAGAACGTTAAAACTCATATTTAAATATTTTCAATACGATTTTTAAAAATTAAAAAAAAAATTGATCGAAATAATTAGAATTTTCGGGAAATATTTAAACCATAACATCTCCGAGTTACATCCGGAAAAGTTGTCGAAAAACATTGCAACATTTAAATATTCTTCACCTTTTTTTTCGATATTTAAAATTCCGAATTCTTTCTTATTAATGCGTTGACACATTCCATGAAATATTTGGCAAGGTGACAAATATTTACGACTTGTAAAAAAATAATTAAATTTGATTTTACAAATTTTACAATTTCTCGTTTATGCGAAGTATACAATAATAACAATGATGTATAAACATGATATACTAGATATGCAACAAGTCATACATCAATGTACCAACGGTTGCATACCCTAAACATTTAATAAAATTTCAAAGGTTTGTTTTTCGTTATAATACAAATTTGTATTAATAGTTATTGAAAGAATTTACGATTTTGTATATTTGTCGGGAATTGTTATTTCCTAAGCCTAAAAATAAGGGATGAATTCGACCTTCAAAGAAACAAAAATGACCCCAACTTTAAGTGCTTATAATGTCGTTATATAAGGGATGGTTTTCGAACCAAAGGCAGTTACGGGTTCGTAACAATGTATAGAAAGATAATATAACAATCCATTTCGATTTTGAAACGAAAAATTCTTTGGCCAAAAAAACCGTGGGTTAACCATTGTTGAATTTTCATGAAAATCGTGAAATTTCAAAAAAAAATTTTGGAGATGCCAATCAAAAATATACGTCTAGCTGTACATTTTGTGCAAATTTTTCCGAAAACCATCCACGTTTAAGGGGTGAAATCGACCATCAAAGGGCCAGAAGAAATCATAGAAAACCACCAAAACTTCAAATGCATGTAATATCGTTAAATAAGGGATGATTTTCGAACCAAAAACAGTTTCGGGTTCGTTACAATGTATTAAACGATAATATAACAATCCATTTCGATTTCGAAACAAAAAATTTTTTGCCCAAAAAAAACCATGGGTTAACATCATCGTTGATTTTTCATGAAAATTGTCAAAATTAAAAATTTTTTTTTTGGACTGCCAATCGAAAGTATAAGTCCCATTGTACATTCTGGGCAAATTTTTCCCAAAACAAACTAAAATTAGGGGATGAAATCGACCTTCAAAGTGCCAAAAATCATCCCAACTTCAATTGCTTATAATGTCGTCAAATAAGGGATGATTTTTCAACCACGCACTGATTTATATCCCTTGAAATGTCTCAAACGTAAATATTTTAAAAATTTAGAATTTTAGGGACCAATTTTTAAATTTTCGACACTAAAGCATTCGTTTGTTGACTTTTGTATTCGGGGATATTTGTGAATCGTTGGTATATCCATGATCCATGCTTTTTTCTGAAGGTGAAGTTGAATTTATTTTTAATTTTAGTTTTATATTAGGACTGAATGTTTTCTCGAAAACTTTTTCAAAGTTTACATAGTTTATGCTTGGTATTTGAATTATAGAACTTTCTAGGAAGTTTAGATTTAGATTTAGTAGATGACAACGTAATATTCGATAAAATTTGATATTTTTCTACGATCAATCGTCCAACAGGTTGGTAATTCTCCTGAGAAACAGC